>CM049407.1:12340000-12940000 GCA_026929865.2 Hyperoplus lanceolatus
ATCTCTTCTCATATGTCTGCAACTCCTCCTCTCTCCTTTCAAACATACAACAAACCCTTGACTTCCTTTACCATCTCCAGCAGTGGAGTATTTCACATTTCCTCTGCTGTCAAGTGCTTCATCTTATTGAGAAATGCATAAAGGCGTGGGCATTTTTATACCCTCAGTAACGTTGCTTTACCCGAGCAATAAAATGGCAAAGTTACAACTGTATATTCAGTAGTAGAAGAGCCAGTTAATGAGAAAAGGGCACTCTTTCAAAATAAAAGACTTATTCATGTTGTTAGGCTTTACTGGACAATAATACAATGTGTCATATTGGCCAAACAAACTCCAGACTAAAGGGATTATTGTGTGTGTGTGTGTGTGTGTGTGTGTGTGTGTGTGTGTGTGTGTGTGTGTGTGTGTGTGTGTGTGTGTGTGTGTGTGTGTGTGTGTGTGTGTGTGTGTGTCACACACAATGTGTTCACTGTATGAAGTGTTGAAAGCATTGTTAATAAGCCTTAAATCCCTGAACCAGGAAACACAACTTTCATTGTTTGAATGACAGCTGCCGTTTTCTTATTTGTCACAGAAGTAAACCTTATGCATGGGGTCATGTGCATTGGTTGATTTATCAAACTTTACCGGATTGGTATTGCATTTTAAGTTTTGAATGTAACATTTCACCTGCAAACAGGTTTTTAAAGCGCTGATAAATCCAGCGACTTACACATTAGAGTCTCAGCCTGCCAGTGGGGCCTAAGGTCATTGCAGATGGACTTCAAAAGTAATTCAAAAAACAGATCAATTAAGCCAATACATTGGTAGAACAATTTAATTCTGCATAATATTCAAATGTGAAAATATGGAAAGCAGGGAGCATGCATTATATAATAAAAAGGTCCTGCTAATTGATGGTCCCAATTATCACCTCTCTTTGCACTTTGCAGAGTCATCCTGCTGATACCAAATTCAATGCAGTTTCTCTCTGTAGTCAATTAATTTTTCAATAGATAGCACATGGTAGCTGATAGAGTACTCTTGAGACAGATGGATAGGCTGTGAGTCAGACCTCAGAAAATGAGAGGAAATGAATGAACAAAAAGGAAAAAAAAGGAAAAAAAGGAAAGTACAGAGGAAGGACTAGCAAGTGTAATTTGCCAGCAAGGAAACCACGTCAGTCTGCAAATTGGCCTGAACCTGAGAGTACTGGCATATTGGGGCTTGCGTTTGCCCTATTTTTGCAAGAAAAATGGATCCCATTGCTCATTTTGTGAAAAAGGGGCTGATTTGGCTTATTGGCCTACAAGTTCATCTTTCTTATTCAGTCGAATATCGCCGTAAGCAGCTGTTTTTAGCAAAGGAAGTGATTGATTGGACTGA
This sequence comes from Hyperoplus lanceolatus, assembly GCA_026929865.2. NCBI lineage: Eukaryota > Metazoa > Chordata > Actinopteri > Uranoscopiformes > Ammodytidae > Hyperoplus > Hyperoplus lanceolatus. The sequence continues at coordinate 12,341,366 of CM049407.1, forward strand.
TTGGACAGTACCTTGCTCTGTAACAAACAAGTGAGCCGACAAAGTTAGCAACCAGCTGGTGAACATAGCAGAGCATTTATCAACCAAAGAGCCAGCTATTTCCCTCAGGAGTTAAGGGAGCCGAGAAAAGATCTAACAAGAATATTGTAGATTGCAGAGGCTTTCAAACCATGTCGAGGACAACTATAATTGTACTACATAATGAGTATCATTAAAAGAATATAAGCGGGCTTAAGTTTCTGAAGGGGATGCTGTCTATCTGGCAAATAAAACTGTGCCCGCTCCTATAGTCAAACAGTCCTACAGTGCACTGCTTTGCATTAACACATAAGCCAGTGGGTCCAGTGCGGGTGAGTTGCAGGCCTGTAATATACTGCTGGTGTGATCATATGGGCATGTGTGAGTGTGTTTTTCTATGTATCTAACGATTGTCATGAGGACAGAGCGCATCCGTGTGTGACTGTGTGCAGCTGCTGCCTTTGATCTGCTCCTGCCCGGTGCTTTGTTTGCTATGTCCTGTGCTGCACCGTGCACCTGTCTTCCTCTTTTTTTTAACTTCCGTTCATTTGTAACACGGTGATCTTTGCCAAAACCTTCTGAGGCATAGCTGATGTGTCCTACTTTAGACTGCACAAATACCCCCCCCCCCCCAAATACATTACTCTACTGACCAATACATTATACATTATCTTATATATATATATACTGGGCCTTTGGATGTGAATATTTGTTGAAACCTTAACATGAATTTGTCCCATTGTCTTATAAAAGCTCACTTATGGTGCTCCAAGGAACTTTCAGTTTTGGTTTAATTCTAACACCCCCTTCGGACAAAAGCGGTAGTGTGTTTACAATGTACTATGCCAGCTGTTTACCTGGGTGAAAGTACCCATGACAAAGGCATTAAGAAAAACTATATACAAATAGCATTCTTTACACTGATGGTCTCGTTAGCAGTTAGATGTAATCTATCATCATCAGAGGAAAACATTGATTGTTTAAGAAATATTTAAAGCTTCCTCGTAGCACCTTTAAAGGTGCTGAAAGTGAAATGGTTATGTTAGCTAACTTCCTTTCTGTGACAGCAGTTAGCAGTCCCCTCCCTCGTCCCTACGTCACCACATTAATGCGGTCTTCAAGCAGCGAGTTATCTAACATCATCTCAGATCCGTAAGTACGATAAAACGTGATAAAAAACATAAAAACAGACATTGGGAAGGATCTTTACCAGCTCCGCCATTGTTGGCGCATAAACATTCACCCATCTATCGCTCTGCGAGTGCACCGGCAGTGAGACGTGCCGGTTTGTAGCGTTCTCTCTTCTGATTTGGTATCAGTTGTGGGATCCCAGAAAAGTGTATTTGCAGATTACATGCAGAGCGGGTGACTGAGAGATCGGAGTCATGAAACGTGCACACTATATACGTGAATACTGTATAAATAAAGAGCGATTTAACACTACATAAACATAATTATATCGCTCACTTCACCTTGAAGTTGAAGACATTAAGGTAATGTGTGTCTTGACACAGCCAGAAGTAGGAAGGAAAAATGACTCAGATCTTTAACAAGTGCTTCCTTCATTATCGTCCATCAGCGGCAGGGATATATGTATATCTTTTTTTTATTTGTCACAGAAGTATACCTAATTATTTCATTTCTTACAATCACATAGGTTGATTTTATTTACTTTACCGATTATTATTCTTTCGGTTAAGTTTCCACACAGTACACAATTTCACCTGCTGACAAGTATTCAGCGCTGATAAATCCAGCGACTTACACATTAGAGTCTCAGCCTGCCAGTGGGGCCTAAGGTCATTGCAGATGGACTTCAAAAGTAATTCAAAAAAACAGATCAATTAAGCCAATACATTGGTAGAACAATTTAATTCTGCATAATATTCAAATGTGAAAATATGGAAAGCAGGGAGCATGCATTATATAATAAAAAGGTCCTGCTAATTGATGGTCCCAATTATCACCTCTCTTTGCACTTTGCAGAGTCATCCTGCTGATACCAAATTCAATGCAGTTTCTCTCTGTAGTCAATTAATTTTTCAATAGATAGCACATGGTAGCTGATAGAGTACTCTTGAGACAGATGGATAGGCTGTGAGTCAGACCTCAGAAAATGAGAGGAAATGAATGAACAAAAGGAAAAAAAGGAAAAAAAGGAAAGTACAGAGGAAGGACTAGCAAGTGTAATTTGCCAGCAAGGAAACCACGTCAGTCTGCAAATTGGCCTGAACCTGAGAGTACTGGCATATTGGGGCTTGCGTTTGCCCTATTTTTGCAAGAAAAATGGATCCCATTGCTCATTTTGTGAAAAAGGGGCTGATTTGGCTTATTGGCCTACAAGTTCATCTTTCTTATTCAGTCGAATATCGCCGTAAGCAGCTGTTTTTAGCAAAGGAAGTGATTGATTGGACTGATTGGACAGTACCTTGCTCTGTAACAAACAAGTGAGCCGACAAAGTTAGCAACCAGCTGGTGAACATAGCAGAGCATTTATCAACCAAAGAGCCAGCTATTTCCCTCAGGAGTTAAGGGAGCCGAGAAAAGATCTAACAAGAATATTGTAGATTGCAGAGGCTTTCAAACCATGTCGAGGACAACTATAATTGTACTACATAATGAGTATCATTAAAAGAATATAAGCGGGCTTAAGTTTCTGAAGGGGATGCTGTCTATCTGGCAAATAAAACTGTGCCCGCTCCTATAGTCAAACAGTCCTACAGTGCACTGCTTTGCATTAACACATAAGCCAGTGGGTCCAGTGCGGGTGAGTTGCAGGCCTGTAATATACTGCTGGTGTGATCATATGGGCATGTGTGAGTGTGTTTTTCTATGTATCTAACGATTGTCATGAGGACAGAGCGCATCCGTGTGTGACTGTGTGCAGCTGCTGCCTTTGATCTGCTCCTGCCCGGTGCTTTGTTTGCTATGTCCTGTGCTGCACCGTGCACCTGTCTTCCTCTTTTTTTTAACTTCCGTTCATTTGTAACACGGTGATCTTTGCCAAAACCTTCTGAGGCATAGCTGATGTGTCCTACTTTAGACTGCACAAATACCCCCCCCCCAAATACATTACTCTACTGACCAATACATTATACATTATCTTATATATATATATACTGGGCCTTTGGATGTGAATATTTGTTGAAACCTTAACATGAATTTGTCCCATTGTCTTATAAAAGCTCACTTATGGTGCTCCAAGGAACTTTCAGTTTTGGTTTAATTCTAACACCCCCTTCGGACAAAAGCGGTAGTGTGTTTACAATGTACTATGCCAGCTGTTTACCTGGGTGAAAGTACCCATGACAAAGGCATTAAGAAAAACTATATACAAATAGCATTCTTTACACTGATGGTCTCGTTAGCAGTTAGATGTAATCTATCATCATCAGAGGAAAACATTGATTGTTTAAGAAATATTTAAAGCTTCCTCAGTAGCACCTTTAAAGGTGCTGAAAGTGAAATGGTTATGTTAGCTAACTTCCTTTCTGTGACAGCAGTTAGCAGTCCCCTCCCTCGCCTCTACGTCACCACATTAATGCGGTCTTCAAGCAGCGAGTTATCTAACATCATCTCAGATCCGTAAGTACGATAAAACGTGATAAAAAACATAAAAACAGACATTGGGAAGGATTTTTACCAGCTCCGCCATTGTTGGCGCATAAACATTCACCCATCTATCGCTCTGCGAGTGCACCGGCAGTGAGACGTGCCGGTTTGTAGCGTTCTCTCTTCTGATTTGGTATCAGTTGTGGGATCCCAGAAAAGTGTATTTGCAGATTACATGCAGAGCGGGTGACTGAGAGATCGGAGTCATGAAACGTGCACACTATATACGTGAATACTGTATAAATAAAGAGCGATTTAACACTACATAAACATAATTATATCGCTCACTTCACCTTGAAGTTGAAGACATTAAGGTAATGTGTGTCTTGACACAGCCAGAAGTAGGAAGGAAAAATGACTCAGATCTTTGCTTCCTTCATTATCGTCCATCAGCGGCAGGGATATATGTATATCTTTTTTATGTACAGCGCGCAGGTGCGTTCATAATTATTTCATTTCTTACAATCACATAGGGATTTTATTTATTTATTATTATTCTTTCGGACAATTCCACACAATACACAATTTTCTCTTGCAAATATTCATACATCATACTTTGTGTTGTCCGAAGGGAGACGGAAGAAGCCAAAGGCTTATCAGGTCCCGCCCCCATTTTCATCAAATTCGGATTCAGATACACAGTTACTGTTACAGAAAATAAAAATGAAAAAAAAACATTTATATATATATATATATATATATATAGCTATATATATACATATACCCATACACTTTTTTTTTTTTTTAAGAATCTGCAGTCCAATACACAGTCAATTTTAATCTAATTGCTTCAGCTTTTAAGATCAGTTCAGCACAGTTCAGTTTTTCCGTGACAAAGCCAAGTGTATAAAGTGTGAAGTGGCCTTGTATTTGGCCTGTTCCATTTCTTAACTGGTAGTCTAAACACTTCAGCAAAAGTATTCAAAAACAAGTCTGTCTGCTGGCCTGTATTATTCTTTACAATATTGTTATGTAAGTGACATTGACATTGTGCTCAGGTTATTAGTCTGTAATTTTCAATAATTTTTGAAACATAATTTGCTTTGAAATTGCGCAAACTGCAACTCCCTGTGACAACTTCATCAGGTCCATTCCACAGCTTAATACCCTTTACAGAAATCGAAAAGGATTTAAGTGTGGTCCGTATATTTTTCTCATTGAATTTATCTTTTCTTCTTAAATCATGCAAAACTTCTCTGTCTTCAAACATTACTTGTAAACTGTTAGGAAGGCTTTTTTTTTAAGCCTAATTTGTACTGTGTGGTAATTTACCACATCACGTAATTTGAGAATTCTACCTTCAATAAAAAAGTTATTAGTGTGTGCCCTGTAATTGGCTTGGTAAATAATTCGTATTGCTTTCTTTTGAAGAATCTCCAACGGGTGCAATGTACCTTTGTAAGTGTTTCCCCATATTTCAGCACAGTAATGCAGATGTGGGGAAACTAAACTCCAGTATAATACAAGTAAGGCCTTTTGATTGAAACAATGTTGTGCTTTCCAAAGTATAGAAATACTCCTGGCTATTTTGCCCCTGAGATGGCTAACTTGTGGTTTCCAGCTTAATTTATCGTCAATTATTACCCCTAGGACTTTGTGTTGCTTGACCCTTTGAATTTCAATCCCATTTACCTTGATTTTTACAGCGACATCTGATGCTCTCCTGCCAAACATCATGAATTTAGTTTTATCTAAATTTAGTGATAACTTATTTCGGTTTAACCGCTCTTGTAACTTAGTCAATTCAATGTTTACGATCTCAACCATATTATTCAGATCTTTCCCCGAATAGAAGATGTTTGTGTCATCAGCAAATAAAATTAACCTTAAGACTTTTGACACTTTACATATGTCAGTTATATAAAGCAGGAATAATTTTGGCCCCAAGATTGACCCCTGAGGGACCCCACAAACAATATCTAAGCATGTCGATGTGAACTCCCCTAATTTCACAAATTGTTTCCTGTCATGTAAATAACTTCTGACCCAGTCATGTGCCAAACCTCGAATGCCATAATTCTCCAGTTTATTAAGAAGGATGTCATGATTAATAGTGTCGAATGCTTTTTTGAGGTCTAAGAAAATTCCTATAGAGTACAACTTGTGATCAATAGCATTACTAATAATTTCTACCGATTCAGCCAAGGCCAGTGCGGTGGAATGATTCTTTCTAAAGCCGAATTGACTGTCATACAGAAGTTGATGTTTAGTAATGAATTTATCAAGTCTATTGCTGAATAACTTTTCCAGAATTTTAGAAAATTGTGTTAAAAGTGAGACTGGTCTATAATTAGTAAATGAATGTTCATCACCATTCTTATGTAATGGTATAACCTTAGCTACTTTCATGTTAGAAGGAAAAATGCCTGTTTGAAAAGATAGGTTAAAAAGGTGTGTTAGGGGTTTAATAATACTTTCTTGCACTGATTTGATTACTCTCATGTGAAACCCAAGCGCGTCTCTAGAGGTCTTTGTTTTCATTCCGAGCAATATCTCCCTTATCTCGTTGGCCTCGACTGGCTTCAAAAACAAGGAGTGTTGAAGAGACGCTTCGTTTTCACTAGACTCCCCTACACTCTTCCCACAGATACCTTTTGCTAAATTAGGTCCAATATTAACAAAAAATTAATTTAGTTTATTTACCGCAGTGTTCATGCATTCAAACTTAACGTTATTTTCATGGAAATACTGAGGATAATTATGTATTCTGCTGTCATTTCTTAACACTGTATTTACTATGTCCCACAATTTTTCGGGTTGATTTGCATTTGTTTCTAACAACTTACCATAATATTTCTTTTTACAGTCTCTAAGAATGCTATTTAGCTTGTTACGATAGGTTTTATATTTTAACTCCGCCTTTGGTGTCCTTGCTTTTATGAATCTTATGTACAATGTATTTTTCTTTTTGCAAGCATTTATCAAGGATTTAGTTAGCCACTGTTTATCATGTCTTTGCTTTAAGGCCCTTTTTTTTAGTGGACAATTTTTATCATACAGCCTTTGAAATATCTGCAGGAATAAATCGAAACTTGCATTAACATCCTTCCCCTTGTATACAGAGTCCCAATTTTGCGTCAATAAGTCATTTTTCAGTGCTTCTATCCTCTCATCAGTTTCCAACCTTACAAATATATCTTTGTTTGTTCTCTGCTGCAACTTTTGTTTCCAATCGTATATTGCAAATACAGGTAAATGGTCGCTTATGTCATTAATCAGGAGTCCACTTTTTGAATATGCCTTACTGCGTTAAACAGAATTTCCTCTTGGATGAATCCACGTAAAGTTGTGTCAGCAGAATTGTGACTGATACTTCATGTTTTGATAGCCTCAATTCTTCTCTATGCTGACACAAGTCCCAGTCTCCCCTTGTGTGTGAATTAAACATCATCCTCTCTTGAAACTACATTTGCAATTCTTTATACTGTATGAATAAGGGATGTCAGTTTATTTTGTTGCTTTCTGGGTGGATGTCTGAACTCTCCTCTTGGCTCATTAAACCATCTGCTGATGATTTGAAGAGGTTAATGAGGATGAGTGGAGCAACAATTGTATGTATGTTAAAGAAAGGTTTGTATAGTTGTTTGGTAGGGGCACAGTGTTGATTGGAAACGATGAGAACTCACATTGCCAAACTGTTACCTCCTTCACTAACATCAAACAGGAGACGTGGATGGAGTTTCTCCTTAGGTTTTTCTCTCATCTTGTTGTTGTTGATGCCTTGAGGCAAGGTCACCCAGCACATCTTCAGCCTACTCGCCTGGCTTGAATTTTTCAACATATTTTGACTGTGGGCGACTGTGGCTCAGTTGGTAGAGTGGGTCGGCCGATGATCAAAGGGTTGGAGGTTCGATCCCCGCCCTGCCACCTGTGTCATAGTTGTTGTGTCCTTGGGCGAGACACTTCACCACCTTGCACCTTGTGTATGAATGTGTGTGTGTGAATGGTAACGTGTAAATGGGAACAGGTCTCCCTTGTAAAAGAGTCTTCGGACTCAATGGGATATACCTGTATAAATAAAGGTAAAAAAAAACATATTTCAATAATATTTTACATCGGTAAATCCAAAGAAAATTGCTTTTGAAGGACCCTCAAATCCCACTGTCTTACGGTTGAACCTATCATATCACCATTGCTTGCTTATATGCACAACGTGTTCCTGTTTTAAAATTAAATCGGTTATCCAGTGCCTGCTGTCATTAAGATCTTTGAGAGTGTGTAATGTATTCATATGTGAACATGTTAGATTAATAATGGTAATATGATGATGGTGTAGCAAAGTAAGCTTTGATTTAGTAACGTTCGGGAAACACAAGATGTTACGGTCTGCCTTCCGTGAACCGATTCCTCTGAGTTGGCAAAGGTTCAGACCTGAGCAAAAGCATTATTAAATGGATAGTTCAGTATTATTGAAGTGGGGTTGGATGAGGTACTTATGCATAGTTAGTCTGTTACCTCATGGAGATGGTGATCAGTGCACTCACTGAGTTTGGGGGAGACATCGCTGTTGCTGAAGTCAGCCTTGAACTGTTGCAGATGGGAAATCATGGTAGCCAATACAACTATATTACTCAACTGAATGACTGAAAACAATATCAATACAAACTACTGGCTTGAAATGTTAACAGTCCACACAAACTGGAACCACTCACATTGACCCTAGTTGACGACCCGAGCCCATTTCACAAAACCTAGTCTGGATGCCCTGCATTCTAGTCTCTCTATTTATGCTTATATTATTGAAGTTTTGTCTTTGTAATTTTGTAATGGTCAATCACTTGTGGCAAATAAATAAATAAGCACATAGCAACTGGGACTTGTTCACAATCTCATTGTATTGATTGCTGGACTAACCACTGACCGCACAGAGTCAACTGGCCAACAGGGAACACTCCTGCTTTTGCAGATGGCCGGTGATGCTAATTGGGTTAATTGTATTTTGATATAGTTTGGCTATATATCATGACTATTTGGCTGGCTAGTAAATTAAGTAAATAATTAAAATCCAGTTTAAAAAAATTCAATATATCACAAAAAGAATGGAACCCACTTCCCTATTTTCTATTGTGTGCATTGAGAGTTGGAGTAAAAAAAAACATTTTAACATAAAAAAAATAAAAGTTCTGTTTTCTGTAGAGGCCGTATGCAGATGAACTGTCACTGGACTTGCTGGGTTTGCTGTCCTATCAGCATATTTCTGCTGTGTTGTTCACATTGTTTACAAATCTTGGATAAAGATCAATGATTCATTGTGGTGACAGAAAAGTTTCATCATTGCAAGTATATCTTGCAGAGCATTGCAGTATATGCCATCTTTCTTATGTTGAAATCCTCAGGAAGATAATATAAAACTAGCGTGTGTCCATATTATGTCTGCAGAATATTAGCACTAGACACACAGTTTTGTTTCAGATTGTTTCTGTCAATATTTTTCCATCTTTGTTCAAAAATTCAAATATTTCATTTGGTCCTTTCAGTATCCCAGCTAACTGACAGTATACATGACATTGATGGAAGCAGACACATTCCAGTGGGGTTTACATTGTGGAAACAATGGTTGCATTCCGAATCGCATACTTTCTACTATATAGTATGTAGAAAAAAGATTTAGGATGTCCCGATTCTTGTGGCCAGATTTAAGATGGTTAGAAGTACCCGGATGTCCTACTTCATGCGGCCAAGATTGTTAGTGTTGAAAAGTGCATCCTATTTGGGCGATTCTGAACCACAATACAGTGCGCATGTGAAGTGACGTAACATCGACGAAGCCTCCATATGAAAACAAACGGGGATGCGACGGATATAAAAGCAGGAGGCAAGATCAAGGCGCAATGTTATAAAGAAATAAGAGAGAAAAGTATGCCTTCTGCATCCTAACTAGATTCTTTTTATTGTCAGATGTAGTGTGTAGAATAGAAAAAAGAAAGAGTATGCGATTCGGAACGCAACCATTATGGACTTTAGATCTATGATTTATGTGACCTTTGGACCATGTGTGAACTTCTTGTGAGAACAACAACATGCATCAGAGAGAGTAGTCCTGTGTCCTTGTGCCTGCATTACTGTAATGGGTGTGTGTATGGGTGGGTGTGTGTGAGTACTTAGTGCACACTGCTTCACAAGGTGATGTACATGACTCTCATATGAATGATTGAAGAGGCTTAAAGAGCCTTTGCTCTTTGTAACACACACTTGACCTGTACCCTCCTTCTCTGAAGTATACGAGAGCAAACAAAAGTGCTTTGAACAGTTCTTTGAAAATGATTAAGGAAACATCGGATAAATGTAAAACTATGTACATCTATGCAACTTGTTGAAATAAGTAAAATCAGTTTATTTTATAACATAATGGAGAGAGAGAGATCGAGAGAGAGAGATCGAGAGAGAGAGAGAGAGAGAGAGAGAGAGAGAAGTAGTAGTAGCATCAGCTCAGTGGAGCCTGTGAAGGGAGGAGATGGTGTTGTTTGTCAGTAATTGTTAGTCCAGTAATAACCATTGCTCAACCTTTTAATTTAGTTTTTTTGTTCACCAAATAAATCATTTTTATTTCTAAACAGGCCTATATTAAGGCCTGTAAGTAAGACCCATCTTAGTGGTTCATGTCAACACCATTTGCACTATTTTGAGTGCTTTTTCCGGAGGAGGATTTTTTTTTTATATAGAACTGACCGTCACAAAAGCCTTAGTGAATCTGACTGCAGATTTCAGAAAGAGCTGTGGCTGTGGCCACACAGAGAACAACTGAGGGGAGTACTTTGTTTTGTACTTAACCCATTGATGACTATGGCAATCTAGGATGCATGTCCTTAATGCCTGAGGGTTTTCTGAAAAAATAGTACGAATTGTCAAGTCTACCAAAACCTTAATATCTAAGTCTGTGTAGCACATAGAAACATGAAATAAAATACATTTAAAAGTTAAGGTTCACAGGTTTTATTTAAACATGCTCCCTTAGCGCTTACACACAAACAAATTTTTCTAAAAATCGTCAAAATTAGATGGGGGAGAAAAAAAAGAATAAATAATATAAAATATTTAGTGTGATTTTCGTCAGTAGCCTATAGTGGACCTTGATTCTGCGCACCAAACGCCACTAACTGTTCTGTAATACACTATCGCTAACACAGCCGGCTTATTTTTTTAAATTATTTTGTTTTATTTTTTATTTTTTATTTTTTTGATTGATGTGATTTTCGCCAAACCACACAACTTTTGGGTGATCACGTGGTCTTAAAAAATCAACAAAACCCACCTCATGTGTATTTGAACCAATGACAGTGCATTCTATGCTGCGCATGCCATGAAAATTAGATAAAGTAACAATGCTGCACGATGCAGCATCAGGCAGGAGAGGCAATGTGGCATCGCGCAGCAGCCGTCATCAATGGGTTAACAGACAAGAGTGCACTTCAAATGCTGTTGCTGTCAGAGGTGCCTTTTCTTTACTTCTATTTCTCTCAGAAATATTCTCTGCAGAAAAAAAAGGTTTACCTTTGCAAGCTTCCTGTTTTATTTCGCTGATGTGTTTTCCCAAAGCCACGCTTCCACTATGTGAGAAACAATTACCCTGCTATTCACACAGCAGGTACTTTATTACCTTTGGTAGCTTTCTTATTTCTCTCTTACCACTACACGAGTGCCCCTTCGTTATAGCTATCTTATTAAACAAATATTATTTCTAAGTGCAACTTAATGATGCAGTAACAAGAAGCCAATTTACTCGCTGATCGGAATCAGACATGATTTCATCAGCCACATTGCAGTACAAAAATGTATATAATATTACCTTAGCTTAGTTGGTTGTGCACACTGATAAACCACCAAGCTTTGTTACATAGCCACACTGAAATGTGATTGTGACAATGAGGATGTCTAAACAAACCTGTACCTCTTGGGCAAGTGAAATATAGTTAAAGTATGGTTTGGGGTCGGGAAAGTTACATTTAATAATTCATTTGTACACAATACATGAATAAATGTGTTGTGGTTTCCCCCCCTATCAAACATTGACCCACTTACAATGGCTTCATCTGTGAACTAGACCTTTCAAATCCCAAGGTATACAGTGAAACTGCCCGAGCCTTTGTTGATTTGTGTCTTTGGTCATTCATGTGAACCAATACAACAACGCCGCTATGGGATTTCCTTCCTGGCTTTAGCGCCTGGCTGTGCTGATATTGACAGTGCAGAAGGACAGCAAGAATGGAAATCATTACAAAACAACAGAGGACTTCCTGCGTGGCCTAGGACGCTGACTCTGTGGACAACAGCTACATGAGATGTCTGGGTCAGTGGGGTCAAAACGTGATTTACAATATCAATAGCCATGCAGAAGGACTAAGCAATGTCTTCACAACCGGTAATAGGGATTTGTTGTCATGACTCACGGCTCGGCAGTCTCTCCTTCTCCTATGTGTGTTTTCCCTCGTCTGTCTCTCCTTTGTTTTGTTGTTCCATGTGTCGGCCTCCCTGTTGGCATGTGGGCGTGGTGGCACTCCAGGGCAGGCTGTTTCCAGGTGTGGATCGTTGGGCTAATCAGGGCTCCCTATTTAAACCTGTGGACTCCAGTCATTCAGCGCCAGAGTATACTACGTACCAGAGCGGTAACTACCCGAGATCAAGGATATCGTTGTTTGTTGTTTTCTTTATGTCTCCAGTTGGAGTTAGGTCTAACTCTGCTCCTTTTTCCTTCCGTGCCAGTTGCCTCCGCTGTTCACCTTACCTGCTTGCCTGCCTGCGGGTTTCCGGATATCCACTTGCCTCTGCTCGCCACGCCATTCAGCCGTCCAGTGTCCTGCCTGCCTGCCTAAATAAACATTGTTCTAAACTTACTACCTGGTGTCTGTTCTGCTTTTGGGTCCAACCTCGAGCTATCACAACATTTGTGGCGTACTTATAAAATAATACATCATGTGGGATTGAGGTGAAAATAATATGTACCATCAGATGTGCCCAGAATTAAGTCACTCTCTCCTGTGTATATATATATATATACAGTATCTCACAAAAGTGAGTACACCCCTCACATTTCTTCAAATATTTCATTATATCTTTCCATGCGACAACACTGAATAAATGACACTTTGATACAATGTCAAGTAGTCAGTGTACAGCTTGTATAACAGTGTAAATTTACTGTCCCCTCAAAATAACTCGACACACAGCCATTAATGTCTAAACTGCTGGCAACAAAAGTGAGTACACCCCTAAGAAGAAATGTCCAAATTGGGCCCAAAGTGTCAATATTTTGTTTTGCCATCATTATTTTCCAGCACTGCCTTAACCCTCTTGGGCATGTAGTTCACTAGAGCTTCACAGGTTGCAACTGGAACCCTCTTCTACCCATTCATGACGACATCAAGGAGCTGGTGGATATTAGAGTCCTTGCGCTCCTCTATCTCCCGTTTTAGGATGCCCCAAAGATGCTCAATAGGGTTTAAGACTGGAGACATGCTTGGCCAGTCCATAACCTTTACCCTCAGCTTCTTTAGCAAGCCAGAGGACGTTCGGAGGGGTGTTTGGGGTCGTTATCATGTTGCAGTACTGCCCTGTGGCCCAGTTTATGAAGGGAGGGGATCATGCTCTGCTTCAGTATGTCACAGTACATGTTAGAATTCAATGAACTGTAGATCCCCAGTGCCTGCAGCACTCATGCAGCCCCAGACCATGACACTCCAACCACCATGCTTGACTCTAGGCAAGACACACTTGTCTTTGTACTCCTCACCTGGTTGCCGGTCCACACTCTTAACACCATCTGAACCAAATAAATGTATTTTGGTCTCATCAGACCACAGGACATGGTTGCAGTAATCCATGTCCGTAGTCTGTTTGTCTTCAGCAAACTTTTTGTGGGGTTTCTTGTGCATCATCTTTAGAATAGGCTTCCTTCTGGGACGACAGCCATGCAGACCAGTATGATGCAGAGTGCGGCGTATGGTCTGAGCACTGACAGGTTGACCCCCACCCCTTCAAGCCCTTCAGCAATGCTGGCAGCACTCATACGTCTATTTTCCAAAGCCAACCTCTGTGTACGACGCTGACCATGTGCACTCAACCTTCGTAAACTGGGCCGCAGGGTGGTATTGCAACATGATAACGACCCCAAACACGCCTCCAAGACGACAAGTGGCTTGCTAAAAGCTGAGGGTAAAGGTTATGGCCTGGCCAAGCATGTCTCCAGACCTAAACCCTATTGAGCATCGTTGGGGCATCCTCAAACGGAAGGTGGAGGAGCGCAAGGTCTTTAATATCCACCAGCTCCGAGATGTCGTCATGAATGGGTGGAAGAGGGTTCCAGTTGCAACCTGTGAAGCTCTAGTGAACTACATGCCCAAGAGGGTTAAGGCAGTGCTGGAAAATAATGGTGTCCACACAAAATATTTACACTTTTGGCCCAATTTGTAAATTTTTTCTAAGGGGTGTACTCACTTTTGTTGCCAGCAGTTTAGACATTAATGGCTGTGTGTCGAGTTATTTTGAGGGGACAGTAAATTTACACTGTTATACAAGCTGTACACTGACTACTTTACATTGTATCAAAGTGTCATTTATTCAGTGTTGTCCCATGGAAAGATATAAAGAAAAATGTGAAGAAATGTGAGGGGTGTACTCACTTTTGTGAGATACTGTATATGTGTGTGTGTGTGTGTGTGTGTGTGTGTATATATACACACATGTGTATACATACATAATGTATATGTGTTTATCATTAAAGAAATAAATAATACTTAATGAGAGCAGATTGTTTGTTTTCCAGGAAATTTTTAAAAATCAGCAAGGCTCGACTTTTAAAAAAGGGCACAAATGGCCACAAGGACATACGCAAATGACTAATAATATACTGAATTTATATCTGTAATCTGTCTCTTTCCCTTCTGTTTATGTCTTTTTTGTATTGCAGTGTGTGCGTGCCTATGTTTGTGCATGTATGTATGTGGACTCCAAAAACTAGTTTAACATTAATATTGATGTGGTCTAGTAGTGGCGGCAGTAATCAGGGAGGTGAGAAACCCTCAGCTGCTGACCATTGCATACAAGGAAGAGGAAAATAATGAATAATGAAACAAAAAGCCAAGAGATGAATCCATTGCTTTTTTATTTACTGACTATTTCATATCGGATGCTGTGTTTAAGAAACCCCTGCATTATGCTGCTGACTTGTTGACCGATGTATACTGTCACATGCATGCACACTCACACAGCATGCATGGTGGTGCTCTTTAGTGCTGAGATCTCTCCTGCCTTCACCTTACATGGCACACCTTGGTGTAAGAGTCAAAAGGTCACCATCTCTTCATGTCAAGGTATCTTACTTCAGAGGTGTTTAAAAAGCACTTGGTTGCAGGTGCATGGGCAGAGAGAGTGAAAGAACATTGCCTCATTATTTTTGCTGAGAAAAAAATGCAATGTACCAGGCTATACAAAAGCCACACCAAAGTGTATGATCAAACATAATTATTAATATTGTCCTTTGATTAACTTTCCTTTAGTTAATGTGAACTTTTTAATCTCTACATTGATCAATACAAATAGCAAGATGTATAGTGATATGTCCTTGTACTTGAAACAATTGTGATACACAAAGAGATTAGAAAGACAGATGTATGGAGGCATGGATAAAAAAAGCTAAAGAAAGCTTGCATATTATAGTTCTGAGGAATCAAGTTAGAGCCTTTACTTGTATAAAAGGCTATTGTATCCTCAGCACAACAGCAGCTTCACTCTCAAAGCTGATTTTACTCCAAGCATCTCAAGACTCACAAAATCTACAGTAATACCAGGCAGATTTACTCCTTAAAAATTTCAAAACCATGAAGTTGTGAATTTGTAACAGCTGCATGCGAATACAAGGGCTACTGTGGCTCAGTTGGTAGAGCAGGTCAGCTGATTATCAAAGGGTTGGAGGTTTGATCCCCGCCCTGCCACCATGGTTGTTGTGTCCTTGGGCAAGACACTTCACCCACCTTGCCCTGTGTGAATGTCGATAGTTATGCTATCAGTGTGTGTGTGTGAATGGCAACTCGGGAAAGGAAAAGAGGTCTCCCTTGCAAAAGGGTCTTTGGTCTCAATGGGATTTACCTGTATAGATAAAGGTAAAAAAAAACACTACTATAAATAAAAAACAGGCGATGTAGAAGTCCATCTATTACTGAAGGTGCTTTTGTGTTATACAAAGATGTCAAGTTAGGGGTGAGAGTCATCCTTTTTTCACAGTTGGGATACTGCTTACAGCGAATCTTGCGTGGTTGCAATTGTTTGGTTTTTCAGAGGCTGAACTCAAGACAATACGAGATGTCAGCTTAGGCACTACTGGACTCTATCAACATTGCTTGTCGGAAGGCCGAAAAGTTTTGGAAACTTCTTTCTTCCACACTTTTCCAACGCACTAAATTGCCTAGGGTTTTTTTAAATCTCAAAAACTGACATTTATAAAAACTTTTGCTAATGTGCTTTCTGTTTGGGGGTAGGAAAGTACGCCTTCATAAGCCTTTTTTTGTCAGTCTCTAGACAGAAACATTTAAGTAAACAAGTGCAACGGTGATAGCCTTCCACGAGAGACTTTCTGAAAATGTGCCTTGTTTCTGTCACTGATCTACAGCTTTTCACCTCACCCTTGAGTGTGGCAATTCTTAGAAGAATGTTCCTCAGTCAAGTCAAGGGTCTAAAGGGCAGAGCTTGTCCTGTTCTGTAAGGACTGTGAAAGCACTGAGGCTTGTGCTATTGGGCTATATACTGATTAGATTTTTTAAATTTGAAACATGTCAAGGTGACTGATGTGACACGGGTTAGAGTGGTGACAGGTTGAAGAAATTGATTGGATAGGCACGGCTAATGACAATAGCATTTACAGAAACCTGAGCTATATTGATGTCCTGCCTGGACTCCTCAAGGGGTACCTTCTCTACAAACATTCAATAATTCCATGTGAGGTTGCTGCTTTCCGAGGGGATTTGGTTGCTAAAATGAATCGAACATGGGACTGTGGGGTGTAGCTTTACCACAAAGTGATGCTTTGATCTTTGATACACAGGACACTGACAACGCTGTGGTTTGCAGCATACACAAAATCTACCCATTAGATTATGTGTGAACGTTAACGTGGGAATGTTAACAGTCTCCCTTGAAAGAGAGTCTCAGGTGTCAACGGGTTTTACCTGTAGAAATAAAAGTTTCTAAAGGTTTTGTTTCCAATACAAACATTTTCTCCACAGACATAATTTATTCAGTTATTACCATACAACTTGTTTTAAAGTGGCTTGACTTTAATGCAAACAAAAAAGTTGGAATTAAAGTAGGTGTTCACCCCATAGCTGCAAACTTTCCTTAATTTTGGTTGTACTAGATCGTTAAGTGAACAGTCAGCAATGAAAGAATTAAAGACTTTCTAAAGGAGAACTTTTAAAATCCCCAGTAATGAAAGGTCTGTTAACCGTTGGAACTGTAAGCCATTAAATACCATTACATAATCCTGGATTACAAATGTTTGAACTGTCAAATTCATTTGAGAAAAGAGTTATGTTCAGCTGGCTAATATCGGGAAAAGGAAAACCCCAGCATTATACTGTATATATATATATATATACTAACAGGTAAGGCAGATGGTTTATTATACGATACTTAAGTGTAATTCTGCTAGTTAATTGGAAGTTTCTGTGGTTTTATTGGGAATACACATGCAACATAAGCGTCTTACTAGCTATTATTAGCCACCGCATTGTGCTGCTGTCAAAGTTATTGAATTTAAGTCATTTCATTGAGTTCTTGTTCATTTGTTTGACTGTGAAAAGGCCTTTTTAGTGTGTTCAAAGAACCATGTGTGTCTAGCTCATTTCAGAAGGAATGGCCTCTTGTCTAAGTGTCATGCCTTTTCAGACCGCTAATCCTCCTTCAATCAATTCATAGATTTCCTGCATTTGCATGGTCAATCCTAGAGTTGACATTTCACACTGGCAACTGAGCCCCTAAGATTTTAATCAAACTAGACGCAAAAAAGCACCAAGTATCTCACCATCAGCTCATTTATATCACTCCCTGCTTTATGGAGCTACCAAGCTTTGGGAAAAAGGATTAAGTGGAAGTGATTGAGCCGGATTGATGAGGCTATGATTGTGGGACTCTCGGATGGAGGCTGAGCTGGGTCAGTGGTGTTCTTGCTGGGCTTGATTCAATTCCCACAGTGCATGATCTCTAAGAGATTATCCAGCAGTAGACATTCAACCGAATAACATTTCGTTACACTGCTGCCTTATCTAAAGAGAGCTCCAACAGTTGTATTGGAACTGGCAGTGGTGACCACCTGAAGGCGGAGATATTGTGCTTTCCAAAGTCAGAAAGTTGAGTTTTCGAAAGTTTAGGTCATAGACACTCCAGAGAAAATAAAATAAGATATTCAAGATGGAAGGCAAAACAGGTTTTTATCACGCAACCGCTTAGATTATAATTTTTTTTGTAATGTTAATAAAGGTGTGAGTCATTGCCAAATGTTTTGTTTAAGTAGTTTGGTCTCTGAGTAGTAGTAGGCTTTGAAGCTTGTTCCCTGTCAATCACTACAATCAACATATTGGTCTCACACAGAACCTAATTCAATTATCATGTTTAGTAAGTTTTCTTACACACTAAATGTTAGTTTGACATCGTCTCATTCTGTGTGGTTAGCAAATAGAGCTAGATTGCCGTTGTTTTTTAATTTAAATGTGAAGTAAGCGATTTATTTATGTTAATATAAGTGTTAAATCGCTATTTATTCATACAATGATCACTTACATAATGTGCACGTTTCATAGAGCCGATCTCTCAGTCAGCTGCTCTGCATGTAATCGGCAAATACACTTTTTTTCGTATCCCAAAATTAATATCCAATCACAAGAGAGAACGCTACAAATCGAAACCCGTCTCACTCATGGTCTCACTGCCAGTGCACGCCAGAGGACAAATGGGTGACTGTTAAGCAGGTAAAAATCCTACCCAATGTCTGTTTTGATGGTTTTTATTGTGTTTTATCACAATTACTTATCTGAGATGATGCTAGATAACTCGCTGTTTGAAGAAGCAGTGCATTAATGTGGTGACATAGGGACGAGCGAGGGGACTGCTAACTGCAGTAACTGACAGGAAGTTAGCTAAAAGAACCATTCCGCTTACAGCACTTTTAACAGTATTTTAATTGTTTTAGTGAAAGCAGTAATGGTAGGCCACTGCTGGACATCCATCAGTGAAAGGATAACCTATTGCATATTTCTTATTCATTTTTAAGGTCATATTTATGTTATCAATATTAGATGCCAAGCTCACCTCACCACACTGAATTCAAAATATTAGGATCTATTTGTGCTTTTATGCCTTACTCGTCTGTATCGGTTCAGTCAAAACTGGACAAAACAAAGAGAATAATGTTGCATTTCACAGGATTTGGAAGCAAACATGGGCTTTAATATGAATTGAACAGTTATAATACCTTTAAACCCGTGGGCTGACTGTGAGCTGTCAAGGAAGCTCGTTTAAAAGAGATCTGAATAAGCACATCATTTTTCAAGAAGCAAATCATTTGGTAATATTGGTAAAATGTAGGTTTAAAGCAGATTTTCCACTCTGTCGCAGAAGATGCAGTCCATTCGAACAGTCTGCTGATACATAGACGTGTAGAAGTATATGATCCCTTTTTCTTTCTAACACAAATTCAAGAAAGAAAAATTAACTCCTTTAATGAGGTCACACAAGTACTTAGTTACTCCCTCGTGTGAACAGGTGTAAGCAAAGGGAGTCGTGTTCCACAAGGTAGACGGGGATCAGAAGTTATTTCTATCATCCACTAGCATCTGTGCACTCGGTATGGCGCCTCAGGCTTTTAACTCCCCCCTCTCCACCTTCCTAGGTGTCCTTCATTTCGTCTCCCTTACCCTGTCTGCCTCAACACACACACACACACACACACACACACACACACACACACACACACACACACACACACACTCACACTCATACATATTAACACTACCTTTCACCATCTAGCTGTAATGGTAAGGACTGTTGTTGTCGAACATGTATGTATAATTGCAGTAATAATCCTCTCAGGGAGGCCCTTGAGAAAATCTTAAACACCCATACTTAGAAAATCCTTTCTGAAGACAAGGGGTAAACAGGCTGATAGAAATAACCCGCATGCATAATACATGCAATTTCACAGGCTTCTCACTGAGGTTAATGCAAATGTATTCCAATTGGTGTATCTTTCATGTACAGGTATGTGAATATCCAGCATGTGAATATCTGGTTTAACCTACTTGGCCATAATTTAAACTTAATATATTGCGAATGCACTCTCACTACAGGGGGGCCAACAATCGATGACACAAATTTAATCATTAAAGTTTTAATCTCTTTGTGTCCTTAAGATGATAAGTAACCGTTGGCAAAAATAAACTTTTTTTAAGCACAAACTGGATTGTATTATTTAAATCGTACTGGTAAGGTTTTCTTAAGGTGGCTTATTGATGTGTAAGCAGTACAGTACAATCCTGCTCAGTGTCTTCAAAATATATGGGGAGCTTCTTACCCTTTGTTTACAGTGAATTATTAAAAATATTTTAAAAAATATATATAGGGGAGAACGGGGGAAGCTGAGGCATCGGGTAATGTGAGCTACCCCCTGTATCTAGGCAACGGAAAACATTTGTGGTCATGTGAGATATATGTTTTCAAGCCCCTCTCATCTCCCCTTGGCCATGAAAGAGAGGACCTCATGGTGTTGTGGTAAGCATGTTTTTTTCACCAAAATAGGTATTTTGCATGTAAAAGTACATTTTCTTGCTGTCAACTTAATCAACTGTTGTGCCAAAGCAAATGTATTCACGTAGAACAACTTCTATCATACGTGTTGATGAACTACCAACATATGAAAACCATGTGATGATATTAGCTAAAGATTAGCCTGAAATGCTAGGAGAGGTAGTTTTTTCTCAAATAGTGGTGGTGGGGGAAAGTGAGCCAAATGCTGTGGGGGAAAGTGAGACACTGTCTCTCACTTTCCCCCACCATGAGGTACAAGTTAAGTTTAGTCTTAAACATATTTTAATGTAATATTACATAACATATGTTTTATTTTAATGTCATACACATTGTAGAAAAGCCATCATGCCAAGGAAATACACCAGGAAGACGACCTGGGGCAACCACACGGAAAGAGCACCTTCTCATCTTTCCCTGTAACCTTCAGGGCTGGAATGTAGAGTAGGCCTAGTTGTAGAGTATGACAGGCTGATGTTATAATCCAGTTGGGTCTTCTCCTGTGTTCTGAGTCCCAGGCTGTTCTCGCTGGTTCTGATTTTCCTATGCTTTGACCCCCAGACACAAGCTGGCTCTAAGGGTACTGTGTTCTGACCCCCAGACTGTGTTCTAATCTAACTGGTTCTATCTTTCATTTGAATCTTATCAAAACCTTTTGAATTATAATATGTTATATTTGATTTTGTTCAGAGTTACTTTCAAGTGTTTCGAAAATTTGCTTTGCTTAATTGACCAAACCCCATCATTCTTTTACTAGTCCGACATTAGTTCTGGAATGTGTGGCTAGCTTTCAGGATTTTAACACAATATTAACTTCCGGCTTGCCGAGGGTTAAGAGCTATTTACCGAGAGCAGCGGAGAACTCAGATTCACAGCCTTAAAAATCTCTGAAAATGTAAAAATCGAAGAAAAAATTGCTGCTGGTCTGAAGCCACTGATGATCGAATTGAAGGAACTTCAAGCCGTGAATGTGAAGAAAGATCAGCTCTTGAAAGAGCTTGGAGATAAAATTGATGACCAAGATCAACAAGCAAAAAACAGAGATGTGATACTGACTGGTATGGTTATTAAACCAAGGTCGTCTGCAACTGCCGTGAATGGAGATGAAGAGGACGATACAGGGAATGTGTCGGTGGAAAACCAGGTTGAAATGCTGCTGAGAAGCAAAGGCATTAGTCTGGATCTGGAGAACGTGGAGTCGTGTTTTCTTCTCCCGAAGGGAAAATTCGCCAAAAAGCGTGCTGTCATTCTGAAATTCGTGAGTAGAAAGCATAAGATAAATCTGCTCAGTTAAGGCAAGAAGCTTAAAGGTAAACAAATTGGAATGAGTGAAAATTTAACCAAGAGAAATGCTTATCTGGCCTACCAAGCGAGAGGGCTAAAAAAAAGTGGTCAGGTACGACAAACGTGGACAAGAAATGGAAGAATCTTCATCAAAACGAATGGAGCTACACCCGAAGAAGCTAAAATTGTGCAAATCAGAACGGAGGAGGATCTGGTTCAATTCTGGAGGGAAGAGGACCTGATCAACCCAAGCAGCAAGAATGAGCAACACATCTGATGGGATAAATGATCATGAAAGTCTGGAGTTATTAGCTAATCTTTACGAGGAACCTACATCATCGGACCCAAATGATATTATCGACCCGGACAATCACTTCTACAATAGCGGGAAAAGAGACTGTCATTACCATACGGAGGATCAATTCATCAGTTGCTTTCAAACAATTGGGAAATCATTCCATCATTCATTTTAATAGCAGAAGTCTCTACACACATTTTTCCCATATTAAGGAATATCTACAGAAATTCTCCAACCCGTTCAACATCATTGCAGTGTCAGAAACATGGATTAAGGAAGGCATAGGCATGGACTTTGATCTAAAGGGTTATAAACTGGTTTGTGTCAACAGAATGAACAAGAGAGGGGGAGCAGTGGCCCTTTTCGTTGATGAAAATATAAGGTTTGAAATTGTAAATAACATGTGCGCTGCAATTGATAACCTAATGGAATGTGTGACTATTGAAATTCAAATGAAAGATAAATGTTTAATTATCAGCTGTGTGTACAGAACACCCGATTCAAAAATGGAAGACTTTATAGAATATGTGGGAGAATTATTTTCTGAGGCAAATCAGAAGATGATATTTATCTGTGGGGATACAAACATTGATTTACTTAATAATACTCATTCACTGACTGAAGAATTTGTAAATACACTGAATGTCATGGGCCTGCAGCCCTTAATTACAAGGCCAAGCAGGATCACAATAAATAGTGCCACGTTAATAGACAACATATTTACGAATGTTATGGGGGATGAAATAGAAAGTGGACTTATGATAAATGACATAAGCGACCATTTACCTGTATTTGCTATATACGATTGGAAACAAAAGTTGCAACATAGACCAAACAAAGACGTATATGTTAGGTTGGAAACTGAGGAGAGGATAGATGCACTGAAAAATTACTTATTGACGCACAATTGGGACTCTGTATACAAGGAGAAGGATGTCAATGTAAGTTTTGAATTATTCCTGCAGATATTTCAAAGGCTGTATGAAAAAAATTGTCCACTAAAAAAGGGCCTTTAAGCAGAGACAGAATAAACAGTGGCTAACTAAATCCTTGATAAATGCTTGTAAAAAAATACATTGTACAAAAGATTCATAAAAGCAAGGACACCACAGGCTGAGTTAAAACATAAAACCTATCGTAACAAGCTAAATAGCATTCTCAGAGACTGTAAAAAAAAATATTATTGTAAGTTTTTAGAAACAAATGCAAATCACCCAAAACAATTGTGGGACATAGTAAACACAGTGTTAAGAAATGACAGCAAAATACATAATTATCCTCAGTATTTCCATGAAAATAACGTTAAGTTTGAATGCATGAATACTGCGGTGAATAAACTAAATGAATTTGCAATTTTAGTTGCAGTTTGCGACTCACAAATTATGGAAAATTACAGACTGAAAGCTGAGCACTAATAAGCTGAGCAAAAGGTGAATGTCACTATCATAACATTATTGTAACGAAAAATAGAGGTCAGCAGACAGACTTGTTTGGGTTTGAATACTTTTACAGATGTGTAGACTACCAGATAAGACATTGAAAAGGCCACAATAAAAGGGAAAAACAAACTCTGCATTGTCACAGAAAATCAGAACGGATCTTAAAAACTGAAGCAAGTAGATTGACCGCGTGTTTTCAACCAGAAAAGCAGGAGCTGTTGCGGTACCGTGTCCAGATGGCACCTTCCCGTCCGGTTACACACAGGGATAGCTGGAAAGAATGGAAAGTGGTTTGCCTGGCTGCATTGGACATTGAGGATGTTGAAGATACATCTTCACTGGCATGACGGTGGGGATGCTTGCTTTGGGATTTGCTTTGTATGTTCTGTATCGCAAACTGAAGAAACTCATTGTTGCACAAGTGGAAGGGAGAGATGGAAGATATACAGCGTCGAAAGATATGGATGGAACAAAACAGGCTATTACTGCTGTTCGGGAGGGGATAGCAAAAATTTGATCCAGTATTGCATCTATCAAAGGAGACATCACAGCTATCAAAGAAGAAATCGCTGGAATCGCTGACATCAAAGGAGACATCGCTGACATCAAAGGAGACATCGTAAAAATGGCTACAGTGGAAAGAGAGGATAACGATGAGTAATTAAAATTCACTGGGAAAATGGAAAGCATGTCAGTTGTGCAAGGTCAATGAATAATGAGAATGAAAATTGACTGTGTATTGGACTGTAGCTGCTTAACAAAACAAAAACATTAGCAAAATCATAAAAAAAACAACAACAACAAAATTGTGTTTTTTCTTTCTTTTTTTCTTTTCTTTTCTGTAACAGTAAATGTGTATCTGAATCTGAATCTGATGAAAATGGGGGCGGGACCTGATTAGCCTTTGGCTTCTTCCGTCACCCTTCGGACAACACAAAGTAAGATGTATGATGTGAAAGAGATAATTGTGTATTGTGTGGAATTGTCCGAAAGAATAATAATAAATAAATAGATTATGGTAGTTTCAGAGTGGAAAAAGTAAGTCGATCAAGGGGGTAACCCCTTGATTTTTCTGGTCTGTCTCAGTTTACCCCACAGCTAGGGTAAAGTGAGCCACATGACAACTTTTTTTTAAACAATCATATTTTCACTGCCCTTTGTCTTGAAACAATTCTGCTAATGCCCATTTCTAGGAAACATCCTGAATTAATGGGAAATGTGTAAATTTGAGTGATAAATCATTTTAGCTCGCTTAGAGGGGAGCAAATGTAAAAAGTGGCTCAGATTACCCCGTTCTCCCCTATATATATTGAGTTCTTATTGTCAGTAGAAATTAAACACAGTTAATAAACCAAAAATAGATAGTTCACTGTTTTCTATCTGCTGTGACCTAAAATAACCATTTTTATCAAAAGTTCATGTATATGTGTTGAAATTAATTATTCACGTCCTCCGATTTTCCTAAGAGGAAAGCACAACTGTAGCCTCTAATATCAGTAGCTCCTATGACCTATTTTCTCACTGAATTTCTCGCTGAAACACGTTTATACATGTTGAAATTGGTTGACCTTTTCCTACATTTAAAATATATTGCAGTAGGTGCAGGTCACTTTCAGCTGCATGTCATATCCACATGATCTATGTTTTTGGGGTTTAGATTTAGAAAACAACTTAACTGCGGTGAAAATGACAGCATTGGGGGTTATGGCATTTTAACCAAATTTAATAAAGAGAAGTGATGAGAGACAAATCTTAGAGTCAAACTGTCATGTTGTACATTGTTGTTAAACTGACTGCACAGTAGTCAGTCATGGAGGCTTTTCAAGAAGATAATAAATACGTCATGAAGGCTAAAAGAGAATGTATCGCTTTGCTTATTATTCACCACCTCAGCGACGAGGAGTCACCAATCTGTCTCAGCTTTACAATGTATGCTATTCTTATGTGCAGCGCGCTGTTTATTATTGATATAATTGCCCGTCATCAGACACACGTAGCGGATGGTTTTATAGGCCTACTTTGAAAGTGAAAAAGTAATGAATATGGCTTTGGTACTACTAAATTGTACAGTAACGATTAAATCATGTCACCCCCCACAGAACTTAATCCTGTCAAAAATTGTCATTATGTTGAAAGCTTTGTGTTAGCAGAGTTTTCAATCACTCATGCGTATAATTGCCAATTGAATCCACTTAGCCTTATCATACACACACACACATGTTGAGGGTTGCTTCTTTTTATAAATGTGTCTACGTGTAACTAAGCAATTCATCTTGATTAAAAGAAAAGGAAAAAAATAGATAATAATAGCATCTGCCCAAAACCCTGTGATAAATCCTGCTTACCAGGTAGGAAAAAAATGAAGACGGAGTCGTCCTATTTATAGGGTAATTTATACGGTATGTTCTGAGTTTGTCTCTTAAGGCAATCAATCACTTTTATTGAGGCTCAGAAGAAATAAATCTCTGGTTTACACTTTGCGTCTCTCTGTCGAACTCTAGATGTGCGGTGGACACTTTACTATCAGTTCGGAGCATTATGTTAATGAATATATAAACCTTTTCCTAATAACCCTTCATGAGTCAATCTATACATCACCCAGCTTCAGACTCTTGACAGAATGTTTTAATCTGATAAAATTAAAAATAAATGGCCTACGAGGCAGATTAAATATCCATAATAATTTCAGAAATCAAATTAAGTACATTTCTCAAACTGGATTCATATCTGGGACAGAAACCCCTGTTGCACAGATACACATCTACACAATGGGTTCCAGTTGCACCATCCAACATGGTTCCACATCCTCCTCACGTGCAGTTTGACCTTTCAGAAGTCATCTGATACCACGGTTATTTGTTGAACCTTAATTGGCCTGCTTGTTAATGTGTTGTTTCGATTTGGTATCATTTTGACGGACTGAGTTCTCTTTAGCCACGACTGGTGTATTGGCTACCGCAAGATCCCTGCGACAGGCCCTCCTGGGAAATTAAATGTTGGCTTAGATGTTCTTAGATTGGCTATCTCTTGTCTTTCTACAGTCTCACACTCCCGGTCCCCCAGTTAACCTGGCTGATTTTCTTTCTATCTCGACTCTTTTTCTTGGGACAGTGGTACACCAATGTATATTCTCTAGTGAAACACATGACATTTTAGAGAACCATGTGTGTATTACTTCTCTGACACAAGAGACCATAGTGATGGCTGCTTCAGAACGTTTTAATATTTCCAAAACAGCCCAGTGTCACTGGGAGCTATGTTCATACAAAAAAAAATGGAGTGGGAACATTTCGCCACAGTGATAACATCATAACATCCATTTAACATTACATCCTGGCTTTTTGATGTTTTTTGTTACCATGTCTATTTCATGGCAGAAAATGTGTTTTTCTATAGAGGATTTTGCTCACATTTGTGCTGCAGCTGAATTGTAATATTATTGTATTTAAATAGTTATACAATATCACGTTGTGTGGTCCCTAACCCAAACAAGATTTTGAGTCTCGAGCCATGTAGTAGCTCAATGTGGCTGAAATGCCCAGCAGTGTTAGAAGTTGTTTTACTCTGAACCACAAATGTCAACCTCTTGGTTCAAACAGTTAAGTCACTTAAATCAGTTATCCTTTTGAAACAATTAACGAACAAAATGTCACAGTGATCCATCCAGTAGTTTAGATTTGGATCTGGACCATAGTATTGGGTAGGGGTGGGAATCTCTTGGCACCTCAAGATTCGATTCGATTCCGATTCAGAGGTCAACGATTCGATTCAAAATCGATTTTCAATGCATCTCAATACAAAACATTTTTTATGTACATACCCATGTGTGAATTTCAAAAATATATTTATATGCACATCTGAGTTTGCTACTCAGAGTTTGCTAATCACTTCCTACTTGTGTGATGATCATTAAAGACAATCAACAGATGAATTGCCTTCTCTAATTTTGTATTAAGAGAAAAGCTTTTCTATGAACAGTGCAATAATCAATGCAGCTTGCATTTCAACACAATATGGAAGTATGTAAAAACTAAACCGATTCAGTTTTATTTTATTTTTAATCTCGTAAATCATGTTTCTATAGGATTTCATGTCATTTCAACACATTGTACAAAAAGTATGGCTTGGAATTCAGCTCTCATACAAAAACGTAAACAGAGATAAAGCCATGCAGGTCTTAGGTTTGCTGCTCTCAGCCCTTTTGAAGCCACTTTGGAAACAACTCACACATGTGTGGTGTGCATGCGCAATGGCGCAGGAAGTATTAGTATTTACAAAAAAAAAATTATATATATAAAAAAAAAAAAATTGATTATTAACTTTTCTGAATCAATTCAGAATCGTCCGAGAGAGAATCGATATTAATCGGAAAATCGATTTTTTTCCCACCCCTAGTATTGGACCAACCAATAAACACTGCCAACTTTAGAGCCATGCGTAATTTAAAAAAAATACAAGGGTACAAAAGCTCCCTTGGAAGTCTTAAAATACTAAACAAGCTTCCTTTCGACTTGGAAGTAGTTGAACAAAAATGTATTTAAATTAAACATGCATAAGGCCCTTTCCTACTACAGACATTTGGACTTCACATGGTAGAACAAGCATAGGTGTTGCTTCAATTCTAGAGTCCCTGGAAGTCATGGCACTGTGACAGTGAGCCAACCTGCACAGTTTCAGAATCCTGAAACTGGGGCTGTTCAATGAAGGGACTGGGCACAGTTCACACCAATCTACATCAATCCTCTCTGTGAAACATGGTGAAGCAGAATAATACAAGTTTTTCAGCAGAAAGGGATGGATACTTTTATAATTGGGGTAGAGGGGGTACAGCAAATTGGATTGCTGTTCCAGAACAATGATACAAACACACCCCATATTTATTTTAACTATTTAAATTGGCTGCTTAACTATCACAGACTTAACTATCATAGTCAAAAATCATTAGAATGACAGCTCCTGGCACCTCCTAATTGGCAGGCTGCCAGGAGCTGATTGCTGATCATCAACACCCATGCTGGCTGCTCTCCTGAGCTATAGAAGCTGCAGGAGTCAGCCACTTGGTCTCCCTCCCTTGACGTATGATTTGTTTTGGTTGGTTTGGGTTAGTTAGTGCTGTTTGGGTTAGTGCTGCTTTACACACCCCATACACTCTTTACTCACACAGACACCGCACTCACTACTGATTATAATCAGCACCCTTTATTAGATTATTTTAAACTTGGTTAAATAAATTATAATTTAGTTAAACTAACTCTCTTGTGTGGTCTCCTCTCTGTCCTTCCCTTGAGCCGGGATGTGACATGGGGGCTCGTCAATAAGTGGTTGTATTGAGTAGTTGAACAGTTTGGAGGAATATCACATAGGACAGGTTAGTAGATGGTTTGGGAGCAGGTTCCTTTCTTAGTGGGTAGTCGGCTGAGGCTAGGCTAACAGAGTTGATTGTCTGTTGAGCACATGTCTGAATTTGAACTTTCCCTGTTAGGCTTCAGTTGCGTTTTTCCTTTGGGTAGCGTGAATTTTCTTGTGTTGTTTTTCCCTTTTGGTAGTGCTGTGGGGCATGGTTAGTGTCAATTGTTCAATGTCAATTGTCTCGTGGGCACATACAAAGGATATTGGGGGTTGTCTGCTTGCAGGTCGCCTTTCAAACCGGCTGGTTTACAGTGCGTAAATACCCACCGCAAGCTGCATGAACACTAGGATCAAGATTATTCAGGTTTGGATAGGCAGTTAGGGGGGAAGTTCTAATTTTAGTTGCATCCCAGTGATCAAAGCTGTTTTGGCATGGTTTCTGTAGTAGAAGCGTTTATTCAGTCTCCTTCTGAAACCTTGCTGGACAGCTGTACAAAGGACCAACTGTTGAATTGCTGATTATTTTGAAATTGCAGCCACACGTCTGAAGGACACAATCAAACGTATCCTGAAGGCGACGATGGAAGAAGGGGTTTTGGCTTCTGATGAAGGTAAGGGTTTACCAAGTACGATGGTTTCACCAGGGGGGAGTCTCACCTTTGATCAACAAAAGGAACTGATGTTAATACAAATGTAACATGAAAAAATGAGGATAGATAAAGAATTGGCTCTTGAAAAAACAAAAATGGATAACGTTTTGGCTCTTGAAAAAACAAAAATGGATAAGGAGTTAGCGCTTGAAGCAATGAAACAAAGAACAGAGCAGGCAAAACTGGACCTTGAACAATGTAAACTAGATCTAGTTAGAGAAGGGAAAATGGCAGTAACTGATATAACTAGGTCTGCTGGTTCATCTAGGGTAGATTGTACTAAGAATCTCAGATTGCTGCCTAAATTTGATGAGGAAGACCCAGATACGTTTCCTTGTTTGAACGTCTAGCTGATTCACAGGAGTGGCCTGATAGTGAACGTACGTTGTTACTTCAATGCGTGTTTAGAGGTAATGCCCAAAAGGCATATGCAGCATTTACAGCAGAACAGTGCAAAGAGTATAAAGTGGTTAAAGAAGCCGTTTTAAAAGCTTATGAATTAGTTCCTGAAGCCTACAGGCAGCTCTTCAGAAAGGGGAAAAGCAAACACATGTGGATTTTGAAAGGGAGCTGGATATACATTTTGATCGGTGGTGTTCTGCATCCAGTGTTTCCTTTGAAGAACTGCGTGACCTGGTTGTGCTGGAACAATTTAAGCAGTCTGTGCCTGACTTCATATCTACTTATATCAATGAGCGAAAGGTTAAAACTCCTAAAGAAGCCGCTGTACTCGCTGACGAATATGGTTTTACACACAAACGTATCTTTGGGGAGCAGAGTCAACAACAGTTTGGATTTAAAGACAGCGGAGAGAAAGGTGAATCAGATTTCAGTCTGGGCTCTTTAAAGGGAGGGCTAGGCACAGTTGGGAATAATGATCCTAATACAACTTGTAATTATTGTCAGCGACAAGGGCACTGGAAAAAGGAGTGCCCTTTGCTAAAATCAAATAAGGGTTTTAGTACAGGGCCTATACAGTCTGTTGGGTTAGCGGTTCCGCTTAGTAGCTAAGTACTGACAAAATTGTCCCTCCTTTTCAGATGCAACCCAGAGTGTTGAGTGCAGCTGATATTGCTTTAAGATATGCTCCATTTATATCAGAAGGTTTTGTATCCTTAGTTGACAATAGCAAGAAGGTGCCTGTCAACATTTTTAGAGATTCTGGGGCTCTAACTAGCTTCATTAGAGAGTCAGTCTTACATTTTTCACTAGACTCTGACACAGGAAGGTGTGTGTGTGAGTCAGAGGAATGGGTTTAAACACCATTGTTGTGCCTGTCCATACTGTGCATTTGTCCTGTGTCATAATACAGGGGGATGTAGAGGTGGGTGTGCGTCCAGATTTGTCAATGAAAGGTGTTGACATTATTCTGGGCAATGATTTGGTGCCTGATGCGGCCACCTCTAATGGGTGGTGTGCATTGTCTCCTGTTAAAGCGGGATCTGAGGTCCCTGAATGCAGCATCAGAGGGAGGAGGAGGAGGCACCGAGCTCGCTGCGGGTGCATGAACACACCGCTCACACCCTGCTGCCAGAGAGAGCTAATAGGCGTGAACGGGCGCAAGGTAAACATGTCGGGGAAGAGTTTTTGAGTCGGGGACTGGACTTGTCCTGATAAAAAGTGCGGAAACGTGAACTTTGCCAGAAGAACAAGGTGTAACAGGGACAAAACCACAGAGGCAAAGATGATGAATGCTGGAAGAAACGAAATCGGGAAGACTCTGGCCGAGAAGAGTCGAGGTCTCTTCAGTGCAAATGATTGGCAATGCAAAACGTATTAACTATTGTTTTGCAGGTGACGTGGTGGGCCTCGTTTTTATGGAGGGGGGTGTGACAGCTCCTGGCACCTCCTGATTGGCAGGCTGCCAGGAGCTGATTGCTGATCATCAACACCCATGCTGGCTGCTCTTCTGAGCTATAAAAGCTGCAGGAGTCAGCCACTTGGTCTCCCTCCCTTGATGTATGGTTTGTTTTGGTTGGTTTTGGTTTGGGTTAGTTAGTGCTGCTTTACACACCCCATACACTCTTCACTCACACAGACACCGCACTCACTACTGATTACTGACATTCACGCACCCTTTATTAGATTATTTTAAACTTGGTTAAATATAATAATAATAATAATTATAATTTGGTTAAACTAGCTCTCTTGTGTGGTCTCCTCTCTGTCCTTCCCTTGAGCTGGGATGTGACACTGTATACAGTAGATATTACTAATGAAGTTTGTCTGAGCTTCTGCAAATCTATGAAAGAGAATGGGGAACTGAAAAATGTTCCACTTGGCAGCCACATGTGCTTTATTGCAAATGTGAGCCCTGGTTTAATTTGATAAGATGCAGTGAAGTTACAGTCACATTCTACATCAGCCAATGTCCTTTTTGATCAGGCATCAACCATTTGCATATGGTTAAAGGTCTTCCTATTAGAAAGACGTGATCTTCTGCTCAGTCTCTGACTGCTTTTCTATTTGAAGTGTAGACTACACCTTTAAAAGAGATCGTTCATAGAGTCCCAACATCACTTTGTTGTCTTCCGTCCTCTCCTTTTCATTCCAATATCATATTGCAACTGACTTACTTTATTTGAGTGACATCTATGTGTATGAATATGTAGCATCATACTGTTATCAACCAGGAAGTATCAGAAGCCAATTAATTCCCGTGGTGTCCACAGGAGGGTTCACAAAGTGGGAAACCGCTCCTGCCCTTTACAATCTTGGGTGTCAAAGGGGCTTTTTTTCAAATGTCAAATCTCAACGTTCTCCATAAACCGAATCTCTTTTTTGGACCGTACCCCTTGCCCCTCAAAACAGAGTGGTACGTGGTAGTGGGTTGCAATTTCACTGGGCTCTTCCGGATCTGTGCCACAGCCCCAGACTAGTGCCGAGAATAGCCTCTACTAGATACTAGCTATCTCATTTGATATGCTTGATACATAACAATAAACTTAATAACGACAACTAAGGTAATATGATGGTAATAGTCATTTTACATCCTTATTAACTTAAAACTATTTATTTATTCATTTATTTATTTATTTATTGTTCTTTCGGACAATTCCACACAATATACAATTTTCTCTTGCAAATGTTCATACATCATACTTTGTGTTGTCCGAAGGGAGACGGAAGAAGCCAAAGGCTTATCAGGTCCCGCCCCCAATGTGGTTGTCTTTCTTCCAGTTCGCCATATTCTTACTGAACATTCACATTCTCATAGCCCTTGATTGCGAATATGAGTCTGGAAAATCTCCATTAGATCAGCCCTTAGCTGTAACCCTCTATGCGGAAATGCGGTACTAACACAGTGTTGCAGGCAATCATCTCAATAAACAACATATGTCAAATTCATGCAAGAAATACTTTATCAAAAGACACAAATATTATAAAAATATTTCAAAAGCAAAACCACATCAGTGACATTCTCTACCTTCTCTGGTGAGTGTCAGTCCAGGAACACACATGAAGAACTCATTTGGAGCCTTCATCCAGATAATTTCCACACTGACCTCATGTGGTTGCCCAGTCACCCATGCCTGATTAATATGCAGGGAACTGGATGGCAATTTGGCAAGCGCTGCAGCATGTTACTGGCCTGTATCATAGGCAGCAGAAGGGGGAAAAACATGAGATGTCCCAGTGGAATGAATCCCACAAGCCTATAATTATTCCATCCAACCCTATTCTAGGTAAAAGTACATGAGATCTATTTGTCATGTGCCCACCTGATGTATGACCTTTCTCATTATGCCGCTGAAGTCATTTTCAGTTGGTGATGCTCGGAAGCAAGAAGTAGGTCAAGGGGAGAATGTGGTTGGGTGGATCTTTTCATTTTTCAAATTAATCGACCCTATAAGGTCCACCCGTATTCACGTGCATTGTTGACATCATACATTCTATCAATATACAAGCCGCATTAGTTTACATATAATTGGAAAGAACATCTTCAGGCAGAGAAAGATACAGAGAGTTGGATTGTTGCCACTGTTCCACCAGCCTTAGCCTCAATGTTCTTCATGCTGAAACCTATCCCACCACGAGGCTGTGTCTGTGTGGGCTTTTTGGCCTCAGGCAAATGTTACTTTGTTCTCATTTTGTGCTGGCAACACCTGGCATGTCCACTGAAACAATTTACATGATTGATACGGGGGCTGATTGGGGTTTTCACACTCTGAGAAGCTACCATCGAGGAACCTCTCAGCATCACATTCGCTAAGTGGCAGGTTGTAAACACAGAAACAGTTCTGTGTTTGGCCGGGCCAGTGGACAGGGGAATAGGTTGACTGTGCTGTGCCAGCTGCAACACCTGCTCCAAGGCAGTTTGATTGTCTCTGAACATGTTAAAGCATGCT
The DNA here is from genome assembly GCA_026929865.2 of Hyperoplus lanceolatus. Taxonomy (NCBI): domain Eukaryota; kingdom Metazoa; phylum Chordata; class Actinopteri; order Uranoscopiformes; family Ammodytidae; genus Hyperoplus; species Hyperoplus lanceolatus. The sequence goes on from CM049407.1 coordinate 12,375,150, forward strand.
CACTCACTCTGGAGAAAGATATTTGGCATTACAGCAGATGATGTCTTTCTCAAACCATTTTTTTTTTTGCACTTTCGGAAAAACCCTTTATGTGCACCAATAAAGTGATGGATAAACCTGTGTGTGTGTGTGTGTGTGTGTTGAGGCTAAGAGCTCTAATGTAAGTGCTGAGGTGGAATATTATACAACACAGTGCTTGGGGGGACTGTACCACAAGAATGAGGAGAGACTGGAAATGCAGGATCTGCCACGTGATATAATTCAAAATTCAAAATTTAAAATGTAAGCGGCTAAGAGGTGAAATAGATTGCATAGGTGTTGAAATCTCATTCTGGACTTGATTCATGGCTTTTCATTTAGTTCATCTTAATATCTTCCCAAAAATCTCGATTTGATGTTGAGTGCAAGGGTGACTGAGAAAGTGAAACAAGCCAACAATGGGGTGTGGATCACAGTAACGATAAGTGATTTTGGTATGGAGATGTTGTGCCTATGAGATGAGCAAGAGAGGTAATGGAGAGAGGGGATCAATTGGATGAGGAGAGGAGAAAGGCTGGGCCGACGCCAAATGGTGCAAATCGGAATGTAGGCTTGATGTTTTTGCTGAACCAGAGACGTGACCTACTGACTTAAGTAAAAAAAAAAACATGCAGTAAACTGCTGTAAGACTGTGGAAAGCTATATGTGTGAATTCTGAGTCTTTTTTTCAGTCTTTATCTTGTATGTGCAACCTCTGACAATATCTTTTGTCCCTGAGGTGTAGCCAGGGTTAGGTTCATTAGCCGAACAGGTAACAGGGATGATGAATGTGCTGTGCTGGCTCTGCTCCACATATGAAGACTCACTCTTGCAGATACAGTGCACACACAACCACATGCACGCATGCATGTACACACCCACACACTCACATGTACATATACACAGGCTAGACACAGTCAAGAACTCAGATAAAGCCTCTCTGGAATACATGGGTGAACTAGAAATAACATTACAGTTTTTTTCGATTGCTAACCCACAGTGGGCAGAACTGGAGCGACATGTGAAAAACTCTAACAACACTATGCACAGCAGCGGTTAATTCGGACCAAACTGTATCTCGTTTTTCATTGCTTAAACACAATTTTCAAAACTATACACACTTATCTCATGGCTTAACCACAACCTGCACAACACTGTAGATTTCCAGCACTTTGTTCAAATGCTAAAACACTTGTGGCACAACTGTAAACCACACATTCAAAACAGAATAGATTTCAGCCTAGTGCATTTCAAACACTGCGGATTGCAATTTCAACTGAAACACTAAGAAGGTGTCTTGTTTTAGACTTGTTAGTGAGCTAATGTATATACAGTAGGGAAAGCTCAAAACTATATATTTGTTTGGAAATGGACCAATGAAGACAGGTTGTTGGAGGGAGAAGAGTGGCAGTGAGAGTGTGTATGTGTGGAGGAAGACATAGAAGATATAGAGCTGTTACAGTTTTTTTTTTCGATTGCTAAAGCACAGTGGGCACAACTGAAAACACTTAACACAGTGTGCATCACTAAAACCTATCTGTGCAATTCAGTTTATTTTGCGTCCAAAAGTCACTCACAGCAACACAACTCTTCATAAATGTCTCAAAACAAGCTCAAGGGTGCAACACACTGGCAACATATAACAATGAAAAAAACATTGACACACACAACACACAGACCTACAAAATACTAACAACAAGCGGCAAAACATAAAAGTTGAACTTTTGATATTTAAAATCTTTGAAGTATAAATGATTTGAGTGGTTTCAAATAAAACACTTTCATTAGAAAATACTGTAAGAGTAACATATTTTAATTTGACTGTACCATATTGTTTAGGTAAAACAAGAGTGAATGAAAATAGAGCAATTTGATTCAGTATCTCATGGCCTAACAATGAGTGAGTACAACTTGATTTACTACACAGTAGCTCCATAACTAGGACATTTGGACTGGACAACAGGCAATATTTTTCAACTTGCTAGTCAGAGGATGGCATTGTATGTAATGTGGATTAGGCAATGTGCTTTTTGAAGCTTTTCTATTTTTATTTTCATGTGTCTAGAGGAAATTTAAAGTAGGCTAGTATAACAATAAAAGTCTATGATATTTTTAAATTTAAAAACCTTACAAAGTTCTACAAACATCTATGTTTTGCATAAAGCACATCCACCTGCTGTTGCTGCTTTGAAAGAGTAATTCAAATGGTGCATGTGTGTATCATCTTGATGCTAAAAACTGTTTTGAAAAAGGGATTGTTAGGTTTGGTTTCAAGAGTTTCCCTTTTCCATATCTGCAATACATACGAAAAACAAAAAAAACCCAACATGTAATAGAGTATAATCTCTCATACAGGGTGGGTGAGGACTGTTAGGTTCCTCCCTAACTTCAGCATTGAGCTTCACATTTTACAGTGATAAACATCGTATCTTACGTGTATTTTCTTTTTCTCTGTATGGAGGTATGCAGCAGCAAACCAGTCTGAGATTCAGTGGAATGCCACATTATCCCTGACAACTGCAAAAACAGGAGAGTTTCTTGCCCTTCGATTTCTATCCTGGCAGAACAATTATGTAAAATAAATAATTGTAATATTTTATTTTCAAGTTTTGTGCTTTTAGCTGAAATTCAATAAGCAATTTATTTTACATATTAGTCATATTATTGGTAACATTCTTCCACAACTTCAATAAGGTAAATGTAGAATCCAATATTTTGTTTTGAATGAGTTCCTAAGAGATTTGAGATTTAGCAATTGAACATTTTGCCAGAAATACACAGTGTTTTGCAGGTCTATAAATGGGAGAAGAGCTCTTGAGTTTTGGTAAATGTGGTTACTGAATGCATTTTGTGTGAAATGAATGAAAAATGAAACAATGTTTGGAATACATGGACTTCTGTAGTGCACACTGTGTTGAGAGCTTTGCACATGTGGTTTTAGTTGTGCCCACTGTGTTTTAGCAATCGAAAAAACTGTAAGACCGTCATCATATTCTGGAGCTATTTAGCATTCGCCATGTATGGAAGATTGTGGGATAAAACTGGGAGGTGATGTGGGAGGACCCGGGGACACATTCTTGGCTTGGTGCAAACGCAATGTTTTGGGAAGGTTTCTACGCACACCTTTATAAATGAGGCCCCAGGTGCGCCACAGCTGGCCAATAATTTCAAACCAAAAGCATAAACAAAACTCAAATGAACTTTAACTATAATGCAAATGAGAAAATAAACATAAAATAATCAAACTATTTTATATCAAGTCAACAAACACAATAAATGTGTTAAAATTAAATCTTACAACTGAATAGCTCCAACATTCAATAAGCAATTTATTTTACATATTAGTCAGATTCTTGGTAATATTCTTCAACAATTTCAATAAGCTAAATGTAGAATCCAATATTTTGTTTTGAATGAGTTCCTAAGAGTTTTGAAAACAGTGTCTTAGCAATTGAACATTTTGCCAGAAATACACAGTGTTTTGCAGGTTGTTGTCTATGAATGGGAGAAGAGCTCTTGACTTTTGGTAAATGTGGTTACTGAATGCATTTTGTGTGAAATTACTTAATGAAAAATTAAACACAGTTTGGAACACATGGACTTCTGTAGTGAGTTTTGCACATGTGGTTTTAGTTGTGCCCACTGTGCTTTAGCAATCAAAAAAAAACTGTAAGTAAAAAAAAAAAAAAAAAACATGCAGTAAACTGCTGTAAGACTGTGGAAAGCTATATCTGCAAATTCTGAGTTTTTTTTTTCAATCTCTATCTTGTAGGTGCAACCTCTGACAATACCTTTTCTCCCTGAGGTGTAGCCGAACAGGTAACAGGGATGATGAATGTGCTGTGCTGGCTCTGCTCCACATAGGAAGACACACTCTTGCAGATACAGTGCACACACAACCACATGCACGCACGCATGTACACACACACGCAGACACACGCACCCGCGCACTCACATGTACATATACACAGGCTAGCAGGGCCGGCGGTTGCCAGGGGCAAGGGTGGGCCGCGCCTACCCAAATGTGGGCTGTGCCCACCCAATCAAAATGTATTTTTATTTTATTTTTATTTATTTTTTAGGTGGAAGTGCAGACCCACTATCGGACGAAGCTGTTCATTCGCTGTCCAAGAAAATGTCAAATAAAATTCAGACAATTAATTAATATTAAAGAATATACTATTACCATGCATTGCTTCTAATTGCATTATTGGGTGGGCAGGACAGCCTGCCTCCAAGTTACCCACCCGCTTATAGTGGTCACCGGTCAGCAGAGCCGGCCCGAGGCATAAGCAAAATAAGCGGTTGCTTAGGGTCCCGACTGCCAGGGGGGGCCCCCAAATTCTTTTTTTTTATTTTTATTTTTTTTTAGTTCTGTGTTTGATATCAACATCATATTATGTAAATGTAAATTATCATACAATAAAAGGAATATAATGTTTTGGTAATAGCTTAATGGCATGCACTGTGTGTATTGAGTTTATTTAAACATATTTGAAAATGGGGCTGCCCTCAGTTGCCCATGCACTGTGTATAGTCTATAGCCTATTTCAGCCGTCTGTGGAAAAAAAGATAACTGGAGAACAGAGTTCTTCTGCTTTGTTCCTCTCACTGCATGTAAATGAATTCATTTTATTACAGAAAAATATGTCCCATAAAAGAAAAAGAGCACCAAGCCCATCCCAGAGGACCCTGCATGATATTTCAAATTTATATTTCTATGGAAAATCCATGTGTCTTTCTTTAATAGCTTCTAATTCATCCGACCCAGTGTCTCCAAATTATTTGGTCACACAAAATTCCTCAGATTTTCCCTCTTAATTTTCCTCTCAAAGTGCACCAGATACATGCATTTCACTTTAAAAAGGTAAAAGGGACCCCGGGCCCCCCTAGCAGGGTCGTGACCTCGACTGGCTACTATTTTCACCCAGCTGGACATCAGAGGCAATAGTGAAAAGACTATATATCTATATAGTGTATGTACTGTAGTATATACTGTAGCTCTGGACTACCACCATCCAGGTTGCCCAGTCCCAAAGCTTTCTTTTCTATTAGCTCAGGCTGCCTACAGTTAATACTGCGATAAAAAAAAGATACATTATGTTGTATATAATGTATATTATATGTTATTCATAAACATTTTGGAAAAAAAACATGCAAGAATCAAATCTCCCACACAGAAACACTCAAAGTTTATTTGCATATTGTGTTCTACACAATTCACAGTAAATGTGCCAAAAATTAGACGCAGAGATCTTACAAGGGCAAAAAAAATCTTTGGTCTCTTTGCCCAGTGTGCCCACCTAAAATTTCTACCAGCCCACCCTAATCTAACTGTCCCGAACCAGGCCTGCAAGCTAGACACAGTCAATAACTCAGATAAAGCTTCTCTGGAATACATTGGTGAGCTAGAAATAACATTACAGTAAACCTGCAAACAAGGCAAAAAACATTACGATTTGTTTCAATGAATGTATGTGTGTGTGTGTTTGTGATTGGGGACACATTTTGTTGGCAATTTGGAAATTTGTATACAGTTGCTGAGAGAGCTCAAAGTCCCAAAGCTTATGAGCCAATGGACAAACCAAGGGAAACCTGCAAAAAATGTCAGTGTTTGTGTGTTCTCTATTTAGTGCATTTATAATAATAATGATAATGGATTGGATTTATATAGCACTTTTCAAGGCACTCAAAGACGCTTTACAGGGTTCCAGGTTCCATTCATTCACACACAGTCATACCGGTGGTGGTAAACTACCATAGTAGCCACAGTAAGTAAAGTAAGTAAGTAAAATTTATTTATAGAAGCACATTTATAACAGTTTTCACTGACCAAAGTGCTGTACATAGTGCATTCAGTAGGCCAACATGAAGGTAAAATAACAACAACAACAATAGAAAAAAAAAAGATAAAAATACAAAATACATATAACCCGGACTTCCACACACAAACATATATAGTAGTGTAGAAGTCAGATAGCTAATGGGGAGGGAAAGCCAGGGTGTACAGATGGGTTTTGAGCCTTGATTTAAAGGCAGTAATGGAGGGGGCATCACGTATGTCAGGTGGCAGTTGGTTCCACAAGCGTGGGGCAGCTACCGCAAAGGCCCGGTCACCTTTTTGTTTTAGTCTGGATCGGGGGAGACTGACGGAAGCGTGGCTGCCATTCAGCGCCTACGGCCCCTCCGACCACCACCTCAAACATACAGCAGTCATACACATTCACACGAGGCAAGGTGGGTGAAGTGTCTTGCCCAAGGACACAACAACCATGACACAGGTGGCCGGGCGGGGATCGAACCGCCAACCCTTGGATCATTGGCCAACCCGCTTAACCACCTGAGCCACGGTCGCCCGTTTATGTTGTGTATGTTGTGCTACAGACACATCAGCAGGAATAAAACGGTACTACAAATATCAGCAAGAACATAGATCTAGCATTGCTTTAAGCTTAAGTAAGCATCTATGTATTTAATTAATGCAAATTTAAATCTCTTCAAATGAATTCTAACCACTGTGTGTATCCATGTTAATCCAGCGGGGCATGTTTCATGTACATGGGTATCTATGGGTCTATGGGTCTGTGCGTCGGTGGTCTGACTTGAGGCAACACAGCATGTGTAAAAAGACTTATTAGCTGTCAGCCTCATATATGATTGCTTTTTACTGTGTGTGTGTGTGTGTGTGTGCGTGACAATGCATGACAATATGTGAAGGGAGATGTACTGTCATTTGTTTCATGTAGCCACTGGCAACATTTTGACCTATGGTCTCTATGAAAACAAATACACAATTTAAAGTCACCCACATAAAAGCATATTGTGCTAAGGGTTAATTATAGTAGGGGAGAACGGGGGAATCTGAGGCATCGGGTAATGTGAGCCACCCCCTGTATCTAGGAAACGGAAAACATTTGTGGTCATGTGAGATATATGTTTTCAAGTCCCTCTCATTTCCCCATGGCCCTGAAAAAGAGGACCTCATTGTGCTGTGGTAAGCATGTTTTTTTCACCGAAATAGGTATTTTGCATGTAAAAGTAAATGTTCTTGCTGTCAACTTAATCAACTGTTGTGCCAAAGCAAATGTATTCACGTAGAAAAACTTCTATCATACGTGTTGATGAACTACCAACATATGAAACCATGTGATGCTGATAACTGAAGATTAGCCTGAAATGCAAAGAGAGGTAGTTTTTTCTCAAATTATGGTGGTGGGGGAAAGTGAGCCAAATGCTGTGGGTGAAAGTGAGCCACTGTCTCACTTTCCCCCACCATGAGGTACAAGTTAAGTTTAGTCTTAAACATGTTTTAATGTAATAGTACATGACATATGTTTTATTTTAATGTCATACACATTGTAGAAAAGCCATCATGCCAAGGAAATACACCAGGAAGACGACCTGGGGCAACCACACGGAAAGAGCACCTTCTCATCTTTCCCTGTAACCTTCAGGGCTGGAATGTAGAGTAGGCCTAGTTGTAGAGTATGACAGGCTGATGCTATAATCCAGTTGGGTCTTCTCCTGTGTTCTGAGTCCCAGGCTGTTCTCGCTGGTTCTGATTTTCCTATGCTTTGACCCCCAGACACTAGCTGGCTCTAAGGGTCCTGTGTTCTGACCATAGATAGTATAATAGACTCCCAGACTGTGTTCTAATCTAACTGGTTCTATCTTTCATTTGAATCTTATTAAAACCTTTTGAATTATAATATGTTGTATTTGATTTTGTTCAGAGTTATTTTCAAGTGTTTAGAAAATTTGCTTTGCTTAATTGACCAAACCCCATCATTCTTTTACTAGTCCGACATTAGTTCTGGAATGTGTGGCTATCTTTCAGCATTCTTACTGTTAAAATATGTGTTGTTATGGTAGTTTCAGAGTGGAAAAAGTAAGTGGATCAGTTTACCCCACAGCTGGGGTAAAGTGAGCCACATGACAACTTGTTTTAAAACAATCATATTTTCACTGCCCTTTGTCTTGAAAAAATTCTGCTAATGCCCATTTCTAGGAAACATCCTGAATTAATGGGAAATGTGTAAATTTAGTGATAAATCATTTTAGCTCGCTTAGAGGGGAGCAAATGTAAAAAGTGGCTCAGATTACCCCGTTCTCTCCTACATGTAATGCAGTTGCTGTCCGTATTTAAAAATACATTTAATACTATTGTATTAAATAACATGGAAACTGGGAAGTGACAGGAAAGCAGAATTAGTGATAGACACAAATATCTACTAAATTACCTAAATAGTGTAAGGTTAATTACATTACATGTCATTTAGCAGATGCTTTTATCCAAAGCGACTTACAACTGGAGCACACATTCATACACTGATAGCAGCAGCTACCACGCACGGTGCAAGCTAACTATCGGGAGCAATTTAGGGTTCAGTGTCTTGCCCTGGGACACTTGGAAATGTGGCGGGGAGACGGGGATTGAACCATCGACCCTGTTCAGATATACTAAAAGTGCTGTTTAAAAATCTGTAATTAATCATGAATGTATTGGCTTGGTACGTCAACTAGTTCAACATAGGAAATAAATTGAAGGATGTTTTGCTCATTATAATATAACATGCGCAAGAAACTCACAATGAAAGTGGGTCATATCTCAATAACGTGTGACTTTAAATGGATCACTGCTTTAATGGTGACACACTGGAGTTACAAATTATTTAAAAAAACCTCAGATATATAAATGGGCTCACATATATTCATTAGGGTGCAGCTGAGAAACACACACATCTAGACAAAGCACTGACTTTTTGTTTGCCAAAGCAATCGCCCCATGCCCCGACTTCTTCAATTATCTTAATTTGCAGCAGAAATATGTAATTCTGTGGTTAACTAACAAATAAGCATTTTAATTAAAGCGGACCTATGATGCTTTTTGACTTTTATGACCTATAAACGTTGTTATGATGATTTATAGTCATGCTTAACCATACTAAATGATCAAATAATGACTTACATGCATTTCGACGTATTCCCTGCTGACCGTCTGGGGTGTCTGCAGAGCACTAGACACTATTCTAGCCAGTCGAGAAGTCACGTGTTCAAAGCGGCTTGACGCTTTGTAACTTCGTGACGTCGCATGTAACTTCGTGAAGTCACCACGCGGATGTTTCCATGTATGGTAATGCTGTCACTTCCCTGTTTGCGTCTGCCTCGCGCCCTTATAGGTCCATGCTCGCGCTTCCCGCCACTGAAAGTGTTCCGGAAGGAAGGTAACCAATCACAACGGAGTGGGGTTTGCAGTAGGGGGGGGGAGGCGATCGGAGATTGCCGAAGCACAGGCGGAGGGAGCGGAGATGCCCGAAGCACACACACTCAAGTGTTGACAGGACGTGCTGGATCGCCAAAATAAGAGAAAGAGCTTCCCAAAAATCTACATAGTTTTTTGTGATGTGATTCGTGTCAGGTTGTTCTATAGCAGTGTAAAACAAGAAATTAAGACCAGAAAAGTAGTATAATAGGTCCTCTTTAAGTGATATATGGTCAAATGGCATCAGAATGTGGGTATTTCTGGACCAAATTACATTTAAACAGCGGTGTTGCTTTCCAATGTGGAACTGCTTGTTTGTACGGTTCTATCAAGTGCTCCTGACATTTTACATGCTTTACCTAAGGGCATAAACAATCTGCAGTGTGACATCTCAATTATCTGTGAATCCCATTCTACCGGGGAGTTACAGGTATGTCTCTTTTATTTGTTTCAGAGAGCATCATCACATGGCGCTAATGCTATATATCAGCAGTCCTCAAGAGGCCAATTTTACTGTCTCTGTTTTTTTTTTTTACCATCGGGACTGAAGAGGTTGGCGTAATATTACATCTTCTCACAAAACGATCATTGTATCTTTTCTTTGTATGCAACCAGTGAGCACATTTTAATAGGGATGAATTTGTTAGCCATCTTTGAACGCAGTGTCCAGTTTTCCTCATGACTGCTATAACTGTCTGGTTTTCAATCATTTCTGATATAAAAATCACTTCAATGCAATTGGTAGGAGTCACCAATCAATTCAATTCCACATTAACTGAGTTCCTGCAAATCAGAAATGTGCTCACTCAACACAAATTCACTATGTGTTGGGATAGTTAGGGTAACAGGTAAATGAGTTAGCATTACCACAAGGGAACTAATGTGTTAACTATTTTACTGCTAGCTGTCGTTGCTAGGCTGTCCAAGCTATTAGAACAAGTTTATGTTATGTCATAACAGGCTTTGGATTTTAGTCTGCTCAACTCTTCATTGTCTGGAATTTCTCCAGAATCCAGAAGTGAAATTAGAGAACCAAATAACAATTTCAGGGTATGTTATGAGTAAATATGATTGTATACAGAAAATGGAAAGTAACGTAAACTGAATAGATTCTTAAATGTGGTTGTTCTTATATTGAGAAAAAATAATTACAGTGCAGATTGCTTGACACGCTTTCACATTTTTCACTTTCCATCCAAATTTAGGTAGAGAATGAATTATCTTAAAAAAAAAAGTTGGTCATTTGGTTGAATTAACCTGAGGGTAGCGGTTAGGTTGAGCATAAGGACAAGGCAATATAAGCGCTATGGGGGTCAAATGTTACACAACGCAAAACATTTGAAAAAAAAAGTGTTTTTGTCCATTGCTGTCCTTTCTCGGGGGCCTTCCAGCATGAAGGGGCAGACAATCTGTCTCTCCATTCTGCTTCTACTGAGAATCAAATCCTGTTAACATATCACATCATTTCATCATCATTTCAGTGCAATTGTTTTGTTTATTTATTGTGTGCAGCACTGGCAACTTGTTATTCAGGATTTGTGTAGGCCTTTGACTCCACTGTGACCCTGAAAAGAAAAAAAACAAGGTGTGAAAAGGGATTTAGACTGATGTTTGGGTACATGTTCTCTGAATAGGCTTAAGCTCTTACAGAAAAGGGCACAGTATGAAACCACCCCCTCCCCACTCCCCCGCTGGCCCGTGGTCACACTGCTCCCAAAGGCCGAGGCCCGGGCACGATTGCTCAATCATACATACGTCATCATGTCGTAATATGATACATACGTCATCACCAAGCGTACTCGCTGCAGGAATTAGTAGAACAACAATGGAGAAGAACAGTAGTCGCGGATTGCCCCAAACACCTCTGAATTTTTGTGGGTCTTATCAGGCTGCGACCATGGCTGCGACTGAATACTGTTGCCGGTCCAAATTTCTAGCAAACTCTCCACTTTGCAATCGCACCGGAACCCACTTGTGAACATCTTGCCGCCATTGTTTATAATTATTGTTGGGAAGAAGGGTCGGGCATGGACTACGTCAGCCAACTCAGGTTGCGTATCTGTGCGTGTGCGCGTGTCATCTCATTAGCATCTGTACTTTGGCCACGGCACACCTCTCCTAAGTGTGCCGTGGCCAAGGGGCTGTTCCATGCTGGAATACGGCCCTAGTGTGAGTGAGCCCTAAGTAGATACATTTGGCTCAGATCCCATTGATAAATAACAAGAAACCCCTTTTCCCACTCTGTCTCTCTAGATTTCTTACTGGGCGTAAAGAAATCCAATAGATTAGATTACTAAAGCGAGTGGGGAGTATGGTGGTGGGGTTGCATTGGGTTGTATACCTGCGCGTACACATATTATACTTGGTCTTGCCACTTGCTGATCAATGTGTGGAAATCCCCTCAAACTCAGTGACCAGAGGCCTGTCAGTCCCTCCTGACCGTCTATAGTGACACTGCTAATGGTACTGTAGTGCAATAGGGTATGTTGGTGATCGTGCCGCTTTCTTGTGCACATGTGGTGGAAATAATTAAACGTGTTGGTCGCAGGACATTCATCCGGGTGGCTATTGCAACAGCCATAGCTTTGAAATGCCCTCCGGCAAAGAAGGGTGCTGGCTAGATTGTGTCACTTTCCATTACACGACATGCCTGCCTTCCTAAAATTAGAGAGGACGCCTCTGTACACATTGTAGGGGACCTTGGAATGACTGCCAGCAGGCGCTTGAATGTGACCATAAGGAGTGTAGGTTGGTAGTTGGAAGAGAAAAGGATTAGTTGGGTCACAGTAAGAATGGAGAATAAATGTTGAAATGGTTGGTTGCTTTTTATCCTATTTATTTATCTGGCATCACATGGTCAGAAAAAGTCATTAGGTTCAGGTACGGATTTTAAATACCCTATGACAGAGCTGTTGCAACTGCCATGTGCGAATGTCTGACCAACCGATATTGTGTGCAACTAAGCGCAAGGCCCTAGAGAGAAAGACAGTCAAGAGAGAGAGACAGAGAGAGACGGGTTAATAACTGTTAACTGCGCAGCCAATATCTCTGTCCCTGTTCTTTTTTTACTCTGCAGTGTGTAGCGTTGTGTGCTAGCGGTAATCAATGTTTGGTTAGTTATTTGTGGAGTCACATCCTGAGCGCGGGCATAGGGATATTCCAAGGTCAAAGCGCAGTGCACACAGGGTTACGCCACAACTGCTCATGCACACAAGCAGATGCCTTCAGCATAACTGGATCACTCAGGTTGTAATCTGATTGGCTGATTGCCCCCCTGAAGTGACGGGCCGTCATAGCCTCTCCTGCTATCTGTAACAGCAAAAGAGCGGAGGAGGATTGTATCTCGATTTTTTTCTCTCCTGACAGAGATGTGAGTTGACATCTATTTGGAAGGGAGGGAGTCGCAGGGGACACAATACACGTTCAAAGCGTGCATGTGGCGGCGACTGCAGTCAAGAATACACAGCTGTTTATGTGATATCAACCTGCTACCATAAAGGTGTTTGCAGATGTAACCCAGCTGAGGTTCGATACAAATTTTTGGTATTTCTGTTTCTTTTTTTCTCCTTATCTCTGGACCTCTTGTACACAGTAACTGCCTTAGTTGTATTACTATTTTGAAGACTGAGCATCTTCTTCAATATAATCAGATCTATGTCCACTGGCTGGCATTTGAAGGTAGAATCAGCATTTCTGGATAATGCTTGTTGTCAAGATCGCTTTTTGTCAAAATCAGTGAATATCTCATCATGATCCACAATGTGTGTGTGTGTGTGTGTGTGTGTGTGTGTGTGTGTGTGTGTGTGTGTGTGTGTGTGTGTGTGTGTGTGTGTGTGTGTGTGTGTGTGTGTGTGTGTGTGTGTGTGTGTGTGTGTGTGCTGAAAAAAATCTGGTGTTAAACCTATCTTCAAAACATTTGACTTGAAAGGACAAAAACATTTAATTTACACAGAATTAGTTAAGCATTACGATTAAAATAATCCATAGATCCACATGAAGTTTAGTCTTACATAAGCTTATAGTATGTATGAATCATGGGGCAAACTTATTTGAATCCATGCAGAAGACAAACTTCATCTGAAAAGACAGGATTAAAATGCAGACAACTATCAATTATTATAAATATTCTCCACGTTAGCTCTTAACTGTTGCGTGTGTGTGTGTGTGTGTGTGTGTGTGTGTGTGTGTGTGTGTGTGTGTGTGTGTGTGTGTGTGTGTGTGTGTGTGTGTGTGTGTGTGTGTGTGTGTGTGTGTGTGTGTGTGTGTTTGTGTGTGTGTGGGAATGAACAATGGGCTTAATGGTTTATGGATGTTTTTAAGGGATGGAGGTTGAGAATTGAGTGTGAACAACCATTTTGATGTATGTGTGTCAGATCCATGCATTTGGAAAAAGGGCATCAGTATCGGATTGAAAAAAATCAATATGCTACTTTAGTGCACCATGAATTCTATATTTCATATAGATATATGACCCCCTAGTGTCTTGCAGCGATTTTGGTCTTTCTGGCTAGAATCTGCAGCATGTGGTGTCATTGATTTACACAACTTCAGCCTGAGTAAAGGGATTCATCTGTTAAATTACCCAGGGAGGTGCACTGATTTACTATCCCCAGTGCATAATGTCAACATGTTTGCTGCCAACGTCTATTTGTAAGACGTGTGAAATGATTTCCCTAGATACATTTTAATGATTCAACTATGAGTGCATTTCTATTAGTGCAATAAGAACCTGTAGGCGTATTACCATAAGATGTGGGACAAAACAATGTTTCATTAACAAAGGAAAAAATAATAATTTATTGTGAAATGCTATGATGCTATTCAAACTGTCTTTTAAACATAATGTTTCCCTTAAAATTCTGGTAAATTGTATCAAACCACAAAGGGTTAAAATATATATTTTGGATTTGTGCAGAACGCATTACCTGTACATATCAGAATAATATATTGGTACTTGGTTACATCCCTAGATTCTGCATAAACCATCAGTTTAGAAAAAAAAATCTATTTAGAAGGAAATGTATATTAAAACTAAGCATAGCAGTGTCAAAAACACTATAAAGGCCTTGGAAGGTGTATGAATCCACAATAAACTCGTTGACACATTCATGTGGTACAATTACAGACAGCTCACTGTGCGTTTGTGTTTGTGTTTGTGAATACAGAAGTGCTTGATTATAGTGCAGTTGTTTTTTTAGTCCAGATGCTTGTGAGTGTATAGGGCAGTTAGTGGATCAGAGGTCTCAGGACCAGGTAGTGCATCCGTAGAGGCAGAGAGGCGGCTGTGCCAAAACCACCCACACATCATCATCACAGATCAGAGGAGCTATATTTAGGATGACTTTGATTTCCCCTCACAGGTCTTGGCCTTTTGCTGCCACTTTACATTTGTGTTTTAAGAACAAACAACAAGGAACAAAGGAAAACAACTCCTTTTTTACCATTTCAATACATCTTCCCATTTTTCATATTTTTTTTGTCTTTTCATGTTTATTTCTGCTTTTATCACTCTCCATCTGATCAGTCACACCATATCGTGTTCGCATCCTATTGTACCTATTGTACTGTTGTTGTTATCCAATGAGCAACAGCAACAACAGGACCCATGCTGTGACGACTCAGGTTTGTAAAGAATACAAGTTGTTTTTATTCCCCTTTCCAATGCTCTTTTTGAGTGACTTGATTCAAATGAATCAAAGATAAAAAATAATAGCAAATATTTTAGGCTCAGACTATGTTTAGATACGTTTTTTTGTAATGTAAAATAAAAACAAAACAAAAGAACTTGACCATGCATCATTACTGATTTGTCGATTTGAGTCATTTTCTGAAAGATTTCTTATAAACATTTCTAACGTAGGTCCTGAGTATCATACACCATAGAGATAGCACAAAAATCACAATTTACAATTTGTGTCAGCTTGCTATGAAAAATCTTCTAGTTGTGGCTTTGGGACAGCTTTTTTGCATCTCCCCTCACAACAGCGGCACGGTTGACACTCTCTAGAAAGATCTATTTTGAGACCATCTTGTGCAGCCATTTCATTTGCAGTGTAGGTGAAAGGGAAAATTACATTTATTTACATAATGAATCATTTTAAATACCCTATAAGAATGATCAAATATGTGCAAATGATCACCGTTTGCAGAGACCAATCAGCATCAGCATGTGTTTACAATTCATCCTGAGGTAAACCTGGTTTCACGGCAATCCATCCCATATTTAACCTTCCATTTACCTCAAAACCGTAAATGCAAAAGTCAGGTACTTGTTGCGATATTGCAGTCTCGTTCAAACCAACTGGACTGCCAGACGGAAAGACAGACTGACAGACATTGGCATCCCCAGGGCCATGTCCTTAGCATGGCTTAAAACATCCATTAAAAACTATTTCACTTTGGTACATGGCTCCTATTTATTCTCACACAGAAGCTATGCTACTGCACTCAACATATTTTTAAAGAGTTGTTTATTGGTCACACACTCTGACACAAAGAAAGTGTTCACCTCCATCTATGTTATGTTTACTCTGCATGTGCTCTCTTGTATGTGAAGGTGAACAGCCTAAACTGCAGAGGCATCAGACATTCCAAAAAAAACAACAAATCCATCAGAGATTGCCTCGCTGGCTCCACTGTCTCCTCTTCTTCCTTATGTAACGTAGGTCCTGTCAAAGGGAGTCAGCTTCAGGGGCTGAAGCTTCCACTGGCAGCAGCATGGGTCTTGTTAATACTGACCCAGTTTAATGGCTGGGTGACAGGGATGACTACCGGATGATGTTTGCCTGGCCTGCTGGCTGACTGACCGACTGGCTGAATATCTGGATTAGAACATGTAAAATCATGTTAACGTATCAATTTCCAGGTGAGGAGGTGCATCTAAAAACTAAATTGAATATCATTGAAAAGTTAATTTTATTATGTAATTTAATTCAAAAAGCTCAACTTTCATATGTTCTGGATTCATTACACACAGTAATGTGAAATTAATTACATTTTCTATATTATAAATCCTTTTCTTGATTGAAATTATGTTATATTCTAATATTTGAGAAACTGGATTTTTTTTATTCCATGTGCTGTAAACCGCAATCATCAAACTAAAATAGACAAGGCCTGAAATATTTCATATTGTGTAAGTAACCAGAATATATTAAAGTTGTTAGCTCGGGAAGGTGTCTATTGGAATGAAAATAAATAACCAGCAGTGCGAAAGAAAACAAGTCATTCATGATTTCATTGTGATTGTATTGATTTTCTGGCTGCACTACAATGGCAGTGACAAATTGAAGAGGAAAAACTGCTGTGCAACTTCTGGACTGAATGGCCTGCTGCCCAGGTTATATGCAAATGGGTGGAATACTCTATTGCATTGTATATGTGTGATTAATTGCTTACCAGCTACAGTAAATGATTGAATGACCCCTTGACTTTAGTACTGTACATGTAGTTCAATGGGAGCTTAAATTGATCCCTATCATGTAGACTGTATCACTGTCTTATTGATCGACAAATGTACTGCTTCTTTGGAAGGCAGACAGATTGGCTGGCTGGCTGGCTGGCTGGTTTTGCAGGGCTGGCACTATGCAAAAACGTCATTCCTTATCTGCCATGGTATCAACACATGTAAGATTTATGACTGAGTCCACCTGGTCATTATGGAGAGTCACTTGTGTAGTGAAAGAAGTAGATATGACAGCTGCCACAACAGCAAAGGAGCGATTGCGGGTGGGAAATTAACAGAGTGGAAAGGACTTGAATGGAGTAAAGCAGGGGTGATAGGAAGAAGGGGAGGGAACGGCTGGAGTGGGGGGAGAGTGACAGAATGAGAAGGAGCCTGGGAAATGTGAGAGAGAAAGAGAGAGGGATGTTGATGATGAAGCATCGAGGAAGTCCTGTATTTCGCACACCTTCTCTTTGCAAATGCATCAACATATTGTCTTACCGGGTCAATAGTGTTTCCATGCTGTTTCTGACATAAAAGTGCCATCTTGCCACACACTCACAAAGACACACAAGCATGTACGGACACACACACACACACACACACACACAAACACACACACACACACACACACACACACACACTGGAATAGTCATTCAATATTTACACTTCAACCCTATGTCTTAAATGATTCATGTATTTCCCACAAACTCTAAATGGAAACAACCTTTTCACCATCAAATCTGTATTATGTAAATCTAATAGACTTAAATAATACATGTATTTCCTTCATCTTCGAGTTTCGCATTCACTCAAATAAATAGAAGCAGAACAAGCTGACCTTTTTTTTTGTAATCATCACTTTATTTGTATTGTTGAGTTGAGAAAGCACAAGTTTCTTTCCTCTCCTCACAACCCTGTGTTCTTATAAAAATGCTTAGATACTTATCTGCCTGAAGCAGGAGTCCGCACACAGGTTTTGGCTAAATAAATGAATGTATGAACTGTGGAAAGGCTGATAAATTGCCTATGGTGATGTCATTTGAGTCAGCGTTGACTGGGTTTTGACGACTACATACTCCAAAATCCCCCAAATTGCATTGTGGGTAACAGGGGCGTAGGAACGAGTTTAACATTGGGGGACACCGGCGCGCGAGCCATTTGCCCTTGCAAGATTCTGGCCTGCTTTTTGGCACAGCTGGGGGGGGGGGTTTCCATGATAGCACTACTACCAGAAGCTTCCACATCATATAACAACCATCGCCACCTTCCATGGAAAGCAAAAATATACATTTTCAAATTTGCTTTGAAAATAATAAATAGATCAAATATACAGAATAATTTGCATAACACCTGTTGAATCCCTTCACAAAACACCTCAGAACTGATGAAATATCACCATATCTATGAATTGAAAATCCACTATGCAGAAACACGATATTAAGGAATTTTCCAGACAAAAGTAGTAAAATAACAAGAAAAAAATCCAATGTAAAAAAACAAACAACAATCAGTATATTGATTGCAATCACAGTGTTTCCCGCAGGATTTTTTCAGCAGGGTGGGTGGTCCCTGAACGTCCTAGGGGGTCCCTTTACATTTTAATGCATTGATCTAGTGCACTTTGAGAGGAGAATATGCACTAATTACTATTCAGATAGATTGGATTATTGGTGTTGCAACTTGCTTTTTTGTCTTTACTTACAGATTTTGCATTTTTGTATAGAAATGAATATTTAAACACAAAATGCCACAACACAGAAAATGATTTGCCTATTTTACCTGCCTGCAATCTTCTAATATTTAAAAGTGCAAAATGAGGGTATAATCTCCTTCTGCTTCCTTAAAACTAGTGAGGAGAGGTTCAGGTGTGTGCAGTGGAGAGAGAAATATAGCCCTATACAGACAGACAGAGGGAGGAAGAGATAGCTTTATTTTATAATTTAGCTTTTTGATTTGCGAGAGTGATCATCGCTGACTTTAGACTGACTCCCGCGTCGCCCGTGAGGCTCGAGCCCATCAGCTGAGCGAACAGCGTCCGACAGATGAAAAAGATGAAAAACGAAACGAAACTTAACGGTGGAGCAGCCAAATATAAATGAATACATATTGTACAAAACTGTAACACAAGTAATGAGTTGTGGAATTTGCACCAGTAGCCTACAGTAGCTATCCACATTCTTCGCTCAGCCACTAACTGTTTCGTTAGTGAAGTTCCGCGATCGTGTGTTTCTCGACCCGGATACACAGAGCCCTGACGGAAAACTGACAGCGACTAAAGGGACTCTACAGTGAGCCGATCCCCTCCGTTAGTTTCTGTTTTCCGCCGAGTAAGTTACATTCACCTCCGACGCATGGACAGCGTTTATGTTTGGCATTGCCCCGTTTCTAAAATGAGCTAGGCACTACCAAAAAAAAAGAAAGAAAAAAGTAGAATAATAATGAGGAGGAGGAGGATTTTAATAGCGGCGGAGAAAATATAGCAGCGGTGGCGGGCTGCTGTGTGAACGTGGGGGAAACACTGAATCATACTTTGAATGTTACTGTGTGGGAGATTTAATTCTTGCAAGTTTAGTTTCCAAATGTTTCATGAATAAAAACGTCACCCTTTTTCTTTTCTTTTTTAAAAATCGCACCTTGCATCGACCTGAAAACCCATATTTACAGTAGGCAGCCCGAGCCCATAGAGCAGAAGGCTTTTAGAGAGCGCATGCTGGGTAACGTTCAGAAGCAGTGAACCTCTGATGTGCCAGCAGCAGCAGCATGAGAGAGGCGGACTCAGCACTAGGTTTGTTACAGGCTTAAATTAGCGATACGATACACAGAGAGCTGTTTAAGTCGGTTTGGATGAAGTAGGAAGTGAATGAGCTTTTGCGCAGAGCATTTACTAACAGAAAGAACAGGTTAACGTGTGAAAAAAGTAACCGAGTAGCGTTCTACTGGTGTTGTGTGCCCTCAACGCAGCCTTCTAGGCAGCGCTGCGTTAAAACACTCCATTGGGCACTCCCGCCTGAATGCCTAAACTCCCAACCCTGCGCGCTACCTTAAAGGCTTGGTTCGGGGCAAGACAAACACATTTAGGAGGCCGGTGACAAGAAGCTGTGTTGCGCTTTCAAAATAAAAGCATTTTCAAAATCAAATATTTTTCTCCTTGCGGTATCATTTTTGGGGGGGACAAATGCGCCTGTTTCCAATATTGGAGGGGACACGTCCCCTCCGTCCCCCCCGGTTCCTACGCCCTTGGTGGGTAATGAAGGAACCAATTTTTTACTATAAAAACAACAGTTAATGGCGTATAAATATTATTTGTGTTTATACTCCAGTATTGATACATTAGTATACTACTAATTTATTCATACGATTAGTATTCATACTGTAGCAATATTGATCATCTCTGTCATGAAGCCCACAATGTACAATTCAGCAGTACGCTGATACATTGAGGGAGTATTCTTTAAATATTATTTTTAGAGCTGGACTAAAAATTGAGTTCTATAGGTCAGGGACAGTGTCAGGAATTTGTATTTGGTGACACTAAAATGAGTTTAAAAATAAAATTACAATATTTTATTTGTTGCCTTTCTGTTCATTATGATTTGCCCAGATCAGTTTTAAACACATGGAAGCAGTTGACACATGCGCACACCTTGCTGTGAAGCATGATTGTACAGCACTTGGTCCATCCCACGGAAATATCTGTTTTGGTTTTGAGAGTGATGGTGCAGGCTGTTATAAATAGTTCTCCCTAAAAGCTAAAAAACACTATCTGCTATTGATTAGCTGTCAGCCAATGTTAAAGCTCACTGTCATTGGTCACACAGTCTGCTCTGGTTGGCTGAGACACACGCGCACACACACACACACACACACACACACAAACACTACCACAGCGCAGAGAGAGATAGAGAGAAAGAGAGACATATGCACAAGCTCTATCCTCCTTTTGCTTTTCTTTGTTGCTCTGTAATACACATATTAACACACACACACACACACACACACGCACAAACATGCACACACACAATGCAGCAATTCGCCATTTGCTATGCTTCCGCTGACTTGAATGATTAATGCATTTGACACTTCCACTCTGAATGCCAATGTGAAATCAATGCTTTATCATAGGCGCAGTGCCATTTTGCTTTAAGGTTTTAACCATAGATAGTACGTATATAATAACACACTACTCCTACAACTTTTGGAGTCATCCCACTAGTCACCTTCACTCAATATCTTACTTGTACTTTTGCAATATTAAGATGGTCGTTTTAGTATCTTTAGCTCATGTTTGCATTGCTTTTGATGTAGGGGAGAACGGGGTAATTTGTCACACGGGTTGGTTGTCACAATCGTTATATCTCGGAACCAGAAGGCGCTGTCTGTGAAATTTTGTTATGTAAATATCCAGAATTGGGATCAGAGGTCACCGACATAGTCTTCCTTGGAGTTAGACTGCTGAATTAAAGGTAGGACGACTGTTTGTGTTTTTCATGTCAAATTGAAAATATTTAGCACCTCAATATTTTTCTTCTAGGCTTTTACACAATGGGTTTATAACAAAACACTTGTTACCCATACAAAGTGTGAAGGGTAAACTATAGTTTAGATTGTGGTTAGCAAGCTAATTAGTTGTCAGATGGTTGTTGGCCTTGATGCTAGCAAGAAATTCAAGTTGGGGTTGGTCGTCACATTTTTTGGGGGGTTGGTTGTCACATGTTATCTAAAGGCTGCAGCCAGAAAAGGAACCCAATAACGAAAGAAATTGTCAAGCTGTATCCTCACTGACACCCCAGAGAAGGAATGAATGGAGCAAGAAAAGGCAGCTAGCATGCAAAAGAAAAAAAGGGCAACAAAATCAAAACAACCTAGTGCATCCCAAACTAGACCAGCTGCCAAGGCTACAGTAAGTTATGTAAGCCTATTTGTCAACTTGACAATGCAATTAAACTTTCAAATTTAGTTCTACTTTCTTGCCTTCTTTTTAAGATTATTCCCATTAAGATAACATTGTGACAAACAACCCCATAGTGTTTGAAAACCGACCCGTTGATGGGGTTGGTTGTGACAATATGTAAGGGTGTCTTTGATGATTAATTTCTTCTTTATTACAATAAGATAGAAAAAGTGAGGGGTTCACATTTCAAGCCAACACCTTAAGCATCAATTTAATGTAGGAATGACTATTGAAAAATGTTTAGGTGATGAGCAATTCTCACTAGAGTAAAAAGTGTGCCTACTTACCCCGTTCTCCCCTACGTATGTGTTTTTTATGACATCTGAAAATGCAATGCTTTATTTGTCAATTCCCATAGCACAGAGACATTATCTGTCTGACAAACTTTATTCACTTCCTGTACAAACAAAGCAGGTTCCCCATGACTTTGTCTGGGAAGAGAAATTGCTAATGACAGTAGAAAAACAGGGAAAAAACAATTGTTTATTTTTTTTAGACATTATTTTACATTCTGAGGCCAATTGCCTACAATTACTAAACAAAATGGTGTGGTATTATGCATTCCAGAAATAGCTTGAAACATCTCGCTGCTGATATAGTTTAGAATAATGTTTGCCCTGTTCTCTCTTTTGTGATAATGGTCATTAAACCCACTTGCCCACAACTGGAAACGTGCTCATAAAATACACTCTCAGTCAGGCTTTTCTTAATGGTCCTATGGAATTTCATAGTGCTTATGATAGTGCAAGACTGGGTTGGGGTAGTAGGAGGAGTATTACTGGATCCCTGGTTTTATCTGTTGAGTTTCTTTAATGGAGAAAAACACATTTCCATTTCCACACTGTTTATTGGCAGCATATGGTCATTGTTGAAATGCCCAAAATTATCTATGCTTATTATGTTCTCTTATGGCTGTGAGTTGGAAGTGGTGGGTGGATGTGTGAACAAAACATGAAATTATATGATTAATTTTTGTAATGCACATATGGGGTTTGGGAAGCACTGATAAATAGAAGCAGC
The DNA here is from genome assembly GCA_026929865.2 of Hyperoplus lanceolatus. Taxonomy (NCBI): domain Eukaryota; kingdom Metazoa; phylum Chordata; class Actinopteri; order Uranoscopiformes; family Ammodytidae; genus Hyperoplus; species Hyperoplus lanceolatus. The sequence continues at coordinate 12,397,848 of CM049407.1, forward strand.
ATCATTCTGCCAATAGAAGCAGCAGATCAGAAAACGCTCATAATTGGCGATAACAAACAACCCATTTTTTTTCTTTTAATTTGGAGGCTTTATTAAGTATTATCACAGATAGGGTAAACAATATTTATTTAAACTGATCACAGATGCAGGCAACATACCAACTAAGCAACTAAATTATCTCTCTAAAGCATGCAGAAGTAAGTTTGATGGCAACAGTGATTGGTGTTGGCACCTACAATATTCAGATTTTAAGACATGACTTTGTTGTATAGTGAGATTACCATGTGGGTCACTCTGTTGTCCATCTTTGACAAACGCCAGGGACAACACTAGAATCAGACACTGGCTGAATAAAATTGGTTTACCTTGAGCATTTGCCTGTAACAAAAATATCCTTGCAGGATAATAGGTCTCAATAATATGCTAAAAGTGTGTTATCAACTATATGATGCCACAAAACTCTTATCTCAAATTCACATTAAAACCTGCATCGATGACGCAAACTTGAAATTCTCTTCTCATAGCTACTAATCAACTTTGTGTATTAACTTTTTTACAGTTGTAATTGCATGATTATTTATTACCATATCTAGGGGTTATCCACTTCTAAGGTTTTTTGTAAAGTATGATTAACAGTTTCAATTAAAATGTCAAAATAGTCACTATGGTTGATTTAGATTGAATATCTACGGTAACGGGAGCATATGTGAACATGTCAAAAGAAAGAGTGAAGGGAGATGCGAGGGATTTTTTTTTGTCTATAGCTAGCTCATCAAGATCCATACTAACAGGCAAATTCAATAAAGCATGAAATACTTTAGGGAGATCACAAATACAAAAAACAAGTAGATCAATCATCAAAGCATAGGACATAGGATTAATAATCTAATACGTTAAAGTATTAGCAGGTCCCCTTAGTGTATTCCCTCTCTCAGTGCCAGTTTATCTCTGTTTCAGGCGTTCCAGCATTATTTTCCTGTGTGGAATTCCCTTGGTTTATATTGTTAATTGCCTGTTTCACTGGATCTTGTGTGGTACTACTTCCTATTGGATTTGTTGGCCTGTTTCTGACTAGGGCTGGTTAAGGACTTCACGATACGATACCCAACAAAATACATGGGTCACGATAGGATATAGCACAGTACATTGCGATACGATGCAGATTGCGATTTGTTGGGATATTCCACATTTTCACTGAAAATGTAAAAACTGAAATACAAGTTGATTGATAAATCAGCAGACAAATTGAGTCAACATTGATCAATTCCAAACTTTTAGGTTCTGTTTATCATCCAGTTCTTAACCATATCCTTATAATATAGGGTGGGTTCTGGGTGGGATGGGGTGGTGTTAACTGGGGGTTTAGCTGATAAGTTATCACCTGCTGTGTTTTCAGTTATCTGTGTTTTCCTTTTTTTGTGTGTTTTTCTTTTCCTCTGTATTTTGCTACTCTTTTTCTTATCGGAGCAACTCTTTTTATTCTCACTATAACTGAGCTAGATGAAGGGCAATCTTAATTTAATTAGTTGGAATGTCAAGGGGCTAAATCACCAAGTGAAAAGGGGTAAGGTCTTTACCCAACTAGAACGGCTCAGGGCTGGAATAGTTTTCCTTCAAGAAACCCACTTACATGACTCTGACGATTAAGTAAATGCATGGACAATTTTTTCATTCTAATTTCAGGGGTAAGGCCAGGGGCACAGCTTTCCTTATTGATAGTAATATTCCTTTTGAGTCCTCAAATATTATATCAGATAAAAATGGACGTTTTATTATTGTTTCAGGCAAACTTTACAATAAGTCAGTCATCTTGGCCAACGTCTACACGCCTAACGTCGATGATGTAGAATTCTTTAAGAGATTTTTTTCTCAACTCCCTGATCTCAATTCCCATTCTCTTATTCTTGGTGGGGATTTTAATTGTTATCTAGATCCAGTCTTAGATCGCTCTTCCCCCAAACCTGCCACTCTTAGCAGATCTGCAGGTTATATCAAATCATTTCTTGCTGATTATAGCCTCTCTGATCCATACAGGTTTTTATACCCCACAGGAAGAGAATATTCATTCTTTTCACATGTCCACCACACTTACACCCGAATTGATTATTTTTTTGTTGATAATTCATTGATGTCAGACCTTAAGTCATGCAGTTATGAAAGTATTGTGATCTCAGATCACGCTCCTCTGCTCCTTCAACTGGCTTTCCCTGACGTTGAGTATACAAGAAGGCAGTGGAGACTGGATCCATTGTTGCTCACAGATGAGAGTTTTCTTTCACACATCTCTACACATATTAAAACTTTTTTGAGTATAAATAAAACACCAGATGTGTCCAATGCAACAATTTGGGAAGCCCTGAAAGCCTATTTGAGAGGTGAAATTATATAATTTGCAGCATACAGAAATAAGTGTACAAAACAGAAACAAACTGAAATTGCTGATCAGATTCTGAACATAGACAGACAATATGCTAATTCACCTTCATCTGAACTTTACAAAGAACGTTTAAAACTTCAGACAGAATTCAACCTTCTTTCCTCTCGTCGGGTTGCAGACCAGTTGCTTAGGAGCAGAAGGACTTTTTACGAGCATGGTGACAAGATTGGTAAACTCCTGGCCAATCAACTGCGCGGATTTAGAGCGAAGCAACTCATAGCCTTGAGGCACCTATTACTCAGAAGGAAATTATTGCAGCAATAACATCTATGCAATCAGGCAAATCTCCTGGTCCAGACGGACTTCCACCTGACTTTTTTAAGAAATTTTCAGCCGTTCAGTATTGTAAGTATTGTAATGTTCAGTATTCTCAGACTCATTTGACTCAGGTAAACTCCAGCCTTCGTTCTACCAGGCCTGTATTTCCCTGTTGTTAAAAAAGGATAAAGATCCTCTAGATTGTGCATCATACCGAACAATTTCACTATTAAATACAGATGTGAAGATACTTGCTAAAATTCTCGCCCACAGATTGGAGGATGTTCTCCCCTCTATCATATCCCCCGACCAAACTGGGTTTATAAAGGGACGTCAATCATTTTATTATATACGCCGGCTGATGAACATTTCATATTCCCCCAGAAATATTGAATCAGAATGCCTCGCTTCTATGGATGCTGAAAAAGCATTTGATAGAGTAGAATGGAATTATTTGTTTTTCACCCTTGAAAAATTCGGTTTGGGTCCTGTTTTCACTTCTTGGGTTAAATTATTATATGCATGCCCTTCTGCCTCAGTATTAACAAACAGCCGTTACTCAAGTAGTTTCGATCTGCACCGTGGGACCCGGCAGGGTTGCCCTTTGAGCCCGCTCCTTTTTGTTATTGCAATCGAACCCCTTGCGATTGCTATTCGCAATAACAAACAGATTCAGGGGATATGGAGAGGAGGAATTGAACATAAGGTATCATTATACGCCGATGATTTACTTTTGTTAGTCGCCAAGCCAGCCACCTCTTTACCGGAGGCACTTTCTGTGTTGGAGGTCTTTAGTCAGTTTTCTGGCTATAAACTTAGCCTGAGTAAGAGCGAACTCTTTCCGATTAATAAAGAAGCTCTTAAACTTGATTACACAGCTCTCCCACTCAAAGTGGTGACAGATCAGCTGAGTTACCTTGGGGTATATTTTACCAGAAATTTTAAAAACCTATTTAAATCGAACTTCCTCAAATTATTGGATCAGGCGAAGCAAATATTATCGAAGTGGTCTCCTCTGGCTTTCTCTCTCATAGGTAGAATAAATTCAATTAAAATGACATTACTCCCAAAGTTCCTATATCTATTCCAATGTCTCCCCATCTGTCTCCCCAAATCCTTTTTTCAGGCCCTTGACTCTTTAATGATAAATTATATTTGGAATGGTAAACACCCTCGGTTACGGAAAGCTTTTCTTCAAAGACCCAAACAAACAGGTGGAATGGCCCTCCCTAATTTCCAATACTATTACTGGGCTGCTAATATCCGTTCTTTAGTGTATTGGGTGCATTTTCACCTTGACGACTCAGCCCCAGTCTGGGTAACAATGTCCAGCGCTATTAGCCCATTGTCTCCATCTGCCCTCTTAACCCATTGATGACGGCTGCTGCGCGATGCCACATTGGCTCTCCTGCCTGATGCTGCATCGCGCAGCATTATTACTTTATCTAATTTTCATGGCATTCCCAGCATAGAATGCACTGTCATTGGTTCAAATACACATGAGGTGGGTTTTGTTGATTTTTTTAAGACCACGTGACCACCCAAAAGTTGTGTGGTTTGCCAAAAATCACGTCAATCAAAAAAATAAAAAATAAAAAAATAAAACAAAATAATAAAAAAAATACGCCGGCTATGTCGGCGACAGAACAGTTAGTGGCGTTTGGTGCGCAGAATCAAGGTCTACTATAGACTACTGACGAAAATCACAAAACACATTGCATCTATTTATTAACAATATTTAATAATTTTCTAATTCATCTAATTTTGACGATTTTTTTGAAATATTTGTTGGTTTGTAAGCGCTTAGGGAGCATGTTTAAATAAAACCTGTGAACCTTAACTTTTAAATGTATTTTATTTCATGTTTCTATGTGCTACACAGGCTTAGATATTAAGGTTTTGGTAGACTTTACAATTCATACTATTTTTTCAGAAAACCCTCAGGCATTAAGGACATGCATCCTAGATTGCCATAGTCATCAATGGGTTAAGGCGAGACACCCCAGGTGAATAGGGATTTTTTTTTAACTTATAGATATCATCATGAAACTTTGCCAGTTGATTACTGACACTAACACAATTATTTTTTGTATTACATGTTTTTCTTTAATATTTTATTAAATATGCAAATATGGCAATATTTAACCAATTATGCGTAAATTTGGGTCATTTTTCGAGAAAAAATTTGAGATGTTGGATAAAGCCAGAGTTAAAATCTCTATTTTATTTTAACCACATATTAGTTTCTAAAGTTTTTACACAACAGATTTTGGATACAGCCTTTTTTCATTTAATAAATCAAAAAAGACTATGTACATGTCTTAGAAATGCATTTTCGGCATGTTTTTAGGAGGAAAATGTATCATAAATCAGACAATTAACAATATATTAACAAATCCTTGTGTAAAAACCTTTCAAATAGTGCTATGAATGATCATAGAAAGTTTGGTTGATGTCAGTGGTCTAGAAGTTGAGATATCTTTCGCAGAGTAGGCTATTGGAAAAAGCTCATTTTGAGAAAACGGCCGTTAAAGATAAAAACGTGAATTCTGCTGATAATCACTGATTATAGCTAGAGTAATTTATTGAATTAGGCCCTACACCCCTCAATGCCATATAGGCCTACCACTGCTTAACATATATAAACCATAGCATAGTAACATTTACATCCACATGCTAATTTAAACGTCGTTAAAGAGGACCTATGATGCTTTTTGACTTTTATGACCTATAAACGTTGTTATGATGATTCATAGTCATGCTTAAACATACTAAATTATCAAATAATGACTTACATGCATTTCGACATATTCCCTGCTGACCGTCTGGGGTGTCTGTGCAGAGCACTAAACACTATTCTAGCCAGTCGAGAAGTCACGTCTTCAAAGCGGTCTACCCTTTCATAATTTGTGACGTTGCATAAAACTTTGTGACGTCTCCACGCGGATGTTTCCATGTATGGTAATGCTGTCACTTCCCTGTTCGCGTCTGCCTCGCGCCCTTATAGGTCCATGCTCGCGCTTCCCGCCACTGAAAGTGTTCCGGAAGGAAGGTAACCAATCACAACGGAGTGGGGTTTGCAGGAGGGGGGGGAGGGGAGCGGAGATGGCCGAAGCACAGGCGGAGGGAGCCGAAGCACACACACTCAAGTGTTGACAGGATGTGCTGGATCGCCAAAATAAGAGAAAGAGCTTCCCGAAAATCTACATAGTTTTTTGTGATGTGATTCGTGTCAGGTTGCTCTATAGCAGTGTAAAACAAGAAATTAAGACCAGAAAAGTAGCATAATAGGTCCTCTTTAATTCATTATTAGCCACTGTCTGTCAACCTGCTCCTGTCGGCACAGACGCTCTCTCTCCCCACCATCTCCCCTCTGATCGTCTGACAGTCTGTGTCTCTCCGACGTGATCGGCGTGATTTACATGTCTTTAACACTTCTCCCCTTAAAATGGCGATCATGTAATGTCCGTAGCCAATTGATTAAGTATTTTTTTTGTCTTGGTTTGGCATATTTTCGACGTTTTTCCCATTTTATTTTGTGATTTTCGAGCTACCCGGGGCTAGCATCACGTGATGCCTTTTAGCGAATCACATCGTCAGAAATGTGCATTAGCCAATGAGGTCGCTTTCCTAGCATTGAATCCCTCCTCACACTTTCACGATTGGTTACTGATACAAAGGAAATGACCATATTTGGATCAGATAACGTTGTTCTTGAGATTCAGAGCTTTCCAATAGTACCATGGTTATTATGATTCATACAGCGGTCGCGGTGCTGTATGTTACGTTAGAATGCTCACTTTTGACGAATTTAGGAGCAAAATACAGACGCAAGCAGTCAAAGTTTAGTAAAATAAACACCTAAAACGTATATTTTGGACCTTTTATCCATACTAGTATGAAAGAAGACATGTTATGGAAGCTAAATAGACACAAATCTCAAAATTGACCAGTGCTTAAAAAAACGATGTTTTTGCCTGCCGTGTCTCGCCTTAAGCGCCGCACTTCCACTCTCTTCGGCTATTCCCAACAGTAGTCCCGTGATTAAGCACTCCCTTCGAATTTGGACCCAATTTAGGAAGAATTTTGGAATGCAGAATGTTTCACTTTTCAGCCCAATTGCAGCTAATCATTTGTTTACTCCCTCAACGGTGGATGGTGCATTCAAGATCTGGCATAAAAAAGGCTTAAAATGCATTGTGATTTATTTATTAATGATCTATTTGCTAGTTTTTCTCAATTGACAAAACATTTTGGTATCGAAAAGACTAATTTTTTCCGATTTCTGCAAATCAGGCATTTTACGCAGAAGTTAATTCCCCAATTCCCTTATAAACCGCCAGCCAATCATGTCGATTTGTTTCTTTCTGTAAACCCCACATTAAAAGGCTCAAGTTCTGTGTTTTTCAACCTTATTTCAAAGTTGCATAGCCCCTCTTAAGCAGCTATAAGAACCCTGTGGGAGCAGGACCTAGGTTCTGCCTTCACAGATCACATGTGGGATTCAGTCCTGAATCGGATACACTCTACCTCCATGTGCGCCCGACATGCTCTTGTGCAATTTAAAGTAGTACATCGTATCCACATATCTAAAACTAAATTAGCTTGTATGTTCCCCGATGTAGACCTGACCTGCGATAGCTGCAAGAGCGCACAAGCATCACTCTTTCACATGTACTGGTTGTGTCCCACCTTGACTGAGTTCTGGACATCAGTTTTTCAAACAATTTCTGAAGTACTTCAGCATCAAATTGAGCCAAACCCTTTCACTGCAATTTTTGGCATTGCTCCCAATTCAGGCTTGCCTAAAGTGAAGCTAAAGGTACTGGCCTTCACCTCTTTACTTGCTCGTAGGGCTATCTTACTTAGATAGAAAGATCCTGCTACTCCTTCCCACTCACATTGGATTAGAGACATTATGTCATGTATGAATCTGGAGAAAATTCGTTGCACTACCCAGGGATCTGAGACTAAATTTCATAAAATATGGCGCCCCTTCCTAGACTATTTTAAGAAACCGACCACAATAGTTGAAGAGTAACTACCCCCTCCCCTCTTTAGTTTGATTCAATTTTATTTCTTTGTTTTTTGTTTCAGATTGGTTGTTTGTTTTTGTTTCTTGAAGTGTGTGTTTCTGTTTCGTTTCTGCTATTTTTAACATTAGGTATTAATATTTGTACTAATTTCTTAATGCAGGATTGTTTGTGATTGGGTGTGAGGGTGGGATATGGGTTTGGTATGTTCGGGGGGGAAAAAAAGGGGAAAAAAGTTGTAATCCATTGTACTGCAGTTGCTTTTCTACTTTGCGATTTAATAAAACAAAACTTTGAAAGAACCATATCCTTATTAGTGTTTATATACTAGGAAGGTTAGCCTGGTACTCTACAAAACAAATGATATAAGCATCAAAGGCAGCTGAAGTACAAAACAAATGGTACATCCTGCCTGAGGGGCTTGATAAAAGGTAGAACAAGTCATATGTGCAGCAATCGGTAATAATTTATATTGTAATAATATACGTATATCAAGATTAAACAGCCGTAAAACCAAAACACCCTTTACGTTGAATTTATGGATCTGTTTGTTTTAAATAGATAACACAATTACACACACACACACACACACACACACACACACACCAAAAGTTATAATAATCCATATTTTGTCTCTTTTTTGTGTGTTGAATAAGGACTTTTGTAATGTTCTGTCTTTGTCCTGTCTTGTTTTGGTGGTTCCCTGTGTTTCCTGTTTTATTCGGACCCGAAATGGACCCAGCAGACAGCTCTTTTGAAGTGGACCTTGAGGAGGGAAACTTGACAGGACATGGGGAGGAACAATACAGACTTACCAAAATAAAACAGGAAACACAGGGAACCATGACAACTATAGCGTTATTAACATCTGTAGCTCTAACAAAAATTGTCCCTGTAAATGTTTATTGCAGAGAACAGTTTCCTTTTTGTGTGCTATTTTAAACATATCTTCCAGGACATCTGCTGCCCCTCTTACGAGAATAGTTTATGCATGGCACCAGGTGGCTTTGGAGCTGTGGTTAGAGAGTGATCTGTCAGGAGAAGCAGGAGCAAATAACACACTTTATTTTAAGCTGAAGGTCAAACACACACTCACAAGCATTTGAGATCACGCTTGGAGCACAGAGTATTTCAAAATATATTCCATGTGTTTTTCCCCCACAGCACTTAGGGACACCAGATGGATGGTATTTGTTATGTCAGAGGCCAATGGGTATCGTCAAAACATAAATAAGTGAGCAACTAGATATATGCTCAATGAGTCACAAATTTGTAAAAACAGACTGGTAACACTTGACAATAGATTATATATAGAGAGATATACTGTATATATAGAGAGATGAAAATGTGGATGTGTATTCCTACATGTAGTATAGCTTTAATAGATACCTAAAGTCAGGTGAGTGTCAGTGAATGCACCACCTGGTCCTGTGAGATATCTTAATAACCTGAACTATAATTGCACTGCTTTAATTGACACATACATGCAAAATCATATACTCTGATTTACAGCCCAGCATGTAATGGGATGCAATATGTCCTGTGTACAGTTGGAATACGTACATTATCACAAATATAAAGGGGAGGACTGCATACAATCCAACTCATCCAAATGTGTACACATTTTGGGGGATTTTGAGTTTGAGATTGTTTAAGGTCAAATAAGAACTAAGAGAGACCAGCAGCAGTCTTTTTTTTAAAATGATCGAACAAATCATGAGGTTATTTGTCTTGGAAAGGTAATGTCATAATGATGTCATGCACGCTGAAGCTTTGTGACATTACAGTGATTGACCCTTCAGGCCGACCCAGGACAGCTGCGGCTGAAAAGAGATCAGGGAGACATGATTTTGCTCTGACTGTCTTACTGTAATCTATATGCTCAAATCAGAACTTTGATAAAACTGTGAAACCTTCAGGTCAATATGTCACATTTCAGTGCACTTGTATGTTGAAAGTAAGCAACTATAAATGAATGAATGAATTTCAAACAATTTAACATATGCAAAACATGTATTGCAGAAGAGTTTTGGTAAAGTGTGATCCCATAGTTGGCGATTTGAAGTAACCAAACAATTGAGTCTGTAAAAAGCTAAATGGCTACATTTTTGGTCAATAAATGCCACTAGTAAAAAGTTAACTTTGTCTTTAATTTTGTTATGCAAGGTGTTGCAAGCCACTTTTACTGTTGTTTTAACACATGATAAGATAAAACAATCTGAATGGGCTGCAACAAATATTTATATCTGTCTTTCATTATTTACTGCTATCATTATGAATGTCAGATGAATCCATATCGGCATTACTCTGTAATCTCTAAAGTGTGATCTGTTGCCAAGGATATCATCAAACTAAAGTTATTTTAAATTCAGATGGAGCACACAATAAGAAATGAGAAAAAAGCTGCTTTGAATCTTTAAAGATTGTATTGACGATGTCCAACTGCTTTTTTATCTCCAAATTCAATGACAAGGACAAACAGAGATATGCACAACATATTTGTACTGCAAAGTCTAAACTAAGTTGAACTACAATGTAACAAGCTTTTGCCAAAAATAATTATTTATTGCACTTCAGAGATAAAGTCACAACCTTCCCAAACTGACTTTTTCAAGGTCAAAGGCTTTAGTTGAGTTGATGCTTGAATAAAATTAGTTTCTTGTCCTACCTGAATATTAGGATAACTTGGCACATGTTTGGTCTGTGCCTTGGAAGGAATCCATAGTGTTGCAATAATTTGTGTGCACGAAAAGTGACATAATTGTACGTTTTAAGAAAATAGATTGCAATGATGAAATAACGTTTTTTGTATGGAAAATGACCATATATGAGCTTTTTTTCAAATACAAATCGCTCACTTTTTATATTTGCAGCCCAACGGTGTTGATGCAATTATGATGTTAGATGGAACATGCAGTTTATTCAGAAATATTAATGCTCTGTGGAATTAACATCATTTCAGTTTAATAATTAAGGTTCACCTGTACTTATTCATGATGAAATATACAACAAATAGGAGTTTACAAAAAGAATAATCAAAACTATTTATAATTTTAGATACTGAAAAACATTGACTTAAAGTTAATGACAATAAAATGCTCTATTGGCAATTAAAAAATGTAAAATGGCAATAGAGCCGGCAAGTACTGTTGTATTGTGATAACTGCACGTAGGGAAGAGCAGGAGCTGTTTGTAGTATTAAGTCCACCACCGATTTAGGATGTATAGCTATGAGGCTCTGCTATGTGTGATGCAAGCAGAGCCTCTGATGAGGCTACTTTGTCAGCAAACCAGCTCTGTAGTAGAGGGAGTATTGCATTAGATTTTAAACATGACTGCTGTCATACTCAAAGCTTATTCCTTAAAGAGGACCTATGATACTGTTCGACTTTTATGACCTATAAACGTTGTTATAATGATTTATAGTCATGTTTAACCATACTAGAGTATCAAATAATTACGTACATGCATTTCGACGTATTCCCTGCTGACCGTCTGGGGTGGCTATGCAGAGAACTAAACACTATGGCAGCCGGTCGAGCCGAACTCATTCAAATTTCCGGATAGTTTCTGTCACGCTTGGGTCGTTTCTGTCATGCTTCCATGTATGGTAATGCTGCCGCTCAGGCAAGCTCCGGCTGCATGCCCCCACCTTCCTGAAAATTTCCCGCTGCTGGAAGGAAGGTAACCAATCACAACGGAGTGGGGTTTGCAGCGGGGGGGGGGGGGGGGAGAGAAGCTCAAAGCAGTGTGTAGAGAGAGACTGCTGTGCTCGCTAGGGTAAGAGGAAGAGTGTCCCGAAAATCTACATAGTTTTTTGTGATGTGATTCGTGTCAGGTTGCTTTATAGCAGTTTTTAACAAGAAATGAAGACCAGAAAAGTAGTATAGGATCTCTTTAAGCTCCACTTAAAAAAAAGAAAGGAGTTTGTTTTTCAACATGGATCCTGTCATACATAGATATATTTACATTTTCCCCACATCGCTCAATATGGCTCTTATTCAAATATACACTCAACAAAAATATAAACGCAACACTTTTGTTTTTGCTCCCATTTTTCATGAGATGGACTTAAAGATCTAAAATTCATTCCAGATACACAATATTACCATTTCTCTCAAACATTGTTCACACATCTGTCTAAATGTGTGATAGTGAGCACTTCTGCTTTGCTGAGATAATCCATCCCACCTCACAGGTGTGCCACATCAAGATGCTGATCTGACATCATGATTAGTGCACAGGTGTACCTTAGACTGTCCACAATAAAAGGCCACCCTGAAATGTGCAGTTTTGTCTCACAGCAAAATGCCACAGATGCCACAAGCATTGAGGGAGCGTGCAATTGGCATGCTGACAGCAGGAATGTCAACCAGATCTGTTGCTCGTGCATTGAATGTTCATTTCTCCACCATAAGCCTTCTCCAAAGGCGTTTCAGAGAATATGGCAGTACATCCAACCGGCCTCACAACAGCAGACCACGTGTAACCACACCAGCCCAGGACGTCCACATCCAGCAGGTTCACCTCCAAGATCGTCTGAGACCAGCCACTGAGACAGCTGCTGAAACAATTGGTTTGCATAACCAAACAATTTCTGCACAAACTGTCAGAAACCGTCTCAGGGAAGCTCAACTGCATGCTCGTCGTCCTCATCGGGGTCTTGACCTGACTCCAGCTCGTTGCCGTAACAGACTTGAGTGGGCACATGCTCACATTTGATGGCGTCTGGCACGTTGGAGAGGTGTTCTCTTCACGGATGAATCTCGGTTTACATTGTTCAGGGCAGATGGCAGACAGCGTGTGTGGCGTCGTGTGGGTGAGCGCTTTGCTGATGTCAATGTTGTGGATCGAGTGGCCCATGGTGGTGGTGGGGTTATGGTATGGGCAGGCATCTGTTATGGACGAAGAACACAGGTGCATTTTATTGATGACATTTTGAATGCACAGAGATACTGAGATGAGATCCTGAGGCCCATTGTTGTGCCATACATCCATGAACATCACCTCACGTTTCAGCGAGATAATGCACGGCCCCATGTTGCAAGGATCTGTACACAATTCTTGGAAGCTGAAAATGTCCCAGTTCTTGCATGGCCAGCATACTCACCGGACATGTCACCCATTCAGCATGTTTGGGATGTGCTTGACCGGCGTATACGACAGCGTGCACCACTTCCCACTAATATCCAGCAACTTCGCACAGCCATTGAAGAGGAGTGGACTAACATTCCACAGGCCACAATTGACAATCTGATAAACTCTATGCGAAGAAGATGTGTTGCACTGCATGAGGCAAATGGTGGTCACACCAGATACTGACTGGTTCTGAGTCCCCAGACCCCCAATAAAGCAAAAAAATGCACATTTCAGAGTGGCCTTTTATTGTGGACAGTCTAAGGCACACCTGTGCACTAATCATGATGTCAGATCAGCATCTTGATGTGGCACACCTGTGAGCTGGGATGGATTATCTCAGCAAAGCAGAAGTGCTCACTATCACACATTTAGACAGATTTGTGAACAATGTTTGAGAGAAATGGTAATATTGTGTATCTGGAATGAATTTTAGATCCACAAGGCTCTATATTAGGTCCCTTGTTGTTTACAATTTATATCAATGATTTGGGAAAATATGTTCAAAATGCAAATGCTCATTTTTATGCTGACGATACTATTATTTATTGTTTTGGAGAATCTGTGTTAATGGCTGTTGAACACTTGCAAGTTGCTTTTAAAGAAGTGGAAGCCCAACTCCTGTCTTTAAGACTAGTACTTAATGTAGATAAAACTAAAATGATGATCTTCACTAAATCCAGGGATACAACTAACTGTTGGCCCACTTTATTTACAGCTCAAGGTACACTGATTGAGACTGTTTCCACTTATAAATATCTTGGTATCATCCTTGACAATAATTTGTCTTTTAAACCCCATATTGAGAACCTGACAAAGAAACTCAAAGTGAGATTGGGCTTTTATTTCAGGCATAAATCCTGTTTTTCTTTTGTTTCTAAAAAAAGGCTAATTGCGGCTACTTTTATTCCATTACTAGATTATGGTGACGTACTGTACATGAATGCCTGCTCCACTTCACTTCATATGCTTGATGCTACATATCATTGTGCTTTAAGATTCATCACCGGCTGTAAATCACTTACCCATCATTGCACCCTGTATTCTAAAGTAGGCTGGCTGTCCTTGTCCGCTCGCAGGCTTCTTCACTGGTACACCTTCATTTACAAAGCAATAACTGGACTACTCCCCTCATATCTCTGCACATACCTCACTTTTAAATCAAATCCATCATACAGTTTACGCTCTCTGGACTTTCTTTCCACCTCTGTCCCCAGAACCCGTACTGAGTTTGGGAAGAGGGCTTTCATGTACTCTGCTCCCTTCGCCTGGAACACTATACAAAAAACACTCAAATTACAGGAACTCATCACCATGAATGATTTTAAAACTCGAATTACATGTTTCTTAATGGCGAATTTTGGAGTGTGTAAATGTTTCACTGTGTAGTATTTTATCATTTCCTCAAAATTGTTTTTCTTTCATCCATTGGAATGTATTTGTCTCTGTCTTCTCATGTCTGTGCTTTTTTCTCTGTTTTCTCATGTCTGCTTTCTTTTTATGTTTGTCTTGTATTTGATTCCTTCTAGCTGCTGCCGTTTTTGGCCAGGCCTTGCTCGAAAAAGAGGTCATTTGACCTCAAGCAATTTGCCTGGTTAAATAAAGGTTAAATAAAAAAAAAAAAAAAAAAAAAATAAAAAGATCGTTAAGTCCATCTCATGAAAAATGGGAGCAAAAACAAAAGTGTTGCGTTTATATTTTTGTTGAGTGTAATATAAGCATCAGAGAAACCTTTTCCTTTCCACTCAATCCAATACTGTGTCCGGTCTATTTAGCATTCTTCATAGGGTAAATACATCCAAACTGCATCTTCACTCAGCTGCCCTCGCTGCCAACAATACGTTTTTCTATCCATGTTTAAACGGTTGCCTATACTGCACAGCAACACTGTGTGACATACTATAAATAAGGGCTGTAAAGCGATTAAAAAAATATTCTAATTAATTACAGGCTCTGTGATTAATTAATCTAAATCAATCACATACTTATTTGACACTTGTATGTATTTTTTCTGTGATTAATTAAATGAAATTAACACCCTAATTTGACAGCCCTATTGAACCTGTCTGTTTGAAGTCATGAGATCCTGTGAATTTAAAATGTCTAAGTTATTATTAATGTGGTGGTGTGTCTTGCTGTTGCATATCAGTTGGATTGCTTGGATAAGATGTATCCTTGCAGTTTTGGGGAGTTTTTGTTTATTACCAACACATTCTTCATCTCAATCCATTCTTCAACAATCCTGAGTAATGTGAGTATATGTGCTTGTACTTGTATTCATTTATGTATAGGAATTTGCAGTATACAAATATACATTTTCTGTATTGTTTATATGGTGTTGGTTTTATCAAAACGTTTATTATTTCATGTGGTGGTTTCCTTGTCCAGCTGCCCCTCCCTGCTGCAAGTAGGGAGGGACAGTTGCATATAAGGCAGCTAGTTGTGTTATTTGCTTGCTGCCTTCAATTATATCACTTGTACAGCAAATAAAAACAAAAAGACGAAACAATAGGAAAGCAAAATACAGTATCTATTTTTGCAAACTGCACTGGAAATTGCTGAGGCAAGCATTCGAGGTCAGAGTCATGCAATCAATCACTTTAATTGAAATCACATTCTATCTCATTTATCAGTTTGAGCCGAAAGACAAGTTCAATTTTGTTCATCATATTTCAAGGTATGCTGTACCTCCACCAATGCTGAATGACTCTCCAACCTACAAAGCCTTGGAACAGTGTGTTATGTGTTTATCATTCGTCCTTGAAAACTGTTCTCAGGAAACAACAGCACGATACAGCGGGAAGTCTTTGAAATGTTGACTTATCACCCATGTTAATACAGTCAGAACTCAACATTATACTTATGAAGAAATAATTTTACTGATGTAATAAATAACTTGTTCTGGCAATTCTAAAAGGGTTTGTGTAAACCCCCCCCCCCCCCCATAATATATCTCACTATCAATTCAACATAGCTTACAAACTTTGAGAGAGAGACAGAGAGAGAGAGAGAGAGAGTGTGGATTTGGCCCAATGGGTTATATGTGTGATTTATTACCTCCCTTTTCAATGTTAAAACTTAGTCATAGCAGGTCTGTCAACAGGCATGGATATTGCGGAGAAAATGATGTTTGAATGTCTGAATGAGCTTTATATGTCAAACACACTTAAACATGTGCACAAATACTTGGTGTGTATGCCACGTTTGTTGGCTGTCATGTGCAATCAGCGCTTGTGACATCGCTCCAATGGCGTCACAAGCCATGAGCTCACTGACAGTGTGTGTGCCGCAGTGTTGTGTGCCTGTGTCTGCTGTCTCTGTCGATCTGCCATCAACATGTAACATGAAAGTAAATGTCAGATGGGAACCATCACCAGCAAGGCCACTGTGACACCTTTCTGTTTCTGTGGTAACAGTGAGATGTGGATCCTTGGATGTTTTTTACTGGGAAATACCACCTTACACACTGTTTTATACTGTACATTTTAGACAATGCCACTTATCTTCAGGGGGTGTGTTTTAATGTTGCCATTTACATGTTTACATTTAAATGATGCCCTTGGACATTAACTACCCTGGCCTTTTCCCATCCAGTTGTTTTTATTTCACTTAAAATAAATCCTTACAAGCAGCCAATAAGGTGATCAATTTCATTTGTCTTCATTTATTTTCAGCTTAGAAGCAATCAGTTGTCTGACACAGTATTGTAATAGCTCAAGATCAGGACAGAGTCAGAGCTTAAAATGCAGTGAAAACACGGTTTAGCCGATGTCAGTTGAATGCAAATGTGTGCATTAATCCACCACAGATAGGACGAAGATGCACTGCAGTGGCTGGATCAATGGAGACGGATAGTCATCACAGACTATTATGATTCTTGTGATTGCATGACCCATCCCTGGAGACACATGTATGTCATTGGCGTGTAATTATTTGTACAAATGCAAATAGGGACATTTGCTAAACTCAATATAGAAAAGAATGATGGACGCTATGTTGTCCTGATTGTTGCAGTAATTAAGTATCAGTATTGACATACTACAGGTCGGAGTCACCTTTTTCACAGCCACGATTGATGAGGGATCTAATGATGCTTTTTGCTATGATATAATTCCGTTGCATGTCGTGTCCATGTCAAGCACCCTAATCCTTTAATCCAATAATTATAATAATAATAAAAATATTTTTCTTTTTAAAGCACATTACATTTTTTAAAGCAGACTCAAAGTGCTACACAGTACAATACAAATCTAATTATACTTGTAGGAAAAGACAAAGTGTGCCCTCAAATAATCAAAGTCAAGTATTTTCAATTTATTGAGTCACTGCTTATGCGTTTCTTTCCATTTTCAAGGCTGAGTTGAGAGCTGATATTTTCGAAAGCATCATCGTGCACTTGGTTGGTATTCTAAGCTGCTGCCTTTCAACATTTTAAAAATATTGATTTTTTTTTACTTTGTATTACTGAAACAGAAAACTAAAACTAAACAGGTTTCAGACAATATCACTATCAATAACAATAATATTAATATGACAATATCACACATGTTCTGTATCTGCATTTTACAACCCAACGTGCCCTACCATGTCATCATACATTTAGTAAAATTATTCTAATCGTTTTATAACAATTTATGTAAAACAGCCTGACATATTTGGTGTCTATGGAAATATCAGTGTCTTGTCGACTGCCATCTACTACAGTAATCTATTTCAGGTTTGAACATATGGCTGCGCAACATGAGTTGTTAAGACTGACCGTCTGCTGGTGTCTGGCAGATTTTAGGTTAACACACTGAGGTCCTGTTAACCCTAACATACACATAGAGAGTATGGCATTAGTCTTACAGTTTTTCACAATTGTTAAAACACATTTTTTGGAACATAAGACACAATGTGCACAATCTGTAACTAATTTACCAACTGCTTAACCAATTCTGCTGAACTCCAAACACATTTCCTGCCTTAGACTCATATTCCCTTTCCAGAACACACATTTTTCACAACATTACACACCATTTTCTATATATTGCACACTCTTCCTGAATTCTCTCTCTTGGTATTCACACAGAACACACAGCTAATCAAATGTCTAAACTCAAAAGGCTTTTATGCAGTTAGCTATAGAAGGGTCAGAGATGAGCTCCTGTTTGCTGTGATTTACAGTAGACTGCACATTTTGGTACAAATACAGTTTTTGCCGAATACTGCAAACACTAAAAGTGACTGCTATGACCACAGCATCACAACCTCTAACTTTTGTAACCATGCTCTAAACCAAAGCTCCAACCCTACAAACACGATATATGCTTTGCGCTGTGTTTGAAATTCTCCAACATACTTCTTGAAAAAAAATTAAATTAATTGAAAACCAATCAGTCTAAACCTTAGCACTACAAATAGACCCTGGGTGAGCTCAGCTCCTTTTTGAGACTGTAAGAGTCAGGGGAAGAGGAGGAGAGAGAGCGACAGGAGGACGAGGACAAATAAGGCAACAGACAGAGACACATACACCAGGGACACTATAGTGGACTATGTTATAGATCATGGCCTATCAATGAGGGAGCCTGGACAGAGAGTGCAGCCCAACCTGAGTCGCTCCATAATTAGGAGATTTAGTCTGGATATCAGGTGATCATTTCCCTGTTGCTTCTCAAAGGAAGACATTGAGTGTGATGTTGATGAGGCGATGTGGCCAGATGCAAACAGGAGGCGGTATCCATAAAAGGATTCATAATCCAACCACCCAATTCCTTACAACACTGTTTTTTTTATTCTACTGTAATTGTTTCTTAGTTTCTGATGACACACTGAATTGCTTGAATTGCAGTCCTACCTATTCATTGTGTTTGTTTGAAATGGCAAAATAAACTATTCTGCATAATGTGTGTTAGCATTTGGCAAAAACCGTTAAGTATTTGTTGTTACTATAGGTGAAAGTGTATGAACATGCAAAGGCATAATTCTACTGATAAAGCATTCATATAGTGTTTTGCATTTATACTACAGTGTTTTCCATTCTGCACACCAGTGTTCAATGAGTGCTAGAAATGTCTAGTCATATGATGTGTGTGTTTGTCATTTGAAAAGAAAACACCATTTAGTGAAGAATTAACACTGTTTTGAGGGTAAAGTGTGCTTTTGCAAGAGAAGTGAAGGATTTTGCATTTTGTGTTTGAGTTTTGGAATTTGGGTTTAGGGTTTTGAAAAAGTGAGGTAGTCTATCAGGAAATGTGTTTAAGCAATTGTGAAAAACTGTAAGAGAGATAATGCATGTTTCCATCTGGTTAAGATAAAGGTTTAAGAGGAATAGATTTGTGTATTTAATAATAGATGCTTTTCTCTTGATTGACGATGGTATTACAAGCTTGAATTCCTAGATCACAATAGTAAAAGCATGTAATCGCAACATAAGAAGGAAAGACACACACAACACAAAGACGCACACAAAACATCACGCATGGTATGCATTTAGAGAGGAATGCATGACATTGCATGAATTCTCCAGGGTGTTTTTATTGAAACATTTATCCTTTAATTTGCATGGACTGCCCATACAGTACAATCAACATTGAGAGAGTGCAGGGAGATGGAGATGATTGCATAAAAGCAAATCTACACCATTCTCCTCCCTGGCATATTTGGCAATGTCAGTAGGAAAGAAACAGTATCACTGTGTCTCTATCTGTTGTTTCACCGTTGTTCTTGGCTGAAACACATACTGCACATTGTGCAATTTTCCTATTGTGCTGTTGTTGGCATTGTACTTCTTCAGTTTTTGATTGGGCAATCATGGATAACCAATGCAGAAACCCCCTGTAATTAAGTACTGCTTTTAGTAGTCAGTGGATAGTATATTGGTGTTCTTTTTCTCATTATAGTAGTTTAATTTGTGTTTCTGACAACCTTCATGCGTGTTACAAACCATTTATCACAGTCGAAATTCTCATGTTGACCCAAACACCCACTTTCCACTACAACCTGTTATTACAGCTGCATACAGTATTTCCCAATAGAGATTCAGTGGTGCTGGGTGGGATGCCTGCAGCAGGGTTGTAGGTTATTGCCCACAGTAGTTGACTAGTGAACCACATCATTCAAATGAGAGCATTTGACATACATACTTGGCCGTCCACATGTTTGCACTTGTGTCTGTGTTTTGTCACAGTCATGGGGGAATGGCAATATGCAGACATTCTGCTTTTATTCTAAATAGGTCAATCACTGTACAGTATGTGTCATCACACACACATGCATACTTACATATAACATACATGGAACGCATCACTGAATCGTTGTCCTTATGTTATCACAAATAATTTAAGTTCAACATAATGTATTTCTTACACCAGCAAATTGCAACAGCTGGCCACATCAGCCAAGTGCTTTGTGTAAGCATGCGTTGGTGACTTTTGCATAATATTTTCAGTGCATAACATTGCGTGACTGGCAGGCAGCACTGCCCCCATGGAGAAATGCTGAATTAAGCATTTAAGCTCCCATGGTGCTTTTTAAATACGTCAAGTCAATTATGATTTTTTCCCAATCTGCTTAAAGCTCCCTGTGGTTGACTCAACCTATCACAAAAACAGTGCCCGGCTAATAGACTGACTGACTAAATGTATTTATCTTTTATGCCATGGAACACATTCAAATACTTTCTACATTCAAACTAAATACTGTCCACTCGTGAAAAGTAAAAGTTCACAGAAAATTGTGTAACTTCACACTCCATCTGAGTTGTAGGCCTAATTCAGTTTTCTTTTTCTTCTGGACATCCCAGTGGAGCTTTGCAAACAACAAAACCCTATAGAAAATAAATAATAGTGGGCTAACCAACTGTAGTCCCAAGTGCAGAGAAGCAGGGAAGAATAATCCAGGCCAGACTTCACAGGCCATTTTGTTACGACCTAGCTCGCTAAGGGAAAGGGAGGCAACATAAAGCCAGATGTTATTGGTAAAACACAATTATTTATTCATATGATATTATTAATAATATTTTTTACACAGCTGAAAAAAGTTAATGTGAATAACAAAGTAAGGGCGAGTGGATAATGTTTAAATCAAATAACAAATATATCCAAAAGGGAACTCTTAAAACACAACCTACTATTAACTTTAAAGTAAAAGGAAAATACAGCCTTTCCATATACTCTATAACCAAACACAAAAACAGAGAAAACAGCACCCCTAAACCCTGGTGAATATAAGAAATCACATAGCAAAGCATCAGTAATTAATTAAAGTTAATTAAGTAAATTTTACTTAAAACATACATAAGTTATCTCATGACTGTCGTTACATGACATAACATAACAGTCAAACACTAGTATGTCACTCAGTCTGTTAGAATACAAACACCATTACTACGCTTTGCTGGCAAGTGACTTCCAAGAAATCAATATACTGAGTCATTTATTTTACTAAGAGGAAATTATGTATGGTGTGTGTTCAGAAAACAGTTGGGTTGTGAGATTGCAGCATTCCAATCAATGTGGAAACAAATAATGAAACAAACTAACAAACGATATACAGCAATCTGTATTATGTGTGTTCATAGATTTCTTTTTCAATTAAGGTGATCAGAAAAAAAATCTTGATTGTGCTATGGCTTTTTTACATGAATATTTGATCTATGATATACTGTAGTATGCACAGTATATCATTGGCGGCTGGGGCTTAGCCAGTAGAAGGTTGTCCCCAATATCATCATATAAAAGTGTCCTTGGTCAGGACACATACCTGCCATTGTTTTTTAGTGTATTTGGGTAAATAAGAGGGAAATTGTAAAGTGATTTAGATAAAAACTCTGTATAAATATAGTCCACTTACCACTGTCTTTCAGTTTCCCCACATGACATACTCAGTCAAAGCATGATCACAATGGATGAACTGTCATGTATTTACACTGTACCCTAGATTTACTGTAAAACTTCAAGTTCATGGTGGCCTGAAAGCAAAATAATTTTTTCACTGACACTGTATTTGAACTAATGTAAGTTTAATAATACTAATACGTACAGCCAGACTGTCCTCTTTAACTATGTTTTTGCTCTGACAGGACAAAGGCCATTTACATTTGATTTTACTCTGTATAGACTGCGTTATCCTTAATACTGAAAAAATAACAACAATAATGCTTACAATTAATTGGAACAAGTTCTCTCTTTATTATACACTCCACCTATCCAATGTTGTTTATAAGAAAGAAAGAAGATTATTAAATACTACTCCTTATCCACTCTACCCCAGAAAGAGGCATGAAATCCTGGTGTTCTCTTAGTGCCTAGAGGAGAATAACTGAAAAGGTGAAATGCGTGGATGCTGGATGTTTCCGCTTAAGCTCAAGTCAATTTCTCAAACGACGATATTTGTTGGTCAGATTGTAGTATCTCAAATGTGGTTGCAGTATTTGTTAAATTGGATATCTGGCCATTTGTTAAATTGTGCTTGTGTACGTGTTGTAAAAAAGGTGGTGTCCTACCCATGTAAAAGCTTGCTTACCCTCCCCCTTCATCCCTCTTCCTTTCCCAGGCTGGCATTTGGCATGGGGCATTTGGCCGGACCGGAGGCCTGTATCAGGTAGTTGGTTTTACATACACAGTTTAATCCTGCGCTCTGAGTTGGTCAACTCAGAGTGCAGGGTTGACGAGCAACTCTGGGTTTTCGGTTTCAGAACAGTGGATCAGCGTTGGGTTAATCAAGTCTGAGCGTGTTCACTCTAGGTTGATCGCATGCGTAAAAGCCATCGTCAATGGATCACTGATAACATGATTCACCATGGAAACAGAAGAAACAAATGCTTGATCCTCCCACTTCTCCACTTCTCAAAAAAGAAAAAAAAAAAGCTAGAGTTAGAAATATTAACGAATGAGCTTATGGTATGGAGAACAATTAACGGGTATATTGTCTCATAACTCTGATCTTATCTCCTCGGCAATTCAGAAAAAAAACAGAGCAAACATTTTTTGTCAAGAGAATAATTTTTCTTCCTTATGAGAAGCCATAGTCTATTTTAAAAAGTTACGCATATCAGCAGTAAAGTATAAAGCTGGCGCGGCACAGCATTACTGACAGTGTTTTATATTCGCTGGATAATGTGTTGGCAAGCTATGGCCTAATACTGTGCAGTAAACGGACACATTAGGTGACAGTTTCCATTGAAGAGCCTGATTGATTTATTACCAGATCCATTTTCCTCAAGTGATCACAGTTTAAATTATTATATAATTTTTAGATTCATATTAGGCTATTTAACGAGGCTCGTCTGTGACTTTAGGATCGCACAAGTGAACAGTAACGATTGCGTGCAGCCGCAGCGTTACATGAATCCACCTGACATAAATCTGTTCAGTGGCACAGACGTTAAAAGCATATAATACAAATTTTACTAATGTTACTAATCTAGGTTTACTAATCTGAATGTAGAGCATGTCACGATGTGTAACGTGGCCGCCTATATGAACGGCTGAGAACAAGGCTACTGATCAGATAAATGATTGGTCAAACGTAAAATCATCAGGAAATTATAAAAACATCCCGATGGAGATTTCTATGGAGTGATTTTGCTTCAAACTGTAAAGGGACGCGTGTGACAGTGACACTCTTTCTTCAGTCGGAGCTGCAGCGTAAAGTGAAAACAAACTCAGGGTAGGTCTAACCACCTCCCGAGCAGGTTAGACCCATGGCGTATGTTGCCGCAGTAACTGACTCTCGGTTGCACTGAACCTGCTACCTGAAACGGAAAACCCAGAGTTTCCACTAACTCAGAGCGAACAAACTCTGGTTTGCCTCAAAACCAGCTACCTGAAACAGGCCTCTGACCTCACATGGGTATTGTTTGTGCATTTTAATATAAGTATTTTTTTTTACACAGGGAACTTTCAGACCCATGAAAGATATAATAGTTACCAATGAAAAAATGTGTCTTAGGTTATATTTAGTATCCAAACATCCACACCGAAAAACAACAATACATATTTTAACCTACTTTTTTGTTTTTTTGCAGCCCTCCCAGAAAGTAAATAAAGCAAAGCCCACTGGGATATAGGATTTCAGCTCACAGCAAACATCCCACCCTCAGGATGAACACAGTAATCCCATTTTCTCCAGAAAATGGGATGGTGAACCTGAAAAGCACGTAAAGCTCTTGAGGTAAACACTGGCAGATTCAGTAAAACATTTTCATCTTCCATCATTCCAACCATCTATGACTCAAATCAAATCAACAGTGCTCACACAAAAAATGTACAACTTTATTGTCTGATCATGCTGCCTTTGCTTTACTTTACGGATATATTTGATTATCATTATATTGCTGCTCTTTAACCACTGTATATTGTTTTTTTTTCCCTATTTAATATTTAATCATGTTTCTGTCTTTGATTGTTTTCTTGTTGTTTGTTTGCCTCCTGTGGACAGATGTTGAAAACGAGCATTTATGCTAATACACTTAAAACAATGCATCTGGTTCGTCCAATGAAATGGTCATGTCCATGTCAAATACAATCTACAATACAATACAATCCATCAAACCATACCAACCGCTTATCCCTGAAGGGTTCTGGTGGGCTAAAGACAATCCCAGCACACATACAGTGTATTTGCTTTTAGAATAGTGTCATTGCGAGTCACTGAACAAGCATCTAAATATAAATAAGCGCAGAGTTGGAATTAAAACATATTAGTGGATTGAAAGGCAGGACTATGGCAGAAATGCATTGCATGATCAGCGTGATGTACACATGTACACAAATACAGCCTCTGGCTTGGAAGAGAACCTCTCTCCCCCCTCTGACCTGTATTTGTTTATTTCCGCAACATAGCTTTTCTAAACTGAAACAGATAGACAATTTACATATCTACAAATTGGAACTTTAATCTGCAGCAGCACCTCAGTGGATCCTTGTAATGGGCTTCCTCATTAGACTAAGGTGACTCCCACTGTGTTTGAACAGTAATCATCATTCTAAAGCAATATTTTCTCTGCAAATTCCTGTGGGTTTTTGGAGACAGTTTTTACTTAGAGGACTGGAACACCTTCATTCATCATCAGCATAAAGGTGCCTCGTGATATTTTTTCACTGCCCCTGCCCTATTTTTTTTTTATCCCTTTGTAGTTCTGGGGCCGGTTTCCCGATAACGTCATCTCTTAGCGAGCTACGAAGACTCCTACGTTATGACTTACCAAAGATGTTTACCTCTGTAGTCGTGGTTCCCGAACGGTCTCTTAGGAGAAACACTCCTTACGTCGTACGTACACTGCTGAAATCGATTGCTCAGAGTTCGATTTTCCATTTCCTGCTTATTTCATGCGAAGCTGCATGACAAGTCTTTGCGAATAAAAGATTACTAGACATCCTTCTAAACCGAAACATTTATTTAACACCTCTTGCTTTATAATCTTAGTATCTTTAAGAACAATAATCACGTTTCGTGGTGGGTCAGTAAGGAAACTGAAAGTAGATATAATATCGCCAATAGCCTATATCAATAAAAACAGACGGCCCAAACAGCGTCCAAATGAGCTAAAATCCTAATTACAACAAACAGTAACATGGCACACTTATTTTAAGGTAAGCTTTAATTGATTATTCATTAATTTTTTCACACGTTTACATGTTTTGAGACGGAGAATCCGACGCACTCTGCTGTCAGCTGAGCCGGCTCTGCGGAGCTGTCAGCCGGCTCAGCTGACAGCTCCGCAGTGCGATGGTTCTAGTGTTAACCTTGGTCGAACGTACTACCATAGCCTATACTGATTTAAAAAAGGTAGCCTATGCTATAGAAAAATATAGAAACAGCGGAGGAGATTAAGATTGTTTCCAGCAATTATTTTCTTCATGAATGACTTGTGGCAGTTCCATGCGCAACAGGGATGTCACTCGTGTCCGTTTTACGCATGGTGCTTACGGAAGGATATGTGGGGGTCTGTATTAGCCTATCTCTGGCGATGCCACAGCGATCGCAGGGACTTCACTTGTCATTAAATGTATACATCTGACTGTATTTCATATCAAAGGGACACAGCGATGACTATTAAATATCAAACTGATAAAAACGATCTGACTGTAGGTTATAGTGTATCACGTAGGCCTTATAAAGTATTTTCATATTGACGGACATCGCATCCAATCAGTTAATGCTGATTGTCAAGTCAGTTAGATGACTATGTACTTGTTCATATAGTTTGAACACTTTGTGAATCAGAGTGAATGGTATTCTGCTAAAATATATAGCTTACTTTAAATGTGATATGTACGCTATATACAGTTATCGTTTTTAACAGTTTGTCATTTAATACAGTCATCGCTGTGTCCGTTTGATATGAAATACAGTCAGATGTATTAGTTAAATGACACAAATGAGAGCTGAAACATCCCTACAGTAGAGCTAAGAAGGCTCTGCGGGCGCTCCAGACCAACCTTACCAACGTATGACGTACGAAAGAGATTCGTAGCAAAGAACGTTTCGGGAAACAGGCGAAACGTTAAGTAGGAACTCTACGTAGGGGTTACGAATGACGTAGCGTTAAGAAGGCTCTACGAAGGCTTTGGGAAACCGGCCCCTGATCTTTAAAAGTCTCAAACAGACTTCTTTAATTTTGCCCAAATGAGGCCTTTGGGGCCCCATAACAAAGAGAAAACCACAATTGCATGTCCTCATTTCTGTTGGGACTGACCTTTTCTTTGCCTCTCTTCTAACACTCACCCGTGGGTGGTATTTTTTAGAATAAAGAGACCACTGCCTCACTAAGTAGACATGAATATCTTGTATGCAGTTCACTGACATCAAGTTACAAAACTGTAAAGGTTTTTTTCAATCAAAAATCTCTTTCTGCTCTATCCCGCTCACCTTCACTCACTAGGGTATTGCTCCACAACTTCAGTCTAAAAAGGTAACTTTTTTTTATCTCTCTCACTCCTCCTCGCTTGTGCTCAACTCGATCAGTGTGTTCCTTCTTTGCCAATCAGTTATCAGTTCATATGACTGGATAGAAGTTGTATTACTCACAAACTGTTCAACTGTGGATTGAATCGCATCCACTCAAGAAAATGTTGTCGTTGGCATTATCAATCACTAATTCAGGCTGTGTTCGGAAAGCCATACTCACGTCCTACTCATACTCATTTTTACTTCAATTTGAGTATGTGACGGTTGGGTATCCGAGTTTGGGTATGCGAGAAATTCCCGGATGAGTAGATTTTGGGTATGGATCGATTGAATACTTTTTCTACTCAACCGCCCCACAATGCACTGGGTCAATTCTACCCGCCCAGGAAAATGAAATATTTTCGAGCAACGACATTGTTTGGGGTCCGCGATCTGACAACTGTACGTGCAGTCATTCATGAACTCTTACAATAGATAAGAGATGAAGATAAATACCTAGCAACATTAGAGTTACTAGTGAAATGAGTGATGTCAGTCTCATAGTGGAGAGAGATCAGAACTGAATGCTGTGTTCGACCACACACCGCGGCTTGTCCATCTCAACTGACAGACAGCTGAGTGCTTGTCTGATCAGCCCGACAGAGAGCGTCGGAGGGATCCTCCGCCTCAAAACATAATTATAAAACAAGAGGTCTAAAACACAGATGATGAACACAGGACTGTAAACATCTAGTTCAATATCTAACCTGTGGAGGGCGCTTACACGCTAAACAGCGTCTAAACTGCCTGAATCTTATAAGAAGAAGAAGAAATTCTTTATTGCTTGAGTATACTTCAACTGAAAACGTTTCGACGCACCTCACATACACAATCGATCTTTGAGTAGACAGTATGTAGTATATAGATGGTGAGTATGTAGGATGTAGGACGTTAGTATGGCTTTCCGAACACAGCCTAAGTGTTTTTTTGTCCACTAGAGGCAGAACAATGCTAAAGCAAGCTTACAGTTGCAAAGCCAGTGCCTGCTTCTGAACTTGTGAAAGGCAAATGTGTTGGCAAGAAACTGTCCACTAAAAGCCATTGAGCAACATTAACATTAATTTGAAACTCTCTGAACAACTTGTTGAATGTTGTCCATCTTCTCCGCCAATTAAAGTGGCCACGAGGAACTTTTAAGTATTTTTAAAACAGTCTCATTTTCCTCTGATGATCATAAATTACCTGTAACAGTTCACATTACCATCAGTGCAAAGAAAGCTGTTTTCATATAGTGTTTATTAGTAATGTCAAACGATTAAAATATTTAATCGTGATTAATCGCATTAATGTCATAGTTAACTCGCGATTAATCGCATTTTTATCTATTCTAGCTTAAATGTCCCTTGATTTCTTTTTGTCCCAATATTTTTTCTCATTGTAATGCTTATCACACCCATTCTCTACACCCTTGTAATTCAGTGTATTTCTTCTAAAATATCATAATTTGCAATTCAGTGAAAACAGCAGACAACGTAGATACCCCCCCCCCCCCCACACACACACACACACACACACACACACACACACACACACTTCTTTTTGTAATTAAAAAACAAACCATAAAACAACACAGGGTATATAAAACAAATTAGTATTCAGGCTAAATTAAACTGGTTGTTGTAGGTCTAAATGTTTTGGGAGTCTTTCATTCACAACTTATTTCAGACTGTGTGGAGTGGACACCCTATATGCTTGTGTGCCGGTGGTTGCCATGGCGCTGCTGTAACTGAGGCTTCAGTCGCCCTTCGTAGCGAAAATTAAAGTGAAAATGAATGACTGGCGGCTGCCACTAACACTCAAGGGGGTTTTGGTGTGCACGCAGGGTTATAGTAAGAATTTTGCAAATGACAAGCTTTCTTTTCTGTTCTTTTTCCACGCAGTCCCAGAGTCACACCACGGAAGACGCTACTAGTAAAGGTCGCGCAGCTGAGCTAGGAAGTGCTAGGTTCCGGCTTCTGCTTCAAAATAAAAGTCAGAATTGACTTGACGTTTAGCCGTTTTGCCAGTTAAATGATTTTAATGTGAAATTACGTTGTAGGACATGTTCCGTTTGAATTGACAGTAACTTAATTGAGAGCTATATCATTTGTGGTGTTTCAGTTGTTCTAACATTACTAGTTGGTGCAACAGCATGTGAAAAAACCACAACGTTTGCTAGACCATAAAGAGTGTTAATCGCGCGATAAAAAAATTACAGCACTGACTGGCATCGAGTTGATGCAGTGTCACCAACCACTCTCACGGAGCCGAAAAGATTCCATGCCCTAAACACTTTCAACACTGGCACCGGCTGGCCCGCGCTAGGAAAGAGCTGAAAAGAGACAGCTGGCGTCGTAAAAATACTACCGCTTTGGTCCAAAGGGGCCGCTAGTTTACAAAGTTCCTCTTAGCACCTTTAAGTGCTTTGATTCAACCGTCTGCAACAAAAACGATTAGTGGATGCTTAAACTTATTTTTTTAAAATATGTTACAGATATGCTGTAAGTTGTTTGCTGTCAAGAGGTAAGCAAAACTTCATACTTGGATTATTTATAACTTCTATAAATAAGACTAGGAAAATAACAATTCTCATCACTTTCCCCAAGTCAGAGATTGAAAAATGTTCCTGACCTCACCAATATTTATATGTCCTCCGTCTCAAATTACTGTGTATTTTGGTAGCGCGATGTGGAGAACAGCGCTCCAAGTCAACACACACACACACACACACACACACACACACACACACACACACACACACACACACACACACACACACACACACACAAACACACACACACGCAAAACACACACACACACACACACACACACACACACACCAACACACACTCACTATTTCACTCATGTCTTTTTAACACACCCTCACCAAACCACAGCAAACACTATGTTCCCTAAGTGAGTTAATGGACACTTCATGTGACAAGTAGATATAGCAGTGGGAAACCTGCACACCTGTGGAGATGAAGAGAGCAGATTTGTAATTGAGAGGATCCAGCAGGGGCTTTTCTTCTTCTTGACAGTCAATTTCTCATGGCACGGCATGTATAATTGCCATGACTGATGGGATGTGAGCAGGGAATTGATCTGGGGAGCCAGCACCATCCCATTATTCTGCTCCACTTCTGTCTGTCCACTCTGGCTCTCTCTCTCTCTCTCTCTCTCTCTCTCTCTCTCTCTCTCTCTCTCTGTGAATCGCTATTTTTATGTATTTAATCCTATCTTTAGAGGTCCCCGGTTGTCCAATCCTTCTTGCTACATATTTTTGCTTTCCTCCCTTTTTATTCTTAATATTAACACAATGTCATAGTCAATTGACTCAGTTGTGTTACATCCAGCTGACAGTGTACAGTAGCAACTGTATACTGCACTATTAACACACATTCATATTTTCCTTAAATTTGCTTCTTATAATTTACAATAAAAATAACCTACAAACTCATCATGACAGTTTTTGCTCTTGAACTAAACATGAACTTTATACAACATGTTTCATGTTATAGAGTAGAATAGATAGATACAATACATGTCAAAATAATTATATTAAAATTAAATATAGCACTTTGTGACCCTAGTCTGCGAAGGGCGCTCTATAAATAAAGTTTACTTACTTACTTACTTACTTACTTACTTACTTACTTACTTACTTACTTACTTACTTACTTACTTACTTACTTACTTACTTACTTACTTACTTACTTATATGCAATAATTAAATGAATATAAAGAAGAGGGTTTTAATAAAAGCAATAACATTTTACGGATCATTCCAACAAACCATTGTTTAAGTGATCTATAGCCAATCAAAAACCAAAATGAAATTATTTTATAATTTACCGATTCAGCTCGTATTTTAAAGTGGAAGGCAAAGGCAAAAATTCACAAGATGGGTTAGGGAAAATAGATAATGGGTTGTACGAGAGTTGGGTTAGGGTGAAACCCTTTTTTAGATTTTGTGCAATCCATAAAATATTTCAAATGTTTGTATTTTATATATTATGTGTGACAATTATTCTTTTACCTTTATTCATCCTCGAGAGAGAGCATTGAGGGGTGGCCCTCATTTACAATGGTGTTGAGTCATATAAACATGTAAACTATAGGTGCTACATTACATTGGGTGAAGCAGGATAGTCGGCAGCACCCCCACCCTGATCCTGACCAGACAATGGCCCATAAAGAACACCTGTATTTAGTTAGATCAACACCATCATGTTTGCATTTGGAATCCAAAATTACATGTAAATTGGTTTAGGGCCATGCAGTCCCACCACAGCACTTTGTTTGTAGTAGATTCAAAGGGGAGAGTCTCTTGTGAAATCTAGTATAACTCTCATTTATCTGCATTGACCTGATAGTCTGCACTGTGGGTTATCTGCCGCTCTCTAATAATTCTTTGATCTTCTGTGCCATGCTGCTCTTTGGCTGCTGCACTACCCTGCCTGCCCAGAGGGTAAGGGTTTTGGGCAGCTGAAGGTGGGCTGCACATATGTCTCGTCTGGCAAACTTTGTCTTTGGATCCTCTTCATCTTGACTGTTTTAGCAAACTTACAGTATTTGTATTTATTTATTTATTTATTTGACCAAGTACAGTGCTTCTCTTCCAAGTATACATAATCTCTACCTGATTAATGTGTGCCATGTATACTAAGATATTAATAGCCAGGTTTCCCATTTTCCATTTAAAGGGTTATATCCCTATAAAAGTGGCTATATGAGGAACTTTGGTGGCTGGCGGCCCCTTTGGACTAAAGCGGTAGTATTTTTACGACGCCAGCTGTCGAAAAGCTGTTTTCTAGCGCGTGCCGGCCGGTGCGAGTGTCAAATGATTAGGACGCAATTTAGTGCATTTCCGTGTTGAAAGTGTGAGGGCACAGACTCTTTTCGGCTCTGTGAGAGTGGTTAGTGACACTGCATCAACTCAATGCCACACACACCTGAGTGCTATGAGTTGATGGAGCGTCACTAACCACTCTCACGGAGCTGAGAGATTCCGTGCCCTCACAGAAAGTGAATGAACGAGAGACGGCAGTATGGATCACAATGAGGTAATGTGTTTATGTTGTTGTAAATAATGACTATTTCAGATGAATAATGGCCATCTGATGATGATGAAGCAAAGTAAACTTTGTTTTAGTACCGTTCATTCACGTAGGAGTAAACACTGCAGGACTAGTTCACTCCTGTTAAATTGTTTTCACATTGCTTGGTAACGCCCTCCTCCCTCCCGTCTATCACTCTCCCTTTTAGCTTTTAGTTGTTCTTCATTGATTTTTCTTTTTTCTTTGATGGTTCTGCCCCATTATCAGCCATTATAATGACAAATAACTGTCTCAAACAAGGCTCCCCTTACCTTTAGGGATAGGCTCAAATCGTGTTGCTGCGCTACACTGAAATCTGCGACCAATATGAATGTAGAGCCTGCATGCGCAAGCCGAAAATTGGACTGGGTGTGCGACCAGACCAAAGGCATTAATAAAAACTACATAAAAACTGCTTTCTTTGCACTGATGGTCTTGTTTGCTGTTAAAGGTAATATATGATTATTAGGAAAAATTAGGCTGTTTTAAAGATATTTAAAAGTTCCTCGTAGCCACTTTAAGCTCAATACCAGGATGCTCAAAACGTGTTTGTACATTCTGTTCATCAGTTCCTGTTCACCATTTGCAACGTTCTCCCTACACAGTGTTACAAAAAACATCCTTGATCTATTGAATGCTGCAAAGGCTCCAAATACAAAAACAAAGACCAAAGAACAAGCAACATAGTTTTTTCTTCTTCTGGGTAATAATAAAATAAGCTGTTTGCATTATCAGTCTGTATAATCTAAAAAAACTTGAACTGTAAAAATATACAGCCTTTTTTCTCGTTTTGTCAAATGCGTCACAAGCTAAAGATAAAGAAAATATAGCATCTTATAGCATTTACTTTAAATATACCACTGTCACTTAGCATCAGCTTCAACCTAGCGACCTATAAGTAATCTGTACATTATGAAAGAACGCTCGGGGAGTGAGAGGTCAGAGCAACTGAATTCTGCATATAGTGTAGGAATCAGAATGTTGTGCTCTGTGATGAGCAACATGTTCCCAGGAAAAGAAAGAAAAGAAAAACTTCCAAAAATCCCAGTCTGTTCTGATTGGCCAGATCCACATGGGGGGGAGCTCAATATGGTGGACAGCTGATTAGATTCAGGGGTATCTGGGGGTGTGCTTATCACAGTTGGAGGTAGTGCTAAGTTAGGTTGGTAATGGGTTTGGGGGTGGTATGACATCATAACAGGGAGAACACTGGAGTTTTGGAACACAGATTTTTAGAAAAGTGGAAGTAAAGAAAAATAGAGGTGGTTGTCTTTTCTCATACTTTGTATTTTGCATAGTGTGTGACACAGTTAAAGGCACTAACAAGCTAGTGGGTTAACCTTTGAGTTGATGCTACTATGTTGTCTCACATAATGTGATTTTCCAATGAAACAGATTTAACATAATATTACAGACTGAACTTTAAATGTAGCAACCCACATTACACTTCATTAGTGCTGTATAATGAAGCACCAATAAAAAGGATGGGAAAATAGATGGATAGATAACTGAAGAGATCCAGAAAGAGAAACGTTGAACTCCATGATAAAGATGGATTCCATATCCAGTAAGATAAAGTGCTTGTAATCAATACTTTATTATCTCAATATATCACGTGGCAATGTGAAAGGGGTCACTCATAGATTGATGCTATAGAGGATAATAACAGCAGCTCCCCTGGGCATCATATCAGATTCAGAAATACTTTATTGATCCCGGGGGGACATTTTTCTTTTGTCAGAGTTGCTCCAATTACGAATAGAAATTAGATATATTTTATTTTATTTTATTTATTTTATTTAACCTTTATTTCACCAGGAAGGTCCCATTGAGTTACATTAACTCTTCTCACAGGGAGTCCTGGCCAAGACAGGCAGCAGAAAAGAAGTTGCAGAATTTGCACAAGGCCACACACACACACACACACACACAAACAAAGTACACCACAATTGACACTATAATGCTAAAATTACACTTCATAACAGGCTATATAAAAACAAGCTAATACATACAGCTAAAAAAAACTAATTAAAAATAAATAAAAGGCATCAGGTTAAAAACAGTTGCAGTGTTCTTTTAGAGCTGATTGTAACATGTTTTTAAAGGTACTGAGTGGTGGGAGTGATTCCAGCTTTAGAGTGGCTTGAAGTTCATTCCAGACCTTTGGTGCATATGATGAGAAAGCTGTTGTACCCAGTTGTGTTCTTGTTAGTGGTGTGGTTAATAACATATATTCTGATGACCTTGTTTTGTAAACACTGTTATGGAAGGAAAGCAAATTTGAAATGTAAAGGGGTAGTTTACCCATTAGTGCTTTCGCAATAATAATCAGTGCATGTAGTTTCCTTCTATATAGATATATTGATATATATATAAAGCTTTACTGTAACTTTTAGCTCATTGTTTCGATTTCTGGGCTGCTACTTAACTGTTTTGGTTCATTCTCACAAATTTCACAATTGTTTTTGGCTGCATTAGTCCACTGTTCATGGGAAATGTTCAAGAAGCCCATCATACTGTACCTGCTCAGCAAAAAATATCAGGTGGACACAGGCAGTGACCAGGTGGTGAACGCAGTAGATCATTTAGCAACTAAAGATCCAGATCCCTCAGGGGTTAATGTAGACCAAAAATGTGGCACCAATACAGAATAATCAAAATGTTGCTCCTTAACTGCTTTATATGTAAGCAATTATTATGATATTTTAATTTTTACAGTTGCTTTTTTTTCCACATACAAATAATTGGCCTTGGTATTTTGGTGCAAGTATTTGTTGATCAAAGAATGTGCCACGACCACAATATGCAGTTTAAATAAGTGTGATGTGTAGCGAAAAAGTCTGAAAACTGTTAGTTAATAGTATGCATTTAGTCAGGTGTGGAGACTGTACATTAATGCAATGTGTAGTGTCTGTGGGATGAAATGAGAGTCAGTGTCAGTGGGGCTTCTGGGCATGGTTGATGACGCTGGCTGAAAAATAAAAATAAAAATCTTGTGGCATGAGGTTTTGGTCCAGATGGGCTGCATCTTCTTGCCGAAGGGTAGGGACTCAAGGAGTTTGTGATTGGGGTTGGAGGGGTCAGCCACAATCTTTCCTGCAAGGCCTCAGGGTCCATGAGGCCTACCGGTCTTGAAGGGATGGCAGCTTGCAGCTAATCGATTCCTTAGTAGAGCGAATGATATACCCTGCAGTGTGCCCTTGTGTCCGTGGCAGTGGCAGCAGATGGTCATGGAGGAGGTGAGGATGAACTATGTAATGTCAGAGTAGAACTGCACCATCACTGACTTTGGCAAGATGAACTTCCTTGTTTTAAGGGAGCTGATATGTGCGATGACGGTGGCTAGCTAGACTGGGTATTCACTGAAGATGTTGTTGGGAGGAGCTGGGTTTATTTTGTAATATACATCTGCACTGTCGTTATAGAATAGAGCTCCAGGTTATTCTAGCTGCACCAGATGGTCAATGTCTCATCAAGTGGACATCATCCAGACCAGAAAGATACCGCCCAATGAGGATAGTTTCATCTGCAAACGTCAGCAGCTTGACCATCTCTCTGTACAGCCTGAACAGTTTGGTCTTTATTAATGGCAAAATAATTTCTTATTGTTGTCATTCAGATGGTGCTTGTATTGTTTTGTATGTGTTATTGTTTAGTCTCAGTGAGTTGCATGTTGTGACTGACATGCTTCTGACCAGTGATAGCATGGATATCTCTTTGAATCTGCACAACCACCAAATATGAATATTAGATATGTTATGTCTTTCAGACATTTGGAAGTGTGTTGCAGAAGGTGGTTAGGATTTCATCATCATGCCAAAACAGTCATGTATATAGGAGCTGCACCTTCCTTTGACCTTTCGGTTCTGCTGCTCAGCTGTGTTCACATAGAATGTAGGTTTCATTCACAGTAAGGATGTTGTCTCACCTTGGTGATTTAATTAAAAAGGAAAAGGCACTGTTTTAACACTAGTGGGTCTGTCTGCTTTAGGTATATATTAACTAAGCTTCATTTAAAATTGTATCTATCAATACAGAAACACTGTAACACATAGGACTGCACTGCACATAATTTCTTCAAAACGATTCAGACATTAAGTGACTAAAAATGCATTGAGACTTGAGTAATGAATGTCCTTTAACAGAAATAATTATTGACCCACCCTGCTAGACCACCCCCATCCCTACCCCCACACAAAGCCGGAAGAAAAACATTCAGCCTCTACATTTCCTGGTTTGATAAATGTACGCTTTTAATTCTGCAGGTACTCTGTCAAGGCTGCCATCCAGAGTGAGAGAGGTTGAAATCAGTCAATGTCAAGATTTAAATCACAGTAAATGAACAGAGGAAATAGCCCTGGTTAGTCACAAACAGTTGACACAGGAGTGGAACGCAGTGTCAATGAATGTCCTTCTTTCTCACCCTGGCATCTTTTTTAATCAATTTTAAGATTTCAAAATGTATAGTTTGAGAGCTGACTAACTATCCTCAGTCATCAATCCGCAACAGGGCCGGCGGCAGCCAGGGGCCAGGGTGTGCCGTGCCCACCCAAATGTGTAATTTTCCTCTCAAAGTGCACCAGATTCATAGCCTGGCATTCCCAGACCTGCCACTAGGCGCTGGCAAATTAAATTTGCTGCGCGTGTTGGTCTGGACACGCTCCGTTGAAGCTTTATCAAGAAGACCAGAAATCTGGCTATGGTTTCAATTGGTTCTATCTAATATGGGCGCGCCAGAGCCCTTTATATGGTACTCTGGGGAGGACGTAACCGGATGACGACAGTGACGTGCATGGAACGTCGAAGCCGTGATAGTAAACATCAAAGATGGCTGCGGATATGTTGTGTGAGTTTGAGACTGCTTTGGCCTCGACCCTTAACGATTTGGAAGACGGCACTCAAATCTTTCATTAGCAAGTAAGTGGAATGTTCTGTTTTGCCGACCGACAACGGCAAACGTTTAATTTACCAGTTTAACAGCTGTTCGCTAAACGAAAGGGGCTTACGTCACCTTGTGCATCGCTCTGATTGGTTGTTGTAGTGCTATCCAACTGCGTGCAGTGGCATTTGAAATGCACGAGTAGGAGCCGCCCCTTGAGTTGAAAATTACTATTGATCGTGGCCAGACCCTCTATCATTCAAGATATCAGGGTCTGGATTTCCAGGCTACCAGATTCATGCATTTCACTTTAAAAAGGTAAAAAAAAATCTCCCGGGGGGGTCATACCCCCGGACCCTCCTAGCAGGGTCGTGACCTCGGCTGGCTACTATTTTCACCCAGCTGGACATCAAGGCAATAGTGGAAAGACTATATATCTATATAGTGTGTATAGTATATAGCTCTGGACTACCACCATCCAGGTTGCCCAGTCCCAAAGCTTTCTCTTCTATCAGCTCAGGCTGCCTACAGTTAATACTGCGATTAAAGAAAATATATACATTATGTTGTATATAATGTATATTATATGTTATTCATAAAGATTTGGGGAAAAAAAACATGCAAGAATCAAATCTCCCACACAGCAACACTCAAGGTTTATTGCATATTGTGTTCTACACAATTCACAGTAAATGTGCCAAAAAGCAGACACAGAGATCTTACAAGGGCAAAATTTTTTGGCTCGCACGCTCTGTGCGCGCTCGCATCTTCGGTCTCTCTGCCCAGTGTGCCCACCTAAAATTTCTACAGGCCCACCCTAATCTAACTGTCTAGAACCTGGCCTGATCCTCAAAGTGAACTTTATGAATCTGTATCTTTTTTATCCAAGGGAACGACTTACTAAACCTTGTTCACTGTAATTAACTTCAGAAAATAAGCGTTTGTTAAATTGTCAAACCTCCTACTAGGGAACTTTTTAATGTTTATGAAAACAGTCTAATTTTTCCTCTGATGACCATAAATGACCTGTAACAAAAACAAGACCATAAGCAAAATCAACACTATTTTTATACAGGTATTATTATTGCAATGGGTGGAATTAGGTTTCAATGAATGTTCTTATTTCTCACCCTGTTCTTAGTCAATCCTCAAAGGGAACATAATGTTCCTGTATCTTTTATATCCAAAGGTTTGACTTACTAAATCTTGTTCACAAATAAATACAGAATTCTTCCAAGAATGATACACAACGCTGGCTCAGTGAAGAAGTGAGATACAGTCAATTTCTTCTGGTATCAGACGGGGGAAAAACCCCAGTTGCACAAAACACCAGACAACAGGTGCTATTTTTGTTTTATAGGGAAACCTACCCCTTTAGCATGCATGTGAACTTCTATACATGTGTGCTCCGTTCCATACCCAAGCACAGTACACTTCCCCGGCTTTAGCACAGTTGGGAGAGGTGTGCCTGGGCACTGTACAGATGCCAATGAGCCGGGGGGTGGAAAGTGCTTCGGCATGGTAGGAGGCAACTTGGCCTGGTGTGAGTGTGCCCTTAATGTCCCCTAAAAAACACTGAATGGAGGGAAGGCTTTGCATAACTGCAAGATTGCATTGTATGGGGGTATGTACACCAATGAGTGTTTGATTTCCTGCTTGCACACATCCAGATCTGTCAGTTGATACTGTAGTAGAGAGCTCACCTTTCCGCTGATGTGGCTCAACATTGTGTTCTTCCTGTTTTGCTCTCCTGTCCATGCCTCCTGAAAACGCATTATCACATCCATTCTATCTATCCGGATAATTTCCCTCAATGGGCATATCTTTGTCTGTCAAAGCTCCCTGATGGTTAGTTGGACTGACCTGATTATCAACAGGTCACACTTAGAATCACAGACCAAGCCACTTTACCAAATATTTGTTGAAACAAAAGACTGAAACCCAAGCTTTGCATTGCTGGGTTGCATGTCTGCAGGAATCCTGCTGTGCTGTATACACCCTTTAATATTATTATTACCCTTTGGCATTAATGAACCAAACTGAGTTCAAAGATCCTCTCGGGGTGGGGTGGGCCATGCACAATAGAATTGAGTTATGTGCAGTGTTTATTTGAAGACAAATTCTACCAATAACCTTTTTATGAGTCAAGAAATGCTGACGTAAGCTCATTCATGGCAATCCAAAGCTAAACACAGAGAGCCTTGTCCCATACGATAGCTGAGTTACCTATCTTGCTAGGCTAATATGGCTTCACACTCTCATTAATATCCACCATATGTGCTGTTGTAATATATTACTGTAGAAATAACTGCAGGAAAAGGTTTCTGCTGAAATACATGGGCATCTGAAGAACCCTTTGGCCATGGGAAACAGACATACTGCCAGTTGAAATTACATCCTTAGAGGTTGGGTCAATCTGTCCCCTTGCATATAGTGCCTCCTGTTGTGGCTCGCTATCTGGTTA
Source organism: Hyperoplus lanceolatus (assembly GCA_026929865.2). Taxonomy (NCBI): domain Eukaryota; kingdom Metazoa; phylum Chordata; class Actinopteri; order Uranoscopiformes; family Ammodytidae; genus Hyperoplus; species Hyperoplus lanceolatus. The sequence goes on from CM049407.1 coordinate 12,437,065, forward strand.
CAGTCTGCAGCGTCTTTCTATGTTCAGTAGTGTGATCCAACTGGCTTTATCCTTGCCCTCCAGTTGTTTGCATCGTTAGGAGTCCAGAAGGCAACGTGCCCCTTAGATGGATGTCAGCAGGCTTTCCCAGAGGGATTCTACTAATTTTTATTTTTTATTCTTTGCTTTATGTTTCATGTTTGTATTTGTCTTCATCAATCTGTCACTTTTTTTTGTCTCTCTGGCTGTCTTTCCCCTCATTGCTGTTCTGTGTTAAGTTTTATTTATATATTTGGTATACATATTTTTTATACATTGTCGGTTTTATCCAGCTACTGAATGTACACAAATACATTGTTGTACTGATTGCTATACTTCTGCCATGTTTTCGATCCCATATTTTTGGTGTTGGCAGGACGCTTATAATCATAATTTCAGTGTATTTTGTTGGAATGTATTTGTTGAGCCAGGGATGGATAGAAAATAAATTGGTGGGAAAGTGCCAAATTGTGGCCATTTGTATAGTACTTATTTCTCTACAACTGTTACTTTTCATTATTTGACAGGGTGACAAAAATATATAAAAAATTAAGTAATAAATGTGGGTCACATTGTAGCAATTAATGCGCATGTCGGACTTTCCCACTATATTTTAACCCTTCTTGAGCAAGTACTTGGTGGAAAACAGCCCTGATCCTGTGGAGTGCAGAGAAAGATTCCATTACTGAGATATACTATGTCTAAATTTGGAAGCTGGAGCTCTCCTCTTCCAGGCGGAACAGGATGAATGTGTTCTGGAGGCTCCTGGGGGTAAGAAAACATCTGCCATGCAGCCAAAACAAAGGGTTGGGGTGAGCTCCTTCTCTGCCCACGGAAATACAGAATGTAAGCCTGCAGGTCTTACTATACTGCTGCACACTCATCAGTCATGTTTGGAAGACCCATTTGGCTCTGTTGAGGTGTCTTTTTCTATTTAGTCCCATTCATGATGTGCAGAGGATGCAGTGAGTCATCTTTTTTTAACCTATATCTTTGGACAAAAGTCACACCTACAAGGTTCCTCTGAAGTAACCTTATTTAATCTTTTTTATTTGATTCTGTAATCAGTCTAAGTATGTCTGCTGCTGTCAAACATTATCGCACCGGATCATTTGGTTGAATGAATGAAAAGAGAACAATAATAGAAAGATGAAGACGTAAAGTTCAGGCTGGTAGATACAAGCAGTGGCGTTTCTAGGTGTAAAAAAACAGGTGGGGCTCAGACAGCTAAGAGGGGGAACTGGGGGTCCCCCCCACGGAAATTATTAAGCTTCAAAGATACTGTTTCTCGCATTCTGGCGACTTCTTAAACACCAAAATGAGTTGTTCAAATCATTGTGCACTTTCACATTTTAACCAAAGAAGGAAAGCATTACTGCCTTCATCTTTACTAACATGTAAGTAGGTGGAGTTTTCCTTCATGTTGTGGTGATAGCCGACTATTATCGTTTCTCTTGCATGACACAACCCACACTTGAATGAGGACTGGATCTTGAACAATCAAAAAATGTATATCAATTTCTAACGGATTATGCAAACGGCAAATAATCTATTTTTATCACATGGAGCAAAAAGTCCCGGTGGCTCCAGGAGCAGCTGGGTGCAGCATGAACCTCAAACAACATCTTAACTAACTGGGTCAAGTGACAACACAGCAATCAGACTAAGTTAGTAAAGCCTCATTCACGAGGCCTTTCCCTTGAAGGGAACATTTGTGACTTTTTGGTCACCGAGTGGACTCAATGTGCAAAATGTAAGTTTTTTATGTTTTGGCTACTTGTCTAATGTCAGCGCATCTGGTGAAGCTTACAATAATTTTGTCAGCGGTGACGCCACATACAGCCAATCAACTGTGAATTATGAAATTACGCTGTAGTGGGATGAGCCTTATATGTCCATGGCGGGCCGATGGGGGAGGTCCCTAAGCGAGGCTCAGCCCCAAATGGCTCCCACGGCTGCTGTAGTCTTACTGCAGACATAAATCAGAAGAGCACAGTCTGGAGAAGCAAGCTAAGGTCTAAACATGAACCAAAAGCGAAGAACTAATTTTTTTCAGTACTTTTTTTTATAATTATTTAATTTCTTATTTTATTGTGAGAGTAGGTGGGGCAGAGTCCCACTTGCCCCTAATGACCAGCCGTCACTGGATACAAGCACAATGGTGTTGTAACATGTATCATAATTGTGATTCAATTTAGAAGATTTCTTGATAATGTGTAGGCCAGCTAATTGCAAATGACAAGGTCTTAAAGCAGTGCGCCGGTTTTACATAAAGTACAGCAGAGCCTAGTCATTTTTCAAGTGCTTTCTGTTTTGCATGCACTTAAAATTGTGACATGATTAAAAACGTTTGGAGAACAGCACACAATGTCTCCATTTCCCTCTGTCCTATTATATTTTGCACTCCCCTGAAACTGCTATACTTCCCTCAAAGAGTTAATTGGTTTTTATTTTCGAACATTAAGCCAAATCCTGATGAAGGTACAGAATTATCAGCAGTGATAGACGTTCATGTACAGTATATATATATATATATATTGTATACTGTAAAATATATATACTTATATACTGTAAAATATATATACTTATATACTGTATGTATAACAAAAGCAATTTGAAAAACAAATTCAACAATTTAAAAAGGGAAATTTGGCATAAACAAACACCATGAAAATTAACTAAAATTCAAATAGAGACACCCTGCAAGTTGTCTATCTGTTTATAGAAATGCAAAGAAATGTGGGATTATAGACCTTCAAACAATAACTGCAAAATAAAATCATTCTAAAATATGACAAAAAGCTTAATGTGAAGCTCAAATTATTAAATATGCTGGTTTGCAGGCTGTCTTTCTTTGCGGTTCATAATTATAAGAGAGATATGTATGTAAAATCCAACGTAAAATCGATAATAATTCCAGGTAATTTCTTCCTGGAGAAAAACACCATAGGTTAAATGCCACAATACAGTCTTTTTTTATGATTATTTTTCAATGTGGAATTTTAAAACCAAGCAACCCAGGTGTTTTTTGTTGTTGTTGTAGCACCCAGCCTGTAACACTACAGCAAATATTTTAGCATGACCGTTGCAAAAGGAATTGAACAATTTGCTTAAAGCAACAACATAGTGTGGTATATTTTAATAGCTTATATGCACCAAAGTTGCTGAGTATGTATATCTAAAGGTTAAGGTCAGATCCCTGTAAGGACATGTGCTTGACTTGTTGTGATGAAACGATATGTCTATTTGCAGATATTAAGAACACATGATACACCCCACACACAGATATAAACGGGTCCTTTAACTAGCAACTAGAGTGCCACTGCGGCCTCAGCCCGCTGCTATCATGCTCACTCTGAAACCCTCTGTATGTCTTCTGGAAACTTCTGAATAAACCTGATCACTGATGATAAGTCCAGCCTGCCGCCTTTGTCTTTGTCAAGCCATGGGGGATTCGGCTACCACAATAGCAACCTGTTGCATAATATAATATATCCATAAAAAAACATTTTCTTGATTTGAAAAGAAAAATCTTGAGAAGCAAAACTTTTTATTTTCTAGCTACCAATCAAAGCTGTATGGAGAAGCATGTGGCAAAACAATTCCTGTGAGCCTACATGAATCATAACCAATAAAGAAGAGTACTTCGGAGGCTTAGAAAATGTGAAATTTGACCATGAAATGTAATAATAAATGAGAGGATACACTAGGGCAAGAGTAATGGATGTGACTTTGATATGTTTCTTGTGAGGATAGATAGAGATAGAGAAAGAGATTTAAAGGCATATAAACCACATACATGGACATATGCCATAATGAATTCTGCAGACTTTAATGGTCATGTTTCTTTCACACTCTGAGCAGTTCTGCCTATAGATGTTGAGTCACCAACAGGTATGTATTGCTATCTTAGTTCCTTATCTCCTGGCTGAAATCTCACGCTATTTTGTGTTAGATTATTATTATACAGATTACCTTGGGTGACCATGGTTAACATAAACAGCTGTGCTAACAGCAGTGTAAATGCTGCAGCCCTTGGGAGTGCAACACATGAATAAGCCTCCCTATTTGTTCCAGAATTGTGATTCTAGTAAATTACAGCAGCAATACCTTATATTGGCAGCCAAAGTTACACAGCTGAATTTGAACACGTGTATTGACTTAACTGATCTGACTTGTCAAACCCATATCTGCTAACCATATCGCTCGGCAGAAAATTATGTCTGTCTAATAACGACCAAATTCCTTAATTTATTGCTGTTATTTATTGGGTAACTCAAGTGTACATTTCGGGACAAATATTAATCGATTTTGATGTACTCATTAAGTAATGTACGGTGTTCCCTGTCACTGTATGCTGACATCACACAGTTGTATGTCTGCGTTAAGTTCACTGATGTCCATTGGCTGAGTTCTTACATGCGTGTTTCGTAGCTGTACGAAACTATATGTCTAAGAAGGTTCAACCAAAACAGACATTTTGATTTGCTGTAGCAACATAGACATTTGAATACTGCCATCTGCTCGCTACCTGACTGAATACATTAAGCCAATCGTTAGATATCTTGGCAATATTGTTTGACTTTAACTTTACATGACAAGATGTAGATAAACGTGCCTTTTTTAAACTAAGGAAAATTGCAGTCTAATAAGTCTCTAATTAAGTCTCATAAAAATACAATAACTATATTACATGCTTTTATTTTATCATGTTGGAATTACTAAAACAGCCTTTTTACTTTAACTACTAGGAAAACTGTAGATTCAGCAACAGAGCACAAAACTTAGCAGCCAGACGAAATAAGAGCTGGGGCTGAGCGAGTGGCCTTTATTTAAATCTAAGCTTGAAATTTGCTTTTAATCGCACCACCCATCAAGTCAAGTTCATATTCTACTTATGGTTCTGCCATTTCGATATTTTACGTGATGGTTTAGTATTTTATCATTTGCTTTTGCCCTGTTTTTATGTGTTTTATGTTTTGTTTTGTGTGTCAGTTGCTTGTTATGTGAAGCACTTTGAAACTCTGTATGATGTCAGGGTTTCAGGGAAAGACAGACAAGAACCCAATTGCAGGACACAGGAAACAGTTCAGATTCAAAAATAGATTTTAATGAAGTGGATGACAAACCAGGTAGTAAGACAGCTTGGCAAACAAGTCCAGTTGGGGCAGGCAAAAGGGAAAGTCCAAAGACAGGTCGAAACACAAATAGGCAAGCTGGATCGGAACACAGGATGAAATCCAAATGCTGGAAAGCTGGGTGAACATTCTAGGACATCTGACAATCTGGCAACTGACTGAGGAAACTGAACTGAGATATATACTGGGGCTGATTAACTGATGAGGAGCAGGTGAGTGTGGGGCAGACCAGGTGAATGCAATTAACAGGGAGTGCAGAGCAGGAGGGAGTGGCCGGGTCTGAAATGACATGAGAGTTAGAAAGGAAACCAGGAAAACAGACATATGAAAACAAACTAAATACTGGCTGAAGTTGTGACAATAAGTGCTATATAAATAAGTGAATAGTATGTCAAGTACAGTCCACACATGGCTGGATGTTAACTACAGTGTTTACTTACACATAGGCTATACTGTATGATCATTTCTAAGTAAATCTCGCATGAACAGTAGTTCCAAAAAATTTACATGATACAATATGTAATCTCCAGAAAAAAAGTGGCACATAAATACTGACATTTATGTTAATCCTTCAAATGTATAACCTCTGTGTCATAGTGAATCCATTCTATTGGATTTGATGGAGAGACACGAAAAGAAGGAGATAAAGAAAGAAGGGATGAGCCATTAACGTTTCCAGGGGCCTCATTTATAAACGTTGCGTACGCCCAGAAGAGGGCGCACGCCAATTTCTAAGCAAATATTGGGATTTATAAAAAACAAACTTGACGGGAGATGTGCGGTCCTCCACGCAAACTCTGACCCATGCGTACGCACAGAAAGTGGAGAAAGGAGAAACGGCGACTCCGTCGGCACATGTATGAAGTGCGAGAACGAATGTGTTTGTGTAAAATGAATCCAGATAGGCCTATTATAAGCCATGTAGGTCTATCATATATTGGGAGTTCCTTTGCAAAACGGATGAAGCCATTCTTACAACTAATGAACAAATGCCTCCACGGATTATTCCATGGAGTGATACCAACAAAAACAAAACGAATTAGGATCTTACATAGCCTACAAACGGAGATATATGAGAGCAAATAAAAACAAAATAGCGTTCGAATAAGCTCTGCAGTTATTAAAGAATAACCTATCTGCATGTTGTGGAATTAATTCTGATAATATTGAGGTGGAATACAGCCTATTACTTTTACACTGACGCTGTTCTCGATGCCTCAGTCAGGCAGACAGGAGTGCACCTTTTCATACACTAATGATAAGCCTACTGTACATCACATAGGCTACTGTGATTTTTTTCACGGCTTTTAGTCCGTTTTATCTATGTGTTTTTCTTTGAGTTTAAGCACGTCGTAACTGTGTTTTGAAAGGGACTGTGAAGTTTATTATTAACCCTCCGCCGCCCGCCACTGCCCCGGGATGAATTCTCCGAATCTGTATCTCATGGGGGGTCTCAGTGTCCCCGCTCGTGGCACAAACACTGTTGTGTGAGGATATGCACTTGTTTGCGTCCACTTTTATGTCGGATCGCTTCTTTTTATTTCGGCCACAGCGTTCACAGAGATCGCCACAGGCTGCACTCTGACGCCTTTACGCTCACACTGCCACCAAACTATATTTTCCCTGTTCGCCACTTCTCCAACGGGTGCTTCGGGGTGACCGCAGTGATCCACACCGTTTGGAGTCTATTTTCTTTCCATTTCGGGCCCGCCTTCATGCACTCAGTAAATAGCTCGTTGAAGTCGCCGACGTCGGCTTGCTGAGCCACAGCACTCAGCCTTTGTCATGCACTCAGTAACCCAATTATATTAATTTGGGCGTGTCGATGACTATGTATGGGTAAATATGGGCGGTACGTGAAGCCCGCAAAGGCTGAGCCACATTTAGAGTTGATTGTGATTTATAAAGGGAAACAGGCGTAGGACGTGAGTGCGCACTGTTTTATAAATCCGAATATTTTTGTTCGCACGTACATCCTACATTTCTTCCGTACGCCAGCTTTCACGTGAATCCTACGCAAAGCTTTATAAATGAGGCCCCAGGTCTGTGCTCCTGTGCTCGTAAAAGCTTGTTCTGGGGCCTCATTTATAAAGCTTGCGGCGCACAAAAACCTTGCGTAGACGGGAAGAAATTTGCGGGAAAATGTGCGGTGGCAAACGTTGGTATTTATAAAGACATTATTTGCGGAGAAGTGTGCGTATTCCTACGCCAACCTTCGACCATGCGTAGAGCTACCGCAAGGTTTTCCTGACTCGGGGAATCAGCGACACTCAATGGCAACACCATGAAATAAAGCTCAGTCATCAGAAAAACACAGACAAATTATGCTTGGCAGCCAATATATTTTGTCAATAAAATATATAAGCTTACCTATTGTTGCGAATGTATGGCTACTGTAGTCTATGGCATGCAGTTGTGATGTAGGTTGAATTGCTTATCAAGTAGCCTAGGTCTACATGCTTTGGTTATATTTTATAAATTTAATCTTTTAGCGCTACTTTATAATAATATCCTATACGTCGGGAGGTGTTTCCGTGAGTGTCCAGCGGGAGAGCAAATTTTAAGAGGTGAGTAAAAAGTGGTTTTGTACAAAGTTAAGCCCAACAGATATTAATTAAAACTGTAATTTTGTTAGATAAAATCATGTTATGAATTTAGCAAATCATTACACGCATCTCTTTCCCATAACAATTCACCCTGGAAGATATAACTGTAATCTGACGTTGTTGGAAATGTGTGGATCTCACGGGAGATAAACAATTCTCTCGAATAGACTATAGGCATTATTTCACTTGTCACATCATATTTTATATAGGCCTACATATAGGACTACAGGTAGGCCTACGCTAATACGTGATATTTCATACAGTACAAAGTTGGGCGAAACTGCTTTACAAAGACTACAACGACTGTGCCAATCATGATATGTGATAAACGCGCGGGTGTGTGTGTGTGTGTGTGCGCCAGTTTCTGCAGCACATGCACGACGTCACAGGCTTTCTTCCTTCACAGTCGCTTTCTTTGCGGCAGGTTGCCTCCCTTTTTTCCTCATGTCAGTCAAAATTCCGTGCTTATTAAGTGCGTCATCATATTCAGGAGCTATTTAGCATTCGCCATGTATGGTAGATTGTGGGATGAAACTGGGAGGTGAAGTGGGAGGACACGGGGTGGAGATCGTCTGCGCACAATTCACCTCAGGTGGGCATTTATAAAGGGAAGATTGCGTGCAACTGTGCGCCGCACAGTTTTATAAATCTGAATTTTTTTTTGCGCAGCACATTTTTGGCTTTCTGCGGACGCAATGTTTTAGGATGGTTTCTACGCACACCGTTATAAATGAGGCCCCTGATGAGGTGACAAGCGGCATCCCTTTTTATGAAACTAAACAAACCCCTGTTACAGTGTGCACTTCAAAGTTTGCAAAAACACAGTTAATTATGCCACAACAAAGTATATTTTATTCCTGACTGCATCATTAGTTTAATAAACTTATTATTCCGCTTCCGTACATTTTTTGGCTCACTTTAACTCTTTCAAATCTTCAGCTATTCAAACCATTCAGCCATCAAAATGTACAGCTCTAGGACATGTGGGGACCTTTTTTAATATGTTTCTACCTTTTAAAGTATTTAAAATATTCAGCATTTTTTAAACACATTTTTTAACATTGAAGCTAATGGGAGCAGCATTCAAAACCTCTAAAACTTGAGGGGGCGCCCTTAGCTCAGTTTTGGCATAGTTGCTACAAATTGCTGCTTCCCGCATGAAAGGTCAATGCTTTGGAAAAACACATGTAGGCTTTTAAAATGATGTTGAGCTGGTGAGACCAAATAAAGCATTAAAGTGCAATGTTTTCAAGTTCATACAGTGTTGTGTTTACGAGGAAAAAATATTTCACCATTCGTATTTGTTCAAGCAAAAAAAGCACAGGGCTATGCTCTTATCTAATGAGGCCTTACAGTTGGCAGGTGCATATTTTCTAAGTGTTAGACTGTGTGTTTTTTCTCTTGGTCTCTTAATACCTCTTCTGGAGAAAGGAGCTCTATTTAAGCCCTTTGATAGTGGAGCATGTCCGTTGGTGATATTTTTTAAGCTGCTTTAGTTACAGAAAAGGAGTTTTGTAGATGTTTTTAATGAGTGGGTCGCTGTTTTGTTTACCTCATGCATTCCCACAAGGATGCACAGGCATGAGCTTGTGCATAAGGTTGAAGCAATACATGTTCATGCACACTACCCCCTTCATGTGTACAGCATAATATGCAGTATACTCTAACGCAGACAGGGAAGAGGAAGAGTGAATGGAATTGTGAATTAAGTAAAAATAGACCTAAATGTAACTATGATCAGTCAGAAAGTTAAAGGAAGTTGAAACAGATGTGTGCTGTGCTTTCTTCAATCTCCTTGTATAAGTCTGTGGTACGAGGATGCTTCACTTTGTCTTGTCTCTACTTATTCTTTATTATTTACGATATGCAAGATCCAGTATCGATCTTGGCTATGGTCCTCTACACGTCAATTATATGCTGCATGAGTTCTTTGTGACACCAGATACAATAAATATACACATAGGGTGCAATAAAATGCAGCATGACTTGCTGTCAGTCTCTAGAATTGGATTTTCCCCCCGTGGGTCCATGTAGCGCCAATGATGCAAGATGACAGCCAACAAAACTGTCCAATGAATGAGTTGGATGTCAGTCCATAGAACCTCATGTTCACTCATCTTGGTGTGAAATTAAAAACATGAAATCAATGGCAACTATTGTCTTGTGATGTCTAGGAGAAAAAGTAAAGAAGATCCGCAACTGCACATCTTTACACACACACACACACACACACACACACACACACACACAAAGACACCTACAGTATATTATGTATTTGTCGGATGTTATGTTATGTTGAAATGAATATGCAGGCTGACTTTGATCCAGAGACTGCTCCTCCAACCATTGTGCTGCCCCTGCCATTGAACAAGATCTGTATGTCAACTCCATTGGAGCAGATATAGATTGTATGGACTACTTCCAGGGTAAAATGCCATGTTCGTGCAGTGCATTTTCATCAGCAGCTGCTACTTTTAGTTTGGCTACCAAGAAGAGCCCCTCAGCCCTGGTTGAAAAGCTGCAGAAAGTAGGTTTATACTGTATGTCAAGGGGCCTGTGTGGAAATGTGGTACAAGGAAGGGATGGCAGTGGCTAAATTAACTGCTGTACAATAATAGAGACAACATCGCTGCTAATTGCAAGAGGTCAGACTGATTGAGAAGCAGATTGGATACATGCACTCATGAATAAGCTTAATTAACTTGAGTAATTGATAGATAGAAAATGACATTTTTCATTCGGGGAAGCCAAAGTAAATATATTACCAAATGTTTTAAAAGAATAGAAACAAAAATAGTATCAATGTTGCACATTTTCCCTTTGTGTTGCCTACTAAAGGGGAAAATCCTGCGAAAATTTAAGGTTTCTTAAAGTGTGTTGTCATCAGAAAAGCAAAAAGCTAGGTCGTGATTGTGGCCTTTAACAAAAGCACACTTACCACCCTCCCTCAACATTAAAATACAAAACTTCAGTAGGGGAGAACGGGGTAATCTGAGCCACTTTTTATATTTGCTCCCCTCTAAGGGAGCTAAAATGATTTATCACTCAAATGTACACATTTCCCATTAATTCAGGATGTTTCCTAGAAATGGGCATTAACAGAATTTTTTCAAGACAAAGGGCAGTGAAAATATGATTGTTTTAAAAAAAGTTGTCATGTGGCTCACTTTTCCACAGCTGTGGGGTAAACTGATCCACTTACTTTTTCCACTCTGAAACTACCATAACAACACATATTGTAACAGTAAGAATCCTGAAAGCTAGCCACACATTCCAGAACTAATGTCGGACTAGTAAAAGAATGATGGGGTTTGGTCAATTAAGCAAAGCTAATTTTCTAAACACTTGAAAGTAACTCTGAACAAAATCAAATATGACATATTATAATTCAAAAGGTTTTAATAAGATTCAAATGAAAGATAGAACCAGTTAGATTAGAACACAGTCTGGGGGTCAGAACACAGGACCCTTAGCCTGGCATTCCCAGACCTGCCACTAGGCGCTGGCAAATTAAATTTGCTGCGTGTGTTGGTCTGGACACGCTCCGTTGAAGCTTTATCAAGAAAACCAAAAATCTAGCTATGGTTTCAATTGGTTCTATCTAATATGGGCGCGCCAGAGCACCTTATATGGTACTCTGGGGAGGACGTAACCGGATGACGACAGTGACGTGCATGCGACGTCGAAGCCGTGATAGTAAACATCAAAGATGGCTGCGGATATGTTGTGTGAGTTTGAGACTGCTTTGGCCTCGACCCTTAACGATTTGGAAGACGGCACTCAAATCTTTCATTAGCAAGTAAGTGCAATGTTCTGTTTTGCCGACCGACAACGGCAAACGTTTAATTTAACAGTTTAACAGCTGTTCGCTAAACGAAAGGGGCTTACGTCACCTTGTGCATCGCTCTAATTGGTTGTTGTAGTGCTATCCAACTGCGTGCAGTGGCATTTGAAATGCACGAGTAGGAGCCGCCCCTTGAGTTGGAAATGACTATTGATCGTGGCCAGACCCTCTATCGTTCAAGATATCAGGGTCTGGATTTCCAGGCTACAGGACCCTTAGAGCCAGCTAGTGTCTGGGGGTCAAAGCATAGGAAAATCAGAACCAGCGAGAACAGCCTGAGACTCAGAACACAGGAGAAGACCCAACTGGATTATAAATTCAGCCTGTCATACTCTACAACTAGGCCTACTCTACATTCCAGCCCTGAAGGTTACAGGGAAAGATGAGAAGGTACTCCTTCCATGTAGTTGCCCCAGGTCGTCTTCCTGGTGTATTTCCTTGGCATGATGGCTTTTCTACAATGTGTATGACATTAAAATAAAACATATGTTATGTAATAAATATGTTTAAGACTAAACTTAACTTGTGCCTCATGGTGGGTGAAAGCATTTGGCTCACTTTCCCCCACCACCACCACAATTTGAGAAAAAACTACCTCTCTTGGCATTTCAGGCTAATCTTCAGTTATCAGCATCACATGCTTTCATATGTTGGTAGTTCCTCAACACGTATGATAGACATTTTTCTACGTGAATACATTTGCTTTGGCACAACAGTTGATTTAGTTGACAGCAAGAACATTTACTTTTACATGCAAAATACCATTTTGGTGAAAAAAACATGCTTACCACAGCACCATGAGGTCCTCTCTTTCAGGGCCATGGGGAAATGAGAGAGGCTTGAAAATCTCACTTGACCACACATGTTTACCGTTGCCTAGATACAGGGGGTGGCTCACATTACCCGATGCCTCAGATTCCCCCGTTCTCCCCTATATTTAGGGAATACAGCTAATGGATAAAGTAATCAGGAGCCTGGTGTTTTGGCCAATGTGACGGACTTTGCTCCAGTAGAAGATTAAATAGCCTAGACACAGAATGGCCAATCTTCCCAACCCTTTTTTTCTTTGTAAACTTTCTTTTTCGCAAACTGTTTATTTATGGGGGCGCCCTTAGCTCAATTGGTAGGGCGTCTCCCCCCGGGCCTAGCCCAGCAGCAGACCCGGGTTCGATTCCCGCCCGCGGTCGTTCTCTGCATGTCACTCCCCTCTCTGCCCCATTTCACCTCTGTCTCTCTGCACTGTCAATAAAGCAGAAAAAATATCTTTAAAAAAAAATGATAAATGGAATATGCAGACATGTTTTGTGAATAGCCTTAATGAAGCAAAGTGGTTGAGCTATGTAGACAGGACATAACTAGTATGCACTAGCCAGAGTCTTTCTTTTACTTGCCTCAGCACGTGATTAAAATGTAAAACATGAAAACGCGTTGCAAACCAAAATGAGCTGCCCCACAGCACAAAAGATGAATTAATGCAAATAGGCTGTGTGTTTAATCAGGGGAACCAATTCACGGCCTATTTGGTAAGGACAAGGTTGTCAGTAATCATTAAATCAGTATTTTGTGTCGCTCATAGAAAGACAAGATTAAACAAGCATAAATATTAATTTTCCTTACATTTTTCATTCAAGGTCTGCGCACACAAACATCAAACTCCAATCTTTCCATCCGTCTCATCCACATACATACATACATACATACATACATACATACATACATACATACATACATACATACATACATACATACACACATACATACATACATACATACATACATACATACATACATACATACATACATACATACATACATACATACATACATACATACAGTACACCTGTAAATTATGCTGTACAATGTACATTTCAGAGACCTCACCCCCGTAACTGAACATCAAGCTTTAAGCAGTTTAAAACTAAGCAATCAAGATACAATACAAAGTACTCGGCTTCAGTACTTTAATGATGTTACTGACGTTAAGATTCAAACTGCGCTGATTGAAAGTTTGAGAAAGGCTCTTCTTGTGCAGGTCCTGCATGATTAGAACTACTTTTGATTGAGAACCCTAAATAAACAATGTTGCTGTAAACCTTTTTCGCATACTTGAGGTAAAAAGCTAATAATCCCCTTCACGTGATCCCCCAGCAGCATATATCTTCACAATTAAGCAAGGATATTTATGTGGCCTTTTAATTGGTTCTCAAGAATCACTGGTGTGCGTGCGTGCGTGTGTGTGTATGTGTGTGGTTTACTGGAGTTGTGTGTATCCCTCCCTTGCATACCGTGGATGAAGTATCATGTCACTGTAGGTGCAGCAAGAGTGTCCTGCATGTGGAGCGAAATGCTCTCCATCACGGATGATAGCATGGCCTTCACCAGTCTGTTAAGTCTCATAAACAAAACCTTTATTTATTCATATTCATATTTTTAATATGATTATGAAGGTGCTACATTTGTTCATTTAAAATATTTGTGTCAATCAGCTTCTCAAAATTACAATTATGTTGCCATTTGTGTTGTTTTTATAAAGGATTAATAAAAACTAAAACCCCTAAATTGCTCAAATTGACATTTAAAATGCTCGATACATACGCATCCACAAAATGCCTTTTCATGTACACCCCTGTGTATTCAAAAATAGAGCTATTGTTTACCTAGGAGAGGAATGACTCATCAGGGACGCTCTCTGCACCTTGTTTTTTCTACAAGGGACCATCATTATCAGCCCTGTTAGAAAGAAGACCAATCTCTTAGATTTATAACTTAGATAATGCAACGCCAGTTGGAAAAGAGTGATGTTATACCTTGATCCTCAGGTGCTGTCGTATTCAAAATGTGTTTTAACAAGGTCTTTTAATATAAGGGTTGTGATGAGGGGGTGGTGTAGTTGACCTGATCAGCACTCTGGAGGGAGAGACCTTACAGACTGGGGGCAATAAAGCAATCATGCTCATCAACACTTAGTTACTGCAAGTTCCAGCCATATCAACTGGAAACAATGCACCTCTAACCAGAATAGATGTTTGAAAAAAACATGGCATAAGGATATAATAATACAAATGTAAAGCTCCAGATCTTATCAAACTCACTTGAACGTGTCTAGAATATTGTCACACAAAAAGCGCAGGATGTAAAAACCGAATCATTACCAGAGAGGCTGTTCGGTTCAGTTTATAGAGCTGTTAAGCGGAAGTGGCGGAATTACGGGGCATGGGGCCTATCGGCTGAAAAAAAATTAATGTGAGTCTATGGAAAGTAATCTACTATTTTCTGGTCCCAGTCATTAAATGCCCTGGATTACATATATGTTTTGTATGGGTCTAAATGATAATTTTTCATGTGAAGAGTTTGACGGTATGTTGTATGATTATTCGTCTAACGGCTTTTGAAAAAATGTTACAAGAACAACAACAAGTCTTGTCGCCTCTGTGACGTCACCTCAACACATTCCCTCCACTTTTTGACTGACAGTGCTAATGCTAATGCCAATGGCTGGCGTGGACAACGCCAACAATCTCCCCACTCGAGAAATTGAAACTCTCCACATGTCCACTTGTGTAGTGGTTTTCGCCACGCTGAAGACTTTTGTCTTGTCATTGAAAGAAGGCGGTAAAGTGCATTAAAGACACAGCCATGTTTCTGAGCTAAGCGGGTGCCAGTGGGGGTGACGTATATCATAAGCGTCAAGAGCAGCGAAGAGCTGTAGTCCACAAAAGCGCTCTGCACAAAACCTGACCGTATCCAGCTTCTACTCGCTAAATTGTTCCATTCTTTGCACGAAAAAATCCCATCTAAATCCATACAAAACATATGTGTAATCAAAGGCATTTCATGACTAGGACCAGAAAATAATACATTTCTTTCCATTGACTACCGTTGTAATTTTTCGAGCCGATAGGCCCCATACCCCGGAAGTAAGGGACTTCCGCTTAACAGCTCTATATGGCTGGGGAGACATTTCATACTGGAGTTGTCCTTTGAATATACAAGTGTATGATGGCAACACATACACAAATTGCCCTTGTGTGCTATGTACTGTGGTACGGTGGGGATGTCTGATTACCGATGCTAGATGAAAGATGCCTCTAACAAAAATAAATGCTACTATTGTATAACATTCCATGACAATAAATCGGTTAGTTCAAGCATAATTCCCTCCTGTGAAACTGCTTCTGACCTCCGCTCAATACAGCAGAAGGCAGCGTTGTGCTCTCTGCACAGGAATGCTCTGATCGAGATAATACACTGAAGAGGCAAGTAGCCGTAAAATAAAATACCACTGTTTTCTTTCTGAATCACTTTCTGGTATAGGCAGAGCCGGCCCAAGCCTTCAGGGGGCCCTAAGCGAAATATGATTAGGGGCCCCTCTCCAACGTTAGCGCTGCTGAAACTATAGATCTTTGTTAAATATCATTCACACACCCAGTGTTTTCCGCTAGTGCCTCCACTGTGCGGTTGTGCGAAAATATTAGACAGCCAAGATTCAGACCCTCTTAGGGGGGTCCGGGGGTATGCCCCCCGGGAGATTTTTTTAACCTTTTTAAAGCGAAAGGCATGAATCTGGTGCAATTTGAGAGGGAAATTAAGAGGATAAATCTGAGAAATTTTGTGTGAACAAATAATTTGGAGACACTGGGTCAGACAAATTAGAAGCTACTGAAGAAGGACACATGGATTTTCCATAAAAATATTAATATAAAATAAAATATTATGGAGGGTCCTCTGGGTTGGGCTTGGAGCTCTTTTTCTTTTACGGGACATATTTCTCTGTAATATAGTGAATGCATTTAAATGCAGTGTGAGGAACGAAGCAGAAGAACTCTGTTGTCCAGCTACTGTATCTTTTTTTCCACAGACAAGGCTGAAATAGGCTATAGACTATACACAGTGCATGGGCAACTGAGGGCAGCCCCATTTCCAATTGTTTTTAAATAAACTCAATACACACTGTGCATGGATGTGAACGTGACATGATCAGATAATTTCGGATTTCCTCCGAGATGAACTAATTACATTTTTAGGCTATTAATTATCTAGACCAAAACATTTTATTCCTTTTTTGTATGATAACTCACATTTGCATAATATGATGTTAATATCAAACACACAAACTAAAAAAAAAAAAAATTTTTTTTTTTTTTAGGGGGCCCCCCAGGCGGTCGGGGGCCCTAAGCGGCCGCTTAGTTCGCTTATGCCTCGGGCCGGCTCTGGGTATAGGCAAAAATGTGAAATATAATCTGTCAGTTGTTGGGAAATTATGTGAAAACTGAAGCCAGATCCCAAAAATATTCAAATGTTTCCTTAAACGGTTGATCAGTTAACAAAATGGTTTCCGATTAATTGCCTTTCCGTCAACTATTTGACAATTTTTAATCTAACTATTTGTTTCAGCTCTTATCAGTGCAACGTTGTTATTCATGCACAGCTTTAACATTATGACCTATGCATTTCTACTGTGATAAGGATACTGTAAAAACGTTTTTAAAAAATTGGTAAATCCATGTGTTCATATGATGAGGAGAGTTAATAAGTCAGGACTTCTGAGGCTGTTAAAGCTGGCTTGTTGTCAATAGTCTAGGCCACTCATGCTATAATCAGATGAATGTTGTCTTATTTTCTGTTCAATGAATTCAAAGAAAAAGGACACGCAGCTGTGGATTGAAAATGGACTTCATTAAAGAAACTGCAAATGATTTCCCTCACAATTCCCTAACAATGGATTTTGTATTATCCATTCATGACAGGCTGAGAAAAAGTAAGAGCCTCATCACATTTGAAGTAGGTATAGAAAATTAAAAGCACCAGGCATTGAAATAGGAAAGCCAATAGAATTTGATTGTGGCAGCCTGGTAACAAACCTAAGTATTTAGGTATGAGATCATATATATATATATATATATATGTTTGTATTTGCTAAATATGATTGACTGGTGATATTAAAGCTAAAACAGGCTAAATGTGTTGGCTTGGTTATACATGTCTGTTTTCAAACACATTAAAAATGGGTGCCAACTCTCCTGCAGCATCTCTGGTCAGTAGAGATAAAACAATATGGCTATTTCCATTTTATTTCTTTATTCTTTAACTGCAAAAATCACCACACAGAAATGACATTGAGCAATTTTGTTTAATTTCTGAGTGCAACAAAACCCTTATATCCAATGTTCTTACCAGGTATTATGGCTTATGGGTTCCATGGGTTCCATTACATAAGTCAGGGCTGCAATTCTTCCTCCATTCCAATTCTCCTGCTGGGTACTCACTTATCAAATACTGTACATGTTGGTTTTGTATGTCAAGACGTTCAATCACATATGAAAGAGATTGGCGTTTTAATTACAGCAAAATAACTGACATCAATATAGTATGGCTGTAACAAGTATAGAGCAAGCACCGGCACACACAGATGATCTATCTGTCTAATGCTGAGAAAGTAAATGACTCGAGTTAGGCAAGGCCCTGTCCTGTCAGGCCAAACTGACCTGGGAGATGAATTGATCAAAATAAATAACCCAGGGGGATGTATAAACTGTATATCACAGCTTCTGTGCTTCTATTTCCAACAGGGCACTTTTCTGTAATTGATCGTAACAGAGGAAGGACAAAACATGAAGTGAATTGTATTCAACTGCTGCTAAATCTGCTTACGTACATCATTTTGAAAAGTAAAGTAAAAAACTTGATAGGAAGGTAAATGTAAATTGTCCAGGTATACTGCCAAACCAAACCATTAACACTGAGGAGCTCGGAAGGTGTGTGTGTGTGTGTGTGTGTGTGTGTGTGTGTGTGTGTGTGTGTGTGTGTGTGTGTGTGTGTGTGTGTGCGTGTGTGTGTGTGTGTGTGTGTGTGTGTGTGTGTGTGTGTGTGTGTGTGTGTGTGTCAATGCCTGGAATAACACATTCAGTCCCACCTTTGCTCTCAAGCAAACCTGATTCGTATGAACGCATTGTATGCAACAACAAGAGAATTGGAAAATTGGCATACGTTTTTTCGTTGAGATATTCATACGTGTGCAGCAGATTATTTTTCGCTTCAATTGACTGGTTCGCTCATTTTCATCTTGTGAAATCTGTCTTTGAAGCACAGCTAATCTATATGGTTTTATGATAATAACGTGTCAAAGATGGCATGGGTGGCTCATAGGGATAAACCTA
The DNA here is from genome assembly GCA_026929865.2 of Hyperoplus lanceolatus. NCBI lineage: Eukaryota > Metazoa > Chordata > Actinopteri > Uranoscopiformes > Ammodytidae > Hyperoplus > Hyperoplus lanceolatus. Next base: position 12,455,828 of record CM049407.1, read on the forward strand.
CAGAGAATTACCATCTCAATCTGCTCCCCTCAGCTTTGACGGAGCTTTATACTGAATTTCATCTCATTGTTTGGCAGTCTGGCTTGCAACTTTTTGGTTCACTCTTAACTGCTCTCTCAGCGGCTGCATAGGCTACAGCTGCTCTCAGCTAAAAAAAACTATCAACAGACAGACTCAGTTTGCAACTAGCTGGTGAACACAGTGGAGCATTTATTGTGTAGGAAAAACAGAACCAAAAGAGTGAATTATGGACTTACATTTGCCACATAACAAATTATAAGGTTGTTCTTTAACGGCTGAATGTGTAAATGAGTTAACGTATGAAAACAATTTCACCGCAGAAGGTTCACAGGTCGTACACATAGATAGTAAATAATATGGATGTAGCATCCGGGCTGATTCACACGGCATCCAATAATCCTGGTTTGTGCGCGTCGCCATTTTGTGAGATTTTTACTCCGCCTCACGTCGGGGGGAGGGAGATAGCTGACGTATACCTCCGAGGCAAAGTGAGGGACAACGGGCGGAGAGCTGTCACTCAATATATTTTAACCTCCGATAAAATAAAAACTAGCGTGGTCCAAAAAAATTCACCCCCCTCAGTGTTATCATGGAGATATGACCAAAACATACAGACTAAAATGGTTTTGTGGCCCAGGCTGTAAATAGGTTTAATAAGACTTTGAAAACGGCTAACAAGTGAGTCAAAGAAAAACTGCTCGATCTTGGCATCACTCCCCAGTGGCAATTCCTGGTTTCTACAGTTGTGGTCACTTCCTTATTGGATGCTGGTAAAAATCGCCGAGGTTGGGGCTTTGTCGTACACACCTTGGCAATAGATCAGCTGTATTTAATGGTTTGTAGAAATCGCAATGCTTCACATCGCGCCAATGCTGAGCACGCTCATTTCCGCATGTCTATTTGTTTTGTCCTTCAGTAGTTCTGCCATTCCTCTCTCCAAGGAGCGGGCTCTAGAGGGAAGGGAGGGACCGCAGAGAGCAAGAAAAAGATGACAGAGAATAAAGAGTAGAGAGTTAAAGTAATGAGCCTTTCCATTTAATCATTTTCATTTGAATAAACATCTGCTTTGCCAGTCTCTATTGCCAAGAGCAATGATGCAATAGTGGCTCACATTCAGTGCACCCAGTTAATGTAAGCTTTTAAATCAGTCACTCTAAGCAAACAGTGTCTTAGTAGGGAATGGATAAAATGTCTTTTATCTTTCTTGCTGCTTTAACAGCACTTAATTGAAAATCAAAAAGAACAAAAGCTTGGTTTTAAGCGTAAGCAGCAAAGCCCACCATTGCTTACAGTCAAAGACAGCTTTGACTGCCCAAACTTCACAGACAAGAATCCAATTAAACACACTGCTTGTTAATGGTTTGATTGATAAATTATGTCTGAGAAGTGTGGTTCAAAAACTGCAGCAATGGCTGCTTTTCTCACACACAGAAGACCCCTCTACAGAGACACACACACACACACACACACACACACACACACACACACACACACACACACACATGCAATCATGGAACAGCAACACCAACGTCTGATGGCGATTCACACCTTATATAGCCCTCTATTCATATGTTTTTTTCCATTTACCTTATAAAGCTGAGACATGTTCCCTTCAACCACTCTTCCTGCTCTTTCACACCTCCTGTCTTGCCACTTCCTATTAGCAGTGGCGGGCGTTAGGGCCAGCAAAGCTTTCTCTGCTGGCCTAAAGACTTTCATAAAAACAAAATTATATAATATTAATAAATTATTATATTTTGTATTAAATATATAATTTATACATTTTAATATAGGGGAGAACGGGGTAATCTGAGCCACTTTTTACATTTGCTCCCCTGTAAGGGAGCTAAAATGATTCATCACTCAAATTTACTCATTTCCCATTAATTCAGGATGTTTCCTAGAAATGGGCATTAGCAGAATTTTTTCAAGACAAAGGGCAGTGAAAATATGATTGTTTTAAAAAAGTTGTCATGTGGCTCACTTTACCCCAGCTGTGGGGTAAACTGATCCACTTACTTTTTCCACTCTGAAACTACCATAACAACACATATTGTAACAGTAAGAATCCTGAAAGCTAGCCACACATTCCAGAACTAATGTCGGACTAGTAAAAGAATGATGGGGTTTGGTCAATTAAGCAAAGCAAATTTTCTTAACACTTGAAAGTAACTCTGAACAAAATCAAATACAACATATTATAATTAAAATGGTTTTAATAAGATTCAAATGATAGATATAACCAGTTAAATTAGATCACAGTTTGGGGGTCAGAACACAGGACCCTTAGAGCCAGCTAGTGTCTGGGGGTCAAAGCATAGGAAAATCAGAACCAGCGTGAACAGCCTGGGACTCAGAACACAGGAGAAGACCCAACAGGATTATAACATCAGCCTGTCATACTCTACAACTAGGGCTACTCTACATTCCAACCCTGAAGGTTACAGGGAAAGATGAGAAGGTGCTCTTTCCGTGTGGTTGCCCCAGGTCGTCTTCCTGGTGTATTTCCTTGGCATGATGGTTTTTCTACAACGTGTATGACATTAAAATAAAACATATGTTATGTAATATATTACATTAAAAGACTAAACTTAACTTGTGCCTCATGGTGGGGGAAAGTGAGACAGTGGCTCACTTTCCCCCACAGCATTTGGCTCACTTTCCCCAACCACCACAATTTGAGAAAAAACTACCTCTCTTAGCATTTCAGGCTAATCTTCAGTCATAGCATCATATGGTTTCATATGTTGGTAGTTCATCAACACGTATGATAGAAGTTGTTCTACGTGAATACATTTGCTTTGGCACAACAGTTGATTAAGTTGACAGCAAGAAAATTACTTTTACATGCAAAATACCTATTTTGGTGAAAAAAAAACATGTTTACCATAGCACCATGAGGTCCTCTCTTTCAGGGCCATGGGGAAATGAGAGGGTCTTGAAAACATATATCTCACATGACCACAAATGTTTTCCGTTGCCTAGATACAGGGGGTGGCTCACATTACCCGATGCCTCAGATTCCCCCGTTCTCCCCTATAAAATGTTTTCATTAATTATATCTATTTTAAAGAGTTTGTTCACGTAAGTCTAAATACGTAATTCAATTGTTTTTCCTTCGGCTCCGCTTTCTTTATATGTCCATGGCTGCCTCCAGTGTGCTAATATATATTAGAGCTCTTATTCAATCAGATTATTTCCCTGCGCTGTCTCCAGGTAAAAACAAATATATGGCCGAGGCCTTCAGAATACCGAGAGAATCCCCTCTCAGTTGACGCTAATGGGGACGATTTTGTGATTGAGAGGTTATTTAACCAATCAGATTTAGATTTTTCTGAGTTGGGCGTATCCTTTTACACGGCTAGGCCTTCTAGCTGGCCTTGTCGCAATCGAGAGGGAAAGTAGCTTACTTGAACTACCGCTAGCTAGCCTACATTACTGTCCATGGATAGAAGGCAGTATGTTAGATCTCTTCTATTTTTGATTAGATCTTTTAGATGAGAATTTGTCGAAACACACAGTGGATTACAGGAGAAGGAGTGGATTTAACAATTTACCGGGGAGGTTTTTCATTGAGAAAAGGACGCTGGGTTTTCAAACCGGTGTTTACTAGGAGTGGTGACCACAGGACGCGCTATGTGTGCTGCCAATGCAGTTCTGCTATTCATGGTACCCGCTAGTAGTGCGCTGCTTCCCAACATAATTTTCCAGTTTAAAACATATTAAAACATGCAAATAATGTTTGTTTTTCTTAGCTGCTGTGCTGTCCAGCGCTCTAAAAAGTTAAACTAAATTGATAGACGGAAGATCTGACAGGTAGATTTCATCCGGGCGCAGGGTCTGTGATTAAGCTGGGATCTGTGTGTGTTTGACATTTACCTTGACCGGTAGTTGCTAGTGACTTGTGTATGTTTTGAATTTGTTCTTGATTATTTGGTCATGTCATGATTTAGACTACGTGGGGTCTTTTCGTGATGCGGCATCTTGTCAAGCTGTGTAGTGTGTAATATTAGTTGGCCTATGCTCTTGATGGTTTATTTCATTTCATTTAACTTTTATTTATCCTCGAGAGACCAATTGAGGGGTGACCCTCATTTTCAATGACGTCGAGTTCAAACAAATTCCAAGGAAAAACAACAATGCATACACAATATTCAATGCAAATACATCAAATACACAACAACCGGGGCCTATTTCAGGTAGCTGGTTTGAGGCAACCCAGAGTTTGTTCGCTCTGAGTTAGTGGAAACTCTCGGTTTTCCGTTTCAAGAAGCAGGTTCAGCGCAACCGAGAGTCAGTTACTGCGGCAACATACGCCGTGGGTCTAACCTGCTGGATAGGTGGTTAGACCTACCCTGAGTTTGTTTTCACTTTACGCTGCAGCTCCGACTGAAGAAAGAGTCACTGTCACAACGCAACCCTGTACAGTTTAAAGCAAAATCACTCCATAGAAATCTCCATCGGGATGTTTTTATCATTTCCTGATGATTTTACGTTTGATCGATCATTTGATCAGTAGCCTTGTTCTCAGCCCTCGTTCGTTCATATGCGGCCACCTTACACATCGTGAACATGCTTTACATTCAGATTAATAAACCTATTGTATTGTATGTATCTCGTTATTTGTTTTTATCATTATCAGTAGTTTTTTAACACCTGTGCCACTGAACATAGGCTATTTATGTCAGGTTGAAATGTAATTCTGCGGCTGCACGCGATCGTTACTGTTCACTTGTGTCATCCCAAAGTCACAGACAAGCCTCGTTAAATAGCCCAATATGAATATAGAAATAATATAATAATTTAAACTGTGATCACTAGAGGACAAGGGATCTGGTAATAAAACAATCAGGATCTACAATGGAAACTGTCACCTTATGTGTCAAACGTCAATATCTTTCACTCCCCATTTAAAAGAAGCGACAGTCTGTTTACTGCACAGTAGGCCTATTATAGCTTGCCTACATAATAGGCTACAGCGAATATAAAACACTGTCAGCAGTGCTGTGCAGCGGCAGCTTGATAATTTTGTTGCTGCTGATATGCGTAACCTAATTCTTAAAATAGACTTGCTTCTCATACGGAAGCAATGATGCTCTTGACAAAAAACGTTTGCACCGTTTTTTTCTGAATTGCCGAAGTGATTAGATCAGAGTTATGAGACTATCCCCGTTCATTCTTCTCCATAAGCTCATAAGTTAATATTTCTTACTCTAGTGGGAGGAGCGGAGAAGTTTTTTTTTCTTTTTTGAGAAGTGGAGAAGTGGGAGGATCAAGCATTTGTTTCTTCTGTTTCCATGGTGAATCATGTTTTCAGCGATCCATTGACGATGGCTTTTATGCACACGCTCCACCCAGATTGAACACGCTCAGAGTTGATTAACCCAACGCTGATCCACTGTTCTGAAACCGAAAACCCAGAGTTGCTCGTCAACCCTGCGCTCTGAGTTGACCAACTCAGAGCGCAGGATTAAACCCAGAGTATGTAAAACCAGCTACCTGAAATAGGCCCCAGGTGAAGAGAAGAAAAAAACAAAAAACAAAAAAACAATTGAAACATTTACATAGTGGTGAAGAGTGGCAGCAATTAAAATTAAATTAAATGGGTGAAAGTACAATATAGCCTAATTAAAACAGTTACAGGTAGGGTTTGGCAGATTTAAGATAGTTTGTTTAAATTGATTAAAGGATATGAAGGTATTTAGTTTAATTTGTTGCTGTAAGTTGTTCCAGGAGTCAGGGGCACTGAAGCTAAAAGCTGTCTTTCCCAGCTCAGACCGGGCTTGTGGGACATAAAGCATGAGCATGTCAGTGGAGCGGGTCTGATAAAGCCCATCTGAAATTTGCAACATTTCTGTTAAATAACGAGGAAGCTTCCCGGTCAAGGCTTTGTAAATAAAAATATGTGCATCACGTCTCTCTTTAAGGGAGTACCACCCAACCTTTTCATATAAAAGGCAATGGTGTGTGTCATAAGCATCTCCTGTGATGAACCTTAAAGCAGAGTGAAAAACAGAGTCTAGGAGTTTAAGACATGAATGAGATGCATGCCGGTAAACCACATCACCGTAATCAAGGACAGACATAAAAACTGCCTCAATAATCCTTTTCCTACTAAATAAAGGGAAGGTGGTTTTGTTCCTATAAAAATAGCCAATTTTTTGTCGTAGTCGACAAACAAGATTTTTTATATGGAAATTAAAAGTGAGTTTATCATCTAACCAGATGCTGAGATATTTCTACTCTGTGACTCTTTCAATTAAAAATCCATTCTTTGTAAAAATATTAAAATCTTTCAAATGTGTAGTTCTTGCTCTGGAGAAACACATATATTTGGTTTTGTCTGTATTAAGAACAAGCCTGAGGTCCACTAGACAGTCCTGCAGGGTGTTAAAAGAGCTTTGTAGGTTCTCAATAGATTGGTGCACCGAATCGGAAATGCAATACAGTACTGTGTCGTCAGCGTATAGATGGGCGTGACAGTTTTTTAGCAATGAAACAATGTTATTTATATAAATTGTGAAAAGAACTGGACCTAAAATTGAGCCCTGTGGGAGACCATTTGTAACAGTTAAGAATTCAGATTGGTATCTTCCCAGTTTAACTGACAGCTGTCTATCAGAGAGATAATCCCTAAACCAGCTACATGCAGACTGATCAAAGCCAATGTCATAAAGCCTCTGTGAAAGCAAATGGTGGTCAACAGTATCAAAGGCCTTTGAAAGATCAATAAAAAGTGCTGCACAGTGCCTTTTCTTGTCTGCTGCAACAATGTTGCAACAATGTTGTCTACAACCAAAGTCACAGCAGAGACAGTACTATGGCCTGCCCTAAAACCAGATTGGTATGGGCTCAAAATGGAAGCACTAGTTAGAAAGGTTTTTAACTGATTATTAATAAGTGATTCTAGAATGTTTGCCAGGCATGGGAGTTTGGAAATTGGCCTGTAGTTATTGGCCTGTAGTCTATTTAGTTGTTTAGTCAACATCTTTAGTGTCATTAGTGTAATGTAATTGTATTTCACTTGTTAAAGGTTACTGTAACTGCTGCAATCGGGTGGTTAATCCAATGACAATAGCCGTGACGTCATCATGAAATTGTTTATGTATCTATTAAGCGGTTTGATTTTCGGGATGATGGCTCAGAAGGCCTAGGTGTAAAAGGCACGGCCCGCCACTGCCTATTAGCATTACCTGGTCAGGGGGTCGTATGAAAGCCAGGCACACACCTGTCAAAATCAAACTCCTAACAGCCTCCACACACATCCTACCTCTACTGCGCGTCTGACCTTTTTTCACCAACCTTGTAATCAACCTAGAGCGGCCACACATCCATCCTCGGACGCGCTGCCGATGCGCGTTGGAGGCGAGTCTACAGCGGCGCTACACTTTACCTCAGGAGGCTCGCCTATTTTTTTCTGAGAGACGCGCGTCTCTCTCGGGTCTCTCTGCTTTAACTGATAGAGAAATAGTCTGCTGGGAGTCATATTGACTTCATACAGGCAGCTTTCGCTGTAGTTTCACCATTTCCTGGTGTGTCCCTTTCAAAAAAAACTTCAACAAGCGAAAATGTGGCAAAAAATAAAAAATTAAAGGCAATGGGGCGCACGGATTACTGTCGAGACTCAATATTAGACTCAATATAAATCATATGCATCATAAATTACATGAACAAACTTAATTTTTAATGGGAATTATCTATGAAAACTCTATGTAGAAAGATAGGGCTTTTAGAAGCCCTATGCTTTCTTTTTGGATCTTGATAACTAATGGACTGGCTGGCTAATTGTCCGTCCAGCTCGCCAGCTAGTTATGTAAATGCATTGCTGGCTGGCTGAATAAATGCCTTCTGGGAAATAGCTGCCCCCAGCGTCTCCCTCATGCTATCCCTCTTCCTTTCTCTCCTTTGCACCCCCCTGCCCTCCCCAGCCCAAACCAAACAGCAGCTGCACCAGAAATAGGAGTGTCAAAAAGTGCCACAACTGTGTTCTTCTCTGTGTTTAGGCAATATCCTAGAATAGAACAGTGTTCACAGCGTGTAGAGTGGAAGCTAAACCCCAGAGGCTAGCTGGTTCACTGACATCCTGTATTCAGGAGCAGTGGTACTCTGGCTAGCGGCGACATCACACACACACACACACACACACACACACACACACACACACACACACATACACTCACAAAATATACTGGGTATCCAAACAAAAAGCAATGGAAGTGTGCATGATTGCGTCCATATTTGAGCAGAGATGCATGCATTCACATACATACAACAAAAATATTCACACACACACACACACACACACTCGTATACAGTTGTATGCATCGAGCAACGGATCGTGCCAGATATGATTTCACTCTTCTTTAATATTGAAGAAAAAATACTGTATTAATATCAGCTATTTTAAACTGACATAAATGTCTCCTCAACTGTCTTTTTTGTGAAAACTATACACAACCATAAAAGGGTCATATCAATGTTTTTGTTTAGTATTTTTTGTTTTAGCCTTTTTTTGAGAATTGTGTTCCATATCGAAGTCCTTACCGGTTACAACATACAAATTCCCTGTGAATACAAAACAAGATCCATAAAGAAATGTTGATGGATTTTTTCGTTGAACACCTTTGGGATGCACTTTGTAGGTGGAGGAACAAAAGTGGTTGTAGATGCGATAACGCGTCCCACTCCCATTATTTTGTATTGATTATTTTCTCCGGTGTAGTCCCTCGTTGTGATGCCACTGCAGTCCATGAAATCAATCAAATGGGTGTGCAGGCACGTATAAATATGCTGGCCCACATAAATAAAACCTCATAGACAGCAAAGATTACAGCAGAGAAAACAAGGGGGAAGTCTAGCTAAAGATGACAAATGGATAAACTCTAAAACTGCAGAATGGCCTATATCTTCACAAACCCCTAGGTGCTCTTCAGATATTAACAGCTCTTGTCATGTTACATTGCCCTTAGAAAGGTTGCACACAGCAAATTGCCCTTGCAATGGTACTAAAATGGCCAAACAGACTTTGCTAGACTGACAAAGCAGGCAACCACCACCCTCGGGGTCATCCTGCCTTTAATGTGACGCAACAGTAGAGTTCTGCTGACTCTTGGGGATGCACAATGTGTAGAATACTGACTGACAGCCAGACCCTCCTGCTTTATTTGCTGCTCAGAAGCTCTAGTGTGGGAGGTCTTCCCTCCTTCCTGTGAGTCACAAACATCCATCCACGCCAGGGCAGCTCACCCTATGAGAGGAAATGTGGCTAATGAAACCCCCAGTTCAAAACCCACTGACAAATACTGTAGTTTGTGTTCTGACTGTTTTCTGTGGCTATTTCTGTAACTCTCTCATATTCTTGCTTCATGTGTCCACTATGTGCCACTTAAAGCTCCACTTTTCAGCGATAATAACAATTTCACGTACAATGTAAAAGTGATATCATCATTATGAATCAAGTATCAGCCAACTCTGCAGTCCCCATAAGCAAGGCTTCGGTTGGTCTCGACCATATTTAGATAGAGACAACTTTTTCAGTTCTTATAATAAAACAAATGTGCCTTACCTGTTCGGTAGACAGAGACAGTTAGCTACAAGCTAATGAACAAATTAACATTGGACTGACTTTCATCATGTTCCCCAGTGGCTGTTGGATGTATAAGTTGCCATTTATTTGCAACCACACAAGCCATAACAACTTAATGAAGTGATCATTTCTGCCCTTAAGCAGCAGATAAGACATTCTCAGTTGATATAATCGAACGTTACCTCCAAGGAACACAGGAAATATAAACATTGCAAATGGGTCAGTAAAATTAGGATCAATTTCCCTTTTTTATTTAGGCTCATTTATGCTAACACAGCTACCCAAACTATTTACTATTTCCTTGATGGGCTGCTTGGAGATTTATACTGGCACCATAAGTTGTCATACAAAACAAAAACAAGCATTAGTAAATGCCACCCTGTGGTCTGGACTGCTCACACAATCTTGAATATAAAAAAGCAAAAAGCAACAAAGGCCTATACTTTTAAGTCATTTATCCAGAGGAGCAATGACCGTTAAAGAGATACCATCTATCAATTCCTTTTTCCAGGACCATGAACAATGTGCTCAGTCTGCCAGTAATTCAACGTTTCCACTGTGTCTTTGTCTCCATTGTTTTGTCCGACTTACCCAGCATTGCAACACATAGCACACACTATGTGCTAGTATATCATCGCATGCACTGTTCCTGACTTCATGAGTGTTTTCATGTTCAGATTAGAAACACCTGGAATGAAATCTATGTATTGAGCATTCATTAAACATGCTGTGCGCCAGCAGATTTGGGCTTGTGTGTGTGAAAAGTGGAATCCTTAACAGTGTGGAAGTGCAAGGGGTCAGTCAATGACTGAAATGAGGGAGTTCCTGTACAGCGAGGAGTGTATGGTGTACCCTGACGAAGCGTAAAATCACCATGAATCACCCTGTTTTCTTTACGCTCACTCTGTGTTTGTGTTAGCACATTCAACCTCACAACACATAACTGGCAACAAATTATATCCCACAAGTAATTTCCAATTCATGAGTCTGGCCTTTTTCTGCATAAACCCACTACCAGGTTTTAATGTGATAAAATCCCCTATTGCTTTGCAGAATGGCACGTGCAGCCACAAACGTAGGGGGCACAGGCATAGATTCAAGTATGCACGTATTGAAACACTCGCTCTCTGGCTGGCACACACAAACACTCATTCTTGAAGATCTGTTTGACAACTTGGCACAATAGTTGCACCCTGGACAGAAGGTTAGAATTCACAGCTGCTGTTTATTGGACTTCAGTGATAGTGAATAAACTATGTACTACCTGCTGGTTTCAGGTCAAAGTGGATCGGGAAATGTGGAATGGTAATAACATTTCTATTCCATATAAACAATAAAACTGTTGTTCTGCTTGCAGCATTAATACTTGCAGTGCACCATAGACTGCACAACCATTTCTGAAGCTAAAGTTTATTGAAGTTGTGGCTATCATCTATCTGTTCATTCAGTTAATTCAGGGTATATCAGGATTCAATATTTTTCTTTTGAGTAAGATCTCAGACAGAGCACTGTTTACGTTTTTGCCTACTTACAAGTCAATGTGAGGAGACTATTTATTCCCCTACGCTCTTGTGTTTCTATAGCTCACAACACACACACACAAATACACACACACACACACACACACACACACACACTCACGCACACGCATGCACACACACACACACACACACATGCACATATGTCACCTGTGTTCCCCCCAATGACCCCATCCCTTTGGAACCTGCACAGAACCATAGGACTGGCCCGAATTATTCGAATATCCGAGTATTTGTTTGTTAAATTAGTATTCGGAGCTCAATTCAGTATTCGGGATATTCGTTTTATTTTTTTTATTTTTTAAATTGTTTTTGCAAAGGTAGCTCAAACTGCAGTATATTTTGTCAGCAAATAATATTTTGAAATACAAGTTATAAAACAATTGTAAAATATAGATTAGACTTAGAAAATATATTATTTGAACTTTGACCTAGTTGGCAGTTGCCCTTTCAAAGTGCAACCGGTGATTTATTTTATTTTTATTTATTTAACCTTTATTTCACCAGGAAGGTCCCATTGAGTTACAGTAACTCTTCTCACAGGGAGTCCTGATATCAGCTGTAGGCTACGTGATGTTACCAGAGTGAGGCAAACTAAAATTTAAGCGGCACCAAGCGCAGGCGGGAGAGAGAGATGGAGGAAGAATAGATTGTGTTCCTAATAACTCTATAGGCTACCACAACATTAGCGCGATTTCGGAAGGAAATGTAATGCTTGACGTAATGCTAACGTTAGCTTAGCTCAGCTGTTTGTTTACATTCAGCCATGCTATTCAGCCATCATCAACCGTGACTTGCTTGCATCATGGGAATAGGCAGTCAACAATGGATATAATATTGTTAAATTAATGTGTTCTCATAATGTTATATTAGTTGTTTAAAATGATATGCCCCTATATTATGCGGATTACGACCGACTTTTGTATCAAACATTATTTTACACCAATGTGATAAGTCGTTTTATTTTGTTTTCTGTATTGCATTGCATTCTGGGTCATTGACCGTCAATTGTTAATGCGCTCATGTCATGGCTGCTGATGATATACCGGAGCTGTGAAGAAAGGAATAAAGAGATAAATGAAACATATGCAAGACGTGATTCTTTATCAACATGACGGAAGAGAATGAAACCTCAACAGGTTATGGGCCCAGACGTGATACTACAAGAGGAGGAAGATGGGCAAAGGTTAGTCTTCAACGGAGATGAAAATAACTTCGAACTTTGGGAAGTGAAGTTTCTCGGCCACATGCGAATGCTCGGCTTGAAGGACACAATACTCTCAACAGATGATGATCCGGATCCAGAAAAGAACAAAGAATGCTACGCGGAACTCATTCAATTCCTCGACGACAAAAGCCTATCGTTGGTGATGAGAGAGGCGGCCGATGACGGCAGTAAAGCCCTGCAAATATTAAGGAGCAATTACCCCCAGTCAGGGTAAGCCCAGAATCGTTGCCCTATACACAGAGCTAACTTCATCAAAGAAGGAGTCAGAAGAAACGGTGACAGACTATATCATCCAAGCTGAAAAGACAGTCACATCCCAAAGAAGTGATAAGTGACGGACTGATAATAGCCATGATTCTGAAGGGTCTCCCAGAATCATATAAGCCGTTTGCCATTCATACTACGCAGAGCAGCGAGGAACAAACGTTTATCCAGTTTAAAAGTAAACTACGAAGCTATGAAGAAACTGAAAAGTTCGACACTAAAATAAAATCGGACAATGTAATGAAAGCAGACATGTCATCCATCATTTGCTATGGATGTGGAAATCGAGGCCACATGGCAAAAGAGTGCCGCCAAAGAGGTGTGCCAAAATGGTGCAACTACCACAGCACAACACACAGTGACGAGGCATGCAGGAGAAAAACCAAGCACAAAGATGATGCCAAACAAACCGCGGATGGACAGAAAGACCAAAAGGAAGAACAAACATTTATATTCAAAGTCAGTCAAAAATTCCTTCCGGACAACATTAAAAGTAATGGACTAATGGTAGACTGTGGAGCAACATCACACATCATCACGGAGGAAGACGCATTCACAAAATTTGATGAGACTTGTAACCCAAATGCACACTACATGGAGCTAGCTGATGGAACCAGGATGAACAACGTGGCATTAAAACGAGGGGACGCAGAGGTGTGTTTGCAGGACAGGGAAGGCAGATGCAGCAAGGTCACACTGAGGAAGGCCTTATTCATACCATCATATCCACAGAGCATATTCTCTGTGAAATCAGCCACAACTAATGGAGCCACAGTGACATTCCAAAAGGGACAGAATGAACTGATTCACAAAGATTGGACTGTTTTTCGCATTGAGGTGCACGAGAGACTGTACTACTTGAAAACGGTAAAAAACAAACAATGTGTTTAAAAATACAGTGAATGATATGATGTACACTGACAAAGTGAGTTTATCTTGTGATGTCAAAACATGGCATGAGATTTTGGGACAATGCAATATTAATGATGTGTTAAAATTACCAAATGTGGTAGAGGGTATAAAGATCACAGGTAACATCAAGATAGACTGCAGTGTGTGCACTGAGGGTAAATTCAACAATAGCAAAAATAAGAAAGCTGATGCAAAAGCTAGTGCGCCCCTGGAGCTGGTACATACAGACTTAGCAGGCCTCATTGAGCCAACTTCCTGAGATGGATATCAGTATGCTATTTCATTCACAGATGATTTTTCAGGGGCTGTGTCTGTTTACTTCCTTAAAACCAAAAGTGACACAACCCTAGCTACAAAGAAATTCCTTGCAGACAGTGCGCCTTATGGCAGGGTCAAGTGTATAAGATCAGATAATGGCACTGAATACACAAGCGATGTTTTTCAGTCACTCCTAAGGGAAAAGTGTATAAGACATGAAACGTCATGCCCATACTCTCCCCACCAAAATGGGACAGCCGAGACACAGTGGAGAACCCTGTTTGAGATGGGAAGATGTCTCTTATTAGAGAAAGGGTTACCAAAAGTGTTGTGGCCTTATGCTGTACAACATGCTTCTCATGTTTGAAATAGATGTTACAATGACAGGACTGAAAACACCTCATATTTCATGTTAACAGGGAGGAAACCAAATCTGTCAAAAATGTGGGTGTTTGGATCTGACTGTTATACCTACAAACATGATCATAAGAAACTAGACCCGAGAGGTGAAAGAGGGATATTTGTTGGACACTGTAAAAACAGCCGGGCATACCTGATTTACAACCCAGACACAGATAAAGTGTCAAAACACAGACTGGTGAAATTTGTTAAAATAAACAGTATTAAACAACAAACACAGACTGAATACGATTCAGAATTCCCAAGATACGAAGCCAAAAACCCCAGTACAGAGAGTAATACTGATATGGCAGAGAGTGATAATGAGGAGACTCTGTGCACATATTATACAGATGAGTCACAATGTGATGAAACAACAGAGAATGTAGTCCTAGATGACAGTGCAGACTCCGAACCTTGTCATAGTCAAAATACTCACCAAAAGAGAGAAAGAAAACCACCAAAATATTTAGAGGACTACATTACAGATGTTGAAAATACAGATGTATCCCATCTAAGTGTTGATTATTGTTACAGGGCAGTACATGGAATCCCCCAGAGCTACTGTGACGCCCTGAGGTCGCCCGAGGGGCCAGCATGGGAACGGGCTATGAAGGAAGAGCTCGACTCACTTAAAGAAAATGACACTTTTGAACTGACCTCTCTACCAGAGGGTAAAAATACTGTAGGGGGAAAATGGGTCTATGCCATTAAAGAAAACGTTGAAAAGGGGAAAATACTTAAGGCGAGATACGTAGCAAGGGGGTACAGCCAAACAGAGGGCACATGAGACATTTGCTCCAACAGCAAATCAGGTAGCAGTTCAAAACGACTTAATAGTCCATCAGATGGATGAAAAACTGCATACTTGCATGCTCCAATAGATGAAGATATTTTCTTAGAACAACCACAGGGTTTTGAAAATACATCTGAGACAGGAGAAAAATTAGTTTACAAACTAAAGAAATCCATTTACGGACTAAAACAGTCAGGAAGAAACTGGTACAAAGTTCTAAATGATCATTTAGAAGAAAACAACTTTGTGAGAAATTAATCTGACCAATGTGTGTACAGAAAGCAAACAGATAGTGAAACTATCATTGTATTAATCTGGGTGGATGATTTTATCATTGCAGCTAGCAATAATGATCTACTCAACAGGTTCAAAGACACGATGAAATCCACATTCAAAATGAAGGATTTGGGGAAAATAACATGCTTCTTGGGCATTAAGTTTGAACAAGAGGAAAATAAAATAAAAATGACTCAGAAAAAGTACATCCTTAAAATGTTGGAAAAGTTTGGAATGTCAGAGTGTAAAGCTAGATCTACTCCATGTGAGCTAAAAGTGGAGAGTGACAACAAGGAGGAGGGCAGCTGCAATGAGATGGCAAATCCAAAAGAATACAGGGAAATTGTAGGCAGTCTAATTTATGACATGACATGTACGAGACCAGATATAAGCTGGATAGTAAGCAAACTGTCACAAACAATGGCAAAGCCAAAAGCAGAGAACTTAGCGGCTGTCAAACATGTTTTGAGATACCTAACCAAACAAGGCCCTGCCATCTCGTGGAAATCAAAGAAACAACCCACAGTGGCATTATCAACGTGTGAAGCCGAATACATCGGCATGGCAAACACTACTCAGGAAAGCATGTATCTAACCCAATGGATTCTTAATTGAAAGAGTCACAGAGTACAAATATCTTGGCATCTGGTTAGATGATAAACTCACTTTTAATTTTCATATAAAAAATCTTGTTCGTCGACTACGACAAAAAATTGGCTATTTTTATAGGAACAAAACCACCTTCCCTTTATTTAGTAGGAAAAGGATTATTGAAGCAGTTTTCATGTCTGTCCTTGATTACGGTGATGTGGTTTACCGGCATGCATCACATTCATGTCTTAAACTCCTGGACTCTGTTTTTCACTCTGCTTTAAGGTTCATCACAGGAGATGCTTATGACACACACCATTGTCTTTTATATGAAAAGGTTGGGTGGTCCTCCCTTAAAGAGAGACGTGACGCACATTGGTATATTTTAATTTACAAAGCCTTGACCGGGAAGCTTCCTCGTTACTTAACTGAATTGCTGCAAATCTCAGATGGGCTTTATCAGACCCGCTCCACTGACATGCTTATGCTTTATGTCCCACAAGCCCGGTCTGAGCTAGGAAAGACAGCTTTTAGCTTCAGTGCCCCTGACTCCTGGAACAACTTACAGCAACAAATTAAACTAAATAACTTCATATCCTTTAACCAATTTAAACAAACTATTTTAAATCTGCCAAACTCTACCTGTAACTGTTTTAATTAGGCTATATTGTACTCTCACCCATTTAATTTTAATTGCTACCACTTAATTTCACCACTGTGTAAATGTTTCAATTGTTTTTCTCTTCACCTGTTGTTGTGTATTTGATGTATTTGCGTTGAATATTGTTAATGTATTGTTGTTTTTCCTTTGAATTTGTTTGAACTCGACGTCATTGTAAATGAGGGTCACCCCTCAATTGGTCTCTCGAGGATAAATAAAAGTTAAATGAAAAATTGTTAAGTGGTATGGATAATAAAGTCTACAGTTGCACAAAGATCCATGGAGACAATCAGGGTGCCATTGCACTGAGTAAGAATCCAGTGCACAGACAGAGGTCTAAACATATAGATGTAAAATATCACTTCATTCGTGATGCACAAAGGGAAGGCAAAATAGTAATTGTTTACTGCCCATCAGAAGACATGGTTGCAGACATATTGACTAAACCTGTATCAAAGATTGCAATGGTTAAATTCAAAAGGTTCTACTTTGGATGTTAAACATGTAATGTATGGCTTTGTAAGATGAGAACAAGTGGGGGTGTTAAATGAATGTGTTCTCATAATGTTATATTAGTTGTTTAAAATGATATGCCCCTATATTATGCGGATTTCGACCGACTTTTGTATCCAACATTATTTTACACCAATGTGATTGGTTGTTTTATTTTGTTTTCTGTATTGCATTGCATTCTGGGTCACTGACCGTTAATTGTTACTGCGCTCATGTCATGTCTGCTGATGATATACCGGATCTGTGAAGAAAGGAATAAAGAGATAAATGAAACATATGCAAGACGTGATTCTTTATCAACATGACGGAAGAGAATGAAACCTCAACAAATATGGACACAATAGACTATCAATATTGGATCTTTGTATGGATTTATAAATCGCTGAAAAGATGCACGTTCCTGGATGAATTGATAAGCTCCTGTATGGGTTACGATGGCGCGGAGGACAGCTGATTTGGAACGGAAAAACAGCTGTTTGCCTCCACGGGGAAAAAGTAAGGAACTCCGACTTTACTACCGTTCGAAAGTTATTAAAGCATCAACAAACTACGCAGCTTGCTGTCTCGGCTCACACACTCGGTTTCAGTGAGTACATTGGCATTATTAATGTTGGTTTGATGGTGTGTTTTTCTGGAACGAATATCCGAATATTCGCTCGGAAAAACCAACGAATACTCAATGCCTGAAAAATGGCATTCGGGCCAGCCCTACAGAACCATGTGCATAGTCCTCCCTAATGAGAAAGAGAGTCAGAGAGGCGATCACATGTTCAGAAATCATGCATCCAGCATGTATATATAAATAGCATTTATCTTACAGCTATGTTCTCACACATCATATGGCACATTCAACAGCCTGTAAATCACATGGCCTTAAAACACGGATTGAATGCGATTGCAATTGGCTTCTAAAAGGTCATTCCCTCTGAGGTCTAGAGGTATTCGATTAGAGGTACATAGGGGAAGGTGGGGTGATTTGTGCAACTTTTTACTCAAAGTGATTTTAAAGTGAGGCCTTGACAGTTATGTCTCCAACTCAAATATGTACATATATTTCAGGATGTTGTGCATCCCTGGCAATAAAAACTTTGGATCTGGAATAAACTGTTTAAGAAATATAGCTTTCGGAAAAAAAGTTGTCTTGTCGCACAAATCACCCCACGTAGTGGGGTGATTTGTGCGTCATTGTGTCACAATGACAAAGTCACCATCATCATCTTTCTGGCCATCTGAACTCTCATCAGTGGTGTCGTTAAGTGGAATTGAGATGTCACTCTCTCCTGAGCTACTGTAGACTATCACTTTCTTTTGGTGACCAGCGTATACAGCCATGCCACTGGCACAACTCTCAGAAATGTACTTTGCACTAGTTGCTCCGTGCTTGTGGAACCAACTGCCACCTGACAAATGTGATTCCCCCTACATTTCTGCCTTTAAATCAAGGCTCAAAACCCATATGTACACCCTGGTGTTTCCTCCCCATTAACCTCTGCACTACTTACTTACCTCTGCACTACTATCTGTGTTTATGTGGATGTATGGGCTTTACGTCTTTTATTTTGGTTATTGTTATTTTACCTTCATTGTTTACCTACTGAATGCACTATGTGCAGCACTTTGGACAGTGCAAACTGTCATAAATGTGCTTTTATAAATACATTTTACTTACTTACTTACTTATAACTCACCCAGGCCCTTGCGCACAAATCACCCCATCCCCAGAATTTTGGATAATAGGCATGATGCAGCAATTTAGGGTTGACATTGTGCTAACTATATAGACTCAAAGTGTAGCATACCAAAGCACTAAAACATGTGTCAAATGTTTTCAAACGTGTCTATAATTGTTCAGACACAATAATCAAAAAACCTTGATCATGGAAATTTTACTTTGAAAGGCAAAACACAGTTTTTTGAGCTTAAATGTGCTTATATCTTATTCCTTGTGTCTCCCTTCTTTACAGGATGAGTCAAATGGATGGCTCTTCTTAAATATGTGGTCACATTTCCAATTTCTTCCACGGTTTTCTAGAAACAAGGGGTTTTGCAACTTCCAAAATGCACAAATCACCCCACCTTCCCCTACTACTATTAATACCTATTTTAAATGTGCAAGAAGATCAATTATCAATTAAAGTGTTTTATATGGAAATGTTCAGAACACATTAGGCCTCTGTTTTCTGAGGTCTACTTATGTCCTAAACCATTGTGTATATACATAATGAGCTTAAATGGTGAGAAAATTAATTGTGATTTTTGAAAAACCTGGAAATTTGTGTGAAAGAAGAACCTTTAGTCATCCTGTTGAATTGTTTAGGCTCTTGAAATTGCTTTTCCTAAGCCTTAGCTTCAAAAATGCAGTGGAAATTTTCCAGAACACAGTAGGGAAGTTCTCAAAACATGACTAATATGAAAGTTGGTCCAGACGATTGTTGGTAGAAATGTTTTCTCAACATTCAAAAAACATAAGGAAATTAGACTGAATGAAGACTTTGAACCACATATAAGGATTCATGGGATGTATACTAATAAAAGAGGAATCATCACAAAACATTTTGTAAATATAAAAACAATAATTACAAACTACTTGCACACTATGTATATATTCTATGCACTATTTACAAGCTAAGTGGTAGTTGGGGAGATTCTGGGTCTTGCCTCTCGCTGTGATTTCTAAGTCTGTAAGGGACGGACAGTATCGCAAGAACACACCCCGGAAACAGAAGAACCTGTAGTTTGAGATAATGTTTCCATTTTATTCTTCAGCCATATCTTCACAGAGATATTAATAAAAATATGCACGTACGCGTGCAATCACTGGACCTCAGAGGGTTTTAATAGGGATGTAAAGGGTACTTGAATGTTTCACTCAAGTTAAAGTGAAAGTAAAAGTGTATTGATGTAGAAATACATTGTAGTTCAGTTAAAATGTAGCCTACTTTGACTTATAGGCACACTACACTAAGCAATCTCCAGTAAACAGTAAACAGACAACCTTTTTCAGTGTGCACACATGACAGACAGGGAGCAGATGGTGAGTAGATATTAGCTGATGTTAACAAAAAGCGTAGATTACAATAATTTAGTATGCCTTGATTATTACTGCATTACATTATCTAAAAGGTTTATGATAAGGATGTAGATAATACATGATAGATTATTTATTTAAATAGATCCTTTAGGTTAAAGAAAGTGCATTAAAGGGATAGTTCTGCATTTTTGAAGACGGGTTGCATGAGGTACTTTTTTGTACTTTTCATTGAAAACCTTTATTTGCCATAGAAATGTTCACCATAAAAGCTAAATATCCATTCAATTGAACACTAAATCTAGGATTATTTCACAGCTGTAGAGTAAATTATATTTACAGTAAGTAGTATGCAGGGTCGGACGTAGACATTACTAAATATAACATCTTCCTTCCAACCCTGCATACTACTTCACAGTCGGAGAAGTCGAGGCTATATTAGTGTTCTCTTTTAAGATGAAATTCCTTAGAGGTTGAGATCTGCATAAAGGTGTATGCATCATTATTTGAGTAGCAGTTTCTAATGACTTGTTGAATAATTTGTGTGTTTATGCACCATTTAAAAGCTCATCAGCTTGTATTAGCACTAGGCATATGACTGGGAGTATACTACGCAAGGGAAGCGATGAGGTGGCAGCACAGTGACACCATAAGTGTGTGTGTGTGTGTGTGTGTGTGTGTGTGTGTGTGTGTGTGTGTGTGTGTGTGTGTGTGTGTGCATGCGTGTGACATTAATTTGTGATGTAGAAAAGGTGCTACGATGGCGCTGAGAGCAGTGTGGAATTGTGGTACCTCATTTGGCAGACTCCATCTGTGACAACTCAACTCCTCTGTCTTCCCCTGTAAAGTGCAAAAGGTTAAATGGTTTTGGGACTTCAATATCAAAAAAGCACTTCACTCTTTCTCACACACACACATATTTGCACGCACACAAGGGCATTCTGTTGTGCAGGTGTCTGAACAATTGGGTATAGTGTATAAATAGGCCAGTGTGTTCTCTTCCCCCTATGCAGCATTGCTTGAATTTTTAAAGACACACTTATTCTCAACTCCTGGCCAAAGTGACTCGAGCTAGTCACACCCTACAATTCTTAAAAGACAGGAACAATTTAGATGAGTTTTTCCTTTGGACCACTGACAAGTTACATTTGAATCCATCTCCTTTTAAGAGCTGCAGCCAAATGAAAGCAGCGTGTTTTGGCAGTCCTCTGGTGGGTTGGTCAGGTTTCATTCATGCACAGTGAGGCTACTCCTGCTAAACTTTGTTGCTATAGTGACGCCAAGTGGATAAAAAAGAGATTTCATCCTTACTGTCTTTGAAACTCCCAATCTGTCTGTCTCTGTTGACTTATACCATACATGGTCAAAGATAATAATAATTGGTAATATGTATATAGCGCTTTCTTGGAGGTCACTCAAAGACACTATAGATGAACGTGATTGTTTGAAAATTTTTATATGAACCAGCCTTTTTTTCAAATTTAAATGTTGTGGTTAATCTGAAATGGACACAATCTTTTCATAGCAGAATGTGATGCTGCAAAGATAACAGCTCTCTCCTGAAACAGCTGAATTTGTTTATGCATTTGAAAAATTCTTGGTAGAAGTTGATATAGCCAAGACCCCATGGAGAAGGATGTTAACTCTGAAAAAGCAGATTTTTGGTTGGCCGAAGAGATTGACAGGCTGGGACAACGATATGTGTTTAATAATCCCACAAATTCCAGGGACCTCCTACTGTGGTGGTTTCCAAGTGAGCTTACTTCATCTCAGTGTGAAAATAACTCTGCAGCGAATAAAAAATTAAAATTTCAAACTCTTAAATCTGATCTTTTGGGTCGGACTTGAGTGCCACATCACAAAGAAAAAACCTATTTGAAAAACTGAAAACATATTTACAAGATCTAATTAACATGGATTTTCTGTGTGAATATTTTCTTTTTTCTATATTAGTAATGTGCGTTCCTCTACAGCACAACTAAATCTGAAAGCTGCAGGCGTATGTGTCCTCTTAAATATTATAGGTGGAGTCAGTCATTCTCGAAAATGCATGTTGTTAAAATCACTTTTTGTCAAAATCAGTGAATAACTACTCATGATCTGCTACCTGTCCGTATGTTGTGAGCATTAAAAAATCCAATGTTAAAAAAACACAGCCTAGGCATGTTGCTAGCTACCCTATACCCGTGTTTACATACCAGTTTACAGAACATTGGGTGTGACTCCACCTTTTACCACTCAGCCACAGCCACTCAAAGTTTTATGTGAGACTTTTTTTTCAAAACCAATCAAACTCAGAATCAATATCGGTCTCTTAGCTTTCTCTTTAATGCAAAGTGCATGAATGATCAGCTGAAAGGCCTCAGTGGTTTCAAATGAGGCGAGCATCACATAAGCATTATGTGATGTCAACGTGATATAAATGGCCATAAACAACGCTTTCACAAACCCCTTTAAGGTTTCATTTTACATCATCTGATGGATGAATATACACATCACTGTGACCATGGAATATTAAACTGTTAAAGTGCAGATCAATCTTTTTAATAAGCCTCTCTAAAGTGATTGTCAATGAACTCTGTGGAAACACTGCTCAATAAGTAATTTCACAACATTTCTGTTGCCACTGCACGCAATTGGATAGAACTACGACCAATCAGAGCAATGAACAAGGTGACGTATTAATCCCCGTTCGTTATGCGAACAGCGGGTTTACTGTTAAAGTAAACTGTTGGCGTGGTCGGTCGGCAAAACAGAACATTCCTCTTAATTGCTAATTAAATATTTGAGTGCCGTCTTCCAAAGAGGCGAAAGCCATCTCAAACTCAAACAACATATCCACAGCCATCTCTGTTTTACGGCTTCGGCGGCGTATGATGCACAGCACTGTCTTCATCCGGTTATGTCCGCCCCAGAGCACCATACATTGGGCTCTGGCCCGCCCATATCGGTTTGATTGGTAGCTCAGGATTTCTTGACATATTAAATGAGCTTCAACGGAGAGTGTCCAGACCAACAGGCGCAGCAAATTTAATTTGTTAGCGCCTAGCGGCAGGTCTGGTTTTCCAGGCTAAATTTCTGCCTCAGTGTCAAAAGTTCCACTCATGGGGGCGCTCATAGTGTAGTGGTAAGAGCCCCCCCCCCCAACCCCCCATGGAGATTCTGTCCTTAGCAGAAGCAGCAGACCACAGGTTTGAATACAGCCCGTGGTTGTTCTCTGCATGTCATTCTCCTCTCTACCCCATTTAACATTTGACAAACATGTATTTATTTAAGCTTGTTAACACCAGGATACATTAACAAATCAATAACTCTTCTTGGGATGATTAATGTTAAAATAAATGTGTGCAAATCCATTTTTAAGCTTTATTGACTCAATTGTTTCTGATATTCTGAGTTGTATTTTAAAGCTGCTACCTAAATCGACTAGGGCTAATTTACACTTAAGTAAATATGTAGCAACTGCAAAGCATAAAATCTATATGAGAAAATAAATAACTGGTAAAACTGCTTTGCTGTGTGTGTGTGTGTGTGTGTGTGTGTGTGTGTGTGTGTGTGTGTGTGTGTGTGTGTGTCTTAGAAGCTCTGGCTGTCCTCCTCTACCACTGACCTGCCCCCGGCAATTTTCCTACATCTGCCTCTGCGTGGCTTTCGAAGGATATCTCTAAAGACCACATACACACACACACACACACATACACATACACACACACCAACAATAACAACAACGGAATTCTTGTGCATCTAGTACTCGTGTCAGTACATGGAAACTCAGTTGGGGATTCTCTTTGTTTTTGGGAGGCGCTGCCAACTGCTTCACGAGTATCTGTAAACAAGTGTTAGAGAGAACAAATCAGCAGAAGTGGAGAATGCTAATTGCTATTCTGCATTCTGCGGGAGAGAATATATAACATTAGACTTGTGAGAATAAACTGAACAATACAGATTTGCATTTCTAAAAGGGCTGTAATAATGTGAGCTGCTTGCCTTAATGTTTAGGTAACTCTGACAGACATGTATTCATGTCATAGGATCATAAACAGTTTTTTTTACTTCACCACTGATATTTATTTTTGGTGGTGAGCTAAGCAGCATTTTTGTAGCTAAAGGCAAATGGCCTCTCATTAGGTCAGTTGTTTTATGCGTCCGGCAGAATATTGTATCTAAGGTCATAGGTGGTATCCTATTGTACAATGATCGGAAAAAAAATTAGCATCTTTATTCATTTTATTCTGCAATGAACTGCCCTTTGTTCACAGTTGAAAAATGGCCTTTACCTTAGCAATTGGTGTCTTTTACAGTAATTGTACCTCTCAGAACATCAAGGGGAACGATAAGGTTTTTCCCATGATGCTGTATTACAAACGTCCACTAGAGGAGGTAGGAGACAAGCACATGCCTCGCAGACAAGAGACGGACTTGGTCACATGTAGCCTTACAGTATAACATCCCAGACCACAAACATGCCCTATCACTGTCAGATGCACAGCAGCTAACAATGAGTAACACAGATCAAAACAGAATGTATTGAATTCTCTGCCACTGAAATAAAGCACCCTTTTTCAGTTTGGAAGGACAAACTTGGTGTAGTATCACAAACAGACTCCGAGCCACCACTTCCAATCTGCTCTAGATTAGGCTGATTGCTTGCCTGTGGAAACTGTCTGCCTTGTTCTGATTAAAGGGGGGAACCTCGTAAATATGCTGCTGCCCATAAACGATTTCCTCGTTACATCAAAGTCACACGGAAGTTGTAAGCTGCTTTCATAATTGCAACAAAGCACAGGCACCTTCTAGCAGGCCCATACCACCACCAAATTCCCCCCGCGGCTCTGTTTTTTTTTTTTTAAATGCCGGAGAGGTCTGGTAGAATTTGACTAATTCAAACCTTAGTGGACAGTTGTCATTAATATTAAGTCCAATGAGGCAGGAAGGATGTGGTGCTGATTAGGTTTAAGAGTGGGAACAAATGAGTGAACTTTTCCGATCAAGCTGTTAGTATGTAGGCTAAGCAAGCCGATATTAAATATATGAACATTTTGCCAATAGACACTTCTGTAACAAAAACCGAACTGTTATGGATGCAGCAAATGAGATATAGAAATATAGATTTAACAAAAGTTAAAATGATAGACAATAGTTCCTGATTGTAGAAAATAGAGATACAATCCCGTCATCAATGCAGAGTTCTCACACTCCTGTTGTAAAACTTGGATGACTGAGTAATGCTCATAAATATTTAGATAATGATTGTCAGACAAACAGCGCACTGTATTTCTGTACAAACACGACATCATTATAAAAGTGTATTCCAGCTTGGAGAAAATGACAGAACAGTCATAACGGGGAACTAGCTGTGAAGTTGGATAATTTATGGGTTTTATTTATGGTTCTGTCAAAGATTGCTGACCACTGTCTGATGGGAAACACAGACACAAGATTCAATCTCACACACACACACACACGACGAAGAGCAAGTGTAAAGCATATAGGTGTAAAGCATAGATAGTATAATAAAGGTGTAAAGGTAAAAAGAATAGCTGGTTTTACTTGTACCTTTTTGGAAGATCTTCAGTGAATGTAGTGCTCATGTTTACATATTGCTAATTTAATTTAATTTTTTACACATTTATCTATAAAACCAAAACAGTCTGAAAGTCTTTCATTGTTTTGTTCATTTGAATAATAAAACATTAGCAGAAAAAAATAGACATATGTACAGTATATATAAATTGCATAGCACAATGTAGGCCCTCTCAAAGGGACGTTCAGAAAGGACAATATAAATACACTTTTGGTCAGAACTTAAGTACCATATTCACTCAACTGATCATAAATACACGACATGAGGCATTCGTACATTTTCAGCATTATCATATTTCCGAAAATAAATATGTCTCTATAAATTCATGTTGAGGAAATTGGGGAATAGCTAAACCAATATATTTTTATTACTATGAAAGCTATACGTTTAAATGAATTGTGTAAAGTTTTTTTGTTATGAATTATCAATCGTACTGTTGTGAAGAGAATGTAAACTAAAGGGGAAAAATAGTTGTAATTTAAGGCAGAATGAAATCTTAAATAAGGCTTCAGTGGTATGTTCAATAGGCCTGAGTCACTATAATTCTCCTCATCGTCCATACAAGTGTCCCGAGTGACTTGATATTAAGGCCCAGACACAAGGCACTGTATCGAGTTCAGAGAGAAAGGCTTAAGTGAAACGTTGTATTATTGTGCTCAGTGCAAGTCCTCGCCCAGCTCAATTATTGCAAAAGTAAACAAGTGAAGAGTATAAACAGCTGGACAGCAACGCCCCTCCCTCGTTAAGACAAGTCATGTAAACACGCAAGACCGAGGGGGCAGGAAGACATTAAAGTTTTTTTTAGTTTTTGTTTTTATCCTCGCTGTGGGAAAAATTGGATTTCTAAATTTGACTTGGAAGTGCTCGGGAAATTTGTGCAGTAGATATATTATAGACATTGATTTTTCTTTTTCTTTTTTAAACGTCCGCCACATGTCCTCTCTGTCCATTTATGGGTATCCCAGAAAAACGCATTTCATCAGTTGGTCATTGATATTTCCAATCTTTACGACAAGTGGTACATGCCGTAGCCCAGAGGAGAGGCGTACAGTCCTAAAGGTGAGAAGGGCATTAAAGGTCTGTGGTGGTGGTGGTGGTAGGCATTGTAGGACTGTCCGTACAGAGACATGGCGCCTAGCGACAGTGGTATCGTGAAGCCGGGGTGCAGACCTCCGTGGGCCGCTGCCGCCGTCACTGCTGCCGTCTTGGCGTCGGCGGCCATCTTGAGTTTCTCCAGCTCGGCCTCCTGCAGCCTCTTGGCTTTGGCCCGCCGGTTCTGGAACCAGATCTTGACCTGGGTCTCTGTCAGCGCGAGGGAGGAGGAGAACTCTGCGCGCTCTGCAATGGACAGGTACTGCTTCTGTCTGAACTTCCTCTCCAGGGCCAGCAGCTGAGACGTGGTGAAGGGCGTGCGCGGCTTCCGGTTGTTCTTGTGTTTCCTCAGTGGACAGGCAGGACCGCCATGACCTATAGAGAAGAAACAAGTAAATGAGGATGATATTACTTGTTATTGGACTTTCACTGATGTATTGACAATTTGTTCTCTATTACTCTTGGTCCCTTGGCTATAATTAATGGTTAGATATA
Organism: Hyperoplus lanceolatus; assembly: GCA_026929865.2. Classification (NCBI taxonomy): domain Eukaryota; kingdom Metazoa; phylum Chordata; class Actinopteri; order Uranoscopiformes; family Ammodytidae; genus Hyperoplus; species Hyperoplus lanceolatus. Next base: position 12,483,070 of record CM049407.1, read on the forward strand.
AGTTTAACTCAAAATAGAAAGTTAGACCTTTTTTCACATGGCTACACCTTTTGAATACAACACATAGGCCTACCTATATGTTGCTGGGTCAAAAGTACTTCGTAGCACACTAACCACCAGATATTTAGTCACTGAATATCTGTGTGATTCAGAATAACCAAAGTGGTTTCCTTGGCACAATCCTGCTTTATCAGCTGTACGCCTTTGTTGAGATAACTGTCCAACATGAGATATTATTTCAGCACATCTTGTAGAAAGTCATAAACCAGTAAACTGCACATCTTGCAATTTACTGGAACTGGATTATGCAGAAGATTAAAAAACATTTGGAAAATGTGGACTATTTGTTCAAAGGTTTTTAAAAGGCAACTTTAAATGTCTGGCTTGCATTAATGTTCATACAACGACAATAACGTTACAAAATGCTCTGTCGTGTGGGAGAAACTCACGGGGCTGTGTGGAGAACGCGCTGCTCGTGACCCAGGGTGCGCAGTCCTCAGACTCGGATGCCTCGGATTTGACCGGCGACGAAGGCGCAGCCGTCAAGCTCTTTTGGCTCCCAGCGGGAAAGCTGCACGCCTCTCGACACACATACAGAGAGTTCAAACCCAGAGGGGACACCGCGACCACCGAGCCCGGCTCCCGTTTAAAGCAGGTGGACTCCCCACCGCGACCGTCCGTCTTCCGGCCAGACATCAGCGCCTCCACGCTGAACGGATGATGCCGACGCACCACCGGGGATGTCTTCTCCTCCGTCAAGTCCGCGCGGTTACTACAATTACTGTCCTCCTCGGAAGAACTGCATCCCAAGTCGTTAATTATCTCCCGAGAAGCCATCTCCATTCTGGGTCTCATCCAAAGAAAAAGTTAGAAAAATAAAATATAAAAGTCCAAGTGAAAGAACAGTCACAGTGAACCCAGGTGAGACTCGCTCCAGCGAGCGCAATGTTGTGGAGATGTCAAGTAGGCTGCTATGTGGGAGTATGTAGACGCATCACGTTTGCACTGCTCAACTTTGACCAATCACCGCCGCCCCAAATGTTTATGAGCGAGCAGATCAGATGCTGCCTTTAAGGACAATCGGAAACGGAAGTATCTTGTTTTGAGTGGAGCAGAGTAACATTCCCCATAAATCCACTATTATTTTTATCATCATCATCATGATTCTTTACAAATGTATTGTATTTAACTTGTTGCAATTTCAGCTAGCAGCTGTTCAGTTGTGTAACACGGAAGACAATTTTTCATATAAAGCTAAACAAAAAAATCAAGATTTCTTAAATAGATTCAACATGCTTTGCACTCATGTTACCTCTTTGTTTTAATGAGTGAATTAAAGGAAATAGTCAGCAGACAACTAATAGCTGTGCCACAGTCATTATCACGTGGTAAGCGTCAGTAATGGATTAGTTCTCACTCTAACCCCATGAGGCTGCATGAGTAAACACAGGCCCCATGCGGATAATTATGGTAAATTACACCCAGGATGAAACACTAATACCTTTTCTTCTTATCTTCCTTTCTAAATTTGTTTTCTGTTCTCTTGTATTGGGACTTCCCATCATATCTCACAACAAGAGCTATCGGCAGTCTGGCGTTCAAAGAACACACTCAAATTATAGAGTAAATCACTTTACTAAATTACAGATTTCGTATATTTTTTATTTTTGTAAAGGTGCACTATGCAGTTTTCGGGGGAAGGGGATCTGTTTGCAGAGCTTGTAGTAAATTGAAAAAGGTAAATTTTATTCTACATATATAAGCCTTAATATGGTTAATTAATTCAGTATAAATCAAAACTAAATTAATTTGAGGAACTTGGAACCAAACACAAGACTACAAAACTGTGTGCCCTGCTGCTGTAACAAAAAAAAAAAAAAATGTTAAACAGTGACTTTTAGAGTAGCTTTCTGACATCTTGTAGTGTTCCAGTGATCCAATTTCCTTGTGAGGAAAGTTTGTTTATTCAGTTATGAAATATACCTTTAAAAAAAATGTCCCTTCTCTGTCACACCCAAAGTTCTATAGTGCACCTTTAATCCAAGCGTGACTGTACCCAAAGAACATGAGATATCCACATGTCTGCAGGCGACTCATTGATCTTCCTGTCCTGTGATTTGGTCCCATCCTCCGCACACAGAGGACATGAAGTTACTCATTGTGATCCTCATGAAGTAACTCATTGTCATTTCTCCATGGTCAATTCCATGTTATGTCAGATGAAAGTGCCTGACTCCATTAATGAGGACACTTGTTTTATTACACAGTTTATCAGAAATTAAACGGTCCTTTCATGATGGGGTAAAATAGTTTAAGCGGAAATAGTGTTTCACATATTTTCAGTTTCCCATGGTCATGCTTGTCATATCTCTCACCCTGTAACACCCAGGCCATTGTCAATTGAAACCGTTATGTGGATCAAGGATAATTAATCCCTGTTTCAAATCACAAGGCCAGATCCACACTCATAAACATAATCGATTGTCTAAGTCATAAAAGCAGTGAGAGCAGTTTGCGTGTGTGCCCGTCATATACCGCCCTGCAGCCAAGTGCAGAACTATTACAGCCTCCCACTCCCACAAGATTAAGTTGCTTTTCTGATAGTTTTCCTTACGACTGCAACAAAGAACAGCCTCACTCTAGGCTTACACCTCTGTGCAGCAAGTTTTTGCTATTCAATACAGCCATTCTTTATAAAAAAAACATAAAAACTGACACACTGCATAATGTCTTCCAAGATTTATGTACAGTCAATCCTCTCTTCTTGGGCATATTTTTGTGTGTAGCCAGCGGGGCCCGGGTAAAGATGACTGTGTCAGACTGTAGCGCATGGGCTCGGTTCCCAGGAGACTGCCACTGTTGCCTTATTAAAGTGGGGTTATTTCACAGACAATCAGAGGTTTGTGACGGCGCCAGTGAGCGGCCAGATGAAAGGGCTGACTCCTCAGGGGAGAAACTGTTGCCTTTTTTTTTTTGCAGCTCTGTTCAAGATCCCCACCTTCATCCTCCTCCACTCACCTCCCCTGCCTCTCTCTCTCTCTCTCTCTCTCTCTCTCTCTGGCTGTGCCCGCACGCCCTGCAGGCACCTTGTCAGTCATTATTCACGTTCTTGGCTGAGCGTCAGTGGCATGTTCCCTCCTTTCCTCCCTCCTGTCTTCTTTCTCGCACCCTTTCATGTCTGCTCTGCTTAGTTAAGTCATGTACACATTACAGTTAATTCATTCCTTCTTCTTTCTCTATGTCTTTACCTCCACATGACTTTCTTTCTTTACCGTGTCTAGTGATCTTTGCTTTGTTCTTTATAGAGTGTGTGTACACCTTGTGTTTGTGTGTACAGTATGTGTGACTGTATTGCTGCATGTCTTAGCCATGACACTTCTGTCTAAGACATTTTTAATCTCAATGAAGTATTTTGCCTGGTTAAATATAGGTTTAATAAAAATTTAAATATTTTTCATCCTGGACCATCTGTCTTTCATTTTTTCTTTCCTCCATCTTTCTGTGTCTATTCTGTGTTCATCAGAGGTATGTCTAATCTGGAAGGATATTGAAATCATTCTTGGCAAGAGTGCCAACTTGTCTTTAAAGAGGAGAACTGCCAATTGCAGATATACTCATCATAAAAGCTGTCGACGCTCATTTAATTATCTTATTTGAGGAACACAACCCATTTGGCACCAACATGAGCTACAGCCTGTATACCGACAGCACATCTACATAAGAGGTCAGGCCCAACTCAAGTAATACACAATCTAAGGTGTGAATGAATGGAAACTGATAAAGATAACATTCTATGATGACATACACATTACAGGTGTTGAATATATATTAGTAGACATGCAAATGATGTGACCGCACCTTTGTGGAGCCAAAGAGAATTTTTCAAAACGAAGAACAAGGAGAAGGAATAAAGGAAGGAAGGAAGAGGAGGGGTAGAAAGGAGAGGGGTGCTCTCTTGGGTGTAGCAAAATTACCCACACATCCCACTTCCTTTTCCATAATATAATTTCAACCTGATAATAGCAAAAGCAATTTGTCCCAGCATGTTTGTGTGTGTGTGTGTGTGTGTGTGTGTGTGCGTGTGTGTGTGTGTGTGTGTGTGTGTGTGTGTGTGTGTGTGTGTGTGTGTGTGTGTGTGTGTGTGTGTGTGTGTGTGTGTGTGTGTGTGTGAGAGAGAGAGAGAAGCTGCAGAAGCCTATGTGTGTGGGTTGGGCACACCTCAGAGCATTGTAATTACAGATGCAGCTTTGATGTGGTGGAATGTTTGGTTGGGATAATCAGCAGACTGTGCTGCACTCACACACTATTTACATTCCCATTAAAACACTCATTCACACCATCATGTCAGTACATTTAACTGTCTTACTGATATTACAAAGTTGGGCAAGTAATATGTTAAAGTGTGGAATGATATTGGTAACATCACAGAGATTAGTGTCTGTGTGTAGTGCTACGTACATGTATGTAATCCTGGTATTAGTTGGCAGTTCCTCTCGAAGTCCATACACTTCTAATGATTTTTTTTTCTGGCTCGTTCTAACCACTTTTCACTGTATGGAAAATGTGTGCAAAACCAAATATAAGAATAATCAAAATGATGCTCTGTGTTCTAAATAGTTTCCCAGCGTTTAACACTATACTCAAATTTTCACACGTAAAAAAACGAAAACTTCCCTGCTTCACTTAGCTTGGTCCATACACAAATATTGTAAAATGAGAACACCTTACGACTTACGAATATCTTTACCACGCAATTTCAATTATCGTTCTGTATACACACTTAGGTCGCATTCTTCTCAGTGAGGAAAAGTTACTTGTCAAACCAGTGGGACATGTTGTAAATAAATGACTGACACACAAACATACACACACACACACACACACACACACACACACACACACACACACACACACACACACATATCTACACTTTATTGTTCACATTGTTTTCACTCGGCTCTAGATGAACTTAGCACTGTCAGCCTCCCCACCTCTCTCTCTCTTTCTCTCTCTGTCTCTCTCTGAACTTCCCAGGCCCTCAGAGCCTCCGCCTGTAATGCACCTAAATGACTACCTTGAATGCTACAATGGCGCCAGGGCCAATTAGCTGCTAACACTGGAGACAGATCTATTCAGAAGCCGGAGAATGAGGCCTCCTGTAACGTGAAAGATTGATGCCCACTTTGCTAATGACAGGAGAAGCAGGCAATCTGTTGCTTGACTCAGCCCGGGGCGGTGTTACAGGAGAGGATCAGCTGATTGCTGTGAGCCTACAGAGGAAGGCTCCTGAGAAAATTGGGTCTGTATGAGTCACTACAGGTAGAAGGGAGGACATAAACACAGGCGCATACACATCCATATAATCATGTATGTTTTCAGCTAGTATTGGGCAATAACATGATACATAATGTATTTTGCTTAGCTGGCAATGAGCAAGATTTTTTCCATTAATGCTATGGCATGTAACTCAAAGTTTCAGCCAAAAACAGGTCATCTTTAATTATACTGCAATAAATCGTACCTTCATGAGGGTTATAATGTTTTTGTTTGAACCCATTTCAGGGAGTTTTGATTCAACTGTATGACATCTGTAGATTGTGATTCTGTCAAGTGTAGAATATGTCAAAGAACACTCTAGGCCCATTAAAGAGCCCATACATATTCATAGGAATACACACATTAAGTCCGGTTCACTTTAATGACCAAACAGCCAAGCTGGTCGATTTTATTACAGGAAGTAAAAAATAATACAGCTTCAATAACAACATCACATAGCCATAATGATAACTGACACAGGGCATAGGAACAACACACGCCAAATATCACCTCAAATCAAATCAAATCAGTTTTATTTGTATATCAAAAATAGACATTTGCCTCAGTGGGCTTTACATTCCATACAGTATGACACCTTCATATAACAAATTTCAAATCCCACCGTGTCAGGCAAAGTTCCTGCCTCGTATGTAACAAACTGATCCTTTTTAAGGTGATAGTTGCTTGGGTGATTGCCAACTGCAATCATTTTTTTGGAACTGTTCTGGCTTCTTTGATGAAGGTTTGAACACTACGCACATAGCCTACTATGTACTTATCTGCAAATGTAAGTTCATAACTTCACATCACCGCAACCCATCATTATCGGGTCTTCCTTTCAATTCATGAGTAAAATATTACACCTTGAAGGGTTTTGGAATGTTCAGCACATTCAAACCCGGCTACCTCTTGGCCCCCATGGTACCCCAATAACATTTACTAAAATAGGTTTGCATTCATTAGAATCACAGAAACCAATCCTAACTCAATGTGCATAACAGACCTCATGACTCCAGTTTCCGTGTCAAACTCTCAACCTCCGCAAAAGCCCAAAAAGTCTAGCTAGGGGCCATATGTTCCCTGCAAAACCATGTAGATTCCCCTTGACACACTATATCTTAATCAGTTCTGAAAGGTAGGATTTATGACAAGGTTGTCGTGTAAATCACATTAAAACTTGTATTATGAAAAGGCACTGAAATGTGTATAATTGTTTTTAAGTGGTGCTGGGAGGGCAATCGTGCCTGTTGTGTGTGTGTGTGTGTGTGTGTGTGTGTGTGTGTGTGTGTGTGTGTGTGTGTGTGTGTGTGTGTGTGTGTGTGTGTGTGTGTGTGTGTGCGTGCATGCATGTGCGTGTGTATGTGTGTGTGCATACTTGCGTGTGTGTATGTGATTGTGTGAACATGCACAGTTTTCTGGGAAGTTTTCCAAAGATTGGGGAAATCCACCTTCCACACAACAAACAACTTAAACCACAAAAACAAATCTCCTTAAAATAATTATTTTCCCCGTCTCATTACAGCAAATAACATTTCATGGCAGAGCAAACCACAACTTTCCCAGCTATTATGGTTGCATTACACGCACCCTTCGAGTTATATGGGAGTGAAATGTGCTCACACACGGGAACCGAAGAGAGACGAGCCTAGCTTATCTGAGCAAAAACAATTGGGAGGCCCCTTTGGTTTATGTAAAAGCTGCTTGATTTAAGTTAGGTATTAACCCTAAAATGTGCATAATGTACACCAACCTGGCATATACAGTCAATACTTTGCAGTATACGACATGATTTTGATTAATATGCTGCTTTAAAGAATAAGTCTATGTTCAATTTCAGTCTTGAAAGTTTAAATTCAGACATCTAATTTATTCTGAACTTTTTAAAGCTTCTCTATCATTTCACAGTGAAGTTCTTGGCCTTCATGTGCTTTCAATAAATGCCATCAACCTATCAAGATTTACAGCATAACTTTATAGAGTCCACTCATCTTTACCGAGATCCAAGTCTCAGTGTGTTTGTGTTTTACTACCTACAATCAGTATGTGCAGCTCCGCCATCCGTGTCTATGCTGAGCTACTTTTTATGGAGTCGTAAAGAACAAAGCACTTAACTGAATAAACAAATCAGCCGCTCTGCACAAAACAAGGAAAAAGGGAACATCAAAGCTGGATGTGATCATTTTAAAGGTCAGGTCTTGGGAAATGACTGGCTGACTTACTCGTTGGTTAGTTGGCTGTGGGGTTTGCTGTGTAAGAAAGATGGCTTTTTGGGCTTTGTGCTGCATGCGAGTGGATGACTGAATATCCTCTGGGAGGACTGGCCAAGTGAGCAGCTGATTATTTGAATCTCTGGGCGGCTCTTTGATTCAGGCCGACTCCCAGACATGTAATGAGGTGCAAAGAAACACACAGTGGATCTTTGATGAAATCTTTCCTTTGTGTGTGTGTGTGTGTGTGTGTGTGTGTGTGTGTGTGTGTGTGTGTGTGTGTGTGTGTGTGTGTGTGTGTGTGTGTGTGTGTGTGTGTGTGGTGCGCGTGTGTGTGTGCGTGCGTGCGTGCGTGCATGAGTGTGTGTAGGCAGACTCGAGACTCAGACTCGCTGCTGTTTAATGAGCCAAAGACGCCAGTCACAGTGGGACCATGAGGGACAGGGCTGGGGTATGACAGGGAGTCTAGAGCACACTAACTCACGTTGGCTGTGATCTTTGCTCCAACCCTGCATAGGGAGAGCTGCCACCGGGGTCCTTTGCGGTGACCCTTACTACGCCTACAAGGTCAAAGGTTGCAAACCTCTGCGTGCGCCCTTTGAAATGGAGCGATGGGGGCTTGCCGCCGGACCTGATTGGCAGGATGGCAATTACCAAACACGCTTGTCTAATTTATCAGGCTCACTTTACAGCCACGGGAATGAGAGAAAGGCAGAGGAAGCATCTGAACAGCAAGGTTAATAAAAGTGGGATAAACAGTGGACATGCTTGCCCTTTCCTTTCCTAAAGAATAAACATGGAATGTAACAGGTATATTAAATGTAAGCTTACATCAGACATTTCTATAGTACAGTAGAGAAATTAACCCAGCAATGAGCTGATCAGTTGTAAACAAATCCATAGTAATCCAAACTAGATTATATGGGAGTGAAAATTAAAGTGACTTCACCAAAAATACCTAGACTTTTTTCTTTTCAAAGCTGAGCCAGGAAGTAGTTTTGCAACAAAAAAAATCTAATAAAGAAACCATAAGACATAGAGAGGGGACCAAGATGTCTTTGCTGTTTTGATCCTTTCCCACAGCTCAACAAAAGTCAGCTGTTTACATAAAAAAAACTGCTCACAGCTGTAAATATCCACATATTTTAACAATTACTTCTCATTTATCATATTAAGGAGCTAAAACAAAAATAAAGATTTGGCTTATATTCCCCAGATGGCCAGAACAACACCTGAAAATGAATTCCCAGAAGTTATGAGCTTACATTTGCAGATAAGTACATAGTAGGCTATGTGCGTAGTGTTCAAACCTTAAGAGTCCAGAACAGTTCCAAAAACATAACTGCAGTTTCCACTGTCCCCAAGTGGCCACATTGTAAGTTAAGAGACTGGAGGTTGCCATCTTAACAACCTGGCTAAGATATTAATTCCATAATAATGATATGACACTCATTTCCCTCACTGGCTTTCTCCTGCCTTCTCTGCTCTTGTGTCAGTGGCCCCCTTCAAGCCTTTTTAAGTGTGGCTGTCTGCTGATTTGCAGATAACTGTTGGCTGTAATACTAACCAGGAAATGGAATGATCAACTCCAGATGATGAGACAAGCTCGAGGAGAGAGCTGGTAAGACAGACAGAGACAGAGAGAGAGAGAGAAGGGAGGAGGGAGGAGTTTGGGATATAAGAGGACAAGTCTACCGACTGGGCAGTTTTTATATTGAATGTGCCAATTAGTGTGTCTTTGGTGTTCAAACAATCCAGCTCCTAGATGTTTGTGGAGCAATCCACATTTGATTAAAGTGAGACGAACATCGTGGGTTATTAATTGCACTTTATTACAAAGGTGTTTGTGTTGCATGTCAGTTTATTTCTTACCTAATTGAATAGCAATTACTCACGGATCAGAAGTGCTTGAGTAGCACTTAGGATCTATTTGCTTGTAATTTCCCCTTGGGCTGTGTTTGAGTACAATGACTACATCTGCCAGCTTGACCCAGAGTTTGGAGGAGTGAATGACATTGTTTGCCTTCGGAGTAATGGCTGTCATTATGGTGAATTACTACTCTACGCAAACACCCAAACATTCTCTTAAACCATCCCACAGCGCTCTGTCTCTATCTGGCTCTCTGGTGCTGGTGCCTTGTTACAATCAATTAGGCTGATTACAAGCACTATCTGCACCACTTCAAAGGAGGGCCATTACAGCGGGTCAGACTAACTGTCTCTTCGCTGCACTGCCCTGTTGTTTGTCTCGGGAGTAAGAAGAAGCCTTAGATATGTCAGGCTTTATCATTTGACGAGCTGAATTTTGTCAATAAAGAGTTTTTTCTTGAAAATCTGAACAATGCTGGCAACAGAGTAATTAAAGGATAAATGCAATGATCTGAAGACAAGTGGTGTCATCTGTCCACTTTGAAGTTAAGGGCTGACTCCTCGTCAGGTCAGACGACAGGTCAAATAATAAACGGAGGGACACAGAGAGAAGGAGCGAGACACCAAGTCTAGACGGCATATTTAGGGACCCACCCTGGGTTGCTTTGTTCTCCGCCATGTCTACAGGTAATTACCCCAACAAACTACTGGGAGCACTGTCAAATCCTGGGCAAGTGAGAGGTGAAATAGATGGAAAAGTAAATGAAGTAGTAGAATTAATAAGTGAATGCGTCCCTGCACGTACAGTCCCCTCCATAAGTATCGGTACAGTGAGGCCAATTCCTTTATTCTTGCTGTAGACTGGAAACATTTGGGTTTGACACCAAAAGATATGAGACAATAGATCAACATTTCAGCTTTCATTTCCAGGTATTTACATCTGGATCTGATAAATAACTTAGAAGATATCATTATTTGTAAAGGAACACCACATTTTTATGTGAGCAAAAGTATTGGAACAGATAGATTTAAAATAAATTAAAGTAAATAAGACTTAATATTTTGTTGCAAATCCTTTGCTTGCAATAACTGCATCAAGCCTGTGACCCATTGACATCACCAAACTTGTGCATTCTTCCTTTGTGATGCTATTCCAGGCTTTCACCGCAGCCTCATTCAGTTGTTGTTTGTTTTGGGGGGTTACTCCCTTCAGTCTCCTCTTTAGCAGGTAAAATGCATGCTCTATAGGGTTTAAGTCTGGAGATTGACTTGGCCAGTCTAAAACCTCCCACTTCTTGCCCCTGATGAACTCCTTTGTTGTTTTTGCAGTGTGTTTTGGGTCATTATCTTGCTACATGATGGAGGATCTTCCAATCAGTTTGGTTGCATTTTTCTTTAAATTGGCAGACAACATTTTCCTGTAGACTTCTGAGTTCATTTTGCTGTTGCCATCATGTGTTACATCATCAATGAAGATTAATGAGCCCGTCCCAGAAGAAGCCATGCAAGCCCAAACCATGACATTGCCTCCATCGTGTTTCACAGATGAGCTTGTATGTTTGGGATCATGAGCATATTCTTTCTTTCTCCAAACTTTAGCCTTTCCATCATTTTGGTAAAGGTTAATCTTTGTCTCATCAGTCCATAAAACGTTGTCCCAGAATTGTTGAGGCTTGTCTCTGTACTTTTTGGCAAAAACCAGCCAGGACTTCTTACTATTTTTGCTAATGAGTGGTTTGCATCTTCTGGTGTAGCCTCTGTACTTTTGTTCATGAAGTATTCTGCGAATAGTAGATGATGATACCTTCACTCCTGCCCTATGGAGGTTGTTGCTGATGTCAACAACAGTTATAATAATTATAATTGATTGGATGTATATAGCGCTTTTAAAGGTACTCAAAGCACTTTACAGGGTTCCAGGTTCAATTCATTCACACACACACACACAGTCATACCGGTGGTGGTAAACTACGATAGTAGCCACAGTTGCCCTGGGGCAGACTGACAGAAGCGAGGCTGCCATTCCGCGCCATCGGCCCCTCCGACCACCACCTCAAACACACAGAAGTCATATACATTCACACGAGGCAAGGTGGGTGAAGTGTCTTGCCCAGGGACACAACGACCATGACACAAGTGGCCGGCCGAGGATCGAACCGCCAACCCTAGGATCGTTGGCCAACCAGCTTAACCACTTGAGCCACAGTCACCCACAGTTGTTTTAGGGTCTTTCTTTACAGCTCTCACAATGTTTCTGTCGTCAACTGCTGTTGTTTTCCTTGGTCTACCCGTTCGACGTCTGTTACTTAGTACACCAGTGGTTTCTTTCTTCTTCAGGACATTCCAAATGGTTGTACTGGCTATTGCCAATATCTGTGCAATGGCTCTGATTGATTTTCCATCTTCTCTCAGCTTCACAATTGCCCCTTTTTCACCCATAGACAGCTCTCTGGTTTTCATGTTGGTTACAGCTCTAACTATAATAATTGCAGTCTGCACAGGCAAAACCCAAATCTGAAACTAAGCATAGACATTCAGTGCTATTTATTGTTTGAATTATCAATGTAATAGGACACACCTGGGCAACAAAACACACCTGTCAGTCACATGTTCCAATACTTTTGCTCCCCTAAAAATGTGGTGTTCCTTTACAAATAATGATATCGTCTAAGTTATTTATCAGATCCAGATGTAAATACCTGGAAATTAAAGCTGAAATGTTGATCTTTTGTCTCATATTCATCTTTTGGTGTCAAACCCAAATGTTTCCAGTCTACAGCAAATGTAAAGGAATTGGCCTCACTGTTCCGATACTTATGGAGGGGACTGTATGAGCCCCAGTGAGCAGGCATGCATGGATGGGTGTCGGGGCGTGAGCATGAAGAGAATAGACCCACTTCTTAAAATAGCGGCAATGTGTTTTCATGAAAACAAGAATGTTTTACCATGTGATAATGTGTGAACAATGTTCTGGTGCTTCAAATATAAGTATACACATACATATTTACTGTGGCCCTTAAATGTAGTCTTCCGGTGGAAATGGTTGCTTTTTCAAAATCAAATGGCGAGACATTGGATGTGTGTGTAGTTATTATCTACATTATAGTAGATGCTTTTGTGTCATGATTGGGGTGGTGGCCTGATAATGACTTGTTTTCTTTTGATTTAATGACAAATGAGTGAATACAGCCACAGACAATGTAAACATTGTGACAGATGGGCTACTAAACTGACTACTAATCATATTGACTTACTTAGACAAAACCTCAAAAACATCAGCAACAACAGAAAAGAAAAGAAAAGAAAAAGGACAAAAACATATAACAGGGTTGAGATGGGGCAATGATACATTTTGGGCAAGTTTTATAATGTGGGTTTGGTTATACAAGTTCTTATTCTTGTGTGGTTTGAATGTTTTGATGTGATTTTTTGCAGTTAAACGGTATGCATTAACTGTATGTATTAACTGGTTGTAGGGCGTTCACCAACTGGCAACAAACCAGCTATAGGATTGTTGAGTGTATTCTAATGAACTGATCAAGTTGGGTATTTTTGTATAGTTTTGTTCTAATGATATATTTTGTTAACAGATTTAACTATAGTACAATGGTGAATTGACTCGACTTATATAGCGCTCTTGAGCTGATTTTCTCAGCCCCAAAGTACTTTACATTCACCCATAACACACACATACTCATACACCGATGGCATTGTGGGATCTTGAGCTTTTTGACTTTTCTTCCAGTTAAGTAATAGTGTTATTTTTTTCACTTGACATTAGGCCACAGGTCATGGTTTTGTGAATTATTTTGAACATGTGCCGAGTATATCTAGATCTCAGAGAATGCATATTGAGGGTGATGATGGATTTTTGTGAAGTGAGACTGTAGAGTTCACCTTTTCCCCCAAAATGCTGTATTAGTTTAAAGAGCCAGAGTGCATGGAGGTAACCTGCAGTTGTGTTGAGTGACCAATGAGTGCATATGCTGTATGTCAAGTAGCTATAATGCAATGTCAGCCACTTCAACTTAAAAGGTACCCCACAGTACTTACTTACTGCAATTGCATTATGGCTGGATAGTTAGCTTATTATTTAATATTATGTTTGCATGTCAGTGCCAAATGGACTATCAAAATATGAATGATTTTGTTGTTGCATTCACCATACATACATACATCATGGCTGCAGGTTCAAAATCATCACAGTGTGGAGATGTGGAACTAACCTTTAATAAAACGGCAGCCAGTTTAAGTTTTATCTTCATTGCATGGAAAACAGCCATGTTTTGCCTCATCCTGTAATAATTGTGTGTTTGTGTGTGTGTGTGTGTGTGTGTGTGTGTGTGTGTGTGTGTGTGTGTGTGTGTGTGTGTGTGTGTGTGTGTGTGTGTGTGTGTGGTACGTGTGTACATCCACAAATGCATGTTTGAGAAAATTGACAAACTGAACTGGTCTATAATTGAAAATCATACCGCAATCTTTAGGCTGAAAAGAAAAATAAGATGTAATGGCGATGGGGAATAAATACCTTAAAATTAAAACCAAAATAAGATGATATTTTTAAAAAAAAATATGTAAATGTTATGGTCAGTCCCACATGGAAAAGGCAGATTTTTTTACCTCCTGGGCCTCTCTAATTATATATTTTCATCATTTCTTCACACCTTAACAAAACACAAATCTGTCCTTTTTTGGAAAATAATAAGTTCTGAAAATGTCATGTCAGTGAAAATACAAGGTATGTCATCGGTTAAACACAGGGCACTTATCTATTATCAGTTTTGTTCTGTTCCGATTATAGAGGGCTTTCACTTAACCCAAAATGTCCTCCGGCAACTATGAGGTCCTGTGTTGGGCATTAAATATACGTTGGCGCCATGAGGGCTTAACATGCCGCTAAGTCTTAACACCATAAAAGAATACCAAATCAAATTTCCTTCTGTGTTTGTGATGTGGAGAATTTTCAACTGTAAGCTGTTGTTGCCTTTTCATTATCATGAAAACAGGGCATTAGTCTTAAGCATTTATCAAAGGGGGGAAAACGTTTTGATGGTTTAGCATATAATCCATTATCACAGAGTTGTTTCCCTCCACAATGCTTTTGATATGAATCTCGCAGCCCACAAATACTTACACACTCACGGATGAAGGACAGATAATTTACCACAGAAGGCGCCAAATGTTGTGTCTATAGGCTTGGACCCACTCGTTTCATTCTGCCTGATTGCATGTATTGATCAAGCACATCATCTAGTCACTTGGTAAAAATCAAACCCCATAAATCAGCAGAGTTAATTAAACTCAGGATTTGTTTCATCTTTAATTTACTGCAGCAGTTGAATTTGCATCATGGTGTTGGTAAATACTTTTGGATTGGCTGTTTGGGAGACAAAGCTGTTGTTGAACCTACAGTGCAGTATGTCATAGCTTCAGGTGACTTGTTGGTGCAAGATGCTTGCCAGAGATTGTTAGCTCAATTGTTTAGCTTAAAGCAAAAGGGAAAGTAAGTTAACAAAAAAGTAATTCTTTGGCAAAAATTGTAGCATCCTTCAACAAAGCATCTCGTGTATGTGTGGGGCCTTGCACTGCAGCTTTGCTTGAACAGCAAAATGTTTCCTGGATTTTTTTTTTTTAAGAAAACCACTTGTTTTGATTGAAGGAAAAACAAAATGTTGAATCTTGGCCCCTACTGTCTCTGAAGTGAAGAGACTCCCCTCATTGAAGTGCTTCTCCCTCTCATTTGCTTTGCCACCCTAAACCTCTCTCCCACAGCCCCGGTCCCCACCCCTTGCCCTTTCACACACACGCACACTCACTCCGCAATATTGCTTTGTCAGCCGACATTTAAAAAGATTAACCTCAAACTTGCCAAAGGGCATCCCAACTCCCCTCCACCCTCTCAGCCACTCCCCCCCGCCTCTCTCTCTCTCTCTCTCTCCCTCTCTCACTGTTTCCCTCCCTGCAGCTCCTTTTTCTGCGAATACTTGCGCAACAAGTGGCGCCGCTGCAGAGCCCCCTGGGTATTAGAGGGTTGAGTGGCGTCCCAGAGAACCATAATTACACCAGCACTCAGGTGATTTAAAGGTCCGGGAACATGCTGACCCACGCACGGCACCAACAGCCCCACATTACATTTACACTCACACCTACCCAAGATCCGTGGCTCAGGGCACATCCTTCAAATTACACTAGTCTTACAGTTTTTAAATCGATGCAAACATGAACAAATAATTTCTTCATGTTTTGACAGAAGTGAGAGGAACTTATAGTAACAGGCCTGCCAGCTTTTCAGTTTTGTATTTGGATGCAACACCATGCAATACAAGTTAAGACAGGTTAGTTGTGATCATTTTTACAACTTCATTTGTATTAGTTCTGTTAAGTGGAGATTATTAGAAAAGCAATAATAGTCATACATAGAGGTTAGTCAGAGGAACTTGGCATTGACAGGCGATAATTCAAGAGAAAGGGTGGATAATTAGGTTTGGTTTGACTCTCCACCCCCAGCAGACATTGTGGTGACAGTAGGGAATGTTTCTCTTTTAACGAGGTCAGGGTTAATGCTGCTTAATGGTAAGGGGATGTTCCTCTGCCCCTGCACTCAGCAGCTCTTGCCTCTCTTTGGCTCTCTTATCTTCTCCCTTTTCTAGTTGAACAAGTTGTTGTGACAGCGTGGTCGCAGCAGTGATGTATTAGAACTTCATTGGCTTGTGTCTGCACAGGACTCAGGGCTGCTATGGAATCTCTGCCTCTCTCTGCAAAATGCTTTGAAGTGAAACAGCCACCACTGTGCACCAACACTATACGTCCGGTTTTGTGCAGGCAAAGAGGAGCATGCAAACACAGGTTTGAGATTTTGCTCGGCAGAAGAAGTTGTAAATCTGAGACTGAGCGGTACATTTTCTGCTGTCCTGGCCCATAATGCAATGTTGTGGGAAAACACCCAGGTGCTAATTTTGGTAATGCATCCATTCATCTATGTAAATCTTCATTTCACAGCTCCGAGGACCCACAATTCCAAGACCCAAATTATTTTTGCTTATTTTAAATGATATGTATTACTTATAGGAGCGTATACTACTCATTGAATAGGGACACAGATGTGAGCTTGAAAGACTCGCATCAGGACAAAGACAGATTATAAATAGTTTCCTTTCACTCAGGGTTTTCTCAGTGCTAGCAAATGAGGTATTAAAGTCTCCTTTCTTCCTGTTAAGATTTCTGGTCCTGACAGCGTCTGTAAAAGAACGTTTGCCTTTTCTAGTTGTAATCCCTGCAATTAAGGCAGTAGGTGCAGCCCCATTACCTCAGCAGGATTAGTAATGACCCGGGAGAGAATATAATTGCCTCTTAATTTGAAGTTGTGAAGTGCATGAAATACCTGAGGCTCAGCCTGCCGTCTCAGCAGTGGTTAGTTCACGGATTAGCTGATTTTTTTCTTCTCCCCCCTCTCTCTTTCTCCCTCTCTTGTATCCAAACCAGGAGCCTCATAGTTCCTGTGTTTTACAATGCTGTTAGCACTTCTGACTTCTTTTTTATGAGATTTTTTTAAAGAGATATTACACCTAAGATTACAACAAATTAGTAATAATGCATAAAAACATAAAAAGATGATGACGTGTAGGTGACTGTAAGATCCTTGTCTTTCTTCAGATATAGTTCATCCTTCCTTAAAGCTATACCTCTTAGAATACACATGTACACTCTTTATTACAGCATTTACTATGGAACATAAAGTGCTATAGGCTAGTACATAAAGTGCTTCATATATAGGGGAGAACGGGGTAAGTGGGCACACTTTTTACTCTACTGAGAATTGCTCATCACCTAAACATCTTTCAATAGTCATTCCTACATTACATTGAAGCTTAAAGTGTTGGCTTGAAATGTGTACCCCTCACTTTTTCTATCTTATTGTAATAAAGAAGAAATTAATCATCAAAGACACCCTTACACATTGTGACAATCAACCCCATCAAGGGGTCGGTTGTCATACACTATGGGGTTGTTTGTCACAATGTTATCTAAATGGGAATAATCTTGAAAAGAAGGAAGGAAAGTAGAATTACATTTGAAAATGCAATTGCATTGTCAAGTTGACAAATAGGCCTATATAACTTACTGTAGCCTTGGCAGCTTGTCTAGTTTGGGATGCACTGGGTTGTTTTGATTTTGTTGCCCTTTTTTCCTTTGCATGCTAGCTGCCTTTTCCTGCTCTATTCTTTCCTTCTCTGGGGTGTCAGTGAGGATACAGCTTGACAATTTATTTCGTTATTGGGTTCCTTTTCTGGCTGTAGCCTTTGGATAACTTGTGACAACCAACCCCCCAAAAAATGTGACGACCAACCCCAGCTTGAATTTTTTGTTAGCATCAAAGCCAACAA
Source organism: Hyperoplus lanceolatus (assembly GCA_026929865.2). Taxonomy (NCBI): domain Eukaryota; kingdom Metazoa; phylum Chordata; class Actinopteri; order Uranoscopiformes; family Ammodytidae; genus Hyperoplus; species Hyperoplus lanceolatus. The sequence goes on from CM049407.1 coordinate 12,500,846, forward strand.
CCATCTGACAACTAATTAGCTTGCTAACCACAATCTAAACTATAGTTTACCCTTCACACTTTTTATGGGTAACAAGTGTTTTGTTATAAACCCATTCTGTAAAAGCCTAGAAGAAAAATACTGAGGAGCTAAATTTTTTCAATTTGACATGAAAAACACAAACAGTCCTCTCACCTCAAATGCAGCAGTCTAACTCCAAGGAAGACTATGTAGGTGACCTCTTATCCCAATTCTGGATATTTACATACCACAATTTCACAGACAGCGCCTTCTGGTTCCGAGATATAACGACTGTGACAACCAACCCGTGTGACAAATTACCCCGTTCTCCCCTAAAGAAGACATTTAGTTTCTCCATAGAGAAATAAGAAATGGGTAACAAGGAAACAATCCTTTATCACTGTATATTTCATGTAATACCATAATGTATTTTCTGCAGATGAACATTTCTTTCCACGTGTAGAAATGTTGTCACACCAGCCAGGAGATGAGACTGTAACACCCTCATTATTCAGGCCTGACATCTGTCTGTGCTGACGAATACCATATAATTACTAATAGGCCTTTGACCAGATATAATGGCCTTTTAAAGCCCTGCCTTTTGTCCTTTTGTGAAACGTTTCCAAAGTGTCCATTAGTGACTATAAAGCACTCGCAACTGACACCCCGCTGCTCAACACTAACTAACCATTATTTAACTGCATTATTTAGCTGCCCAACATGATTGTCATTCTGACTGTTGGGTACACACAGAGCATGGATTTACATGATGTGTAAGTGCGGTTCGATCTTATCAAGTGTGATACAGCTGCTGATACAGCCATTGTGTTGATTCTCTTATCTTTACAATTCAAATGTACTATCTTGTAAGAGATAAATTATCACAGCTGTTATCATCCACCGTTTTCTGTACTGTATATGGTCTGTATTTCAGAAATGGCTATTTAAGTACATTACAGTACATGCTGCGATTACCTTTCTACATAGTTGTTTTCTTTGTTTGTGGTTGAATCCGCCATTTCAGTCTTTCATTCAAATTGCTTTGACAGGCAGGAAGAATTCACAGAAATCCCATGACGGAAAATGATTTTAATTGATTTATATCTCTTTGATAACTGCATCACTGTTTGACATTCACTCTTCTGACAGTGTATAGGAGCTGTTTAAAATAACTAGTTTGAAGTTTCCCACTACTGCTAGTTCGCATTAAAATCATAAGCTTTGTGAAACACACAGGGTTGTTTTGTTGTATGTCCTCAAAGGAAACACAGCGCATTTGTCAGGGAGGTTATCAATGACGTTGATTGTTCATAAAGAAATGCATCTTATAAAACTTATCATTTTTAGCATTTGCCATTGTATTACTGTTTCCACGGTAAAATAATTCTAAAATGTACAATATAAAAAAGGGAAGAAAGCTGCCTGTGTATGCATGTTAAAACATTGAAAATCCATTGAGGGTGGTGTAACCATCAAAATCTTCCATTGATACCCTGTCATGAGCTGTCAATATGACAGATGGATCGTGTTTCACTTTTCAGGCACACAGACACATATAACGAGTCATACTGATGCATTGAAGAAAAAAAGACTGATTAATTTTCCCAGGCCTCATCATGTGACCTGTAATTGTTAGTGAGAGAATGAGGCACCAGTGTTCTGATCGAAAGGCACAGTCGAAAAAGAGAAAAGAGGCTGACAAGCAACAGGATGTCAATTACACGGCAGCAGTGAAATCAACACCTCATGTCGGCTTAAAGCTGTCAACTGTCAATAAAGAGAAATGCCAGACAGCCACGCCGGAGTCTGCTGCGGAGAACAGGAGGCAGGGTGTGCGTGTTTGCATGTACGCACTTTGTAACTGTAATTGGAAACATTCATTCACCCACTCACAAGTGTTGTGCACAAAAAGAAATCTGACATACCGTACATACTTTAACAACAACTGAATTGACAATAATTAATTTTCACATTTGCGTATAATTATCACTTTAGCTATTTTCTGCTTGGTGTTAATTGTATCGGGGCATTATTAAGGATAGAAGGGGTCTGATATTTACATTGGTGTGTGTTTGCATTCAGCAGACTAACTAATCTCATAAGGCTCAGCCCTAAAGAAATTTGCTCCATCTGAATTGTAATTTGTCGAAAATAGGTTAACTTATAGCTCAGCTGTGCATTGAATTGTCCTATTGATTTAAGCGTGTTAGCATTCTCATTTAGCATAGCAACTCAATCCATCCTCATTTTCACAATCCAAACAGAGATGTCTTCTTTTTTTAATGCAGCTGATGGGACATGTTCTTCTTCTTTTAAGGAAGAAGTTGCCGAAATAAAGTCAAGAACAACAGCTAAAGAAGCCCCACCCCCGAAAAAAAAGTTTGTGATTGAGGTTGAATCTCATTTTCAAGTATTTACGCAAGTTGATTAAACTCAATAGCACAAAATAGATACAGTGGATCTGTGGTGACTGCTGCTATCAATCAGATGATGTGACTTACCCATCTGCTGCCTGGCAGTAGTGTGTAATCAACCAGGGCCATTTTATTAGTCGCTAAATGAAGAACTGCTTTGATTAATGGCGTGGTGGATGCCTACCTGGTCTCCATGTGCTCTAATGAACTCACCTTAATAGGTTTTGAGGCACAATCTGACTGACCTAAAAGCAGCTTGCAAAGAGGATACATTTGCATAAAGAGCTGTTGTAAATACATTAAAATGGAACTTAAATGATTAATTACTAAGAAATGTTATTCCCATATATTTTACTTTCCAGTGAACTTATATAACCTCTGAAGAGAAAACAGATTCTTGCACACACACATACACACACACACACACACAAAACACACACACACACACACACACACACACACACACACACACACACACACACACACACACACACACACACACACACACACACACACACACACACACACTCAAACCAAAATGTAGTGGGGAAATAACTCAAGCATGACAGAAAGCTGCTATTGACCCTGTGTGTATGTGTATGCGTGCCCTCTTGTGTGTTTCCACTAAATTAAGAACTTATTAGGACTTAAAAAGCCTATCCTATTTCACGCCGGGAACCTCTGGGGGAAACGAGGATTACTCTTCAAAGCCTGCGGTTTGGCTCTTTTTAAGTTGTAACACTTAATATTTTATGTCAGTGTGATGGTTGGAGCGTTCGGAGAGGTCATGTGTCAGTGTTAGATGTTAACGTTGCATGCGCAGTCCTTTGCCAGTAGCTAATTAAATGTGCTATGGATTTGAAAGTGCCAACAAGCAGAGAAATAAATTACTTCCAATGAGCCGAGCAGGAAGAAATATTTTTGATGTCTTAATTTCACCCCATAATAACACATTTTGTATGGGCTTGCAGAAAGAAAATTATTTCCACTTTTTTTTTGCTGTTGTTGTTTGCTTTGAAAAGAAGTCTTAAATTACATAAATTGACAGATTTTGATGAATGTAAAAGTAATTAGAACTCAAGATTGGAAGCGTCACATTTCTTTAAGTCCTCAAGGCAGTGTTGGTGTTTAATTTCTTTACCAAATTACAGAAAAACTCACACGTATCGCCTACTATAACAAGGAATAATACAACAAAGCTTATTTGATTTAGGAATTTAAAAAAAGCATAAAATCAGTTTAGAATCATGGCGATATTCACCCATTTTATAGCTTATTGCAATGGAGGTTTCATGCAGCTGTACATGTGGCGTTAAGCTGACACATAGCATGCTCAAAGAACAAAGATAACAAAGTGCCGAACCAGGGCCCCATAACCCTCTTTCTTCCAATACCACCTCAGTAAATACATCTCCACATAAACAAGCACAGAGGGGGCACTGTTGTTACGGGCTGGTGTGAAGCCACCGAGCCGCCACCGTTGAAAAAGGCCCCTCGTGACTTTACAAAGAAAAGACCACATCATGATTAGAAAGACGTTTAGTAGAGAAGTCACTGCCAGCATTAAAAAGTGTTTACACACATGCTTTAATTGGAAATTAGATTTATTTGTAGGATGTAGTTAAAAAGTAATTCTGCTCCAAAGATTTTACAAAAGAAAAAACTGATGATAATCCATTGATCATCATGTTTTGCTCTCTTGTCACGTCATGTTTTATTCAATGGGCTCTTTTATCGTGAGCAAACCTCTGTGGAAATGTCTGCCCAGCTCCTCCCATCCGTCATCATACTGCATTAGCTTTTCTGAGCTAAATGCATGGAGGGGAGGCTATCATATTCCCTCCAGCGATGGGACAGAGATGGATTGTGAATCAAAAAGACAGTGGAGACAGTCCTCGTCTTCCTCTTCACAGCTGCTGCCAACAGCAGGGCAGTTTGGTCTCATTGTGCTGTTTAGAGTCTCTGACACAACAAGGTAACTCTACCTGCCTCCATTATGATGGATTCACCTATAAAAAAAAGTTGTGGCTCAGTTTCAAACAGGAAAACCTGTTTTTATTTTCTTTTTTGCAGGCCTGTCATTTTACCTGCTCACTTTCCCCCATTTCTGGTGCCTCTGAATCTTTCAAAGAAATCTGTAGCAACATTAATCTTACACAATTAATAACTGAGCCCACAAGACCTAATCTAAAAAACCCAGCAAAATCAACTTTAATAGATTTAATCTTATCAAATAAAATAAATAAAATAGCCTCAGCTGGTGTCTTTGAGCTTGGGATTAGTGATCACTGCCCAGTGGCCTGTATCAGAAGTATTCATTTAAAAAGATCTCAACCTAAAATCATAATTAAGCGTAATTTTAAAGGTTTTAACGAGCAAGCCTTTTTAAGTGATCTCCATCATAGTGACATTCAACTGACAATGCAAATTTCGGATGTTGAGTTAGCCTTAGACCATTTCATCAATACTTTCACCTCAATTATAAACAAGCATGCGCCCCTAAAAAAACATAGAGTAAAAAATAGATCAAACCCCTGGTTTACAAGTGAACTGTCTGATTTATTTTCCGAGAGAAATAAAGCATGGTCTGTAGCTAGACGCTCTGGAGATAATACCAATTGGACAATTTTTAGACACCTTAGGAATAAATGCACAGCCATGGTCAGGAAAGCCAAATCTGAATACTACCTTGAATTAATCTCAAACTGCTACTCTAACCCTGCACTATTTTGGAAAGCTGTGAACTATAATAAAAACAATTCAAGCACAGTTCCCACTCAGATCAAATTAAATGGTCACACTCTCAATGATCAAAAAGAGATTGGCTTAGCTTTTAATAAACATTTTGTAGCTGCTGGTCAACTCTTTCAGAATGGAGGATATAGGCCTTCTACCACCAGTAGTAACGTACCTCCTGTCTCTCAAACTCCTATTTTCAGCCTCGATCTTCTTCCCACAAGTGTTGTTGTAGATACGCTCCTCGCCATCAACCCCAAGAAGTACATGGGAGAGGACAATTTGGATCTGTTTTCAATCAAGCTTTCGACACATATAATATCAAAACAAATTACCCATATTTTTAATCTTTCCATCTCCTCTGGAATAGTTCCTAAAATCTGGAAAATAGCTCATGTAATTCCTTTACATAAAGGTGGTGACAAAAATAATCTTAATAACTACAGGCCAATTTCCAAACTCCCATGCCTGGCAAAAATTCTAGAATCACTTATTAATAATCAGTTAAAAACATTTCTAACTAGTGCTTCCATTTTGAGCCCGTTCCAATCTGGTTTTAGGGCAGGCCATAGTGCTGTCTCTGCTGTGACTTTGGTTGTAGACAACATTGTTGCAGCATTAGAAAAAGCACTGTGCAGCACTTTTTATTGATCTTTCAAAGGCCTTTGATACTGTTGACCACCATTTGCTTTTACAGAGGCTTTATGACATTGGATTTGATCAGTCTGCATGTAGCTGGTTTAGGGATTATCTTTCTGATAGACAGCAGTCAGTTAAACTGGGAAGATACCAATCTGAATTCTTAACTGTTACAAATGGTGTCCCACAGGGCTCAATTTTAGGTCCAGTTCTTTTCACAATTTATATAAATAACATTGTTTCATCGCTAAAAAACTGTCACGCCCATCTATACGCTGACGACACAGTACTGTATTGCATTTCCGATTCGGTGCACCAATCTATTGAGAACCTACAAAGCTCTTTTAATACTCTGCAGGACTGTCTTGTAGACCTCAGGCTTGTTCTTAATACAGACAAAACCAAATATATGTGTTTCTCCAGAGCAAGAACTACAAATTTGAATGATTTTAATGTTTTTACAAAGAATGGATTTTTAATTGAAAGAGTCACAGAGTACAAATATCTCGGCATCTGGTTAGATGATAAACTCACTTTTAATTTCCATATAAAAAATCTTGTTTGTCGACTACGACAAAAAATTGGCTGTTTTTATAGGAACAAAACCACCTTCCCTTTATTTAGTAGGAAAAGGATTATTGAGGCAGTTTTTATGTCTGTCCTTGATTACGGTGATGTGGTTTACCGGCATGCATCTCATTCATGTCTTAAACTCCTAGACTCTGTTTTTCACTCTGCTTTAAGGTTCATCACAGGAGATGCTTATGACACACACCATTGCCTTTTATATGAAAAGGTTGGGTGGTACTCCCTTAAAGAGAGACGTGATGCACATTGGCATATTTTTATTTACAAAGCCTTGACCGGGAAGCTTCCTCGTTATTTAACAGAAATGTTGCAAATTTCAGATGGGCTTTATCAGACCCGCTCCACTGACATGCTCATGCTTTATGTCCCACAAGCCCGGTCTGAGCTGGGAAAGACAGCTTTTAGCTTCAGTGCCCCTGACTCCTGGAACAACTTACAGCAACAAATTAAACTAAATACCTTCATATCCTTTAATCAATTTAAACAAACTATCTTAAATCTGCCAAACTCTACCTGTAATTGTTTTAATTAGGCTATATTGTACTTTCACCCATTTAATTTCATTTTAATTGCTGCCACTCTTCACCACTATGTAAATGTTTCAATTTTTTTTTTTGCTTTTTGTTTTTTTCTTCTCTTCACCTGTTGTTGTGTATTTGATGTATTTGCATTGAATATTGTGTATGCATTGTTGTTTTTCCTTGGAATTTGTTTGAACTCGACACCATTGAAAATGAGGGTCACCCCTCAATTGGTCTCTCGAGGATAAATAAAAGTTAAATGAAATGAAAAATTGAATTAAAACTGTCTCCAGAGATATATACAAGAGGTGTGTGTGTGTGTGTGTGTGTGTGTGTGTGTGTGTGTGTGTGTGTGTGTGTGTGTGTGTGTGTGTGTGTGTGTGTGTGTGTGTGTGCGCGTGTGTGTGAGTGTGTGTGTGTGTGTGTGTGTGTGTGTGTGTGGTTGTGTGTGTGTGTGTGTGTGTGTGTGTGTGTGTGTGTGTGTGTGTGTGTGTGTGTGTGTGTGTGTGTGTGTGTGTGTGTGTGTGTGTGTGTGTGTGTGTGTGTGTGTGTGTGTGTCTGTGTGTCTGTGTTTGTGTGTGTTGAGAAGTTCCAGGAATCAAACAGACTGTTTTCTACATATTTTATTTTATCGTATTTCCCGCTTTTGTTTGTTTTCTCCATTCAGACACAAACAGTTTAATGTCTGCCCTCAAATTATACAAATTCAACAGATTATAATTGTGGCCTGACTTGTGTAAGCTTGTTCGTTCTCACAGTATTTTTGGTTGGAGAGGGAACTGTATAAAAATATATTAATATTTGATGCTCTGGAACTCTTAAATGTACAGTGAAACACTTAAAAGCTTCAACTATGTACAGCAGGGCTTTTTTGTCCTCATGTGATGTCAAAGAGGTCTAAAAATATCTGTTTGTATCTTTTACAATTTACAGGACAGTCCCTGGGCCATTTGTGAGGCCATTATTCCAATACTAGTTATTTATGTTAAAGTAAAGCGAAACATCCCCGGAATATAATTTATAAATCAATGAATAGATAATTGTGTAAAATGATTCTGATTAATTTAAATTAACATCATAAATTAGTGATGTTGCATAAAGCTTTTATCATCTCCATTATTGTATAAATGTTTGACAAGCTTGTGGCCCATTTACCAGCTTTAAACAAGACTATTTGAGGCTTTCTCGTTAAAAACATGAAGTTTCCTTGGTTGTCACTGTTTTACTATAGTATGGAACTTGCCTCATAATTCTGGTCTCTGGCACCAGATGTGATGTCCTGCTTGATCTTTCTCCAGCTGGTCTACTGACTTTGACTCCAATGACTTTGCCCTCTTCCTGTGACCGGTTTTTAATCTGCTGTTCAAAGACAGCCGGTATTGTCTGTTTTCTAGTTTTCATTATCTTAAAGAAGGAGTCAGCAATTCCGGGAGTCAGCAATGTTAACAACAAGAAAGTTAGTTTAAAAAAAAACATCAAAATCATTGAATATCTCCTCACAATCCGCTACCTGTCTGTAGAGTGTGTGATCGCTGGAAAAAAAAAGCAGTGTTAATACACAGCCTATGCTCTGTTAGCTGGCAATTTGCTGGCTACGTTGGGCCCCCTTCGTTAACATAGGCCTACTCTTTTGTTAACATTTTCATATCATTGTTAAATAGACTGGGCCTGCAGGGACACAGTAGTCTGAAGTGACCTATGTATTCCCCAATGTAAAGATCAGCCCATATCAAGTAGGCTACAGTTTTAACTATACCATATAAATTCACGCTACTAACTAAATAAAAATATACAGATTGTAACAGTACTTCCTTTTGCATTGTGATTATTGGACTGTTGATGCTTAGGCCAGGGCCAATTTACCTTTTTTCCCCAGTAAGTTTGGGTTTAGTATTACTTCCACTTGAGAAGTGGCCAAAGCTATACTTTTTTCTTATTCCGTAGGTATTCCGACTCTTGTCTCAATAGTTTTTAGACACTCTCAATTGGGTATAAAGTGCTATATCAATGCAGTACATGCAATTTAAATACTAGAAAGGTGAATAGTTGTATTGGTTATTGTACAAAATCATAATATCAGCATCCACAGTCTCTACATGTACATACTTCTAACTACAGAAGGTCCTCCTGGAGTATGCATAGCCCTTATAAGGAAAAACTGATATATTGCATCTATTACTGGTATAAAATATGTTCACCAACACTTCTTTTAGAGTGAAGGCAGTAAATGATCTTGTGCAAGTGCTCCCCCCTGTGACAAGACCAGATTCCCACAACAACACATTATACTATAGTTCCTGTTTGGTTGAGTATTTCATTTTTCATTTAACTTTTATTTATCCTCGAGAGACCAATTGAGGATGCATTGTTGTTTGCATTGTGACAGCATTTGAGTGCAGTTCTAAAAAAATATATACATATACAGTATAGAAAAACCATGAAATCTTTCCAAAATGTTTGTGATGAAATATCTGGGGTTCACGTGGGTCAAGTGTAATTCATTAGTCATAAAACAAGTTGACATTAGGTCCACCTTATCAACGTTTTTCAAATAGTGCCAAGAACACCTAACGTATGTGTCTTTGGAGTAAAATGTATTACATTCTGCTGTCTTCAATCATTAGATATTTTAAATATACCCAAATGAATAATGATTGTGTGGCACAAAGAACCACTGTATAATGGAAAGTTGTGAATAGTTGATTTCTAATTGGTCTGCAAGGTTTGTCAGTGGGTGAATAGGGACTGTGTTTCCCTGTGTTACTTTAAATAAGAAGTACGCATACTATATATAGGGGAGAACGGGGTAATCTGAGCCACTTTTTACATTTGCTCCCCTCTAAGCGAGCTAAAATTATTTATCACTCAAATTTAAGCATTTCCCATTAATTCAGGATGTTTCCTAGAGATGGGCATTAGCAGAATTTTTTCAAGACAAAGGGCAGTGAAAATATGATTGTTTTAAAAAAAGTTGTCATGTGGCTCACTTCACCCCAGCTGTGGGGTAAACTTAGCCTGGTGCTGCCAGACCATCGTACTTCATTTCATTTGTACAGAAGGTCTGGCAGTGCTTTAATTTGCAAACGTTCACTCATGGAGGCGGGTGTCTGTTAAAGTTTAAAACTATTGGATCTGCCCAGTGCCACTCTGGATTAGCCAACCAATCGCATAACGTTTGGTCGTCACGTGTGTCATGAGCCGGCTTCTGGCAACTGAAACTGGAGCGTGACTTCGACGTCATCGTTCTCAGCCATTCGCTCTGTTCGCTGATTGGACCGGCTGTCGAATCTCCAGCAAAACTGGGAAATGGGCTGTACACCCAGACTGACTACTGAAGGGAAAATAAAATTTGGCCGGAAGTAGGCGGGCGGGCGGAGCCAGGCTAGGGTAAACTGATCCACTTACCTATATTGTAACAGTTAGAATCCTGAAAGCTAGCCACATATTCCAGAACTAATGTCGGACTAGTAAAAGAATGATGGGGTTTGGTCAATTAAGCAAAGCAAATTTTCTAAACACTTGAAAGTAACTCTGAACAAAATCAAATACAACATATTATAATTCAAAAGGTTTTAATAAGATTCAAATGAAAGATAGAACCAGTTAGATCAGAACAAAGTCTGGGAGTCAGGACACAGCTAGTGTCTGGGGGTCAAAGCATAGGAAAATCAGAACCAGCGAGAACCGCCTGGGACTCAGAACACAGGAGAAGACCCAGCTGGATTATAACATCAGCCAGTCATACTCTACAACTAGGCCTACTCTACATTCCAGCCCTGAAGATTACAGGGAAAGATGAGAAGGTGCTCGTTCCGTGTGGTTGCCCCAGGTTGTCTTCCTGGTGTATTTCCTTGGCATGATGGCTTTTCTAAAATGTGTATGACATTAAAATAAAACATATGTTATGTAATATTACATTAAAATATGTTTAAGACTAAACTTAACTTGTGCCTCATGGTGGGGGAAAGTGAGACAGTGGCTCACTTTCCCCCCACAGCATTTGGCTCACTTTCCCCCACCACCACAATTTGAGAAAAAACTACCTCTCTTAGCTCACAGTCATATATATATATATATATATATATCTATATATATATATATATATATATATATATATATATATATATTATTTTATTCAGGACACATGAAGATCCATAGTACAATGTATAAAAATAGACTCAATACAAAAATAACAACAAAAAAGCACACCAATGCATGCAGATTAAAAAAACACAAATAAAATAAGAGATCAGCATACAACACTTGCAGTATACAAAGATGCCCTCCAATGTCTCCAGAGTGTTGATGAACACAGTTAGAATACTGTGTGCATAATCTCCTTATTCCCTGTGATAAATTAAAGGTTAACCAAAAGAAGATATTTATCTGTGGGGATACTAACATTGATTTACTTAAAATTACTCCTCTGACTGAGGAATTTTTAAATACACTGAACGTGATGGGCCTACAGCCCTTAATTACAAGGGCAAGCAGGATTACAATAAATAGTGCTACATTAATAGACAACATATTTACGAATGTTATGGGGGATGTAACAGATAGTGGACTATTGATAAACGACATAAGTGACCATTTACCTGTATTTGCTATATACGATTGGAAACAAAAGTTGCAAGTTAGACCAAACAAAGATGTATATGTTAGGTTGGAGACTGAGGAGAGGAAGAAAGTATTCTTCAACCTTTAACACATATTTGTAACTTATCTTTTCAAACAGGAATTTTTCCTTGTAGTATGAAAATAGCTAAGGTTATACCAATACATAAGAATGGAGATGAACACTCATTTACAAATTATAGACCAGTCTCAATTTTGCCTCAATTTTCTAAAATTTTGGAAAAGCTATTTAACAACAGATTAGATGATTTCATTAATAAACATCAAATTCTTTATAATAGCCAATTTGGCTTTAGAAAGAATCATTCCACGGCGCTGGCCTTGGCTGAATCGGTTGAAATCATTAGTAATGCTATAGATCACAAATCATACTGTATAGGAATTTTTATAGACCTTAAAAAAGCTTTTGACACTATAAATCACAAGATCCTTATCAATAAGCTGGAGAATTATGGCATTAGAGGTATAGCACGGGACTGGGTCAGAAGTTATTTACAGGACAGGAAACAATATGTGAAATTAGGGGAGATCACATCGACTTGCTTGGATATTGTTTGTGGGGTCCCTCAAGGGTCAATTTTAGGGCCGAAATTATTCCTGCTTTACATAAATGATATTTGGAAAGTTTCGAAGGTCTTAAAGTTAATTTTATTCGCTGATGACACAAACATCTTCTATTCGGGGCATGATCTGAGTAATATGGTTGAGACTGTAAACATTGAATTGACTAAGTTACATGGGTGGTTAAACCGAAATAAGTTATCATTAAATTTGGAAAAAACTAAATTCATGTTGTTTGGTAGGAGAGCAGCAGATGTCGCTGTGAAAATCCAGGTAAATGGGATAGATATTGAAAGGGTCAAGCAACACAAAGTACTAGGGGTAATAATGGATGACAAGTTAAGTTGGAAACCACAAGTTAGCCATCTTAGGGGCAAAATAGCCAGGAGTATTTCTATACTTTGGAAAGCACAACATTGTTTCAATCAAAAGGCCTTACTTGTATTATACTGGTCTTTAGTTTCCCCACATCTGCATTACTGTGTTGAGGTGTGGGGAAACACTTACAAAGGTACATTGTACCCATTGGAGATCCTTCAAAAAAGGGCAATACGAATAATATATCAAGCAACTTACAGGGCACACACTAATAACTTCTTTATCGATGGTAGAATTCTCAAATTACGGGACATAGTAAGTTACCACACCGCACAAATGATGTACAAGGCTTCAAAAAAAGCCTTCCTGTCAGTTTACAAGCAATGTTTGAAGACAGAGGAGTCTCGCATGATTTAAGAAGAAACAGAAAATTCATAGAGAAAAACATACGGACCACACTTAAGTCATTTTCGATTTCTGTAAAGGGTATTAAATTATGGAATGAACTTGATGAAGATATCACAGGGAGTTGCAGTTTGCGAAATTTCAAAATAATGTATGTCTCTAAAATTATGGAAAATTATAGACTCCTCCTCCTATAGAATCCTTGTGTATTTTCTTCCTTTTATTTTTATTTTTATTTTTATTTTTTATTTTTCTCTTATTTTTTACTTTTCATTATTTTCTTTTTTTCCTGTTTTCTTTTCTTTTCTGTGATCAGTAAATGTGAATCTGATTTTGAATCTGATGAAAGTGGGGGCGGGACTCGATAAGCCTTAGGCTTCTTCCGTCACCCTTCGGGCAATACTAATTAAGATTTATGATGTGAAAGAGATAATTGTGTATTGTGTGAAATTGTCCGAAAGAAATAAATAAATAAATAAATAAATAAATAAATTCAGCAGGTCATTTTCCAGTAAATAGTAATCTTTTCCACAAACAGTTGAATAAATAACAGTCATATACAGTATCTCACAAAAGTGAGTACACCCCTCACATTTCTTCAAATATTTCATTATATCTTTCCATGGGACAACACTGAAGAAATGACACTTTGATAAAATGTAAAGTAGTCAGTGTACAGCTTGTATTACAGTGTAAATTTACTGTTGCCTCAAAATAACTTGACACACAGCCATTAATGTCTAAACTGAAGGCAACAAAAGTGAGTACACCCCTGAGAAAAAATGTCCAAATTGGGCCCAAAGTGTCAATATGTTGTGTGGCCACCATTATTTTCCAGCACTACCTTAACCCTCTTGGGCATGGAGTTCACCAGAGCTTCACAGGTTCCCACTGGAATCATCTTCCACTCATTCATGACAACATCACGGAGCTGGTCGATATTAGAGACCTTGCGCTTCTCCATCTCCCGTTTTAAGAAGCCCCAAAGATGCTCAATAGGGTTTAGGTCTGGGGACATGCTTGGCCAGTCCATCACCTTTACCCTCAGCTTCTTTAGCAAGCCACTGGTTGTCTTGGAGGTGTGTTTGGGGTCGTTATCATGTTGCAATACTGCCCTGCAGCCCAGTTTAAGAAGGTTGAGTGCACGTTTTCAGCGTCATACCAAGAGGTTGGCTTTGGAAAATTGACGTATGAGTGCTGCCAGCATTGCTGCAGGGCTTGAAGGGGTTGGGGGTCAACCTGTCAGTGCTCAGACCATACTCCGCACTCTGCATCGTAGTGGTCTGCATGGCTGTCGTCCGAGAAGGAAGCCTATTCTAAAGATGATGCAAAATAAACCCCACAAACAGTTTGCTGAAGACAAGCAGACTACGGACATGGATGACTGCAACCATGTCCTGTGGTCTGATGAGACCAAGATACATTTATTTGGTTCAGATGGTGTTAAGAGTGTGTGGTAGCAAACAGGTGAGGAGTACAAAGACAAGTGTGTATTGCCTATAGTCAAGCATGGTGGTTGGAGTGTCATGGTCTGGGGCTGCATGAGTGCTGCCAGCACTGGGGATCTACAGTTCATTGAATACCAACATGTACTGTGCCATACTGAAGCAGAACATGATCCCCTCCCTTCGTAAACTGGGCCGCAGGGCAGTATTGCAGCATGATAACGACCCCAAACACACCTCCTAACGACCACTGGCTTGCTAAAGAAGCTGAGGGTGAAGGTTATGGACTGGCCAAGCATGTCCCCAGACCTAAACCCTATTGAGCATCTTTGGGGCTTCTTAAAACAGGAGATGGAGGAGCGCAAGGTCTCCAGTATCCACCAGCTCCGTGATGTTGTCATGAATGAGGGGAAGAGGATTCCAGTGGCAACCTGTGAAGCTCTGGTGAACTCCATGCCCATGAGTGTTAAGGTAGTGCTGGAAAATAATGGTGGCCACACAAAATATTGACACTTTGGGCCCAATTTGGACATTTTAACTCAGGGGTGTACTCACTTTTGTAACCGGCAGTTTAGACATTAATGGCTGTGTGTCGAGTTATTTTGAGGGGACAGTAAATTTACACTGTTATATAAGCTGTACACACGCTACTTTACATTGTATCAAAGTGTCATTTATTCAGTGGTGTCCCATGAAAAGATATAATGAAATATTTGAAGAAATGTGAGGGGTGTACTCACTTTTGTGAGATACTGTATATCAGTTAATTTTTGTGAATTCATAAAAATAAAAATAAATTTTGGGCCAATTAAACTACAATTACTAATCCTTCATTAGATATATAATTGTAATAAATACAATTTGTAAATATAATTTTAATGTTTGATACTGAGAACTGTTAAACTGTCACATGGAGGATGTCCGGTTTTCTCATCTCACTTATTCATGGACCTCTTACCGCTTCCTCGTAACCTATTTAGGGAACAAAATAAATGTATATTAAATGATGCTGCAAAATAATCAGATTCACAATCTCAGGTGGTAATGGTAATTTCAAGGTGAATTTACTTTAAAAGGCTACCTGCTTTCTGTTAAATCAAGCATGAAAAAAGGACAGGGTTAGAAAATAAGGGAATGACAAGAAGAAGACTGATAGAAAGCAATATGGTGACAGTCAGAGTCAGTATATCTATGGATTGTCCATCTTTGTGATTTACACCCAGCATTGTGTTATACTAGCAGTATGAATTCCCCATACACGCATATAGGCTACATAGATAACAGTAACACCTGTTTGTGTAATACAATAAATCAGTAGCCTATAATTCTAAACTAAAATTGAACATTATAACCTTCATAACGTCTAATTAACTACATGACTGTCACTGAATAGATTTAGCCAATAAACTGTCAACTGAGTGTATGCGAAGAAGTTAGTGATGTTCTGAACATGATAACATATTCTTGGAAAATGGAATGATTAAAACACAAACACACACATACACACACACGCTCTCTCACACACACACACACACACACACACACACAAGCGCACACACACACACACACACACACACAGACACACACCTACACACACACACACACACACCCACACACACACACACACACACACACACACACAGATGTCACTATTTAGACTGTTGTTATGCTTGCCAAAAGCCGCTGTGGATAAGCTAAGTGCGAATGAACCATGGACATATAAAGAATGAGCATGTTCAGCTTTGAGCCCTGGAATCTGAATATATATAAAGATCCAGCAGATGTCACTGTGCTTCTTCTGAAGGGAATGAGAGATGGAAGTGTTCTGACCAACGCCATTAACAGTCCAGACTTTATTCATTAAACAGACAGAAGAGTTATAATGAAGAATTGACTTAATAATATTGTTTTTCTTTTTACCAACACTGCTTTATCATTCATTCTTAAACTCTAAGAATCTCTGGGAAATTACGCGGACTAGACAGATAAAACTAAACCCAGAAGAGGATTCATTTACTCTAAATCTAGAGGTTTCTTTTTAAATGTATTTGCCATTTGTAATAATGTATATGTTTAGTTCTACAGCCTTACATCACACAGAATCCCAGATCTTAGAATATACATTTTGTGCCATCGGAGCATTAAGGGTTGGCTTCAAAAGCTGGGCCAAGGGTTGAGCTGTGCAGGCTTAACGCTACCCCAGCTATGTCTGTTAGTTATCTTCTTTTTTTTCTTTCTCAACAGAAGCACAGCTTAAAAATCCCACATTGCAGACGAAAATCTTTTGAGTTGATCAGGAAAGGAATTAAAGACAGGCTTCGATGGCTCTTGCATGTAGGATTGAAGGGGAATAGTGTCTTAACCAATGTGTTACTCATACAGTGTTTGGTCAACAGGGACTTTTTGCATTCTAGAAATCCAGATCCTGTCTGGTCTATCTGCTCCTGTGTTGCGGAGATTGTCAAACTAATGCACCAGAGTCGGGGCCCGTACAGTCCAGTGGTTATTCATACCACGACCACATACTTCAGAGTTTACTCCTTCTCCTCTGACTGCAGGACCTGTGTGTGTAAGCGTGCGCATGTGTGTGTGTGTGTGTGTGTGTGTGTGTGTGTGTGTGTGTGTGTGTGTGTGTGTGTGTGTGTGTGTGTGTGTGTGTGTGTGTGTGTGTGTGCGTGTGCTTGTGTTGTTCCTTAAATGATAATTACACATACACACACACACATCGCACACATAACATTGGAGTACATGCAGCTGTGGGCATGCGCATACACTGTGTGATGAAGAAGTGGGTACAAAATGATTAACTACGAGGCACAATCCACCCTCCCCTGCTGGAACAGTATCCATAGCAATACACACACACACACACACACATTTCTCTCTCCTTAAGATAGAGAGAAAAAAAACTGTGAAACATAGAAAAAAAAATAAAAGAAAGAGATGGTGGATGGAAGTGTTATTGGATTGACGCTTGCGGGCAAAGCAATTATTGATTTCATTCTTTCTTCATAGCTTTACTGATTGCCTCTATGAGTATTAAGTGTAATCGAGTGGAGACAATGTAAAGTGCAAGTGTGTAAGTGATCCATTGAGCAGTAACTCAGTGAGTAAATTGGAGAGCAGTGTAAGTGCGGTTTAAAGTTATGTGATTTTTATGGTAAAACTTGTGGAAAGATTGTTCAAGATAGAGCTGAGTTACCGCTCTAACAGAAGTACTACTGTATAAATGCTTTGCAGAAATGCATAATGTATTTCAATTTATCAAGGCTGTCAATAATCTCCTTAGTAACAATGTCCTTTTTGTTCTGGTATACGTATGTGTATCACCACAACTGCATGTTTTTACAGTAATAGTTGTAGGTACTTGAAAGTCATTAAAGTAAGCTGCTGTTTAAAAAAACCTCTCTACATTTTACTAATTGAACTGCAGTGTACGTATATAGAGGTCTGCCTTCATATACTGAAAAGACCAATCCAGTTTAGAGGGAAATTGATATGTGCAGTGAAGTGTGCATGTCCAAAGCCCTTCGTTTCCCAGGCACAGGGATATGCCAAGTTGCCTGTGCTTGTTGATCAGGACTGATGCTGTGATGCACACCAGTGAATGTCAAACCTGTCCACTGCTGTGCAGAGACGTACATGCATCACACACACCACACAGGGTTCTCAACCACATTGATAACTTCCAGCTAATTGGCAGCTTGTTGAGTGAGTATCCAGAGGTCTTGGGGTATTTTCTCACCCTTTGGAGTTTTTTGTTTTGGTTGTTCACGATAGCTACTCAAAACAATGAATTTTGAATATGTTTGATATTCAAATAAGAACAATAACACACATTGCAAATGATAATTCATGCAAAGTGTGATACAGAAAACGAGATAACTTTACTAGTCTAGATCAATAACATTCATCCCTATCCTCTTAAGAATAGCTCCTGTGTAGCTGCAACAAATGGTCTCCTGATGAACCTTCTAAGAAAGTTGAAATGTTCTTATTTCAAATGGAGGGTGGTATAATTTACATATACATATCAATTTCCCTGTGTTAACTATCTTCATAGACAGACGGAAATGAAAAGACGTAGTGTAAAAGATGGGTAGACTGAGATCAAAAGAGAGAGAGAGAGAGAGGAGGTGACGAAGATTGTGGAGCGAGAGCAGGTGCTGATGGGATTAGCATCATGTCCCTCGCTGTGCCGTTCAACACAAACTCACCTGATCCAGTTCAAACAATGTATTTACCACAGAGATGTGTTCTTTGCTTATTACAGCAACACAAACATGAAGCGTAATTAAAGGGTAATGATATAGTATTATCTTATACAAATTTAATTTGCAAACATTTTGCTTACGTTTATGTGCTGAAGGTGAATAGATATTTGACTAAATTATTTCTTATTCACTTTATCATGCGAGACATGTGGGGAGTCCCAAAAAAGGGGCAGTGAATACAAAGGGTGAACGAGAACAAAGAGTGGTGGACAGAGAGAGAAATGGACACAAACAATGTAATGTTGAAAGCAAAGACACTAGAGGACACGAGAGAGGGATTAGAAGGTTATGGAAAGCTGAGAGGCACGGAAAAGGCAGAGGCTGACTGACATGGTTTTTAGATCTATTGTTATCCATTTTCAGCACTCCAAATGCACATATTTAGATCAGGCAATGTCATATTTGTCTGCCACCCCTAGCACTACAGACTCAGGTTTTGGACCTGCACCTCCATGAAAATGCATAGAGAGTGCTCATTACAGTAGTTTGCATGAAAGAAAATGCAAAAGTTGGAATGTGGCACAGACATTTACCAGGATGTGAAACTGAGGTGTTTGTTGAAGCGTCAAGATTAGGTCAGAAATATATAATACATTTTTTTCCCTGGTTCGGAAATAACCAACCATAACAAAACAATGTTGGCAAGTGTCGCAGCAAAATGTTATGTTGCCAGCTTTCAATCATAAGAGATGACACTTAGAAACATATTCCTGCAGGTTATCAAAGTGAGGGTAAGACGCCGGGGGCCAAAATAACAAAAAATAATTGTAACTCTATGCAACATGTCCGAAAAAAAGACAATGACATTGATATATGACTTGTATTTGGAAAGTGACTGCATAAGGAATGTGTATTTTAACCAAATATACCAGCGGTTTAGTTTACAGACCAGTACTGTAGTCTTATCAAAATTGCGCAATGAAGCGTTGAATGTCAGATGGATCAGAAGAGTCACTAAAGCATTAAGAAGAATGTAGTGTTGTAAGTTAAAGAAGTGTGACTTGATGGCAGAGTGGCTTTTAGTTTATTTCCCTGTCAAACTGTTTAACCTGGGATTGATAAGATTTCAGATCATATCTGACAATGCACTCTTCCCCCCTTTTGAATTATGACTTGCTACCTGTGTGTATTTTTCTAGTTTTTCTCTCGTGTTTTTCGGCATTGATATCCTTCCTTAGTGCTTATTCTTTTGTTAATTTGAGTGGTGTAATGGAACATTGACAGATGAGACGGAGGGCATGGCAAAGTGAAAAATCAGTTTAACTTTAAATAACATTTGCAATGTGTCTATATGGAGTACATTTTCATCTTACAGCAAAATGCTACATTACAAAGGGGGCCATATCTAAAGTAAACCTTTCTAATTCCTCAAATGTTAATGTTTTACTACTTATGAACAATCATTTTAGTAGCGCAACACTGACAACAACCCCATATTAGTCCATAGAGTTTGGTGGCGTCACATATTTTTTTTGTGCACAGCTGCACCCAACCTCCACCTGATTAGAGGTATGATTACCAGGCTAATTGAAAACACCTGTGTTGGTGTGCAGGACCCATAAAGGGGTAGTTAGCTAGAATAAGGAGAAATACATAGAATAATTTCTTAATGTCTCTGTCGCAGGGAGATTATCTTAGTTCACCTTAATTACTGGGATGTCTATGGGATTAGTAGCAGCGATGATCAAAGCAGCCTACCCCGCTGCCCGTCTTCACACACACTTAGTAGCTCTCTGAATCCAATAATCTGTACATGTCTTTCCACTTTCTATCCCCCTTTCACAGACTCAATCCCTGCCTTCCGGGACTTCCAGCAACGGATGTTCTGCTCGACACCCGCAGCCCGCTGTCAGCCTTGAGGCGGCATTTCACCGGCTCCATCCAACAGAACTCCAAAGAGATAAACAGCGCTTGGATCACAAAAGAAAAATTCCAATATCAGAGGTATAGGAAGTTACGGTAAGGTATGTTCAAACATCATCATCAATTCAAATCATTTAATAAGCTGCTCCCTTGACTTGTGCAGTAGTTCAACCTATAGTTTAAGGTAAATAATGACCTTGATGCAGGTTCACAGACACAGTGGCTGTAGTACAAACATAAGGTCTCCGCAGACACAATTTCACAATGAGTACCAACAGGCCAAATGTAGGCTATACACTGGGTTCTATCCATAGATAGTAAATAATATGGATGTAGCATCTGGGCTGACCTCAGTTATTCACATGGCATCCAATAATCCTGGTTTGTGCGCGTCCCCATCTAGTGAGATTTTTACTCCGCCTCACTCCTCTTGCCGAAAAGGGGAATCGACGTCACGTCGGGTGGAGGGAGATAGCTGACGTATACCTCCGAGGCAAAGTGAGGGACAACGGGCGGAGAGCTGTCACTCAAGAGATCGCGCCAACACATTTTAACTTCCAAAAGAATAAAAACTAGCGTGGGCCAAAAAAATGCACTCCCCTCAGTGTTGTCATGGAGATATGACCTAAACATACAGACTAAAATGGTTGTGTGGCCCAGGCTGTAAATAGGTTTAATAAGACTTTGAAAACGGCCTGTCTAACAAGTGAGTCAAAGAAAAACTGCTCGTCTTGGCGCCACCCCCAGTGGCACTTTCTGGTTACTACAGTTGTAGGTCACTTCCTTATTGGATGCCGGTAAAAATCGCTGAGGTTGGGGCTTGGTTCTATCCAGAGGGAAGTTCAGGAAAGAAATAACATAAAAGAAAAAAAAACATGTAACAATACTGCCCACTTAGTCCTAATATGTGTTTGTTGGTATTTTGTGTTTTTATTGTTGCATTTACAAGCTACACATTGTAGCTTACACATTAGTCCCCATATTGTTTTCCTTGGGAGGTTTCTCCCTTTTCATCAACTTTTCCCTGAGTGAGGCAACATCTTTAACGAGTGGCCAACTACTGCCGTTTCCTTCCTCGTCGTTACCATGGCGATAACAATATGAACTGTCTGCCAAGGAGTTTCTTTCCCTTTGTTTTACTCTGCATTCCTTTGCCCTCTACACCTTTTCTTACTCTTCTGTCTCTCCGTCTATTTTTGGGGTTCTTAAAGGCAGGGTTTCAGCCCCTCTCCTCTATATTTCCAAAGATAGTCAGTTGCAGACCCAAGCAGTGACAGGGATTATCCCTCTATTTCTATTAGTCACACACTCATAAGCCATGTATCACTCTGAAGCTTTGTGTCAGCAACTCTGCACCCGGAGTGGAGAGACTTCTCATTATTGGGGGATTGAGAGGTTTGGGTTTACACAAAAAGCACAATATTCTGAAAGTCACGCCGTTTTTTTTATAGCAAGGCAAATGCGTTTCACAGATTACGACATGGTGAAATCTGTTTTAGCTTTCATTGCTGCTGTGACTCCTTAATTGGAATATTAGTTCAACTAGGACTAATGTTGATAGGAGAGAAATGTTCTGTAATGAGGCACATTTGTGAAGAAATGTTGGAACATATTTAAAGGGTCATAAGCCACATTTAGTATGCATGCACTATTAGTGATGCTTTCTTCTATATTGTTACTATGACAATCATGATCAATTGCTGTTTGTTACAGTAAGTTAGCCTAAACTTCACACGTTGACATGTATATTCAGCGGTCCGGTTTTAATCATCCACAGCTCCTTTCAACTGCTACCACTTTTCTCTTTTGCGAACACAGCCATTCTGCCCTTCTCATATATTTCCCCTCATCATATTGTGAGCATAGCGGCAGCTTGACACTCATAGAGACTATTATGTCTCCATTTTGCTCTCCAGATGGTTTCACGGCACTGACCTTGAGTAAGGACCACTGCCACTTGGCCATTCTTGTTACAGCTCTCCTCTCTCACCAATTCATCCACCTACAGTAAGACGTAATAATCAAACCCTCTTATGACATATTTCAACCTCTTGATTAGTAAGTGTATACAAAGGAGGGGCCTATGGTAAGCCATGTTGATTTTAAGGTGAGCATGATAAAGCTATACAGTTTTAGTTGTTGTGTCTTTGTTTTGTGCTGTTTTGGTAGCATTTAACCAGAAATACATTGCTTTAAAGGCATTTTAATTCTTAGAAGGTAAGGCAATTATTTTTAGGCAGACTAGATAATCTGTCCATGTCTCCTGGAGTAGTTCTTCTTTTGATATCAGGTCCATTGTTCCTGCCATCACTGCTTTTAAAGGAGGTTGCTTTATGTCCATAGTGCTAAAACACCTCTTTGATAACTGCAAAAAAATATTATATCCTAGCAAACATTAAGAATCCCCGAATACCTCATACATCGCACAAAAAGATGTTCCTCAACCCTAAACACACTACAGGGAGTATACAATTTTTTATTTCTGGTCCAAAACTATTGTATTTGATTACCTGTTATTGTAAATGTATTCCTTAACTAAGACTATAGAGGGTAAAGAAATTAGTATTACTTTAAGAGGGTATAGTTTGTTTATGTACCACTGCGGATGTTGGTGTCATCACAACATGTTCAAAATCATAATTACCATAACACTGATAATGTATGTATACTTCAGGGATCTTATTCATGGTCATGTACCTAAACTCCACACACATATGGCAATATACATGAATAAACTCACTCAAGACAGATGACGATGATTTAAATGGATATGCGCCAGTGTGACTTTGACAAAATACTTGCAATTGTCGTCACCCACAGGCTGTGTGTGTGTGTGTGTGTGTGTGTGTGTGTGTGTGTGTGTGTGTGTGTGTGTGTGTGTGTGTGTGTGTGTGTGTGTGTGTGTGTGTGTGTGTGTGTGTGTGTGTGTGTGTGTGTGTGTGTGTGTGTGTGTGTGTGTGTGTGTGTGCGCGCGTGTGTGGGAATAAAACTTAACGCTCCTTATGTCACTTGTTAAAGTGGAGAGAACAAACACTTTGTGGTACATTTGAATGCACATTCATCTTCAGGCACAGGAAACTGTTGATGGCTGTTCAGACTTTGTGCATTCATATGTGAAAGAAGCTCAAACAGCTGATGCAGAGAGAGAGGATAGCTTGATATGATCCGGTATACAGAAAGTCAATGGACCATGAAAAATCATTTGGCCACTGCTGCAGGGAGGGATAAACATTTTATGGATCATTCTTAGGATTTTCCAAAAGTGTATAAAACTGAGGTCAATCTTTGTCTCAGTGAAGGAAGAATTGGTAGCTCCATGTTTACCTCTCTGAGCCTGCATGACCCTCTTACTTCCTTATATTAGGAACAAGGTATGAGTACAGTTTTATGTAATCAACTCATATTTAAGCTAGTCTTCACACTGTAATTGAGCAAGCAACAAATATCAAATTAGTGAGAGCATTTCAAGCGTTTACGCACATACTCCTGGGGCAGAAATATCCTGTTTGTGTTCTACTTCTTTCCGTGGTGTATCTCATGTTCAGTGATGTGGCCTGATTTTTGCCCAAATAATAGTGCAAACGCAGGAAACCTTGAGGTCTAATTCAATAAAAACAAAAGTGAAACCGGAACAAGTATAATAAGAAATTCAGTGACCTATTTTCCGGTTAATGTCCCTTGACTTAAAAAGAGCAAGACAGGTTACTGAGGCACACTAAAATTATATAATACAAACAAAAAGTTTTGATTCTGAAATAAATATCCACATTTACAAACCAATAATAAAGCCACTAAGTTTAAAAGTGCAATGGGGGACTTTAAAATATTTCTAAAACAGTCTTATTTTTCCTCTGATGATCATACTTGACATGTAACAGCAAACGAGACCATCACTTTAAAGAATTTTATTTTTATATTGTTTTTATTAATGTCTTTGCCATGGGTACGCTCACCCAGGACAGCTGGCGTAGTAAAAATACTAACGCTTTTGTCCAAAGGGTGTGCAAGAATGAACACAAACTGAAAGTTCCTCGCAGCACCTTTTTTAAATATAATTTTAAATGAACGGAATACATCATTGACCAGTGGTTTGTTGAACTATCATTGATTCTTACCTCACTTCTTCACTCAGCAGGCCTTTTCCACAGCAGACATTTTGATTTGTAATAGTAGGAAAAGGACACAGGTGTTGCTAATAACATTAACCATGTCCCAATTATATTGAAGTGATCCCAGTGAGGTGTAACAGTGTGTTAGTGCCAGCACTCCCAAAACACCGAATCTGCTAAATTAATGATGGAGCCTTCATAAGCAAGGAACTGGAGTAAACACAATAAATGAATAACACATTCAATAACTGGACAAGATGCGTTTAAATCAAAAAGGTAGACCAACTAAATATAATTATCATGGCTCTGAATTAAAGTGCTGGCTTAGGAAGGAAGACGTCAGTGAGACTCCAGCCCTCAGAGAGAGAGAGAGAGAGAGAGAGAAAGAGAGAGTAGATGATGCCGCTCGCCTCATTTCCTATTCCCCTCACATAGTTCTTTAATTAAGGAGATCAATATTGTTTTCTTGTTCTCCTGTGACTGTGCAGGAGATTTACATTTTGTGTCTCTCTACCTTCTGCCACTCGATGTCAATGTCTCTTTCTCGCTAAAAGACTTGATTAAGATGGAGTGATCAACCCCTCGACTCCATCCATCTCACTGCACGCACAAACACATCTGAGACTCAACTTTATGCTGTAAAATGGACTGCCTTCATTTCTGCAGTGAACCCTGGAGCCTTTTTTTAAACTCACTCACACTCCACTGCAGGCAATGCACACAGGTCAATCTCATGTGAATTAGGCTGTTTGCTTACAGTTGTCATTACAGATGATTCACAGCTCAATTAGCATGCAAAATAAAACCAACAGTAACCAAATTAGATCATGACAACACTCGATTCGTTAGAGTTGCTGTTTTCGTGCGCATACACTTGATGGACACAGTGTTTTTAAACAGGTACAGATACAGGTATGAAACATATCTTAAACCATGTGAATCACTCCTTGACCGCTTGCATAATGGAATACATTCACACTTGAGAAAATAATGGGGATCTTGAAACGATTGTAAGTCATTGTATTATGTAATCCAATTTATACATTCGTTATGACCACATTCACTCTCCTTGATGAATATATATTGGAAATGCAACACTTGTGGAATTGTGCATACATTTGAAATAGAGGTCAGTTCTTTATCTGAAAGTGAACATATTTTATAGTAATACATTTACAAGCGCAGGAGTGTGTGTGTATCTGGCTCCACATCGAAGCAGGTCTCATTTGATAAACCTTAGGTGCAGTGAATCCCTTTTGCTATACTATCAGATGGCTAAACAGCATGGACGCTGTAATTGTTCATATTTAACTTGCCTAAACACCTCAAATACAGAATGTTACTCAATCCCAGGGATAATATCTCCCTTATTGTGCATGTCGATGTGCAGTCTGGGATTTGGCTACTTGAGCATTGGTGAGCATGTGCACTCATGTATGCACAACTGCATTTTGCAAAACTGCAGCAGCAAGTATTATCCCTATACAACTATGTATGTTGATTACGCTTTTAAAAAATGTGCCATGTGCAGTTAAAAATCAGTTGCTGGAAATATTGTCTGGGATTGAGAAACATGCACAGCTGATGAATCATTTAGGAGCTAGACTGGCGAGCATACATCAGCCCCGTTTCAGAAGTCTGACATTGTGAGAGCAAACCTGAATCCAAAATGCTTCACATTCCCCACTGACGCTGCAGGCTGGGAATAATTGAAATCAGTGAACCTGTCCTGTCTTCTCCAGGCTGTCTGAGTCACAGGGCCGAGCACGGACACTCAGGAGGCCTCTTCAGGTGGGTGGATGATTCATTTACCTTGGATAAAGCCTTCCATTCTTTCTTTGATGGGCTGATGCAACTAAACAAAAGAGTGCTTGAAGTGTTCATTTGTACCAAATGCCATCTATCTATCTATCTATCTATCTATCTATCTATCTATCTATCTATCTATCTATCTATCTATCTATCTATCTATCTATCTATCTATCTATCTATCTATCTATCTACTGTACTAAACAATCTAATGTGCAGGCCAAGGTAAATATAATTGAATTTTAAGAACAGCTACGAACAGCATTTCTATATATAGATGTTCAAATGAGCATATATTATTCACGATCATTAACACATTTGCACAGTGCGCCATATAACTGTTAATTAATCTGGATAATGTTCTCGTTACAATCAATACATCCTCAAAGATATATATATAATTTGTCTTTCTTTCATCTCATGATAATGTTAATGGAAACCAGTGTACACTGAATCTAAGTCTTTGCCTATAAATCTGACAGTAAATACTTCATATTTCTGTTTAATTATTATTCTCATTTGTCCTTAAACTGTGCCCTTTGTGTTCTGTCATCAATATTGTGTCCTTTGCAGCTGCTGCAATGACCCCGTTTGCCCCGGAGTCATTAAAGTTTCATCCATTTATCTGATCTAGTCTTTCTGATTAGGATAAAACAAAAGCAAAAGGGTCGATTCAGTCCACAACAGCTGATGGAAATCAAAGGACAACGCCACAACCTTTGGTCTGTATGGTTTGCACAGGTATCTCAAGGGAAGGAAAAAAAGCATTCTCACATTTTTATAAATAGATTTGTGCGTATGTGTGTGTTTGGCTGACTGTCACAACGGCATGGAGGAAGATAAGCTCTGCTATTTTCAACATCTGGCGCCAGTAGAGGGGTAATTACTGAGAGAGAACAGACAGACTTGGAAGACATGAGGAGGGAGAAGAGGAAAGTGAGGGGAGCAAAGGGAGTGAAAGAAAGAGGGCGGATATCCTGGAAGCTGTTTATTATGTGGCTACAGTATGAAACAGCACGAATGTGGCAGGCAATCTTAGGCTGTTGTCTTTGTTCAATAGCAGCCTTTGTTTGGCAGCTTGTAATTATCACACCCACGCTTTTAAAAAAAGAATTAATGGGTGTCCATTTTCAGAGCCCAGCCTTACTTTGAGATCCAGCAAACACTGCATATACCACAATGTATGCTACATTTTTTCTTTCCTGAAAATACATAAGCAGGCTTTATTATTATAAGTTTATTGTGTACAGCACCTTTGACAGAAATAAAATAAGACTAGGTACTTGTAATACTGAAAGTACTCATCTGTCAAAAATGGCATATGCTTGCATCAATTTGTATGTATTGAAGTGGTTATTCCACCTCAACACCATCTGGGCTCCTACTCCATTTCTCAAAGTTGTATTTTACTGGTTCCACAGACAAACATGGTGGCAAGTCTTAAACCCAAATAAAATATGTTACTACGTCCCTTCAGAAACCAGCGTGTCACAGATGTTTCTGTAACGCTTCTCTGCAATCCATGGTCAAAATATGCGCAAGGAAATAAATATATACCTTTAATAAAATGATATTTCTTAAGATAATTTGTTGGTTGTTTTTCAACCTTTATTTGATAGAGTAGGCCTAGTGCAGAGTTTAAATCAGGAGACAGAATTTTTATTTTTGAGTTGTTCAGGAGATTTTTTTCCAGTAACACCTTGACTGGAGATCTATCTTGGTTTATAAAACACGTTTATTGTTCATTAGTTTCTCTCAGCACTTTCCTCCCTCTGTCTTAATTTGTTTTCGAGCAATCGAAAATAGGAATTTGCTTCTTAATAAGTTTGAGCACTCTCAAAGGATGCATTATGATTTATTATAATACTTAACAGAAACTGCTGGTTGTCACAGTTAAAGCTATCTTTATTTTGCTTCCGGAGGTTTTGTCATGGTGACGGCATTGATGATTTGGAGCTATAGTTAAAACCCCCTGAAATGTTACAGCTCCTTTGGAAGTGCATGGCTTTCCATGGAAGGCTTACATAGAGAACAGCGAGAAAGCATAAGAGAGAAAACATGCAAACTAATAGGGACCAGAGATGTGATGGCCAAAGCCAGTAATTATGATCCACTATAAGCAGACGGTTTCGCGGCTCCTGTGTGTGTGTGTGTGTGTGTGTGTGTGTGTGTGTGTGTGTGTGTGTGTGTGTGTGTGTGTGTGTGTGTGTGTGTGTGTGTGTGTGTGTGTGTGTGTGTGTGTGTGTGTGTGTGTGTGTGTGTGTGTGTGTGTGTGTGTGTGTGTGTGTGTGTGTGTGTGTGTGTGTGTGAGTGAGAGAGAGAGTCTTAGAGAGAGATTGCAAAATAGAGGTAGAGGGGGAGGGAGATAAAGAGATCTTAATTTCAGACCCAGACTTGAGGCCAGAAGGTTTTCATCACCTCAACCTAATTATGCCATTTACAACAGCAGCTTTAGATAATTACACTGATTCCAGCTATTGAAACAGACCCACGGATTTCTCTCTTTAATGACCTTGGAAGTAATTCATTGAACCACACTTGAAAAGAAACATTCAACTTTCATTATCTGTCCGTATTTTAATGGGATGTAAAACTGGGCTTTGTCGTATTAACAAAACACGTTTATGTTTACTTTGTTTTAAGTTTGTGTCAATATATTTTATAAGACTCATTTGGCAAATTTGTTAACTATGTGTCAAAAAGAATTAGCATCAGTTGTCACATCACATAAAAAGTAATAATTAACTCTTTGAGAGTTGTAGCCCTGAGCTATCTTGTCAAATCTAATACATACAAATCAAAACTGGACTATAATTGTAGGCACAGCAGTACTTTGGGCTAAATTTTGTATCAGCATGACGATGTTAACATGCTGATGTTAAGCAGCTGTTATGCTTTCCAATCTTAACAAATAAGCTTGCTAGAATTTACTTAGCACTAAACCTGAAGTACAGCTAGACACATCCTTAGTTTCATAGGAATATTTTCAAACAAAAGTATTGGCAAAAGAAAAGTTGTCTTGGTGATGGCGCTAGATAACAATTCACCAACGTGATCCCAATTCATGTAGCCTGAAATCCAGACCTGCCGCTGGCAAATTTAAATTTGCTCAGCCTGTTGGTCTGGACATGATCCATTGGAGCTCATTGACTATGTTGGAAAATTCTGACTTACCAATCAAATTGTTCTATCTGATATGGGCGGGCCAGAGCCCTATGGGGACGGACGTAACCGGATGACGACAGTGCTGGGCATGCACCGTTGAAGCCGTGATAGTAAACAACAAAGATGCATGCGGATACATTGTTTGAGTTTGAAACTTAATGATTTGGAAGACGGCACTCAAATCTTTCATTAGCAAGAAAGAGGAATTTTCTTTTTTGCTGAACGGCAAAATTTAAATTTACCAGTTAACCCCACTGTTCGCTAAATGAACGGGGCTTAATACGTCACCTTGCTATGATGGATTGTATTGCTATCCAATTGCATGCAGTGGGATTCGAAATGCACACGTACTGTAGGTGCCGCCCCTTGAGTTGGGAAGGTATATTGATCGTGGCCAGACCCTATATCGTTCAAGATGTTGGTCTGGATTTCCAGGCTACAATTCATGCTGAGTTGGACTAGAATTTGTGTATGTTGTATTGATTGCAATCATTCCAATAGTTTTCAAGATATTTCTCTCAAAATAACAAATGCGATCGTCCTGGTTGCGTTACAGAAAAGGACAGAGGCAAATATTTAGGCAAACATCACTGAGTGGTTTTGTTTTTACAGAATATACTGACAATAACCAGTGACAGTGACATCTGAAGTGCCAGCTGCTGTGCATTCAGTGACCTGGCTTCAAGCAACACTTCCACCAATGCCCCGCTGATGAAATGCTGTCAGTCTCCATTCTGGAAAGTTCTCTATGTGCCTGCAATACTCTGGACTGTGTATTGCAGGCATGGAAGTGTTCAGTGAAAACAGTTGGGTATGTTTTGGATGACAGACTTCATAGCCAGCTAAATCTGTCAGTTATCGTATTCTCAGCCTATTAAACACATCTAATGTGAGTTAATTCATGTAAAATATATGTCTGTCAAAATTATGACCCTGGTCCATGGGCACAGTCTTGTTGGATTACCATTTTAGCTCATCACTTTGTACATAGTTATGCAGCCAGTACTTAAAGTTTCAGTAAGTGAAATGGTACTTTTAGCTAACTTCCTTTCAGTGACTGCATTTAGCAGTCCCCTCCCTCATCCCTACGTCAACACATTAATGAACTGCGGTCCTCAAGCAGCGAGTCATCTAGCATCATCTCAGATCCGTAGGTGTGATAAAACATTACAAAAAACCATCAAAACAGGCATTGGGAAGGATTTTTACCTGCTCTGTCATTGTAGGCGCTTAAATATTCACCCCTTTGTCGCTCTCTGTGTGTGCATCGTCAGAGAGACATGCTCGTGTGAAGCGTTCTCTCTTCTGATTGGATATCAGGTTGTGGGATACCAGAAAAGTTTATGTGCCAATTACATGCAGAGCGGGTGACTGAGAGGCCATAGCATATAATTTATATGATGAAAGTAGGCCGAACAGTTGGTTGTGAGACTATATTCATCTTGGTTACAGAACCTTCAGTGGGTCTGGGCTTTTCTCTCCCTCAGTCCACTTACACACAGTTCTTTTTCGGCGCGGCACAGAGCAGATATCAGAGTAGCTATTCTCAGATGCTGGATTCATATCTTGTATACTAATTGGCTCCCTGTCATTTGCCCCTTTGTCCTGCTAAAAAATATAGTAATAACTGGCAGAATTGTCTTGAATGTGCATCGCTGTAGATATAAATACGTTTACTGCAACATTTTTCCAGTAAATGTATCACATTTTGGACCGTTTGGGCAGATTTCAAACCAACAATGGCATTTAAAAAATTGAAATTGAAAATGATACTCCTCAAATGGGCTGGCATGAATAACAGCAGTGGTATGGCAGAGTTTTTTTTCTGCAGAGATATTGTTAAGTGACTTGGAATAATTCAGGGGATGGATGAAAATGAAACTCAATCATCAGTACCACAAACCAACAATTTAAGCCTTTGGACTTAAAAACAAATATGTTACAAATGCGTATCATATTTGAAAATGTCAGGTGCAAATAAAAGTCCCAATAGTTGAAAAATAAAGTAAATATACACAGTATATATTAATATGTAGTGCCGCTAGCCTTAATTATGGAAGAACAATTTCCTGACTGTTGGTACTGAAGACATTTGCCTGTTCTGGTTGTTTTAAATAAGGGCAGTTTGTCTGTGTGCTATTTAAACTAAAAGATACAGTATGCTGCTGGCATAAACAAGAAATGGAAAAATATTCTCAACACCACAGCTACATCATAAATGGTCGGTGGTGAATGTGTGGACACTGCACTGACTTAAGCTTTTTTTAAGGATTCTATCTCACATGTGGAGAAATCCAAAGCTTGACAGGCCTGCTGTAAAACATTGGTTCAGCTAAGGTTGGACAATAGCTGTTGTGGGTAGAGCTCTAACAAACAGTCAACTATCACGTCATCAATCGACAACATTTAATGCTATAATAACCAGAACTGCTGCACTTGACCACGATAAGTTATTTCAGCAGAATATGGGAATGTCAGTGTGCAAGATTTGACTGAATCTTAGAAAACTGATCAGTCTTTCAGTGTCCCTGAG
The DNA here is from genome assembly GCA_026929865.2 of Hyperoplus lanceolatus. Taxonomy (NCBI): domain Eukaryota; kingdom Metazoa; phylum Chordata; class Actinopteri; order Uranoscopiformes; family Ammodytidae; genus Hyperoplus; species Hyperoplus lanceolatus. The sequence goes on from CM049407.1 coordinate 12,532,864, forward strand.
CTTTGCAGTACAGTATGAAATCAGTAATGTTATGGATTTTTACATAGATACATTTGACATCCATTTGCTGGCAGTCATTCCAGGCATATATTAATTAAAATGTTTTTTTAAAATAACCTTTTATGAGTTTGCCCCTGCCTCTCTGACATCCTCTGTACGTCCCCTGCTGTGGGAATGATCAGCTGTGAACTTTCTTCATGTCCATCCTAGTGGCATCAACAGCAGATGTCCGGCCATAGCAACAACAGAACAGGAACGGCAGCCAGCTACAAGCTGCTCACTTGTAGATGGGAATGGGGGAAATGTTTCATTATGTAACTTGAAATGAGTTTCAGACCGGAATCATGGTTCCTGCATATACAATTTTTCTCACAGCAGGATGTGAGTCATGCAGTGCGATGATCTTCTAGCTCGGAGTCCAGTCTCAAAGTCCTGCTTCCTTATCGGGTAATGCACGCTTCTCCCAGAGGTTTTCTGGCACTGTTGTGTAGGTGAGTCAGACACTTCACAAACAACAGAGAAGAGATCCAGCAGCCTAGTGGTATTACAGTAATAAAGGCCTCTTCGCAATACATTTATCGTTTTCCCATCTCTTGCTTTGTTATTGTTACCTGCACCTCTGGCACTTCCCTTAATCGAACAGTTCTCAAAACACCATTCTGCCTGCCATTCATCTCTTCCTCCCGAGAGTCTAGTTTTCTCTTTCTGTGTGTGTGTGTGTGTGTGTGTGTGTGTGTGTGTGTGTGTGTGTGTGTGTGTGTGTGTGAGTATACTTTTTTTTCACTGTGCGTTTGTATTAGCCTTTGTATATGGCTTTCAGTACGGTCTCTCATCTTTTAGAAACAGTCTTTCATATGATAATTCAGAAAGCATTATACAGTACTATTGTTCAAAGTGTGTTAATGTATAGGGAAGAGTCACGCTGAGCTGATGTGACAGTGGTGATGAAAGAGGAACATGAGAGGACCCAACAAAAAATGCAGTAGCATAAATCTAAATAATAGGCACATATATGCGAGATGGGCAAAATATGTTTTATTGTTTCTTAATCTACGTTCTTACAAATAAATCATGAAAAAACCTTATTTTTCCAATGGTATATTAATATTATGGGAAATAACATTTTTTTACAATTTTCTTTTAGGATTGTCCTCCAAATGTGGGTATATGTATATGATATAATGTGATATAACTCAATAAGAATTTCAATTTATGTAATGTGTTTACATTTCGTTTGCACAGAGTTTTCAACCCTCAACCATTTGAAATAAGGTTAGAAAAAGAAAGGCAGGAGAGATCTTCAAAAAAAAGTAGAGCAATATCATGAGTAGCATATTTATAAATACACTTAAATTTGTCTCATATACAAAATAACAAACACTGAATTTTCCATATACCACAATCCATCGCCTTAAACCAAATGCTTACAAAAATGTCATTCCCACATTGAATTTGGTTGTTCGGGGGAGATTAGGTTTATCACCGAAGCAATTACCATTTCTAAAAGAGCCTGTGGTCGTCTTCAAACATAAGGATATGTGAGAGAGAATTCTTCTGATACCGCATTTCCTTCTTTGAATTTTACTCCAACAGAGTGTTAGAGAGATTAGGGGGATTTTAAAAAGCTCCTCTTCGCTCCTCGGTGCACATACACATACTGACATAATAATCACACTCTATTGTATTGTATGGAAATGTGCCTGAATGTGTCATTCAGTTTGTGGTTATTAACTGTGCAGACCCCAGTATCTATAGAATAAGTGAGTATATATAGTGTGTATGTATTTTGGGATTCTATGTCAATTTGGGAAACGCTTATAAGAGAAATTTAAATCAGTTCAAACTGTGAGGATCAAAAAGAGAACATTTGGAGGGGGGGGGATTCATTGATTGATAAAATGTTACTTTTGCAAAATTGGCAAAATAAATGTACAGTTACCACATCGACAATAATGTGAAATCATTAATCATTATTTAGACCTTACTAATTATTTTCAAAACTAGTGCATTCAGGACATGACCAGTGCCACAGCTTGGATTTTAATTGGCCGAAATATTTTTATTGCCTTTTTTTCAAACTCCAAACATCGGTACCATAACATTAAAGATAGATGCGCACCAAGGTCCTGCTGTCTTGTCCAGGATTTTGAGGTTTCCGACAGAATAGGTGATCCACACAATTTCACACTTGGCATTGTACTCCCTTGGGTCCTCAGCAACATACCCGCCAAGTGTGAATGCGATCAGATGAAGGGTTGGTGAGAAACTTGAAGGACGCACATCACACACACACATATGCACAGATGTTTTCCTTTATTGAGATAGTTAGATATTTACCCTGCAGCTAGACTGCAGGGTAAATAACACTGTTTCATTTCACAAACAAACTGTGATATCTGAGCTGCTGTCTCCTCATGGTATAATAACAATTAACATGCTGCTTAAATAATGTTCCAACTGTGCCATTGTACTCTTTTCTGATCAGCGTCCCTTCTTGAATGCATTTGAAATTTAAGTTAACTGTAGTCAAAAGAATACCATCATCTGCAAAGAAAAAGAGATGCCACCCTTAAAACCAATAAACAAGATGCACTTCAAGACCCTATATCCTGTACTTGAAAAGAAAAAGTACCCTTGATGGAGGGCAAAGGACACTTTAAATGTGACGTAATGCAGAGAGCAGCTCTCAATTCAGAAGTACAGGGAATTAGGAATGACCCACCATGCATATACTCCCCCCATAAACTCCCATACAATATATAAGGTCGATAAAGCTTTGTCCTTGTCTGCAAAGCATCTGGTCCCATTTCACCCCTGCTTGTCAGTCTAAGGGACATTGTTTCTGATATCTATATGCACTGATGAACCATATCAGGCCAAAACTTTTCGAAAGTTGTCAGTGTTTCAGGGCCAATGTACCTTACTTCTTTTCACAAGAAGATGCTTCATCTTATAATGCTGTATAGCAAGATTAAGAAGTCTAAATGTTCAGCTGTGGGCTGCTTTGCACTCAAAGGTAGACAATGTAATGTTACTTCCTTTTTTTCCTTTTTTCTTGTGTTTTTCTCTCACTTTGAGGTTGAACTTATTTGTATTCCTTCATCATCGCCACCTTTAGCTTTACATTTTTGCACTTCAAGGTCCTGTCTAGACTTTCCTCTGATGACATACTTGTGGGAACAACGTTGAAAAAATCCTGAGTAAAGCAGAAGTGGATTTTAAAACAACAACTCAAAAAGACCAAAAGTGACAGCTGTTAGGCAGAAAAAGACCTTTAGACTGATGCATCTGAGGGATGTTTTCTACAAACTGAAAATGACAATCCTTTGAGGTAGGCCATTTACTGTACACTATATGAATGTGTTGGTCCGGGATAAAAAGCACAATGCGCTGTATAAATATCATGAATGAAATGATAACAATAAGGTGCACATTCCATTTTAATGAGAATCTAAATAATATTCCATGGATAATAATTGAGGATCACTTTTGGAGGTAAATCATAGTTGTTGGTATTCTTGAGTAATAACTTAAGCTTGGTAGAATTGAACACTGTGTCCTGGGGGCTGCTGGTAGATTCCTTTACTTCTCTTGGAAATGTGATAAGGCAAGTGTTATGATAGAACAATTTTACCATATAAAATAACTGCTTTGTACTTATGATGCTTATTATGCCATTAAGGCTAGATATATGCGTTGCGCTATCAAATTACAGAATAAAAAGGTGTAAAGGGAACTACTGGTGCAATTAACAACAAACAGATGAGTCATTTCATACAAGCAATTATTGCTTTTGTCTTTAGCAGATGGACACAATCATATTAAGGAGCATTATTTATTCAGGCTCATTAACTGTGTCCAAGGGAGTTATTATACTCTAGCTTTGTTCTATCTTTATCTTGTATAGCTTTTTTTTACAGAGCTGCTGTAATCATCATGATACAATTCTAATTGTTTAACTAATTAATATGCGATCGGATGGACAATGAGTAAATATCAGAAGAATAAATAATGCAACATGTGAGTGCATGGGTAGTGGTTTCTCTGGTATTCCTCCCTCAGTGTCGGACATGTCAGCGGAGGACTGTTTGCTGAGCAGTTTCTCCTTGGATGCATCCATCCAGTTCAGAATCTGCCAACTATGTCAGCCTCGGGATGTCAGGCAGTGTGTGTGTGTGTGTGTGTGTGTGTGTGTGTGTGTGTGTGTGTGTGTGTGTGTGTGTGTGTGTGTGTGTGTGTGTGTGTGTGTGTGTGTGTGTGTGTGTGTGTGTGTGTGTGTGTGTGCGACTGTGCGTGCGTGTGTGTGCGTGCGTGTGTGTGCATGCGTGCGTGCGTGTGTGTGTCTGTGAGTATTTTGAATCAGGATGTACCACAAGTAGGTTTTCAGATGCATGTTTGCGGTCAGCAAAAAGGTGAGCATGTGCTGGACTTAAAGAAAACACACACATATAGAGAACGCAATAGAAAAAGGGTGAAAAGATTATGTAAAGGCACAATCATGCCCAAATAAGAAACTCCTTCATAGTACCTACTGTATATTTTGCTGTATAGGTGTGAAACTATTAAGATAGCTGCACTACAAGCCATAGCGTTTGGTTTGGTGTATAGGGAGATGTGGGCAAGCATTTCCTCTCCTGTCTTCTGTCTTGACATTTTCAGGAGGGAAAGGGAAGACAGTGAGTCTTGTTTCGGGAGAAGCAGTATGAATTATTGGTTCTTAGGAATGTCTTGACCTCTGTGAGATTGTCTGTCCTCGACATATGACATCTAACACAAAGTGACAGGACTGTTTTGTGAAGGAGTCAACATGGTGAACTTCTGCCTCGAGAATCTGATTGTACTTTCCACTCACTATAGTTATTGTGAGAGAGAACCGCACTGTGTACAGACAGAACATTGGATTTCAGCAGACAAATTCCGTCTAACTGTTTGATTGAATGAAAAATGGTTAAAAATTTAAGTAGCTGGAAGAGGGAAAAGAGGATGGATATTTATTTTTTTCTCGTTTCCTACCTGAGGCGTCAGACGCTTCGGCCCGGGATTGAGTTTGTTCAAGTTTTAAATTCTCTCTTGGATGCACCCATCTAGCCAGTCACATCAGCCTCAGGACTGTGAGACAGACAACGGTACTTTGTGTGTGTGTGTGTGTGTGTGTGTGTGTGTGTGTGTGTGTGTGTGTGTGTGTGTGTGTGTGTGTGTGTGTGTGTGTGTGTGTGTGTGTGAATGTTAGAGGTAGAGAAGGAGGCAGCCAGACAGAATGGTTCCTGAGACCTGAGTGTGTGTGTGTGTGTGTGTGTGTGTGTGTGTGTGTGTGTGTGTGTGTGTGTGTGTGTGTGTGTGTGTGTGTGTGTGTGTGTGTGTGTGTGTGTGTGTGTGTGTGTGTGTGTGTGTGTGTGTGTGTGTGTGTGTGTGTGTGTGTGTGTGTGTGCAAATCAGAACATATCTGTATCCACTGCATGTTACGGTGGCTGTCAGAGTATGATCTTTATTCGATGAAGCAAACGTGACATGCGACGAGTACGAAATTTGCTGGATAGGTAGAGAGAGGGAGAAGGAGAGAGCTCTCTGGATGTATATACCATGTGCCATCTACTGTACCATGTGACCTGCTGGTTAATTAACAAATCTCACTACATGACTGGTACAGTAGCTCTTAACTGCACCATCACATTTGGTAAAAGCTGTAACGCCATATGAACATATATGAACACAATGCAGAATTGACTGCCAAACCATGAGGGTAACACACTTTTTATTAGGTCACCACGTGGGACATGGCACAGTATTTTCTTATTAATAATCATTAACACTGGTAAATTTCAGCTTTTTCCCAGATGAAGTTAAACTGGAGTGTGTGTGCCTCTTGTCTGACTTTTTCAGTGAAGTAAATTCAGGCTAACTTAACAGATTAAGCAAATGGGCTGAAAAAAGGAAAAAGGAAGCATAGTGCTCCTTAAGGCAGATGTGATTAAATGCCACAAATAATTTGATACGTTCAGTTTCCCTAAAACGCTATCAGAAATGTCAGCCCCATTCAAAGTGCAATTTAGCTCGAAATGCTGTCCTCTGCATCTGAATGATTGCGGAATGAGCACATTTCCCAAAGAGAAAAACAAAGTAGAAGTCTGACATTCTGAGTGTCTGGTTTTTAATTTAGTTCCTCATGTGTTGAGGCATAGGATGTGTTGACAAACCATCACTAGAAAGGATGTGTGTCATTAACACACTCTGTATTATTGTCAGGTAACTGTTAATGATTTTTCTCTCTCTCTTTGTCTCTCTCCTAGGTGCGAACACGCTGATAGCCGAGTGCCTGACACGCTCATAGATTTTGTCACGTTTCATTTCATCTCATCACAGACTGCTGGGCTTTAATGAAATGCTTTTATTGCTTTTGTTACTCCATGAAGAACAACTTCATTCTTTCCCCTGAATGTTGATGGAAAAACTGTTGGTTCCCGGTTATAATTGAAACAACATTTGGTTTCTAGCTGTAGAAAGATAAATATACCGTGTATAACTATTTCCAATATTACATTGGTGACAGTCATGAGGATAACCCACAAAGCTGATGCATAAACTACAGGTTACCCTCTTGTGTGTTACATTTTTAGTTGCCCTAAACATTGAATATGGTAAATTGATTTTCATTTGTCTTTTACTGTAATTTACCTCTCACATGCTCCTTTAGTCTTTATTTTCTGCGCAAAGTGTCATTTATTTCTGAAAGAGCTGTTCAACTGTGTTTTTTTTAGGATCAGCAATGTGTAAAACAATGAAGCATTGCCAACAATGGACATATATATATTGTTTGTTCAATACTTAAAATACAACACAACTAAACAATTGGCATCATATGCATATTATTTATTTAAGTGTTATTTTAAAAATAATTATAAAACATAGATTGAAATGTTACATCTTTGATCTCCATTTGATTACATCATTGTGAAACAGGTTTACTGGGAACGGCTGTCCTACCATTGTTCAAAACACTCAGACTCAATGTTGTCTCCATGCTGTTGCTCGGTAATTTCCAAGCAATTGGAATAAAAGGCAGCAGGGCTTAAAGGGGTATCCATTGATTTTCACGTCAAAGTCTGTCTAGACATATTGGGAAATACTATATACATGAAAATTATGCATAAAGCATTTTTTTGTGTCTCCAGAGGTCGCTGTGGGAAGTGTGAAAAAATTGCCCTAAGGGTTGTCACTTGAGTGTGATCTCTGTTAGCTTGCTCAAAATCTCTGCACGGAATGAAAAAGATTAAATCTCCAGTACTGATGCATAAATTTTGATCTTTCTCATATAAAGATTATAAACAGATACCCACACACACACACACACAAGCGCGCCAACACAAATATGCTTTCCAATGCCTGTTGAGACAGATGTTGGCTCTTACATTTCTTCCTCTGCTTTGTTTTGTATCCTCTTGGGTGAAAAAAACACCAGCTTTGTGTGCAGGAGAAAACTTTTCAGCAACAAGTGATCACATTGCCCTTTTCCTTTATCCTTTTATTTGGCAAAAAAAACACAACGCCCTCATACTCTGCAATTATATCCCTTCCTCTGTGGTAACCTTTTGTAGTTCTATGACTCACCCTCACAAATCCAAATTCTTTCTGACATCTTAAATGCAATTAATTCATCCATTTTCTCTTTGGAGTTTATTTAAAGGCACACTATATAACGTTGGGTGTGTCAGAAAATTGAAAGTTTTCTAATGTAAATTCTCATAACTGAATAAAACAAAATTACTCACAGGAAAGTTAGAACACTGTTGAAGTTAGAAAGCTATGTGAATATTTTCTGTTTCACTGTTGTTGTTTACAGCAGCATGGCCAACAGTTTTATTTACAAACATATTCTAGTCTTATGTTTAGTTCCAGATACCTCTCAATAATTTTGTTTTCATTCACAATTACATGTACTGTAGAATAAATATATTTTGCAAACTAGCTGCAAGGCCAGCAAATGTAAAAAAAAAAAAAAAAATTAAAATAAACTCCCTCATCTGTAACTGCATAGTGCACCTTTGAAAATTAAAAGACAAGAAGAATGCATACAGTTGTTTCTGCAGTTCAGCCGCATATCAGTAGGGAAAGGATAACACAGCTGGATATTTCTCACCGTCGTTGATGCTCTCTGATTAGGTTTGAATGTGATGGTTCAGGTGATGGTGTGTTGAGACAGCTCTGCGGGTGAATGAAGGCCCAATTACAGGATAATTACAGAGGGAAATGAAGGGATGAGAGAAGAAGAATAGAGGACAGAGGAAAGTTGTGAACACGGCTCGGTCTGACTTTTAATGAGCACCGGGCCAAGACTCAAAGCTAGTTTCATTACTTGGTCACTTTAAAATGTGGCCACTATCGATGTCATGAAATAAAGCTTTGTTAGGTCCAATTCTAAAATAAATGCCTCAATAACCTGGCAAAGGTGGGTGGTATTATGCCAATGTCGTAATTAAATTAAGAATTATTCCTTTCATTTTCAACAACCACTTTGATAAGCACTATATTTTATTTCAGCAAATGGTTTAAAGAATCTAGAAATGCAAATGAGTTACATTGGATGGATACTGCTGGAGCTAGTTTTCCAGCAGAGTGCTGTGACCAATCACTGGGGCAGAGCTTTGATGTCATGACTACCAGTTATTAGTATATACCGTCCTAGTTGGCAGGTCCAGCCTCTTTAGAAGAAAATGAATCACAACGTCGCAAGTGTACACGGAATCCATCCAGGCTGGTATTTAACATCATCTCTTAGTAATCCCTGCTCTTACGGAGCACAATTTGCTGTCTGCAGCACACAGTGTATTGGCATCCATTCCTAAATATGACTGACATCTGACCATGGATTATCCCATCGCCCCAGTTTCACTTGGATTGGCGAGGAAGCAACACTGTTTCGTAAAAAGCTGTGTATGTGTGTGTTTGTATGCCTTTTTTACATGTGCTTAAGCATGAATGTACACACGTATTTACTTCAGTCCGCGTGAGCATATGTTTATCATAAAATCATCATACCCAGATGTCTGCTTTGAGTATGTGAGCATGTGTGCACATTTTTTAAAATATTTTTTGCAGACCTATAATCTAATCCCTTTTATTAACCTATAAGACATAAACAATAACCCCGGGCAAGCACAATGTTGAGCCATATTTTGTGCATTAACACATGCTGCAGACAGCCAGATTATTATGCCCATGTGGCTGCTCCCTAAGAGTAGGACAAGACTTTCATCTCTTAACCCAGACATTTTGTTCTAAATAATTGAACTGTGCTCAGTATTTTAGAATATTATATGTACCAAACTCAGAAGGAGGACGGTAGCAGCAGCAGCAACGGTTCATAGACTTGGGAGAAACTAGGCCAGAAAAAAGGGACTTACATAAGGACACAAGCACTCAGATACATTATCACTTTAATATACAGTATATGATGATTAACAAAATACGCTGTCAGTATGAGTCCAATTAAACATAATAGACACACACAAACAAAGAGTGACAGAGGGTCCATTTGAGTGATGCAATGAATTGAAATGACGCACCATTTCATAAAGCATAACTAAACAGTTCCTTTGGCATTTTAAATAATTTTAAATTATGTTATTAGCACACCCAAGAACATTGCCTGTAATGGTAGAGGAGATGAACCTTACATTTTTAATGCAAAGTGTTGATTGTTTTAAATATTTTATGCTCTTGCCAAGTAGCCTTCTGTTTATTTTCTCAAGTATTTTGTGGCTAGCTGCTCAACACATACCACTCACTTAACATCATCAGCAGACCAGCAGACAAGTTAGCTCACCAATCAGATTTGAGGTTAAAGCTGGTGATAACACCAAGCTCCCTGTAGATTTGTATTCAAAACAATAATTTGATTTGACTCCAACCTATTTCACAGCTCAACTGTGTCTTATTCAATATTGAACACTGCATTTTAGCATTCTTCCACAATGTGATAACTTGTTCTAGTGTGTGTAGTTGTATACTGTACACGGAATGACGAGAGGATGGACAGAAAGAGGACCGTTTTATTTATTCTTTCCTTTTAAAGCGGACCTATGATGCTTTTTGACTTTTATGACCTATAAACGTTGTTATGATGATTTATAGTCATGCTTAACCATACTAAATTATCAAATAATGACTTACATGCATTTCGACGTATTCCCCCAGGCAAAAAAAAAGTATACTTTAACATACTAAATTTAAGCACACTTAGTGTACTTCATAAGCACAAAATTATTGTACTCAAAGTGTGTTATTTTCGAGTAATAAAAACGTACTTAGTATACTAATGATATATCATTATTGCTACTTAGGATATACTAAAATACATCTTAGTGTACTTGACTGTACTATTTTGAGACACCATTAAGATTAACTTAAATATACTTAAGTACACTTTTCTCTACTAATACTGTACTTTTTTTTATTTATAATGTTCTTTAGTTCGATTTAAAGTATACTTAAATCCACTTTTCAGATTACTATTAATACATTTAGAATATACTGGAAATGTATTTCTAATTTAATCTTTATGTATTGCCATTGTATTTTAAATATATTTACAAAAAATAAATACAAATTAAAAAGTTGTACTTAAGCATATTATAGTTCATTTTAATGTTGTCTCAAAATAGTACAGATAAGTACACTAAGTTGTACTTTAGTATGTCTAAAGTAGCACTCATGATATATCATTAGTATACTAAGTATATTGTTAGCACATTGAAAATAATATACTCTGAGTACACTAAGTATGTGTGCAGAAAGTATACTAGATGTATTTCATTAAAGTACACTTCAACAGTACACAGAAAGTATATTTTTTCTATAATAAATTGGAATTTCAAATTACTTTTAAGTAAACATAAAAAATATTTAGAACATACTTGAGGTAGAAAAAAAGTTTATTTTTAACATGCACGGCATTACAGGGAAAATGTGCATAATAAAGTACATGTAAATACATCTTTAACAACTTCTTAAACAACATCATCAAACAGTTTCTCTTCATCGTAACATTTTTATTCAAATTTGGAACATCTGACCCCAGAGAATTATTTTTAGTCATACTCTTTAACAAGTTAACTAAAAAACAATAATAAAAGGAAAAAATAAAAATAAATGGGTGAAGGGGGTTCGAGTTATGATGCGAGCAGCTGAATTCTGAACCAGCTGAAGTTTATGGAGGGATTTGTGAGGTAGGCCGAGGAGGAGAGAGTTGCAATGTGGCAGTGTGGGGGGTAAGGGAGGGGTGGAGGCAAGAGTACAAAGCAAGTGCAGTATTATATCTTGACCAAAATTAAATGCAAATATTCTGGTATGGCAGAACATATTTAAAGATGCAAAATGTACAGAAATTAATATCCCATTATAAAAGCACAACAAGAATGATTATCTTAGAGGCATGCTCCGCATTGAAATGTCCTGCACAATAATAAAATGATTTTTTTCACAAACTAAAACACAAACTGAAATTAAACATTACATTCTCCCATCTTCATCTTTCCAGTGGAGTGGTTTCCTTTGAGTAGGCAAATTCTTCTGCAAATGAGGGCTTGTACTTCCGGCAGTGTTGTTTGGAAACTTCTTCATCGCGGTGTCTTTGAAAGGGACAAAAATTAAATATAGTTAGTAGAGCTGCAACGATTAATCGACGAATCGATTATTAATCGATTACTAAAATAATCGGCAACTATTTTGATAATCGATTAATCGTTTCGAGTAATTTTTTAATAAAAAATTTCCAAATTCTCTGATTTCAGCTTCTCAAATGTGAATATTTTCTGATTTCTTTAATCCTATTATGACAGGAAACTGAAATATCTGTGTGTTTTGGACATAACAATACATTTGAGGACGTCAACATGGGCTTTGGAAAATTGATCAACATTTATCACAATTTTCTGACATTTTACGGACCAAAACACTATCGATTAATCGAGAAAATAATCGACAGATTAATCGATTATCAAAATAATCGTTAGTTGCAGCCCTAATAGTTAGCAAAAAAGGCTTTAATTGTCATCTTTTCGGTTTCCATTTTGATCCTCTTGTTCATCCATGCTATATAGCTACACCTGTAAAAACCTATGGTTAGCTGTAATGTGCATGATTAAATATGCACTCACTATTTAAAAACCACATTTTTTTCTTACTAGAATATAATGGAATGCTGTGGATGAATTGAGAATTTGTTATTTCAGTGATGAATGTATTCTAAGTAAGGGTTAATGCCCGACGAGGTGTCCAGGTATCAGGGGTTAATGGACACCGTGGAGGCGAGAACTGTCGAGAAGCCCCTGACTGCGGCCCGCAGCCAACGTTGAGGGGGAGGAGACATTGAGGGGGCCGGCACATTGAGGGGGGGGAGCCTAAGACCACATTGAGGGGGACGGCGCTCAGTCTCTCACATTCACTCCTCAAGCAGGCTAATGCTAGCGCTATGTTAAGCTAGCGGGAGCCCACGCTGTTAATTAAATAAAAAAACACATGGCACGGGAGTGTTGTGACTGGCTATCTTTCTTGCAGGGTACCTATTATAATGTTAAACGTAGCCTATACTACTTGCTGTAGTTTGGTCTGACTTTGGCAGTTGGCATTGTTACATCCGTAGTAATACCAAAATAAGAGTCCTTGTTACATCCAGTTTAGCAATATCAAAATAAGAGTCCTGCATGGAGCAGTAGCATACAGGGAATGGGCCCTTTTTGTGCCAGCGATCACACCATTTTTGATGAAAGATGTGGTTTTACTTCATATTTTTAACTAAAATCAATATTCTTATGATTGCCATAAATATTTAAGACATAGTTAAACAAACAGTATATATTTTTTATAAGCTTAAAGTGCGTATTGGAAGTTAGATGCTGCAGTGAAGAATCATATAGGACAAACATTCTAGTATACTATTTTAATTTTTGGTTTTATAAATCTACACTAGAAGTGGCCTCTGGAGCCGTTTTTGTGATACAATTTTACTACCGCACCTCAAAAAGAGTTTTCGAATGTGACGTAGCAAGGGGTCGACGAACATTCTAATCCATAGACTAGCTTGGTGCGAAACAATGGTAATAGGAGGGAGATTGAGTTATGGTGAGAGGAAAATCAGTGGAGTTTCGGTCTGGAGAGTGACTGGCATTAGCTAGAGTTAATGTTAGCTTATGACAGAATGCTGTCCATATTTCAACACTTAACAGTCAATCACTTTACAAGTATAAGGTTATGAAGCTGCATGACGTAACTCCACATTACCTCTTGCATCGCTACTGGAGCGAGCGAGCGAGAGACGGAGAGAGAGAGCAAGCGAGCGAGCTAAAACAGAAATTACGACATTTACCTCATACACCTTTTGTTTGATAGGTGCCTGTGTGGGAAAGCCAATGAGCTCAGCTGAGCATAGCATGTGCTGCAGGGACGTGGATACCTTCTGGGCTCTGGTGGAGACGCTAAACCCCAGACCAGACATAACATAGGCTACTTGACTCAGTATCCAGGTTTACTTTTGAGCCCCTTAGTGCTCCAGATAGCATACCTGAGCTTCAGACAGGAGCATGGCCCTCTGCAGGCCAGCAGACACGAGTATGTCAATCAGTATAACCCATAACAGAAACTGCTTTCTCCAATTAATTATTCCACACCTTGCAGCTAATGTGTCCACAGGAATTGTCCGATTTTTTTCTACAATTAGAATATAAGCCTTGAGGGCCAAAGTAAAGTAAATGAAGTACATCTTGATGCAGAGTATTGATAAATCCGACCAACTTAACATTTAGAAGAGTCTTCTAAATATTATGTTGGTTGGATTGATCAATTTAAACTTGTGAGCAAGTATTTTAGTAGACCAACATGTGTATGATTGAAAATCAATATTTCTAGATGCAGAACAGCAGAAAGGATATATTACAATTGAATTGGTATACTTCTGTTTTTCCATTTCACATTTTCCATGTGATCACTACTTGTAAATGATCTATAGATTATCAGGCTTAACAGTGGATATTGTGTGCCAATCCCCAGGCACTTCTGCTATACAGCTTACCTTATATTGTGTCCAGAAGAACCAGGTATATACAAAGCTTTATATTAATCATTTCATTGATAAATTAATCACAACCACAAAGTGTAACACGATATAACATTTTATGCAGTTTAAAACGTATATATTTTGAACACATGTTTTATAAATTATAAGGGTCTTCATGCTGCAAAAGCAAGACTAATAAAGGTCATGTACCTATACAAATGTTTAATGTATTTTATATTTATGAATTACAGTTATTACATCAAAGCACGATAAGTAAACATGTAAAGTAAGAGCTTACCAATAAATCACAAATGTATACAGCTTTTTTAAATATATGTTTGGTTTAATGTATATATGGTCAAAATGGAAGATTAACCAATTTAAAATGAGAATGCATTCATAATAGCATACCTCCCCGTATAGCTGTTTAATCCTCATATTTTATTAAGAGAAAATGTTAAATTTTGTATCTGGCTCTAGATAAAACTACCCCCAATCCTCAGGTGTTTCCAGAACAAGACTTTATTACAAAACACAAAACTAAACAAGTAACCGTATCCTTGGTCTGTGGCTCAATTCTTTACCAAATTTAGTCAAAATCTATCTTAGCTTTTTGAGATGTCTAACAAACAAACATGACCGAGTATGTCACCTATTTGACTGTAATCAACAAGATTATGAACTGAGTACTGATCTGACTTTGTCTAGACTTATAATAATCACTATCTGAAAACGGGAAACCAAATTGTGTGCTTGAGTTGTGTGAAGCTGTGACTGCCAGGCGAGTCCCAGGCTGCTCCATCTTCAGAGATCTTCTCACAGGTTCTGGAAAGGCAGCAGGTGCACGGTGCAGTGAAGAACCAGCTCTGCTCTCTCCTAGAGTCTTTAGTTATGTGGATTCTGTCCCTCTCAGAGTCCCCCAGGGCCAAGGTGCTAGGGGACGGACATCATGATGTAAGAATCCGTTTAGTGATATTATAGTATAAACATGATGGATAATATTTAGGGACTGACTGAAGCTGCTCACTGTAGCTGCGATGGCTTGACAGGGTGGCAGTGTCACATTATAGCTTCCTCTCATCTGCCCTAATGTTTGAAATGCAGGACAGCCAAGTTGAGTCTGTGGAAAAGCAGATTGTGTAGATCAGAGGTTGAACATATAAGTTATCCCAGACAAGTACATACAGCATGTAAACATTTTAAACCCTAATTTACTGTGTGAAGTGCTGAGACAACGCTGCCATAATGTGGAAGAAAATGAACATTAGCTAATAAAATGCCAGAGTATGAAAATACAATACATGTAGGTTTAGGTTGATTCAGATCACAAAGTTAAACACGAATGCAGTATTATAACAGCCATGTATTTAATTCTCTTCATGGGGGTTATCCTCTTGTTAGTCATTTGAAAACGCTTTGTAGATGTTTTTTCGGGCTCAACGAGCAGATATAAATGATTATTACATGATGGAGCTGCTGCACAATTTAACACATGTTTATAACATAGTTTTCTCATCTGCATCATGGGCAGCTTATCTACGGGTCTGTCTTCAGAAACATGTCAACATGTATGTTGCGTGCAGGGGGAATACGTGCTCACATTTATTTATTTGGATCTTGATTAGCCACTACCAAGGCAGCAAATGCTCTATAGGGTCAACACATGCTAGCATTACATCCTGATGTAAAACTAGTATGATATGATGGTGCTAATGTCCCAGCAAAGTAGACATACAGCCACAGCGTGTCTGATTTTTATTTTAGCATCACGAGTAGCCTATATCAATATATTTTGCTGACTCAATGTCCCCGGCTAGCGCCAGTATTGTTTAAACTGATTAACGGAAGGAGTCATTGGTCAGCCTTCGTATTTGAGGTTAACAGTTCATTATAATCATGTAAAATATTGCATTATGCCTTATAAAATGGCCCATCTTACAAAAAAGGATGCCAACCAACATTAGCCGTTTTGACCTGTTAGCTAGTGGGTTATGCTGCCTAACAATAAATGACCACACGTTGCTTTTCATCATTGAAATTATTATGCCGACATGGGAGTTTAAAAACATTCGCTAACAAGACTTACAGTTCATAGTTTCCGTGGGTTTAAATATTTGACGGCCCCGTGTCCTAGTAGGTCTGTGTCCGTGTCCGTGACCATCGGTCCAGCGTCGGCCGCAGCTCCGGACGATGAAGCAGCTCAGCTGTTTATTAAACCACCGCAGGCCCTGGTGTTGTTATCCTGAACTTTACCGTGTCACCCACACATAAGCCTCCTGTCTAAAATGATCGGGAAACCACCGTGTGTTTCGTGAGGGAGGCGGCGGCGCCAGAGATGTAGTTCCGTCTCTTCACGTCTAAACATACCAAGGCTCAAAGCTAGCTAGCTAGCGCCGCTTATTTTCTGTCACAGAAACCGTGGACTACATTTATTCTAAGGCTGGAGTACACTATACTTCTCCTTTACTGTAATGTAAAATACAATGCAATGTAAAACTACAGAAAAAATACGAGCACACTAAGTGACACATCTTCAATTCACTACGACCTACTACTGCCTGCACGTAGATGCATTCCCGTTCGGTCAGCGTCCCCTTGCTACGTAATATGACGCGTTTGACGTAGGGGGTTAAAAAAAAAAGAACTTTGTAGGAGCTTAGCTCAAAACAGCCACTTTGATCTCGGAATAAACATTCTTATGTTTTGAAAAACAAAAAAAATCCTGCACATTATTTTTCAATGGGGATGTCCATAATAGATTATGTATACATCTAGGAATATTTTTAACTTCCAATACGCACTTTAAAGGAATACATACCATAAAGGTGTGACAGAGTTGAAACTAGGGTAACAGGGTTTAAAATGGTAACGGGGTTGAAGGGGACATATACAAATTAGAGTTATTTTAGACTCAAATTGCTTTCAACATGCATTAGGTAAAAACAATTCTAATAATTCATTTTAATGAATAGATAACTTCACGATCACAGTACCGGATTGGTGGAATGACTCAAATAAATTTTGTGAAACAACATTTTATCAAGCTGACCTGGCATATTAAATACCCCTTTCTTGTGAAGAGTGAAGACCCATAGCTATTATGGATTGTATCCACAGAATATACATGCTGTTACAGCCATCCTGTTCTTTACCTTGAATATGTGTGTATTAATTATTAGTAATATTAATTGAATTATTCGATGGCAAGGGGCGTGTTTTGGGCCGCAAATTCGCCTGAGAATGGCAGCCGGTGTCAGTCTGGCAATGTCACAATCAAGTTCAGACACTGTGGAAACATAAGTTTGACCGCTTTAATTTAAATGTTTGTTTTCCAGCACCTTAACACCGTATATTAAACACCACAGTTAATGCCCAGGAGGCATCGCTTCGCCTTGCTGTGCATACATGTATCCATGATCAGTTAAAGCCTCAAAGTGTTATATGCCTGGAAAATCCTGTCCTTGTTCAGGAAGGAAATCTTTTCAGTAAGGGTTCACAAGTGTCATCTATAGTCTACTTACAGCAGTGTGTGTCTGGAAATATTGTAAAAAATGCAATTAATCATTTAACAATTCAAACATCTTTATTTTAAGATACTTTTGTTATTGAGTCACATTTTAGGTCAGCCCTGAAACACTACAGCTTGTGAAAATAAACAATATTAAGAAATGCAATTAATCATTTAATAATAATAATTGATTGGATTTATATAGCGCTTTATTTCGATGTTGTTGACTCAAAGCGCTTTACAGGGTTCCAGGTTCAATTCGTTCACACACAGTCATACCGGTGGTGGTAAACCACGATAGTAGCCACAGCTGCCCTGGGGAATTTAACAATTCAAACATCTTTATTTTAAGATACTTTTGTTATTGAGTCACATTTTAGGTCAGCCCTGAAACACTACAGCTTGTGAAAATAAACAATATTAACGGTTTTAATAGATTGTGCAATTGTCCCTTTGTTGCTGTTAAAATAGACTCATCCATAGTGAATTATGTGAGGTGACTACGGCAAGAGAGAGTATAAGGTAAAAATAAGGACAATATGTGTTCTTTGATTGTTCTACACTTTATTGATTAGTTATCTTTTCTGTTAATAGTTTACTATGTATTTTTTGTAGTTGTTATTTTTACATTGTTCTGTTGAATAATAAGACTGTTGTTAGGGCTGCTGTGATTGGTGTAACTTAATGTGCGTCACACCTGTAGCATTTAGTTATCTCTAATTGAGGTATATTTTTAAGCCTTGAATGTGGTCACATTGCATCTGTTAAGGTCATACCTTGGGGTCACAGTGACCCCTTCATAGTTCCCCATATCTTATTTTGACTCTTACTTAATTCATAGGCAGCTGGGCCTGCAACCGTCACAGACAGACAGGTACAGGAGTTCTCTTTAGCACATGTCACATTGTTTACAGTGCACACTTAATCATTGTACATACATATATACTTGCTTTTGTAAGTATAGATCTCATTGCTGACCCTTGGGAGACACAACACTAATTTAACACTCACAGGATCATCTATGTCCTCATAAGTGAACTGTTACAAGATAGCAAAAGCAATCAACATAGTAGGAAGGGATGTCCATTGTTAACCTGTTGACCTTTAAGAAGATATTTAACCGGTTAATACTATAGGTTAAACATAAAATTATCTAAATGTTTCTTATATCCGGTTATTATTCCAAGTAGGGCCTATGCTACTGCTGCATGCAGGACTCTTATTTTGATATCACTAAACCGGATGTAAGAATGCGTTCTTCATGCAAATAATTAAACAAGTCGTTTAGGCTATGCTTAACTTTATAATAGGTCGATGGTACGCAGCAAGAAAGATAGCAAGTCATAATACTCCCGTGCCATCTCTCTGTAACATTTAATAAAGAGCGTGGGCTACCGCTAGCTTAACGGCTGCAGCGGACCTCTACGAGTGAATGTGTGAGAAAGAGACGGACAAGCAGACAGCGAGCGCCTGCTCAAGCTCCCCCCCCTCAATGTGCCGGCCCCCTCAATGTCTCCTCCCCCTCAACGTCTCCTCCCCCTCAACGTCCGTCTGAGGGCCGCAGTCAGGGGTACTTGGAACTGTCCGACGTGCAAAAACCTTCACGAAAAAATGTTGTTACTGGGTTATTTCACAATGTGGACATGTGTGCCTGACTAGCTAGCTGAGCTTAGCCATTTAGTATGCTACAACGTTGTTGCTAACGGTTAGAATTCCACACCAACATTATCCAGCTTGCAAAATATTTTATAAACTCAGGGGATGCCCATATAATAGTAGATTAACCAACTGTGTTGTCTGCCGAAAAACTTACCTACAAGAAGAAGTAGTTTGGCTGGCAGTATTTTTGTTTTTCCATGTCGGATTCGGCCATGACTGGCCCTCTTCACGGTGAAGTTCATCACGGTTGCTGACCAGAGCTGACTGATATTCCGTTCTTCTTTGTTCCCCTTTTATTATTTCTGAGCAGTCCACCTGCCGATGTCCGAATCATAAAGCAAAGCAACCCTTGGAAACGATTATTCAAACGTTTCTTTCTTGGGCCTATCCGCCTATCCCGTATGTCTCTATCTGCAACGGAAATCTTTGCAACGTTCATGTGTCACGTGACTCGGTGACTGGCCCCCGATTGGCCAGTACGCACATTTGATTCGGAAACGTGGACTGTGATTGGTCGAATTAAATGCACTGCGATGACTGGCTGTTTTTTTCTTTGGTTCGGTGAGGTGAAGAGTCACCATAGAGACAGTGCATGAAATAGGCAACGCCCATGGCCACGCCCATCGTGGGGGAAAACATTGAACAGCGCTCCATCCACTTTGTATTGAAGGAGACCTGTCTTCTGCAAACAAACTTAATTAAAACGTAATCGAACATCCATTTAAGAAAAAAACGTTACTTTCTTGAAAGCCACGACTCTTGTTTGTCTATATGAGCTGTTTTTGTGAAAAATAATTGAGTGGTTTTCAATATTGAGGTGTTTTTGTCCGGTCGGACCGGGTCAGACCCATCGAGGGGGAAACCGTTCCATTCACTTTGTATTGAAGGAGACCTGTCTTCTACAAACAAACTTAATTAAAACTTATTCAAACATCCATTTAACAAAAAACCGTTACTTTCTTTAAAGCCACGACTCTTGTCTGTCCATACGAGCTGTTTTTGTGAAAAATAATTGAGTAATTTTCAATATTGAGGTGTTTTTTTCCCGTCCGTGAGGGTTAGCCTACAGCAGAAGGCTAACATTAGCCTAGCATACAGCATACATTAGTTAAGAGTTTTGTCTCGATATTGAAAATTACTCAATACCTTTTCACAAAAACAGCTCGTATAGACAGACAAGAGTCGTGGCTTTAAAGAAAGTAACGTGTATTTGTGAAATCCATGTCGTTTTACGTTTTTATTAAGTTTGTTTGCCGAATATGGGTGTCATTCAATATAAAGTGGATGGAGCGCTGTGTATTGTTTTCCCCCACGATGGGCGTGGCCTCAGATTATGACGCTTTATGCACTGTCTCTATGTCACCCGTGGAAGTGCACCGCTGCTATTCGTTCAGAACAGAACCTACATGTAAAGCTGAAGCCATTTAAAACAATGTTTACACGTTAGATTAAAGGGGGTACGTTTAAAAAAAATTGCCTATTTGGTATAGTGTTCTAATGAACTATTGAGATTTGTTTGTTGTTGTTGTAATAAGTAGGCCTAAACTATCATTTACATTGCTACATAATATACATTTTAGTATTTAAAAATCAGAATTTTTTTATTAAAAGTTACATTAGTATAGGGGAGTGGCCTAAGTTGTGCATTTTGGAAGTTGTTTCACCCCTTGTTTCTAGAAAACCGTGGAAGAAATTGGAAATGTGACCACATATTTAAAAAGAGCCATCCATTTGACTCATCCTGTAAAGAAGGGAGACACAAGGAATAAGATATAAGCACATTTAAGCTCAAAAAACTGTGTTTTGCCTTTCAAAGTAAAATTTCCATGATCAAGGTTTTTTGATTATTGTGTCTGAACAATTATAGACAAGTTTGAAAACATTTGACACATGTTTTAGTGCTTTGGTATGCTACATTTTGAGTCTATACAGTTAGCACGATGTCAGCCCTAAACTGCTGCATCATGCTTATTATCCAAAATTCTGGGGATGGGGTGATTTGTGCCAAAGGGCCTGGGTGAGTTATAAGTAAGTAAGTAAGTAAAATGTATTTATAAAAGCACATTTATGACCGTTTGCACTGATGAGAGTTCAGATGGCCAGAAAGATGATGATGGTGACTTTGTCATTGTGAGCTTTGCAGGTAAAACCATTAGATCTGCTAGGCCTTGTTTAAGAAAATTGTTCTTCAATCTTTGTCAACTATTTACTTTATTTACTTTAAATAAACCTTAAATAAGTAATTGTCTAATGGATTTGTCTTGCATTACAGTTTATGAGATATATAGCAATGGCACAATTCACCCCATGGTATTCTCTCCAACCGCACAACTTACACCACACCGGGGGCAAGTTGTGCATCAAGACAACTTTTTTTCCGAAAGCTATATTTCTTCAACAGTTTATTCCAGATACAAAGTTTTTATTGCCAGGGATGCACAACATCCTGAAATATATGTACATATTTGAGTTGGAGACTTTACTGTCAAGGCATTACTTTAAAGTCACTTTGAGTGAAAAGTTGCACAACTTAGGCCACTCTCCCCTAGTCTGAGATGTAAAATATTTTATTATATATATATATATATATTATATATATATATATATATATATATATATATATATATATATATATATATATATATATATATATATATATATATATATATATATAATATAGGAGTGCACTTTGTTAAACTACACCTGCTCGGATTATACCTACAGTATAGTATAATGAAGTTTAAATGAATTAATATGCTTTAATAAAAATATACTTAAAATATATAAGAAAAATATGCTTCAAAAATCCTACTTCTGATAAGAAGACTGAAGCACTTTGTGCATTAATCAAAGACTTTCAAAAGATTAATTTTTCTGTCAAGCAGCAAAGCAAATTTCCTGTTATCTACACATCTTAATATGTTCATAAGTCTAATATGATTTCTGATTGCTGTCAAATGTAAGTGAAACAATCCAAGCTTTGGAATAAGTACTTTCCATGTGATGATAAGAAATACACAAGGTTGTACTGTTTTTTTATTAGAAATACTGGTGACTACTGCATTAAATAAAAGCACATGGTCAATTGAAAGGTGCTCTGTTGTTGATGTTCAAGTTTATTTAAAATTCACCATTAAATTTGGAGAATGGATGAATTTTTAAATACTGCATAAAAACAGTGGTAGTGTTGAAGTAATCCAAATACTTTATAACACTAATTGCTAACATTTTAAAATTGAAATAGAAATGCAAGGATATTTTTTCAATTAGAAAAGGTATTGTTACATAACAGCATTGTTGCATTTTGCTGGTAAAATACATTATTTTAAAAGGTTGAAGAGAAAAGGTCAGCTGCAGAAATTAACTGTTATTGTACATTCTTTTAAACTGATCTTAGCACATAAAAGAAATGGCTACATACTGATGAATTTGTTCTGGTTTATAGTGTACTTATGAAGAATACACTAATTTACCACTGAAGTAGTATTCAATTATTAATATACTTATTTTAAGTGCACTTTAACACTGCTGTGCTAACATTGATATGAAAAAAGTGTTATAAAAGTGAACTTATTGAAAGGGTGCTAAAAGTGCACTTGATAAAAGTAGATGCAAATACACTGATATTAAACTTATATTTAACACATTCGAAGTACATAATAAAGAAATATACTAATCAAACACTTATATATATTTCAGTGTTAGTATATTTTATATGAATATACTTCATATGAATTAATAAATAGTGTACTTTATCTGAGTAAACTAAAGTACTACTGAGGAAATAATATATTTGTAATTAATACATTTATAATATGTTTTTGGTTTACTTTATTTTAACACATGAAGTGAAAATGTGCTAGAAATGTACTTTCAAAAAATTACAAAGTACATTTTTAATACATTAAAGTATATTACTTTTTTACCTGGGCCCTGCTGACCGTCTGGGGTGTCTGTGCAGAGCACTAGACACTATTCTAGCCAGTCAAGAAGTCACGTGTTCAAAGCGGTTTGAGGCTTTGTAACTTCGTGACGTCGCATGTAACTTGGTGTCGTCACCACGCGGATGTTTCCATGTATAGTAATGCTGTCACTTCCCTGTTCGTGTCTGCCTCGCGCCCTAATAGGTCCATGCTCGCGCTTCCCGCCACTGAAAGTGTTCCGGAAGGAAGGTAACCAATCACAACGGAGTGGGGTTTGCGGGGGGGGGGGGGGAGCGTAGATGGCCGAAGCACAGGCGGAGGGAGCAGAGATGGCCGAAGCACACACACTCAAGTGTTGACAGGACGTGCTGGATCGCCAAAATAAGAGAAAGAGCTTCCAGAAAATCTACATAGTTTTTTGTGGTGTGATTCGTGTCAGGTTGCTCTATAGCAGTGTAAAACAAGAAATTAAGACCAGAAAAAGTAGTATAATAGGTCCTTTTTAAGGATCATTTATTGAAATCAACTTGAAGGAGTGAAACATTGTGCAGTTTTCACTTTATTATCTTATCGTGAATGTTGATCGAAAAGGAAAAGGAATCAAACCTGCCAATGAGGTTTGTCTACTGCAGCTATGATGCTGCTCTAGGCACTGTTTACCTGACTCCCCACCACTTCCTGTAATTTCCCTCCCTCGGTCTGTAACCCTCTTCTGCTATATTCTCTCCCTCTCTTCCCTTCTGTATTCCTCCTCCACAACTCGGAGGGCCAACCGCTGAGAAAGCAGCCTTTCCCTGACAGCAGGGGGAGATGGCTGAGGGGAGAGAGAGAAATGGAGGTGTAGAGCACGAATTACACAGATGGCTATTCTGATTTTTTTTTTTAATTAGTTATTATATGAGTTATTATCATTTTTGTGTCATTGAAGACATCCTTTGTCATGTGGACAAATATCTTTTCTCAAATGTGTTCTTTTTTGAAGAAAATAGGGGGTCGTTATTACAGTAACTTCAAAAAGCCCTATTGAAACCAAGGTAAAATACAGTAACTCAGAGTTACTGTATTCTTCCTTTGTTTTGCAGTGCTGAAGCAAGAGCTACTTTACTTCACCTTTTGTTTTGCCTCACTTAAAAAGGATATTACTGTTTTTCAACACTTTAACATTGATTTATTTCTGTATTTCTGACTACTATCCCTCTCAGTTCCATACAGAAATCAAGTTTCTAAAATTGTATCTCCGATCAAGGCACTATCTCGCTTGCTAGCTAGCTAAGCCTAACCTAACGTTACCTTTGCTTACGATTAAACAGAGAGCACCAAGCTAATGTCAGACAGCAGACAACATCCCTTTACATATTCCTGCTAAATCAGTTTCATTTAGGACTTCAGAGGGGTTACTAAACTTTTGTTTTCACTGTCAAGGTTGATAGATAAAAAAAATTAAAATATTCTCGAGTTATAAGGCAAAACCCACCCTCTCAACACATTTTATTTTAAATAAATATTAGTAGTTTCAAAATGCTCAAAAACCTCCTAAAAACCTTGATATAATTTGATTTGAAAAGTTACTTTGACACAAATAAAGTGTACAATAATGCTATAATATAATAATAAATTGTGTAAATAAATAATATCAATAGTAACAATAACGTAAAAAATAACAGTAAAATATAGCCTATAATTTTATTGTATAATATAGGCCTATCATTATCAAACTAAAGATTTATTCACATTTATTAATCAAACTGCTTTTTAAAGCTAAGGTTTCCATATAAAATGGAAGTAACTGCCTTTTGCTGTGTATGCCAGTTTGTTTTTGTAAGCTATACAAAGGAGGAATACAGTAACTACCAAGGGTCAATGGTCAAATCAGAGGTAAATATTAATATGTAGAAAAAATAACTTTATATAAAGCTAAGGAATGGCCACATATTCAATGATCTGCCTGCAACTATTGTGGATGGACAAGAGGAAAACTTTAAAGTAATTTTTCTCAGTTTGGAACTCTCAGGAGTTACTGCCTTCTTCCTTTGAAGGGCGGAAGAGGTGGGTAAGTTGCATGTATGTAAGACTTTCCTAATGGAAGATAGCGACCCTAGCCTAACCCTGGCACTTCAGGAAATTAATGGAGGTCAATGTAAATAGCCCAGGGTAAGGGTTGATTTAGGGTTATGAACATCTATTTCTCTTCATCCTACAATCAAATCCTTTTGTGTGTATAGTTGTAGGGCTGATGCTAATAGGTGGGGTAAGATTCATGTATGTAAGACTTTCCTAGTGGGAGATAGCGACCGTAGCCTAACCCTAGCACTTCAGGAAATGAGTGGAGGTCAATGTAAATAGCCCAGGGTTAGGGTTGACATTGGGTTATGCAAATCTGTTTCTCTTCATCCTATAATCAAATCCTTTGGTGTGTATAGTTGTAGGGCTGATGCAAATATGTGTGTATGTTTGAGTGCATGTGATTTTTAGTTAATCTTATTTTTCGATAAGTGTGTGCCACCATTTGTGTGGTTGTGGAGGAAAAGAGGGACGGAAAAGAGGGCGTAAAAAGAAAAACACAAGACTTGTTAAAAAATTTAGTAGTTAATAAAAAAAAATCTAAATAAAACTTATGTAGTAGGTAATGCACTACAATTTTGTGTATCTCATTGTAAAGTGTTACCCAAATAGTTCCCTCCAGTTGTTTCAAATGTGAGCAAAATAAAGGTTTTCCATTCAAATATGTATATTTTCATTTAACTTTTATTTATCCTCGAGAGACCAATTGAGGGGTGACCCTCATTTCCAATGACGTCGAGTCAAAACAAATTCAAAACAACAATACAAACAAAACATTCAATGCAAATACATCAAATACACAACAAGTGAAGAGAAGAGAAAACAAAACGATTGAAACATTTACAGAGTGGGGAAGAGTGGCAGCAACCAAAAGGCATAAAGTACAATATAGCTTAATTAAAACAGTTACAGGTAGAGTTTGGCAGATCCAAGATAGTCTGTTTAAATTGGCCAAAGGATATGAATGTATTTAGTTTAATTTTTAGCTGTAAGTTCTTCCAGGAGTCAGGTGCACTGAAGCTAAAAGCTGTCTTTCCCAGCTCAGACCGGGCTTGTGGGACATAAAGCATAAGCATGTCAGTGGAGCGGGTCTGGAGCCCATCTGAAACAAGCAGCATTTCTGTTAAATAACGAGGAAGCTTCCCGGTCAAGGCTTTGTAAATAAAAATATGCCAATGTGCGTCACGTCTCTCTTTAAGGGAGGACCACCCAACCTTTTCATATAAGAGACAATGGTGTGTGTCATAAGCATCTCCTGTGATGAACCTTAAAGCAGAGTGAAAAACTGAGTCTAGGAGTTTAAGACATGAATGTGATGCATGCCGGTAGACCACATCACCGTAATCAAGGACAGACATAAAAACTGCCTCAATAATCCTTTTCCTACTGAACAACGGGAAGGTGGCTTTGTTCCTATAAAAATATCCAATCTTTTGTCGCAGACGACAGACAAGATTTTTTATGTGAAATGTAAAAGAGAGTTTTTCATCTATCCAGATGCCGAGATATTTATATTCAGTGACTCTTTCAATATGAGATCCATTATTTGTGTGAATAATAAGATCATTAAAATGTGTAGTTTTTGCTCTGGAGAAACACATATATTTGGTTTCGTCTGTATTAAGAACAAGCCTGAGGTCCACTAGACAGTCCTGCAGGGTGTTAAAAGAGCTTTGTATGTTCTCAATAGATTGGTGCATCGAATCGGAAATGCAATACAGTACTGTGTCGTCAGCATATAGATGGGCGTGACAGTTTTTTAGCGATGAAACAATGTTATTTATATAAATTGTGAAAAGAACTGGACCTAAAATTGAGCCCTGTGGGACACCATTTGTAACAGTTAAAAACTCAGACTGGTATCTTCCCAGTTTAACTGACTGCTGTCTATCAGAGAGATAATCCCTAAACCAGCTACATGCAGACTGATCAAAGCCAATGTCATGCAGCCTCTGTAAAAGCAAATGGTGGTCAACAGTATCAAAGGCCTTTGAAAGATCAATAAAAAGTGCTGCACAATGCTTTTTCTTGTCTAATGCTGTAACAATGTTGTCTACAACCAAAGTCACAGCAGAGACAGTACTGTGACCTGCCCTAAAACCAGATTGGAATGGGCTCAAAATGGAAGCACTAGTTAGAAATGTTTTTAACTGATTATTAATAAGTGATTCTAGAATTTTTGCGAGGCATGGGAGTTTGGAAATTAGCCTGTAGTTATTAAGATTATTTTTGTCACCACCTTTATGTAACGGAATTATATGAGCTTTTTTCCAAATTTTAGGCACTATTCCAGAGGAGATGGAAAGATTAAAAATATGGGTAATTTGTTTTGATATTATATGTGTAGAGAGCTTGATTGAAAACGGGTCCAAATTGTCCTCTCCCATGTACTTCTTGGGGTTGATGGCGAGGAGCGCATCTACAACAACACTTGTGGGAAGAAGATCAAGGCTGAAAAGAGGAGTTTGAGAGACAGGCGGTACGTTACTACTGGTGGTAGAAGGCCTATATCCTCCATTCTGAAAGAGTTGACCAGCAGCTACAAAATGTTTATTAAAAGCTAAGCCAATCTCTTTTTGATCATTGAGAGTGTGACCATTTAATTTCATCTGAGTGGGAACTGTGCTAGAATTGTTTTTATTATAGTTCACAGCTTTCCAAAATAGTGCAGGGTTAGAGTAGCAGTTTGAGATTAATTCAAGGTAGTATTCAGATTTGGCTTTCCTGACCATGGCTGTGCACTTATTCCTAAGGTGTCTAAAAATTGTCCAATTGGTATTATCTCCAGAGCGTCTAGCTACAGACCATGCTTTATTTCTCTCGGAAAATAAATCAGACAGTTCACTTGTAAACCAGGGGTTTGATCTATTTTTTACTCTATGTTTTTTTAGGGGTGCATGCTTGTTTATAATTGAGGTGAAAGTATTGATGAAATGGTCTAAGGCTAACTCAACATCCAAAATTTGCGTAGTCAGTTGAATGTCACTATGATGGAGATCACTTAAAAAGGCTTGCTCATTAAAACCTTTAAAATTACGCTTAATTATGATTTTAGGTTGAGATCTTTTTAAATGAATACTTCTGATACAGGCCACTGGGCAGTGATCACTAATCCCAAGCTCAAAGACACCAGCTGAGGCTATTTTATTTATTTTATTTGATAAGATTAAATCGATTAAAGTTGATTTTGCTGGATTTTTTAGATTGGGTCTTGTGGGCTCAGTTATTAATTGTGTAAGATTAACGTTGCTACAGATTTCTTTGAAAGATTCAGAGGCACCAGAAAGCCAGTCAACGTTAAAATCACCCATCACAATTACCTCTCTATTTACATAGCTGGAGAGCATATGTGCTAGATCATTTAAGGAGCTAGTTACAGCTGAAGGGGGCCTATACACACCAATTACAACAAAACAATCATTTGACGATAAAGATAATTCTAGCGCAAGAAATTCAAAGCCATTTGGAACAGAGACAGCATGTAAAAGTGTTACAGAATAACAGGATTTAACATATACAGCCACTCCCCCACCCCTTGAGTTTCTGTCTATTCTGAATAAGTTATAATCATTTATTGCCACAATAGAGTCATCTGTACTCTTCTTTAACCAGGATTCAGTCAGAATCAAAACATCTGGATCTGCCTGGGACACTAAAATCTTTACGTGGTCTAATTTATCATGCTGCAATAAACTTCTAATATTTAAATGTAGAAAACCCAAGCCCTTTCTTGATTTAAGAATTTGTGGTGAATTTAGCTTACAGCTAGGAAGCATTGCTTGTTTTTCAGGGTCATACAAAACAGGTTTGTGCCTGTAGAGGGAGCCAACGTTAGAAGCAGCAGGTGGATGGGCCGTTGGAGGTGAGGGAGGACAGTCAGGTGTGATGTCCAGAGCTGGAGGAAGGTGTTAGGTTTATCCAACTTGCTTGTAAGACAAGGAAACCACGTGCTAGTTCAGTCAGACAAATGAGACAGACACAATGATAGAGTGAGACCAAATGATCATGTTACTTGCCTTAGGACAAGGAGAGAGGTTTGGCGCAACTGGTGTTACGTCGCCAATCCGGAACCAACTCTGAACCTCATTCTCCTGTCCTGGTGCTTTTATTCAGTCACACTGGTGCATACAGACATGAGTTTGTGTGTGCGTTACAACTAATGATTGACTAATGTCTCTGAGAGCTTGTTTGTTTATCCCAGCTGGGGCATGGCAGTATGTTCTGACCAGGTCACTTCTGGCCATGGCGATCCCAGCACACATAGTTTGAAACAACACGTCATGTATCAGCTTATTTTGGATCATGGTTACATAATGAAAAACATTAACCCCTTACATTTCCCACTTTTTTCCATTATTAACCATATTACAACATTTTAGCAGTTTTCAGGGGCGTTGGACATTGATTATCTTCCGTCTTTATTCATTTCAGTGATTGTTCCATTCTCTAGGGGGCGGGTCTTCATGAGATCACACAGTCTGTCTGTTGGTTCGTGTGTGAATCAGCTGATGTTGGTATGTTAGTGTAGACGTAATAATCCATTTTCTTTTGTAGCGTTGGCTGGTACTGAGGCATATTTGTACCAGGCCTTTGTGTCCGAAACATGTTGTGGTTCTTTGAACCTTGTAGGTACCGTTGCGGCATGTCCATTTGCAAAGGGCTTCCGTTGTTTTCTTCACCTTCACACTAATCAGGGATACGAACTACAGTAGAGCCACCAGAGATGTCCCTCCAGTTGAGCCGGTGTGACGTAGCTTCGATGGGCTGTGTATGTTCGCTCTTGTCAGGAATGTTCCACGTCTTCCTGTAGTGGGTGACTTGGATATTGTAGTTCTTTTGACTTGGCTGTAGTTGGAAGTTTGTCAGTAGGGCAGGGCCTTCCCAATGTGTGCAGCTCCAACTTTGCACTTTGCCCCCTGGCAACAGCTCGTCCCATGCAGCTTCCTAGGACATAGGAAAATCTTGGCAGTTTATTTGCTCTCGTAACTCTGTTAGATTTACAAAGAGTTCTGTCATTCATTCGGTCAGTTCTCTGTTCTCTGATTCTGCATTATCACATGTTTCGACGTCCTCAATCAGATATACATACTCTACACAAAAGCTTTTTGAAATTGTGTACAGTTGTATGCCCGTATGGAATATATTTGTTACCATAGAGACATGTTCCCTACTTTTGAGTCATTGTTCTGCAGCCTTTGTCTCTACCTTCTCTTTCAGTTCCTTACATTGCTCTAATACCAACTTGTTCTCAAACCATATTCATTCTGCCATTTGTTCTATCTCCTCATTCACCACTTTGTGTACTTCAACTGGCCACAGATGTTATGTTTATACCGTTCGGTTTTTGGCTGCTTCCACTGGTGACATTTATTTCTCAACACTCATTCTTCTCAACATTCATTCTTCTCAACATTCATTCTGCCGGCATTCATTCCCAGATCTGAATTGTATAGCGCTTGTTCAATTTCTTAGGTTGTCCACACCAGTGCTGGGAAGGTGTTTAATTAAAGTGTAACGTTCCCTGTACCCTGGTATCCACACACCTGTAACCTCCTTCAAAGGTGGAGCGACCTGTAACCTCCTTAAAGGTGGAGCGACCTATAGCCTCCTTCCTTTTTAGGGCGGCTTTAAGTTAACCTCCTTCAAAGGTGGAGCGACCTGTAACCTCCTTCCTCTTTAGGGCGGCTTTAACCTCCTTAAAGGTGGAGCGACCTGTAACCTCCTTCCTCTTTAGGGCGGCTTTAACCTCCTTAAAGGTGGAGCGACCTGTCTCACCGTATATCAGTGTGTCTGGCTCGGTCTGGATCCCGTCAATCGTCGCCCAAGGAGAGGGGGGGTGAGGACTGCTAAAACACCGGCTGGAGATGAATTCGGCCCCAGTTTTTCCTCAGTGTCACTGGACTCTGGCCGTCGACAGACTTCGGTGCGTCCTCTCCTTCCTCTCCTCGGTCGGCGATATATTGGGATCCGGCTCGAAGGACCAAGATGTTAGGTTTATCCAACTTGCTTGTAAGACAAGGAAACCACGTGCTAGTTCAGTCAGACAAATGAGACAGACACAATGATAGAGTGAGACCAAATGATCATGTTACTTGCCTTAGGACAAGGAGAGAGGTTTGGCGCAACTGGTGTTACGTCGCCAATCCGGAACCAACTCTGAACCTCATTCTCCTGTCCTGGTGCTTTTATTCAGTCACACTGGTGCATACAGACATGAGTTTGTGTGTGTGTTACAACTAATGATTGACTAATGTCTCTGAGAGCTTGTTTGTTTATCCCAGCTGGGGCATGGCAGTATGTTCTGACCAGGTCACTTCTGGCCATGGCGATCCCAGCACACATAGTTTGAAACAACACGTCATGTATCAGCTTATTTTGGATCATGGTTACATAATGAAAAACATTAACCCCTTACAGAAGGTTTGCAGCACAAATGGAAGGGGAGTATAATTCATGTTGAGCAGGACTTCCGGGGGGGTCTTTTTTAGTGGAGGTTCTTCTGATGGGGTCATGCTGTGGTGAATATCAGTCCAAATTAAATGCAATGTGCTGAATGAAGTTATTTGTTAGTTCTCTTACACCTTTGGTGTTGGGATGGAGGCCGTCAGATTTAAAGAGCTCGTGTCTGGTCCAAAAAGAGTCAAAGTTGCTGATGAAGCCCAATGTGTTTGAAGAGCAGAAGGACTTCAGCCAGTCATGAAGACTCAGGAGGCGACTGAAGTGCTCTGGGCTTTTAGACAGAGTGGGGGTGGGGCTGGAAAAAATGCAGGTTTTCCCCAAACTCTGCAGGGTGATGGACAAACACTCTAATTGGGCATAGAGTGAGCACGATTGTTTGTTCATAACATCGTTTGTCCCAATATGAAAAATGACAGTGTGGGCTGTAGGGTGGCGGTCGATGAGGGCAGGTGAGAGCTCTAGCATGTCACACACCTTTCCTCCAGAAAGGCAATAAGTGAAGGCACCAGGAAGTTGCAGGTATCTGATGATGGAATCCCCTATTATCAGAATCTCTGGCTCCTCATTCATACAGCTCCCTCTGTAAAGTGACAGCTTGGAAGTGAGTGACAGCTTGGATTTGAGGGGCGGGGCATAGCTGCGAGAGTGAGCAGCACCTGTACAGGATACGTCATTTTGTAGAGGCACTGATGGACGTTCTGGTCTGAATGGTGAGGACGGGGCGGCGATCCTGGCGGGGAGTGGACTGGGAACTTGAACGGCCTCTGAATAGCGGCGGAGCGGGTTGGGACTGGCGACACTGGATCGAGAATGCAGCGCTCAGCCGCAGGCTCAGTAGCCCCATCTAGCTCTTCCAGCGGAGCAAACGTAATTGTGCAACAGCACAGGACCAGGCGAGAGAAGTAGGGGGAATTTGTCTGCCCTCTTGACGACAGACGACCAAGAAGCGTTGGTAGCTGGAGTTGAGACCGGAGCAACAGAAGCGCCACTAGCCAGCGGCTGAGAGCTTCGGAGCGGAAATGCCCAGCACGGCTATCCGGGAGACCAGAGAGGACTGCCGCTGGAGGACATCGCAACAAGGCTCTCTAAAGCCTGTAGCCTAGCCTTCAGTATAAAGCTCCGGATCTGCCTGGGTGAGTGGGGTCATCATTTCTGTATTTATTTTTGTATTTATTTAAAAAGAAAAGAAAAGAACACTGTTTGGCTAGCGCCAGCAGGGTTAGCACTGGCTAGCATTGAGCAACAGCTTCCATCACTTCGTACCCGAACGGGAGCTTGACTCCACCGCTGAGAGTTCAACTGACCAAATTAGCCGCGGAGAAGGTCCACACACAGGATTGCTTCCAAGGGTGAAACCAAGCATCGGAGCCAAAACTGCTGTCCGGTTAGATTCGGTCAAAACGTCGGAAAAAAACACTTTTTTTGTAATTTTAGCGTAACAAAAAGCGTAACAAAAAGAAAGATGCGACCGTTAGAAAGACGCTCAGGGATGTATATTGACAGGAGCAGAGAGATTCAGTTAGCAGACTTAGCCTTGGTTATAAGACTTGTTTCAATTCAGAAATTAATTGTGTGTTATCATTCTCTAGTCTATTGATTCTGTACTGGGTACAAATACACCACCTCCAAATCTTCAGGATAATTCAAAGCCCATCCTGTATTCTTCCTGTGTTGGGAGACCACTATATGGTACTTGGCTTCAGGCCTAATTTCCCTCTGCGACAATCAACAGTCAGCCTTTCTTTTCTCTCTCTTTTTTCTACCTCACCTTCATCCAACTTCCCTCTCTACTTTGAGAAAACTCCGATGACCTGTCTGCAAATAATCGTCCATTGCTGGCCGATATCTGATATCCTGCGCTGGCAAGAATTTGGCATGAATTATACCACTGGAAGCTATTGGCCATTATAATTATAAAGCCAGAGAGTGGATTAAGCCACAGTTCATCTCATATCAGATTGCCAATTGTCCCCTAGTAAGTAATCAGGGCCATAAGGTCTTTTTAAATGAATGGTCTAATAAGCTTGGTGAATATTGTGTGCTTCCACAGTGCGAAGAGGAGGAAAGGATCTCACTTTACGCCGTTCTGCTAAAATCAGCGAGCTTCAAAAAGTATGCATAAAGGTGTCAAAATGGGATGAGTGTATGTAAATGAGGTTGTAGGTGTTATTTTCTATATGTATATTTTAAACTTTTTTGCTTCTCGGTTTAGTCATTGCTGATTCACCATACCTTGTTATTTTTGTTTTTGACCCTTTGTTAGCCTTGAAGGAAATAGCCGAGAGTGCTGTGTGATTACTGCAAAAGCAACAATCTGACCAGTGCATACTCTTAGTCAGTTCTGTTGTGTTTCCACGTGGGAGTAAAGTTAAACGGTAAACATCCGGAACACCATATTTAATTATCAGCTGTCAGCCTTTATGTCTCCATTTAAGCTGAACAACTTAACCATAATGAGTTTTTTTGTGTTTTTTAGCAACTGTTTAGTATTTAAGAGAAACTATGTTGGCAGCACAACAACTAATTTCCCTGTTCATTCCAATAAAGGTTTAAATGTCCAATTAAAGCCGCTTCTAAAACTATGGCAATGATGATCTGTTGGTCGGTGCAACAAGTACCACATCACCATAATGTTAAGATATAAAAGGAGGCTTTTCTAGAGAAAAATTATATCTTATGAGGCTGTCAATGGCCAATTTTGGAGAAACATGAGTTAAAACAGATGAGTCTAAATATGGGAACATTTAGTTTTCGAGAATCATCTGTCCTTTGGAGACACTTTGGTTTCTACACCAAATGACAACAAACTTCTTCTGACTGTGTGCAATGGTTTCTGGTTGCGCCCCAAAGCAATAAAGTGTAATCTAATATTGAAATAGGAGGACATCAACAATAGTAAGACAATAAAATAAAACCTAAACTATATGTTATTGCTGTTACTGTGTCTTGGAGATCTGAATTACACTGATTTGCCTTTTATTTGAATCTTACATCTCAGACATTACCACGGATGCATTTTTTAAATGTTCTGGCATTTCATTTATCAGAGTGGGGCTGATGGAAATGCCTCAACACAAGGTTGAAACCTTCAGGCTTTGTTGTTACACTTTCTAATTCTATCATTTGGTGCATCATTGATAGTTGATAGATAATGATCTTACTCATTGCTATTTGAGGCCAACTGCCTGGACATAGGAAATGTGGAATTGTACCGTATGTACATGACTATATTTAATTTCTCAAATTTTTGTGTTTTCTTCTCTCCTTTTCTCTTTGCATTCAGTGGGGGTGTCAGACCGCTGACAGGTTGATTAGAATACAAGCCTCTAATTAGAAGAGCCAGCTATCCTTGTCACTCAGTGAGGAATATGTTTTAAGTGCTGCACACAAGAAAAACAGAGGCGTTATCTGCCATTCACAGAGGACTCTGTAGCCAAATAATGTATCCATTACAGATACGTAAGGTATTCCTTTGGAACTTTTTCCTGTCAATCACAGGCGCTCATCAGTACACAACAAATCTGCTCTCTGCTGTGGCAGGTTCTATACGTGGACAGCAGAATACATATGTAATGAATTGAGAATTTGAGTCTGAGTCAGAACATCTGAATAATGTAGTGTGCTGTGTGAAAAGCTGTCACTGTCATTCACACTGCACTTCCTCGGGGCGAATCAGACGCTGGGTGAGCACTGAAGAGACACAGTGGTAAGTGGGACTGACAGACACACTCGGCACAGGTCACAGCTTGTTTTATTTTTTCGCTTTCAAACCAAGAGAGGAGGGAACAAGGAGGCACACTGATAAATTACATCAAGTTTCACTACATATCAACTAACAACATCACTATATCTCGTAAATGCACTCGTCAGATCTAATGTTACAAAATGAAAAATAACAGAAGAAGGAAACAATCTTGGCAGCAGTCGAAGCCCATTGATGAATATAAGAAAATACAGTGGAGAATAAAGAGTTTTGGCAATAGACAGTAATATGCACAATATTTTCTCTCCCTTCTGCAACAAGAGTGGAAGCAGAAGCAATATGTTAGTGACTGCGAGTCGAGAATTGTTGGTCTGTGAAATTTTTTTTAAATCCTAATAAAAACTACTACAGAGCATACACACTCACAAAAAAAACTAGCCTTAACACACAGTTGTATGTACAGCTTGGGTCACTGGGAGATTTGAGGATTTAAAATGTACAGCACAGCACACTGAAATGTCACTGTATGTGATCTATCAAACTACCATGATGGAAAAAAAATCATTCCATTAACTCAGGACGCATTGCGGATGTGGACACTGGCAACTACCCTTCCTCAGACAGTACAGCTGTAGTTTCTGTATAGGGATTTGAAATTGTGTCACAGCAGTACAAGACGTATGAATAAGAAGCAATCTGTGTGTGTTCAGTGCTTGACGGACTTGCCGCAGGTTACACAGCTTGAATGAGAAAGGCAAAAAAGCTCAAAATTAAAAAAGAGGCCTGAATGAATATATAGTAACTACAGTAAACACGCTAAAAGAAATTAACAATAAAATTCCAAACTCCAGAGAATCACACAAGGAAGAAGCTTGAAATTCAGCACTGATTTGTGCCTTTTTTGTACAAAGAGTTGCCTGTTGGACACATACGAATCATCCGTACATTACAGTAAAAAATAAAAGTATCATGACAGTCAATAAATAAGAAGAAGAGAAAGGGAGTTAGCATGGTAATTAGAGCGCAGATTGTGTGTGTGTGTGTGTGTGTGTGTGTGTGTGTGTGTGTGTGTGTGTGTGTGTGTGTGTGTGTGTGAGTGTGTGTGCGTGCGTGCATGTGTGTGTGTGTGTGTGTGTGTGTGTGTGAGTGTGTATCAGCAGACGATGATAATCCCCAGAGAGCAAAGGTTGAATGGGAAATGGGGCAACAAGGTAAATCAGAAAATGACCCAGCATGTGCTTGGGTGGTTTTTATGTCTGCATGCATGCTTTCACTCTACACTGGCATCACATATGCAACTGTGTTAATGTTCCTCTTTGTTGTCTATATTTCTATATATTCCCCCACGTGTGTGTGTGTGTGTGTGTGTGTGTGTGTGTGTGTGTGTGTGTGTGTGTGTGTGTGTGTGTGTGTCTGTGTGTGTGTGTGTGTGTGTGTGGGCGTGTGTCAGTAGCCGCTCAGCTAACTCAGTGGCCCTCGCCGCTAGGGGGTTTGGCGTCATGCTGCTGGCCCGCCGCCCCTCCAGGCAGCCAGGGAGAGACAGAGTGCGAGGTGGTCTGCTTGGCCATGCTGTAGTGGCTGATCACGGTGTAGAAGCGGCCCCTCGAGTTGGCGTCCTGGGCAGCGTAGTAGGCCTCCAGCGAGGCTGGGATACATCGCTTGTGCTGTGAGGGAGAAAGAGAGCAGAGAAGGGTCAGAACGTGTGTCATTTAATTTGCTGTTAGAGATGTTATGTGTAGCATTTAAGCTTTCACACTCCTGATGGCAGTATTTGTACATATACACTCCGATGGCAATATTTGTACATATTACATACCTCATATGCAAGTTCCAGTACTTACATTGTGTAATTATGTTAGTATAATGTCCATACTTGTTTACTTATTCTTATATTAATATTGTTATATTTTATTGTTAGGTTATATACATTGTTGCATTAAGCAAATATTCTTACACTTGTTCCTTTCACAGGTTTCTTTTCTCAATTGGAGCAACTGTAACAAACCAAAAGTCCCCCTGGGGATCAATGAAGTATTTCATATTATTTCTGATTCTGATCTAAGATAAAATTAAATTAAATTACCCATTTGATAAGGCGATTTTTTTTACCATTACTGCTATTGTGATGAAATTGCATTTATTTTGTATTGTAACTTAAATGACAAGTCTATAGTTTGTCTGTACATAGTAGTGTAACATTAACTTCATAGACTGTGGGGCTGAGCTGCTTTGTTGCTAGTGTTAAAAGAGAAATAAAACACAATAATTTGTTTTATTGTAAATGAAACCTAATAATGGCTAACGAACAAATATGTCTCTTAATAATTTAAGAAGACTGAACAGCATGAATAGCTTTTTGATTAGAAGAAAACTGTTCTTGTTGCTTTCCCATCTAAAAGAAAAGTCTTTATTTTTATTTATTGTATTACCTTATTATCACTATGATACTTATACGGCTATAATATTATGTATTCATTCTTATTTTTTGTAGGGAATTATATAGAGGGTAAGAAGGCTCTCAGGCCTTAATACTGTCATTGAGTGTATGTCTTTATAAGTGTATACTGTAGTGTAAGTCCACAAAGAATGAACGTGCTCGGTTGTGTATACACAAACAACGTTTATGTATTGTATGCGCCATAATGCGCGCGCATGTGTTCATTTTTCCTATCGACACGCTTGCACCAGTTGAACTTGCGTGTGACACTTCTAATAATAACCTCTACAGACTGCAGTCAGAGCCCCTGCAGAGGCTGGGGGCCTCAGACTTAATTTATTCCACCCTAAAAAGACCAGATCTGTCCTGAGACACAGACTTTCAAGGTGACTTCATGCCAAACTACTGTGAAACTTATAGATTTCCTATGTGCTGCACTTATAACATAACATAAGTACCAGGGTGAACAGAGGAAAGTAGAGGCTGTCTGCATCCACATACTACAAAACTTTTAAAATGTAACAATGATACCTTTCCGTACAGCTGACTTTGGATAAGGATGGCTGCATGAGACTTTTTAGTTTTTTACAATCTCAGCCACATGAATTTAGAGTTAGTGATCATAATGTGGTAATTATTATAACATTGGCAGTAAGTCTAATTTGCATGTAATAGTTGACACGGGTAATGACATATGAGAGCAGCTTTAATGGAGTGTCTTTATTTGGCTTCTGTGTCAAGGAATTAAAGCATACAATTACACTTGATTACACTGGTCACAACAAAATCACTCACAACACTGATTGATGATTGCCAGACCGATAAGCCTTGTTAGCCTCTTCTTCTAACATGACCTAAGAAATTAGTCAAAGTGGGAAGGGAGTATTTCATTTATTTTCTTCTCCCACAGGAGACAGGGCGGTGCAGTCGCCTTTAATTCTTTATTTAGATCTGAAAGATAAGTAGAGAGGGAGATGATGAAGGTCAGAGACGACACAGTGCTTTGGCACAGTGAATATATCACTTTAAAAATCTGATTGATCAGTGACCTAAAAGGAATAGTTCTACATTTCTGGGAAATATGCTTATTCGTTTTGAGAAGACAGATACTGTATATCACTCATATAGACGTTACTGTATGTCAGTAACGGCTTAGCTTAGAATGAACTAAACTAGCTCTGACTAAAGATAACAAAATCTGCCTACCAGCACCACTAAAGCCTTTAAACTAATTAACACTTTATATCCAGTATGATGTACTAAATCTGTAGTTTAAGTAGTGGTTTGACAGGATGTATTTATTGTGTCTGAGCAGTTGCCGGTAACTACTGTAGTTGCAGCCAAGAAATAGTTCGGCACATATCCCCGAGAAACATTGTGAATTGTGGTTCTTACTCTTGGATTAAACAACTGACGCATGTTAATGGGCGAGTTTGAGAGTTGTTTGGTAGGTGACGTTTGTCTCTAATTTCACCCTGTTTCCGATCTTTACACCAAACAAAGCTAGGCTAACCATCTTCTGGCTGCAGCTTTATATTCCAAAGACAGATGAGAGCGAGACATCTTTCTTCTCACCTAACCCTCTACCAGAAGGTAAATAAGCCCATCTCCCAAAATGTCAAAGTGTTGCTTTAATTGCCAGAAAATAAGGAGGAGACAGATTTTAGTTTATTAACCCTTACAGTAACTTCCCTTACAAAAATACTACGATTCCAAAAATATTTTTTCCTTTTCATATAATTACAAGTTAAATATTTGTTGCTCTTTGGTTTGAGAAAACATTGAGCTGTTGGAAATCATGACGGACATTTGTTCCCATTCTTTTATATATATATATATATTAAAGACTGATCATTTAACAAAAAATAAGAATTTATTCCAAAAACTCGTCTCGGGGAGGCAAACTTACACATTCCTGCTTTCCAGTTAAAGCCAACTTGTGATTTTTCTGTGCTGTGGATAGTTGTGTTGTAATGCTGTAAAATGATTTACAAGCCACTTATGGGTCTCACCTTATAAATGAATCCATCTGGGCAGGCGTGGTCATAGGTGAAGGCTTTATAAACCACCAGGAACACGATGCAGGCGAGGAAGGCCAGGGCCAGGATGATCAGAATGGTTACCTGGAGGACGGGAGGACAAACGCCGGTCAGTGTGTGTGTGTGTGTGTGTGTGTGTGTGTGTGTGTGTGTGTGTGTGTGTGAGAGAGAGAGAGAGAGAGAGAGAGAGAGAGAGAGAGAGAGAGAGTGCTGGAGCAAATAGAGGAGGATTGTGAGTATGTGCTTTGGGTTGTATGAGGGGGCAAAGGTTAGACAGAGAGAAACAGGGTTGGTGTATGTTCACTAGTGTGTGTTGTGAAGTCATAATAAATGGAGTAAGATGCCACTGACTGAGGTCAATGGCTCCTCAAGGCAAGATGTTCCTGTTTTGTGATGGATTACTAGTGTGGTGTATGTGACACTACAGTGTGGATGAAAACACCACATCAGGTCAGTGATACTGTATAACTTATTAACATGAGAAAAATGACAAACAAGCATACGTCTTTCTATATGATACATGTGCTGTATATAGACTACCGTAGCCTGAGAGACAGAAAGACAGCTTTCATAAACACCTTTATTTAAACCTGTACTTATGCTACCATGACTTTGTCCAAATGTCTTTGTTTAAAAGGGATGATTGTAAATGTAAACTTTAATTAGGTTGGCTAATAAGTAAAGTTGAAGGAGGAAAAGTGCATTCCATGCTTTTCCTCCTCATAAATTTACAATGTACTGCAGAAGTGAGAGATCAAAGCTAATGCTGAATGGTCCTGGATTAAACAAAATCTACTTGTAATCCTCAAAGACTGTTATGCAGACAGCAAGGTTTTGCCATATGATGTGAGCACCTATGTGTTAATGAAATACATAATTTGTATTTTCTGAAACCTCAAGCAGCTGCGGGGTGTCAAGTGTGTAAATAAAGCATTTCAAAAATAGAATCAACTCAATTGTTTTGTTATTTTTCTTTAAACAAATAACTACAAAATAGTTTATGCTTGGGCTGAATCAAAATACATCTGTAGTGTGAAACATGCTTAATAACAGCCTAAAGCAGAGCTAATCTAAAAGGATAGCAATGAACACTAGTATTGTCGGTGTACTGATGCAAGAAGATGTGTCTGTAGTAAGAGCTGTAAAATATTCATTACCCTGGAAGGCTAGACATTATCGTGGTAAAGCAGATTAACATATAACAGGATTTGTTTCCTTCTGCTTTCTGCTTGACACCACGAATGGATGCTTCTGACCGAGTATTTAATTAGAAGTATTCATAACAAGTGCAAAGGATAGCTGTGTTTCAAAAATTGCATGGCCTGCCAAGTCTATGCGTGTGGTGCATGCATATGCCTGTGTATGCTTGTCTGAATGTGTCAGTTGTGTCATTTAAAAAAGCCTGACAGCATACACCCTTCCACAATGGAAAAATCGTTCTAATTTCCTGTGTCCATTTCTGGACAGACATTCAAACCCCATTTCCGATTTATCGCTCCCTCCCTATATGATATGTCAAAGTGAGATGGCAGAGCAATTACACATGGGTGTGATCATTAGTATCCATCAGCCTTGTGTGTGTGGACAGGGACACGCAAGCTAAGTGACTGTGTTTACTCCGTGTCAACCGGGGTACAAGACTCTCAGCCTTGGTTGCCACTGACACTTTCAGTAAATCACATCTCCCGCATCACGCACAGCAAAAAAACATTCAAAGGACACATTTAAAAGTCATGGCGACCCGCCTTTCGGAGCAGCAACAGACGGAGGACAACTGATTAAGTTCAACCCTTTTTTGAATGGAGATGCACATGAAACGGCTTATTAAGAAGGCGGATTACTGTAAAGCTCCTCATATCATGGAGCAAGCAATGAGTGTTTTGTGCATATGGACACCCAACTTATCTCAGACACTTTGAAACATGAATAACTTAAGTCGCTAATGACAAAAGAGATTTGCAAACTACATGTATTTGAATTATTTGCCTCTTTAGTACTACCCACTTAATTATACAGTGATAGTAAATAATATAGATTTCTGGCTAGGGCGCATACAGGCCTGGATAGCTCATAGCATTGGCTTAGAAAGAACTAAATACTTTTAGATACCATACATATCACAATATTAGCAACATGTGGAAATGCAAATAACAGAGTGTGATAAGAGGGTAAATGTATTACAAAACAGGTGGTACACACCTGGCTGCTACAGATAGCAGCAACAAAAGCAGCAGAAGTCAAAGCAACCTTTCAGAATAAAAAGAACCCCGCCCTCGATAATAGAAACTATCGCCTTGAGAAAAAAATCCCTGTTGATGTAGAGGCTGTTTTGTGCTCTATAACTCCATTAAAAATCCATCCTGACCTTTCTCCATTATTCATAATCTATAGCTGAACTCTGCAGTAAACATTAGGAGGTCGTCAGAGGGAGAAAAAAAATATATATATACTCCTCTAGGAAACGCTAATGCTCTTATACTCATTCAGAATCTGTGCCAAAGGTTAGCATGATGCGCACATACAAAGAGCAGAATATAAAGAAATAAAGCAAATTTAAAAAATAATAAAATAAGTTTTTTTTGTTGGTCAATGCCAGAGTAGGAGATCTCCAACATGACAGCCTCTCCCACCCACATAAACATCATCTAATTTCCTCTGGAAAACAGTCGATACGGCTGTTATGTCATTAGCTCTCCAGTATGTGCCTTCCCACGCAACTATCACCACCAACACAACCATTATTCGGTTTGCTGTGCGACCCAGATAACAGACATTTGTTTTCCTCGGATGCAGGTCGAAGCACAGCATGCTGCTATGATTGGGACCAAGAGTATAGGGTACTTGCTTCAATTAATTGTCAGTAAATCTAATCTTTTACTGAATCCACCCGGGGCCGATAGAAACCCTATGTTTCTATTCACACATTCAATACATAAAAACATCCCTTTTGGTTTTTCATTATACCAGCATCCTGGTCTTCCTCTGAGCTAACACTGTTTTGCCCACGCAAAACTGGAATGGACAAACACACACTTTAAGAGCTAAATAAAAACCAAACACCCACAAAACTCAACAAAAACTATTCAGACTCATATCTTGCCTCTATACCTTGGCTGTATTTTATACTGTAAAGGGATAACACAAAAGCCTGACACCGCCCACCTACATATTATGCCAGGTATGCTAAATGTCATGTGGTGCCAAAATAAAAATGGGTAAAG
This sequence comes from Hyperoplus lanceolatus, assembly GCA_026929865.2. Lineage (NCBI taxonomy): Eukaryota > Metazoa > Chordata > Actinopteri > Uranoscopiformes > Ammodytidae > Hyperoplus > Hyperoplus lanceolatus. Next base: position 12,575,921 of record CM049407.1, read on the forward strand.
ATAATCGTCTAATCTTTACAGTTGAAGAGGTGGAACTAGCGACTCTTTGAAAATTTAATTTAACATTTTTAAAGACAATTGATCATCAAAAAGGGTTGCAGACTATTTTTTTCTGTCAGTGGAATTCGCCATAGCCTACTGTGTTTTTGCTGCGCAGGTGAACCTGTTGTCCTGTCAGTGAAACAGCAGGCTGTTGGAACCATACACAGTTGTGTACTACGGAGCTAGACAAACAATTTAAACCATCTTATGAAAGATCTTCTGCTCTCATCTCTGACTGCAGAATAAGCATGTGGCCTAACAGCCCACCTATTATTTATGTTTACCCTCATCTTGCATAACGCACACTACCTGTGCAATATTTCTAACACAAACTCTAAGTCAGACATTCTCCACAAAATACACTCCCCTATATATATATATATATATATATATATATATATATATATATATATATATATATATATATATATATATATATATATATATATATATATATATATATATAATGCCATGTTAGAATGCAACATACCGCCTAATGCTCCCACCAATGGAACTTGACGAACCATATGGGGGAGCACCAGACACCTCGTCCTCACTCCAGGAAAAGAGGAGAATACGTAAGTGAGTATGAGTGGAAGAGAGAGGGGGGGCTGGGTGTGTGACAGGGGCGGGGGATGCGAGAGAAAAATTATGCCGATAAAATGGATAACAGAGGGACAGAGGGAGCAAAGTGAGAAATAAAGGAGGAGATGACAGAGACAATAAAGCAGCGGCAGGCAGAGAGCGAACGATAGCGATCTGGGGGGCAGATGGAGAATATCGTTGGTGGTGGCTCTCTTGGTAGGCTAGCATGTGGCGTGAGGCAGACAGACATACAAACAGACAGACAGGCATGTGGGCTGCAAAAACAATTGAATATCTATTGATGCATAAACCACTGAAAAGGGCATTTTTCAACCATCTCCCTATTAGCCCACCCCCTATGACGCCTCCTCAAATGCAGTGCAAAGTTGGATAACATGTAAAAGACCATTTCTGTAGTTGCCATTTCGGCTGTATGTGAAAAAGGACATATTTTTTCCACCAGGATGCAATTTTTTCCCCTCCAAAAGCAACTAAGTGCAGAGTTCTCTTTTGTTTCTTAAGGGGGAACAAAGACAGCTGTCAAAGCAGGGATCATCAGGGAGCAAGCTTCATAAGAGCGGAGTATCTGAGACATGGCAGAGGGTTGTCAAGGAGACGGTGTACGTGTACAGTAGTACGGGGATTTGGGCTCTCGACGAATGGCTATCCAGTTGAGACGAGCACGCTCACAGTAGTGTGGCAAACAAAGTACAAACACTCCACTGTTGAGATGCATCACTTCTTGTATGGAAGCACAAACGCTTGAAATGCCAATCTGACCAAACTCAGGATATTCTTCTGATCTCAGGTCAGCTCTGGACATCTCCCTCAGCGCTTTGCAGGAGGCTTTCTTGAGCATTTGTCTAGTGAGGTCAACAAGCTACATTGATCAATATCTTCAACCAAAAAAAATGAATAATCATTTAAAAAGAACATAGGCTAAGTGGAAACTTGTTCAATGCTTGTGCCATTTTTATTGTTATGTGATGGGGTTTTATAAGAGATCTATCCTTCTGAAGGTCATTTGGATGTGATTAAAAATAAATAAAAAACACACACATTCCGGGAAGCTGCTACAGGGTGTGTATGTTGATGACAGCGGTCTTGGATCACCTAATTCAAAGGTCAACACAGATTTGACCATGCTTATTTTCAACAAAAACACAAAATTGCATGAGGTTAAAACAAAACACTTGAACTATAAAATTAGTTTATGAACTAATACAAGCATTGCATACTGTACACTTCCTCTATGACTTTGCACACTCAGATGTGAATGAATAACAAACTCCTTGTACTTGAACATCCTTTGCAGTAAAAGGTACTGAATTTTCTTTTTAACCAGACCATGTTGGGCATTGCACTGGTTAGGAACAAAATCATAACCGCTGCAACACCATCAGTGCTGTTCCAAATCTTCACTTTTGAATCATCTTAAACCACGGGATCACATTTGTATAAGTAATTTCCACTCAAACAAAATCAAACGTTTCTGATGTAATCACGAAGGATCCCGCTGCTCGAATGCTTGGCTGGGAGACTAGAGATTTAAATCGTGCCCACTAAGATAACAGGATGACTTTCTGTGGCGACTTGGCCTATTTTTCAGAGAGCAACGCAGGATCTTTACAGTCTCTCAAACTGTTTTTCGGGATTTTAATCAGCTTCATGTTTTGTATTTCTAGTTTAAGGGAAGATCAGGCCCTTTCTCAGGAATAATGCTTTTTAGAAATGTTTGGGGACTACATGAGGCTAAATGTTTACTGTATAATGAGAGGGAATGCCTGTATTGGCATTAAAGGCCTTTGTGCGTGTGTGTGTGTGTGTGTGTGTGCATGTGTGTGTGTGTGTGTGTGTGTGTGTGTGTGTGTGTGTGTGTGTGTGTGTGTGTGTGTGTGTGTGTGTGCGTGCGTGTGTGTAAAGGGAGCATTATTGTGAAATATTACTTCCCCCGCTGTTTTCGTATTAAGATGTCATTAAAGAACATCAAAAGTCTTTCTCTCGCATGCACGCAGCCTCCACCAGTTCAATACCCAGTGAGACAGTGCATGTTTAACGGGAGATAGATGCTAATTATGCTAATGTATCCCAATTAAGCAGGGTCTCTATGGAGACGAAACTTCAAAGGCTTTGTCGGAGCATACTGTCATATTGGTTAGAGACGCCGCTCGGAGGAAAAAATTGCTTTTGGGGGTGTAGACTCCGAGGCAAAGAGCAGGTGGGCTTTATGTGACAAGTAATGTGCCACTAAAAGGCTCAGAAAATACATAACAACAGGTGCAAAATGGAATGATATCACATGCACTGCACCCCCAACATTCTTTTAATCCAGAAACATGAAAACATTTGACCACAATTCACTGGTCCCCCTTACACCTATCAAACAGGTGCAATGTTGAAATTGACAATGCTAATTGATAACAGATAAAACACATTAGAAAACCTCCTCATTGATGTGAACACAGTCAAACAGACTCTGCTTATGAATCAGAAAAAGGTCTCTGAGGAGTCACTTAACATCTGGATAAGACTTGCTAATCAGCATCTACCCCGCTAGATAAAGATGTTGAGAGGAGAGGAGATATTATTAATAATGCTGCCTGCATCTCAACACACACACACAGCACACTCAGAGCACTTTGCACACCTCTAAACAGTTGTTTGCATCACAAGACAATGTTCATTACTTTAATGTATCCCAACTCTCCTGGGTGTTCTTTATGTGCATGGGTATGTTCACCATGTAGACAGCTATGTGTGTGTGTGTGTGTGTGTGTGTGTGTGTGTGTGTGTGTGTGTGTGTGTGTGTGTGTGTGTGTGTGTGTGTGTGTGTGTGTGTGTGTGTTAGCCAAGCCCCAACCACAGCGAGTTCTACCAGCATCCAATGTGGAAGTGACAGAAAATGCAGTCACTAAGGGCAGGTACCAAAACAGAGCAATTTCTCATTGACTCCCATGTTAAATATGCCGTTTTCACATCAATAATAAACCTATTTAAGTCCTGGTACAAAAAAACATTCTAGTCTGTATGTTTAGGTCACATCTCCACTTTTTTGGGACCAGACTAGTTTTTATTCTATTGGAAGTAGGGTTGCAAAGGGGTGGAAACTTTCCACGGGAATTTTCGCTCAGGAATTTTGGGAATATTCAAAATTGGAAATTATAGGAATTAACTAAATGGCAGTAATTTAAATAATTTTTTTTCATATCCAAACATAAATCGAAACATGTAAAAACTATGTTTGGTCATAGGCAGACATCCATGCAAAATAATACAATCAAAAAACATTACATTTGATCAAATTTATTTGTAAGAAGTCAAATCAAGTTTTGATTATTTTATGAACAATCAATAATTTCACCGAACAAATAAAAAGATGAATTGCTGAGTAAAATATTACGCATCTGTCTTAACTCACCCATTCAATAAAGTAAGTCTCCCCCATTTGATGAGAACGCATAGAGCATGTAGGGGGCGTGGCCTCAGTACCCCTGCAGTAGGATGTGTGCTATGTGCAATTTGCCAAGTGTACTTGCATAAAATCTGGTTGTTATATTTAAAATCACAGTTTAAGCCTCTGTAAACCTGGTCTAGTAAAAATCAATATATGATATCAAGTTGGGTGTCTCAATAAACTTTTTAAAAAATCTGATTTGAAATTAAATGTTCATAAATATATTAAAAATTAGTTGAAAAAACTGCTTTTTACAGTCTAGAACGACTGAAATAACATAGTTAGGAGAATTTAGTGCATTTGGGTCACTTTAAATTTAGTAAATTCCCGTTTATTCCTGTTAATTCACAAAAATCCCGTTAATTCCCATAAATTCACGTTAATTCCCATGGAAAGTTTCCAACTTTGAAAATTCCCGGAATTTTGCAACCCTAATTGGAAGTTAAAAAGTATGAAAAATGGCATATCTCCCTCCCCCGAACGTCACATCGATACCTTTTTTTGGTAAGAGGAAATGAGGCGGAATCAAAATCTGACAAGATGTCGACGCGCAGAGGCCAGGACGATTGGGTGCAGTTGGAACAACTGAGATCAGCCCGAATGCTACATTCATTTTATATACTATGTATGGTGTTAGCACATGTGTTTGTAAGTAAATATAATTTATTTTATTTATTTATTATTCTTTCGGACAATTCCACACAATACACAATTTTCTCTTGAAAATATTCATACATCATACTTTGTGTTGTCCGAAGGGAGACGGAAGAAGCCAAAGGCTTATCAGTGCTTCCATTTTCATCAAATTCGAATTCAGATACACAGTTACTGTTACAGAAAGGATAAAAACAAAACAAAAAACATTTTTTTTTTATATATAGCTATATATATATATATACATACATACATATATACACATATATATATATACACCACATATATACACATACATACACATACATTTTTTTTTTTTTTTTTTTTTTTTAAGAATCTGCAGTCCAATACACAATCAATTTTGATGTAATTGCTTCAGCTTTTAAGATCAGTTCAGCAATAATGGGTCGCAACTTAATCTCTTAATTTATATGTGCACTTAAAATTCAGTATTTATTCATTCGTTTATTATTGGAACTCTTGTAATGACTGGAAATGGTGATTTTTGAATGGTAAGACAATTTCTCCTTAATTAGTTTCTATTTTTAGTCATTCATTTGTAAATTATTTTCTTACTTCTTTATGTGACTGGTTGCATTATTTTGTAAGTGCTTCCTTAAGTGCCAGAGAAAGTTCCGAGGAAGAAATGTGAAAAATAATAGTTGAAGATACAGATGAAAAGGACATCTGTATTTCAGAGTGAGTAGATGGGAGGTTTTGGAGAGGGATATGATTCTGCAGGGAGGAGGATTGAGATGATTTTTCTCTAAGAAAAGAGCTTTAGAGGTAAAAAAAAAAAAAAAAAAAGATGATGATGGGGACAGACTATAAGATGCCTGTCGCCCTAATCTTGGTTGGAAGGTCACTGCACTATTTTTACCATTCCAGTTCCAAGAGTCAAGTGTGTCAGCCAACACACTTAACTGAGAAAATGATGTTCCGAAATGTAGGTTATATCTGCCTAAATAATATCTGGTTAATAAATTACAATGATAGTGCCGGTGTCTGGACTGCAAACACACATGGCATGACAAACACATGGTGGAGATCGGTGGATCGATTTCAAGGACAGGTGTTAAAGAGAGAGGACCAACAGGGGAGTGAGAAAAAGTGGAGGGTCAGGCTAGTCATGCAGTCAGTGTGTCTGTCTAATTTCTCCCATGGCTCAACTTGTCAGAAAGACAGCGGCAAAGTGAAGGACTCTGGCAGAGTAGCACATTGACAGGCAGCAACATGGAAACATCATCAACATCATTTTGAGGAGGGGGAGGGGGGTCACGTCTCCATTCCTCTTGTGGCAAAAGGAATAGATATCGATTGGCCATGAACTGAACATCCAAGCTCTGTTGTTGAGGCAGTTGAGATGCAGTAGGAATTTGTTATTTGTGTCACATCTGCCTTTAAATCGACAATATCTGCAAAAGGGCTTCAACTAAAATATAACATTTCAATGCCACACATATCATGGAAGAGACTGAAGGTCACAACACGTCCCTGAGAATAAAACACAAAATACATCATTTTATTTTTGGAAAAAGGAGAGCATTGTATAGGATTGGTTCTTAGAATGGGCATTTTCTTTTCTTTCTTTTCTACCATCGTGACTGGAGAGAAATGTTGGATCTGTGAAGGATTGGGATGAATGTCTCGAAAGGTAATGCTAATGACACCTGGTTCTAATCCGGTAAACATAACAGACGGGTATCTACCTAGTAATGTCTAAATGTTTGTAGCTATCCTTTTAAATATTTTCACTTTAAATCTGTTTCTGTATCTTTTTTTTGGCTTTTGTGCAAAAGTACTTCTGTAAACTATGTAAAAACCTTGTTGGCTCCATATACCTACCCCATTAAACTGGAAAGCACTCAGGGAGCAAACAACCCAGCTTAGCAACAGTCTGCACTCATCTTAACCATTAATTAATCTAATAAGACATTTAAGATTTTATTTTTTGGAAATGGCCCATTTTTCAATGATCAGCAGTCCTTTGAGTATATTGCTAGATCAGCACCAGACACGTATTACTTTTTCCTGGGGCAATGGCCAGATTTTATTCCAATTTTATTGAATTATCGTAAGGAAGTTTTAGAGATATCCTTCTGGCTTTATGGAAATAAAATGCATATTGAGGTGTTCACAGGCAACCACATAATGAAGACCTGTGAATCAATTTGATCCCTCAATAATTGCCTGGTAAAATAAATGGGGTTGTGATGGAAAAAACACAAAAACATCATGGACAGCTATCATTCTCATCCTGGAATCCGACTGTGTATGAATTTGTGTGCCAAGGAATTTATTGCTGTCAGAATGCATGGACTTGTAAGCCGATCGATTGGTCTCAGAAATGCTTTTTAGTCTTGGCAACCCTTGACAGCTGAGTTAGGAAGTCCAACAATAGAATTTGAATGCAGCCACTACTGTGCCGTCACATAAAAACAACAGTGGAGGGTCAGTCTCAAATGGATTCAGGGTACATATTTCTGCAATGGCTAATTCTTTTTTCTTTTTTCTTTGGCTTGACCTTTGATATAAAGTATGCAGATAGAATTGTATTCAAGTGTTCCCCATGTCTCTTGAAAAGGTAAGAGAGATTGATATATAGTATTCACATGTGCTGATATTGATAGAGAGATGGTGACTGAAGTCTGCTGTCCTTTCGAGTTGATAGGGGATCTGAGACGGGAAGCAGAGCAGAACGGAAGCCATCTGGCCTTATAAATCATCCCAAATATTCCACCCACAGCAGCGATGCCTGTCTATGTTAACTGTCCCTCCGCCTTTTTTTCATATCTGGCCCTGAAGATTGCGAGTTTTCTGTCTGTCTGTCCAAGTGTCTGTGTCTCGTATGGCAGCTGACATAGGGGACCTCTCTTTGCGCTGACAAATGACTCTGACTTCAGACGGCATTTTTAAGGCCATTTGGGATGGCGGGCTGACCTAACCAGGACTGTCTTTGTGCTTCAGTGGAGCGTGAAGGCTTGTTGTGTACGGCAGCATCTATCTGTGCCTGTTAACAGCATCCTCGTCCTTTCTGTTTTAAACTGATAAGTGACTTCCTCGCCCGCGTGAAGCCAATATACAAGCATCATATTCAGCCCAGGCCTTAACTTAAACTGAACAAGGCAGCCCGACGGGATTCATCATTTAGCAATGACAGTCAGCTACTCCAAGTGTGTGTGTGTGCAGAGGTGGGCAGAGTAGCCAAAAAATTTACTCAAGTAAAAGTAAGTTACTTTAAGATTATAATTACCCAAGTAGACGTAAAAGTACTCATAAAAATGATTACTTGAGTAAGAGTAAAAAAGTATGTAGTGAAAAGACTACTCAAGTACCCAAGAGTACAAGTAGGCCTACTGAATTACTCCGGATTTATTTTTGAAATATACAGAGCAACACAAATGGTACAGAATAGATACGAACATAATATAAAACAGCAATGTTCAAATAAAGATAGTTAAATAACATAATTTTAAATAAAACAATAAATAAGGTATTTAAAAATCAAATGAATAACCCTTGAACTCAAACAATAATAAATTAATTATCTGCCAAATTAAATAAATTAGGCTTGTCCAAAATTATATTAATTAAAACCAATACACTTATAACACTCTTGCAATTGTTTTGCACATACACATTTTAAAACTAATTCCTACAATATGTCACTGGCCCTGAGAAAATTATCTAGGTTGGGTTTAGCCCCAAAATTATAAGACACACAAAATTAAACTTTGTTACACATCAAAACCTGCTGGCACACTCACTTAACGTATGAAACTACAGAGGCTGAAAAAAGAGACCACTCTCAGACTCTCACACAGCCAAACTGGGGCATGCGAAGTGTATAGGCTACAGGGAGAACAGGACATGTGTCAAAGAAGAACAGTGTCTCTGTAATTGCGAGTGTGTGGGAGTCTGTGTCAATGCGATTGTGAGTGTGTGATTGTTATTTTGTGAGTTAGTGTGATAGAGAGCTTGCGAGTGTGTGAGTTTGTATTTTAGGCCAGGGGTGTGGCTATTGCTCCTCGGAATCACCAGTTTCTTCCATTTTCTCGACTCACCCAGATAGTCGGTAAAATATGCGTTTAACCTACATGGAACGGCCACGGACACAACATCGGTGTGGAACCGAAGCCTTTAAAAAAGTCCGCGGACATTGTTGAGCCCATGGTTGAGCCCTATGACAACACTTGTCATGTGACTGAAGTGGCTGCATTTGATTGGCAAGCTTTTGTAATGTGTTTGTTATTGGTTGAAATAGTCACGTGATAGAGATGTTGGCTGAAGACGTCCCTGGGGAGAGAAATCATGAGAGAAATAGATCTTGCATGTAATAAATTAAAAAAAATAAAATAAGGTAATGACGTCACGTAGCCAAATGGAACGGAGTAAAAGTACCGTTCTTTCTTCAAATATTTACTCAAGTAAAAGTAAAAGTATGTTGCAATAAAACTACTCCTAAAATTACAATTTATTCAAAAAGTTACTCAAGTATTTGTAACGGAGTAAATGTAGCGAGTTACGACCCACCTGTGTGTGTGTGTGTGTGTGTGTGTGTGTGTGTGTGTGTGTGTGTGTGTGTGTGTGTGTGTGTGTGTGTGTGTGTGTGTGTGTGTGTGCGTGTGTGTGTGTGTGTGTGTCCAGTGTGTGTACGCACGCCAAGATTGTAGGATCTTTGGATCATATCTGTCTAGTTCATTTCATCAAAAGCCAATTTTGGAAAAGAATTGGATGTCTGCGAATATTTGCCAATAGCAGCTGTCATGGTTGTAACAGGAACCATGAGTGTGTGTGTGTTTGTGTTTTTTGTGTTGAAAAATACTTCCCAAAACTAAGTTTGATTAGTGACTTACAGTAAAAACGGAGGAAGAGGAGTGTCAAAGGAGGCAAAGGATGAGAGACGAGATGGAGAGAGGGAAAGGAATGGACCAAAAGATGAAGACAACCCAAACAAGGTTAAGTAGCCATGCAGTGAGGTCGTCATGCTGAATCCCTGAACGGGTTAAGGAAACCCTCACTTCTGTTACCGATATCTTTCGAGCTGCTGTTGGGAAAAACCACAGCTGCTGAGATGCAGATAATAATGCTGAAGGACATTTACTAGGCTAAATCCAATTTAGCTCAGGACAACATGAAAATAATCTCAAGTATAAATAGATTGCCCTTAGGCACATATGCCTTAGGTTGTCAGCCCATAAAGGTAGTCCCTCAAAGCCTCTCCTACAGTGTGTTACTGAAATATCTGCAAGAAGCATTCAAGCATCCATGACCCCCTGAGGAGGAAGTATAAAAACTTTAGCAATAGCCTACCAATAATCTTCAACCATCACCATCATCTGGTCAAAATCTTTCCAGCACTTTGGTTTGCTATCATGCCAAACCAAAATGGTGAACACAGTAAACATCATGCCTGCTGTTCATCAACATGTTAGCATTGTTCTTCTGCAAAAATGAGCATTTAGCTATAGGCACTACGTTGCCAAACTATCATCTCACAGAGGCACCAATGTGGCTGTAGATGACTCCTATGGTTTTTAAGAGCATAGGCAAGGCAAGTTGAAAGTATGAAATTGCAATACTAAGGTTAAATATTTGAAGAGAAGATCAGTTTTTAAAAGTACAATTTGGAGCACGGAAATTCAATATTTATTGTTTCTTTACGTCCTTATAGGGACTCTGGTGATAATCAGCTTGTTCACATTTTAACCCCATTTTCCTCTTCCCTCTCTATTTCTGGAACCATATACTCAGTAGCTTACAGTACAGTAGTTTAAAATATATAGATTTTTTTTTTTTGATGGCTTTAGCAGATGTTGACGGTTGTATAGAAGCACATTATTATATCTCCTTTCATAATTCCCACTGAACTCGTGCTCCCACATCAACAAAAAGAAGCATCCGCCCTCTTCCCTTACTCCCTCTGAAGTTCATCTGCGTTTCAGAGTATAATAGTGGTGAAGGCAAATGTGAGCATGTGTTTGGGTGCGTGCATGCATGCGTGTGTGTGTGTGTGTGTGTGTGTGTGTGTGTGTGTGTGTGTGTGTGTGTGTGTGTGTGTGTGTGTGTGTGTGTGTGTGTGTGTGTGTGTGTGTGTGTGTGTGTGTGTGTGTGTGTGTGTGTGTGTGTGTGTGTGTGTGTGTGTGTGTGTGTGTGTGTGTGTGTGTGTGTGTGTGTGTGTGTGTGTGTGTGTGTGTTTGTGTGTGTGTGTTTGTGGGTGGGTGGTTGGTTGGGTGTTGGGGGGTGTTTAACTGAGGGCAGACGATGGCTTTGAACACTCCCTACAATCAGCATACCTACTAATTAGTCATCCATACAAAACAAGGCAGAACAATACGTGGAGCAAGAGACTGGGCACAGTTTGGAACAACAGCAGTAATTACCTCCAAGCTGACACACAGTGAAGGCCTTCTGTGGAGGCGGTAGATTGCAGCAAAGCTTTAATCAGAAGGGAAAGTGTGGAGGTAATAATGGGAAAATTGTTTTGGATTGTGGCTGCATCTCCCGTGGCTACCTCTGCTAATCTGCTGGCAGCGAGGTGGTTTGGGCTGTCATAGGCAGGGGGGACGGGTGGACTGCATGTCTGCATGTGTGTGTGTGCTTTATGCTGTTTGCCTTGACATTCATCTGGGAGTGTGAGAGTGTCAGTCCAGTAGGAGTGGGGTGTGAGTGCGTGTTATTAAATCTCCCTTTCTTCAGTCTCTATACCTGCATCCCTCTGTCACTGCAGACATATCCTTTTCCTCTTTAAGTGTCTTTATATTGGAAAGACTGACAAAAAACCAAAGAGAAACAGGATAGATATTTAGCAGCGAAGGTCATGAGCTGAATATACTGTAAATCAAAAGCACCGCTACAAAATAACAGTTGTTTCTCCATACTCAATTTCGCCTCTCTTATTAGACCTCGACCAATATTGGGGTTTCGAATCCAACGTGATTTTGATGGATAGATCTTGACCAATACTTTTCTGACAGAACACATAATATTGACGAGGAAACCTAAAAATAAATTACATTTACAGTATTTCGCACTAAATCGTTTTGCGTTAACACCACTTTCTATCAGGCTGGAAGAGTTGCATTTGAATCATGTCTTTTCGAGATAACTTTGCAACTCATGTCAAATAGTTACATTATACAGGAAACAAAATTACATTGTCTATTTACATGAAGAGGAAATGTTGAATTAACCTACATGGAAAAGGCAAAAGTATTGATAATAAACGTATCAGGGAAATGTTCACTGACAACACGTTTAATTGATTTTCTACCAATATATCAGATCCTGCCATGCATGCATCACCTGCTTGTTGTGATTACGGCATTATTAAAGCTTTGCTAGTATAGCTAATTTATATTGAAGATGAATGTAGTGCTTAGTTCACTCCTAAAAAAATGGCCTCTGAGGATAACCTAGCCAGCAATTACATTTGCGTCCACAACATAATTAGAAAACTATTTAAAATGCAAACGTGAATTCCGGGGGGACGGGTTTGTATCTTATACCAGACAGTAATAAGGAGTTGGTCAGGGTGGATGGTGTCTGTACAAAGCACAGAATTCACACTAAATAAACATATTAAATTAGGTAGTGTGTGGTGCGGGCAAGCTTGAAATAGAAAGTCTGTCAAAAATGGCTAATTCATCTGTGCGTGCTAATTTACGTATTGATTTGTCTTACCATGATTATTTTTTCACTCTATGTGATGCAAACTACATGAGGGGTCTCTCCCTCACTGAGACCAGTTTGCAGTGAAAGCAGGAGGGGCTTGCACTCTGGCTTTATTTTATCTATTTAATGAGGGCAGAAAACTCAACCTACTCGTTCATGGAACAAAACAACTGCAGGGAGGGAGTACACTGTATCTCAGGTCTGCAGGGAGTAATCAGAAAGACCGATAAGAGAATGAGAGAGAATGAGAGAGGAGGAGAGAGGAAGGAGGGAGAGAGGAAGGGAGGGAGGGGACTTGCACACAGGAAGCAGTGACACGTGAACCTGGTCTGAAGGGAGAAGTCTTAATGACATAGAGGGGTGTATGAGAGAAGCAAGGAGAGGCAGCAAAAGGATGGTGCTTTTTTAAGAAACCATCATCGTATATCAGCTCCTATGGCTATTCCCACCAAATTAAAGCTGTAACTTCTGTTATCGATGCTTTATCTGGTAGGTAATAATGCATTGTGGGTATTAAAATGTCTAAAAAAAATGAATTTTCCTCAGTTTCTCCTACTTCGGTCTACCTCCCTCTGATATGGATCATTCTGATGTGTTCACAACCACACTGTCACTGTGGTGTGAAGGGTTGCAACTCACCGTAACACTAGTCCTTTATGAAAAACAAGCTGTGCTGCATTTTGAAAATAAATAATTAAATGAGGCAGCTTAAATCAAAAAAAGGATAAAGCAACGCAGTAAGCAAAAACATGCAAAGAGAAGGGAAGAAAGCAAGCGGGGAGAAAAGGATGGAGAGAGGGTAGGTAGCAGCAGCGCGGCAGTGGCGAGGGTGGGCAGATTAGTGAGCATTTTACACTCTGAGCCTTTCATCCATCAACACAATCTGCAAAGCTTTGAAGAGGGAAGAGATGTGCAAGCTTTTCATCCAGCTGTGTGTGTGTGTGTGTGTGTGTGTGTGTGTGTGTGTGTGTGTGTGTGTGTGTGTCAGTCAAGCAAAGAAAGCGGTTCAGTTGAGCACCCAAAACCAACTGACATTGCACAAAATCACACTGGCTGAAAAGCATTTCTGCCCAACAGCATCTGACATGGTGTTGCAAGCCGGCGATGACAGTTAAGTCTGCAGAAACATTTCGGGCAACTCTGATTGGCAACAATCCCTTAAAACACATGTTAAACTCAACCGCGGGCCAGATGTGGCGCGACACTTTTGATCCGGCCGGAATCAATTCGGCGATTTGAATCAATTCTGAAAAAAAAAAAAAAAAAATCATGATTTTTTTTTTTTTTTTTAAAGGAGTCTGTGATATCCGACGTCGCATACACTCCCAACTGTTAGGAAACTACGTGGCTTACAGCTAGGAATGTCTGTGAAAGTTCACAGCTCAGGATTTTAAGCCATGAATTGATGAACTTGCATCTAAGAAGAGCTGCTCACTCCAGCCGCTAGGGGGCAGCCAAAATTAAAAAAGCAGATTTTAGCAACGTGGTAAATGGCAATCTTGCTTCACCGCTATTAATGTTTCCTCCAGTGCTTTATGGCAAAGTAAAAACCAAAAAAATAATAATGAAATAAAAAAAAATATTTTTAAGTGCTGAACAATTAATGTACTAGCCAGCGCGGTGTGTCTGTGCTCTCAAACGAGCAGGAGCATGCTAGTGTAGGCCTACAAGATTTATTTTCTAATTTTCCATGCTGCTTTATTTTTATGTTTTAAATTGGGAAAAACTATTCCAAAACAACCAATATTGTATTTAAAAATAAATCAAAACAGTGTATTTTGTACTGTCTGCATGTTTGCACAAAATGTGTCCCTGTACATATAGTAAACAAAATTGGACAAAAGGGCATGTAGTATTTGTGTATTCAAACAAGGAATACACAAATACTACATTATTAGGCGTATTGGCATCTTTGACAAAATACCCCCAAAATTTTTGCTGCCCCTCTATTCCCATGGCAAACTTACTAATACATTTCCTGGAGGGTACAGAGATCTTTGATCCGTGATAATGTAGGTTACATATGTAGGTGAATGATAAAGATATTACTGAAAAATAAAACTATAGATTTGGAGTTGACATATGACGTATTTTGATTATTTATGGGCATGAGATCAGAGAGGGTAGTGCGAACAAAATAGTTTACACCCTCTTAAAAGTTGCCTCAGCAGACATATCAGCATTGCTGCACGGAAATGTGCACATTTTCAACAATGTGCCTTCATCTTTCTCCCCTGTCCTTTTACTAGTTGTTCTATGACGAAAATCAATGTTTAAAATAACTAGCCTACATTTAAAAGAAATCACAGTTGGATTTCCAGAAAATGTACTATCTCATTATACTGTATATAGGCCTATCGATATTGTGAATAAACAAGAAATATATAAATATTACTGTGGGAGATTTTATCCATATCATACACACATTCCCTGCCTAACCTCTATGATGTAACATCACATGTAGCTCATAATAGGTTTGAAAACTTCCTTATCTTTACATGCATCTCAGTGGATAGCTGTAAATGCCCCAGGGACTGCAGTTTTCTACTTAACCTTGTGGCGGGCTCTGACACGGCTTAGCAACGTGTGAATGTAGAGTGTGTGTGTGTGTATGCATGTGTCTATGTTTATGTGTGCGCATGTGTGTACACACTGCCGCTTTCACAGCCTTTATCAGTGTCCGATGTTTAATTCTGTTCTCTTCTGGTGTGAAGGACCTTTCAGACAACAGTAACAACTCTCATTTACACCCACACCTTCACTTCGAAATTTGAACACCTCTGCTTCCTCACTTTCTCACTCTCTCTCTCTTTCTCTCTCTCTCTCTCCATCTCTCGCTCTCTGTCAGGGTTGCCATGGAGGGAGGTTATCTTTGCTGCCATGACAACGTGCATTCTCTTTGGTCTCCCCTGACGACAGAAGACTGGAGCAGACAGAGCCCGGGCGATGGAGATGTTTTTGTAACTCACACAGCTGAAGTCATCTGCCCTACTCCTTGTCAGGGATGACTAGTGATGAAAGAGGTGCCGACTAAAAAATAGCAATTCTACAAGGTCATAAATGTCAGATGGATAAATATCCTGCCTCTACTTTGACTCATGATGACAAATATTACCTCAACCCACACATAGAAAAACAGCAAGGAATCAAGAACTATGTTTTTTCGTTAGAAGCTAAATAATCCAATCCATTTCCCTCTCGATACCGAAGTAAGGGTATATTAGCCAATATCGCGCAACGGTTCGATAACCAAGTGCTTAATGATTGCAAGTGACAGTACTTATGTCATGGCTGATCCCCCATCAGCTTAATAAGGTCAGGATCAGTGGAGATATACAGAGACAGAGTATCCAATCAGAAGGTCTATACATGCCTAGTTTTCATACATCCCAAGTTGACAAATGCTTACCTTAAGTCTCTCAGACACACCGTCAGTAAAGCTGATGGTGAACTCCTCCACCTTGGGCACCTTCAGCCTCTTCTTTTCTGTCTGGTACTCTGTGCGAGTTTTCACCACCACCTGGGGGGAAAGAGAAACCGTTAGAGCCCTTTACACACTCAGCGACGCTCAAGGCAGTTAAGGGTGGATGGATGGTTTTGTAAAAAGGAATTGTAAAGCCACATCCGAAAAAAGGAAAAAAATCACCACCAAGTTCTTAACACACATTAACATACAAGAAGGAAGTAGTACAGTTGTATATCTACAGATATTTCAATTTGGACCTAAAATGTGTGCACTGCTTCCATTTTAAGAACGTGAATAATACACATCGCCGTAGGGTTACAAAAGAATAGATATCTCCGGAAGCAGATGAAGAGGCCAGACATATTTCCACAGTGTGTGTTCTAATAAAGCAGGAATGATATAACAAAAGTAATTTTAAAGGTTGAGATGTGTTTACCACTCAATACCCAACGGTATGAGCGAGGGACAGATGGACGAGTAGGTTGCTATAGATACTGGATGTAGAGAAAAAAAAGAATACACAGGTAACACATATCATAGCACGATGATGCCAGTATACTGTACAGTGCAGTGTATTGTATCAGCACTGAATCCTTGGACTCCTCCATCCTTGAAGACCTTCTTCACCGGTGGGAATATGAAGGTGTATTGAACTCTGAGATCCTATGTAGTATAAATGTGCAAACATTTTTGAAATCGGTTCATCCTAGCCTAAGAAAAGGCAGAAAAAGTGTTTTATGGTCTCACTGTCTAGCCCTACATTTTACTAGTGCGACATCACACTAGTAAACATTTAGGGTTATGATTAACAGGACAGCTGGGCCAAGGGAAGAATGAAGAAAGACTGAGGGAAGAAAAACCTCATTCATTATATTATAATAGCGATTTAAAAATGATAGAACGCCTGTTCCGTATGGGTGAAGTATTCCTTTAAGGCAAGTTCAGTCATGTTTTTATCACTTTAGAAACATTTCAAATATAAGATCTATTTAAATTTTAGAGATGCAGGGACAGTTATTCATGCATTTATTTATACACGTCCTGATTATGTAACAGCCTTTTTTCGGAGAGCCTACCCTGATTTTATCATCTTTTACCATTTGGGTTTATAGTGATTTTATAATTCTATATTTTATGTTTTTATGTTTTCTTCTATTATTTCTGTGTAGTTGAATTGACTGTAATTGTATTCCTGTGAAGCACGTTGTACTTTGTTTGATAAGCGCTATATAAATAAAGATAATTATTATTAAGGCGAAACACTGCAGGCGAATAAGGAACACAAATTTAACTTACACAGTAGATATCATCACGCAACTTTGCCACTTGGTGATATAAGATAAGATTGGGATCATGGCCGTTAAAGATGTTTGTATAAGAGAAAGCTACAGACGCAAACAGACACGGTTTAGTGAAATTAATTTCGGTGCCAGCCTTCTGTTCTTCTGAGCTCTACTGTACGTTGGTTGATAAGGCGCAGTGCCCAGAATCCAAGACCCGAAGATCTCTCATCAGAAGGGAAAACACTGTGCTTTGTGCCGGCAGCTATAGTTAGAAACTCTGCCCTAGCACTGTCAGTCTAACAGTCCTCATGCAGGCAGGTTTAGAGGGCTGAGGAGGATACAGGGGGAAAACAGACACAGTGAACTCTCCTTGCACTCTTTGATACGTTTCCTCTTCAACTCTCAGTTGGGTTGTGGAAGAAGCTAGTTGAAAGACATTAAATGGGGGAGGTGGATGGATTTTTTCAGTTTGTTTAGCCACTACAGCTCAGGTTCCCTTGAGCAAGGCATCAACCTCCCTTTCCTCCAAATAGAGTTGCTTAACAAAAACGTGACTTTTTCATCAAATACATGAACGCTAAATGTGTTTGTGTACACAGTGACAAAGCCTTCCAGCAGCAGCAGGAATCATGCCTCCCGTCGCGGGGTTGTGCGTGTGGGTTATAATTCGCCTTCGTTTTTTCTTTCTCTGCCACTACCTTGATCAGCACAATTAGACCCATGTTTTCGTGAATTCTGCTTTAATTCTGTTGCAGTCCAAAGCATCAAGCAAAGGCTAAATGCATGCTCAACATATGTTTAAAGAGATTTCCAGAAAAAATAACTCCTCATTCTGATCACATGTATGCATTGTCTACAAACACACTCTGCGTAATGATAATAATAATAGGTCTGTTCAGCACATCACAGTCATGAACTTCAGTTATGCACAGCACAAGTATTCCCTGACAGAATAAATACATTGAATGATTTCCAAATGTATAATATCTACTATTAACTATCTGTGTTATCCTCACAACAATTGCCAAAATCCACAATCCTTATCTTAAACCTTTAGTAACTTGTCCTCTCAGCTATAGCATCATCTGCTCTTGTGCGGCATTGACTTAATTGAACATAATAATTACTTTTACCAAGTTTCACTACCTTGCTATACACTTACTAAAAAAAGAAAGGGTCCCCACGGTGTTGTGCGTTCATTGTATATTAATGTGCAGCAGCAGAGCACTGGGAGCAACATACAGAGGGAAGGTATACAAATGACGAGGCAGAGAAGGCGCTGGACGCAGAGAAAAGAGTGAACAATGTCTCGGTGTCCTTGTGGCTAATTGCGCTGCTGCTTCTGAGCCGCTCTCCGTCACTTTGAGACAAAGCCAGAAACTGCTGTGCACACAAACCGCTACCTGAATAACAACGCTGTCAGTTGGCTCTAGAAAAGCTCTTATCTAAAGAGTTGAAGGCCGCAGTAGGTGTGTTTGAACACAGCGGAATTGATTGGACCCCTGAGGCTCCGGAGCCTCTTGGCGTACACACCAGACGTCAGGCCTGTCATAGCCCTAAACTAATCGTCTCAATTTTTGCCTCAACTTTCTCATTCTCTGACTCATTTCACAATAACATGCTCAGGGGCCTCTGCTTTTCAAACGAAGCTGCGCTCCTTTATGTTGCTTCATTACTCTCTCTCCCCCTCGCCCTCCCACACCTCCCTCTCCTTTATTTCATACCAACTTATGAAGTGGCTATCAATCAACGTCCCTTCATTAACACAGCTCTTAAGCTATCAGCGGCGGCTCATAGGAATCTATTGAAGAAAGTGCCAACTTCAATGATTAGAAAGCTACCAATACTCACTGGGAAACCATTAATATATGAACAATTCAATCTATAATAATAATATAAATGAGGCAGCATGAACACGTCTTGCCAGGAAGAATGAAAACATAATTTCAATTTGCCTACTAAGTTATTCCACAGAGGTAGCACCTGCTTTTCTTATTTGTGATTTATTTTGAGAATACATTTATGTGTATTAAAGTGGTCATGTGTAATTTATTCTTGAGCTACAACGGCAGCATTGGTATGGCAGCGATGGCAATGTCAGGCATTTGGATTGTTGGCCTGCTACTGTTGGCCAGTGGGGAAGTATTGACCGCTCAGCACTAGCCGAGTCTATTCTCCATGTAGGTAGTCAAGGAACGGAGACCATGATTCCAGTAAAGGATCTCTCATTGACCTTAGAACTCTAGTTGGATAGCGTTTGGTGGAATCTATTTGACCTAGAAATCTGAACAACATTAGTACCCCTTTTCATCAAGCTTCGTACCCCAAAACTACATTGATTTACCCCAATATTGATGCCCATTTTGTCAAATTTTTAGATAGTTTGCCAAGGCCCCTTTCGTCTACTTACTTTAAGTAGCATATTGTAAATATGAAACCGGTTATACTATGATTACTTTCATAAGTAATGTGGCGAAGTGGATAGGGTGGTGGACCCGCAACTATAGGGTTGGTGGTTCAATCTACAGTCTCCGCCACATGTCCAAGTGTCCCTGAGCAAGACACTGAACCCTAAAATGTCTCCTAATAGTTAGCCATCACCCTGCGTGGTAGCTGCTGCTATCGGTGTATGAATGTGTTCTCCAGTTGTAAGTCACTTTGGATAAAAGTGTGTGCTAAATGACATGTAATGTAATAATAAAACATACGTGGTGTCAACATGATTTACCCAAACTTCAGTTTGGTTTATCTGTGCTGAAACCAATGAGTAGGTTTGACTTTCCATTACAACTTTTATTCATTTTTATTTTTATTTGGGAAATGGCTCATGGCTGTGGACTGGTTTTAATTTATAACTCATCTCTTGACCTTTTAGTATGGAAATAGGACTGATAGGGACTTCAGCACCAGTATTGGGGAAGGTAAATGATTCCAGCGCAGCCTCTGACGCAAAGTCCTGTGAGAATCTGTGTACAGACATTCAATATTAGTCATGTTTATTTAATGCAAACGTCTTGAGGCTCTGTGGCCTTTTCATACAGTATCTCCATGACTGACACAGAGTCACTATTTGAATGAACTCCGGTCAGACAACTTGAAGTCAACAGTACTTTTACATTTGAGTCAATACACACGAGTTTGAGTGACACAAGCAGAATAACAGAAAAGCACATTTCAGGATAGAGGGGTTTTAGCTCGTCAAACTCTGCCAGCTGCTCTATATTTCTGTCTCTCCAACTTTCTCCAACTGTCTTCAAGTATTATTTTTTTTTTAGGTTTGATATTCTCTGTGGATAACCTGTCAAAAGTTTCATTCTACCACAGTATGTTATTCTATAGACCTGTTATCACTATAATTGCCATTTAATTTTTTCTCCCCAAAGACTGAGCTGCGAGAGAGAAGGCCTTAAGTGGAGTTTCTGAGTGGAGGGCAGCTGCAGTCATTTTTCGGCGTATTTGATTCTAGCCTTTCCTTGTGAATAAAATGGTAAATGAAATACACATGAGAAGCAGGCAGCTCTATTTGTTCAACACCAGTTTTAACACGATGATACAAATCAGAGGGGATCAATGTTTAATCAACTCTCCTGTTAGTGTTCGTATATTCAGTTGATTTAAATTTTGACACCACCGCAGACACAAAACACAAATGAGAAGTGATCATCACATAACATATGCGCCATTTGGAAAATCTGAATTCTGTTGTAACACGGGTCTAGTTTAGAAAGAATAGGTTTTACAAAGACATCGTATTCACAAAGTATTGGAAAGTAAAATGATGTGTGTTGATCAATAACTTCATAGCTTTTTTTTAAACCTTAAAAAGAAAGTATTGTTCCGACTGCTTGGCAGGAGCAGTAACAATTTGACAAACTTTACAATTTTATTTTGGCAACTCCGTAGCAAACAGCTGCCTAGTTACACATCCAGCTGTTAAAGACCAATACTTGTTTGAAGTCTGTTTTTTTCTGCCACCTGGCTTAAGTCTAATATTCACAATATCCCTTTTAGCTCTATTTGTGGTCTCGACAAACTCAAAATAAGAAGAAATATCTGTCTCTTTAGCTGCTAAACGTTTTACTATTTTCACCAGCAATTGCTAATTGTGTCTGTCTGCCATGTGGTGATGAACAGTTAGGATAAAGTTGCATTTAAGAGTGTTTTTGCAAAATAAGCAGCTTGCTGCTGACTGAAAAAAAGCTCAAAGTTAAACTCTAAAATGCTCAGTAGAGGTGAGAGGAACTGTAGAGTGCGGTGATACCTCTCTGTGGGTTTGTCACAATGACTATCCCTTCAGAAAAATAAAGTGATTCGATCCCTTGCTTGTACAAAAGTATTGATTTTAGCAGCTTAAAAAATAAAAGCTTTTACACCACTGGACTGGAAATAAGGCATAAATCACAGACTTCAGTCATGAAAGCAAGAGTGGGACTCCCTGAGAGAGCACTGCTGGCTTTCTATTCATCCAGGTAAGTAGATATTTGCATTCCCCTGGCATCCGACGCGTAAATCGATCGCTATATCTACGCAGCTAGAATAAAAAGCAGCAGGAACCAAGACTAAAAACCGCTGGTACAACCAACAGGCAGCACTGCAGTACAGTTGGATTTTACATACACAGTGGCCGAGGCTGGCTGTTAAAAATGCTTGAAATCAATAATATGACTATTGAAGGTACAAGATGCAGGCACGATTTTAATCACTCTTAATACAAAATATGTTAATATTTCCCTTGTTGCTGATATTTCATATTAAGGAATGCAAAATGATTTATTTTTTCAACATTTCTGCAAGGGATTGACCCTATTTAGCTGAAAACTAATTTCCATACATGGGTTTACAGCACCCGTTATTAAAGAGGACCTATGATGCTTTTTGACTTTTATGACCTATAAACGTTGTTATGATGATTCATAGTCATGCTTAACCATACTAAATTATCAAATAATGACTTACATGCATTTCGACGTATTCCCTGCTGACCGTCTGGGGTGTCTGTGCAGAGCACTAAACACAGTCGAGAAGTTACGTGTTCAAAGCGGTCTAGCCTTTCATAATTTGTGATGTCACATAAAAATTTGTGAAGTCACCACGCGGATGTTTCCATGTATGGTAATGCTGTCACTTCCCTGTTCGCGTCTGCCTCGCGCCCTTATAGGTCCATGCTCGCGCTTCCCGCCACTGAAAGTGTTCCGGAAGGAAGGTAACCAATCACAACGGAGTGGGGTTTGCAGGAGGGGGGGGGGGCGGGAGCGGAGATGGCCGAAGCACAGACGGAGGGAGCGAAGATGCCCGAAGCACACACACTCAAGTGTTGACAGGACGTGCTGGATCGCCAAAATAAGAGAAAGAGCTTCCCGAAAATCTACATTTTTTGTGATGTGATTCGTATCAGGTTGCTCTATAGCAGTGTAAAACAAGAAATTAAGACCAGAAAAGTAGTATAATAGGTCCTCTTTAAGTTGACTGACTTTTGAAAAGTAACATCGCTTATTGAAAGTTGCATATGCTTCAATTGTCATATCATTTGTCAAATTAAATTTGGATGGTGGTTCATCTGGTTAAGGGGCCTCACATCTCCAACAACACATAAGAAAGCATCGATCTCTTACTGATTTAAAATGCTGACTAGGGATTCCTGCTCCCACAAATTCCTCTCTAATTTAGGAGACATAAAAGCTATTCCAAAAGAGGAGAGAAACCAAGAAAAGGATGACGATGTATAATGTGGAAATGTCGGACACAAAAAGAGAATGCTTTTAGGTTTGTCACATTCTTTGAAGCAGGTCTTTGTATCTGAGCTTTGTTCTCAGATAAATGACACGTCTGTCTTTCTCTGTAAGTCAAAGTACCTTTGACGTTGTCCCTTTACCCTCCTCTGATTGTTGTTGTTACTTGTTTTTGCTTTTTTCAAATGACCTACCAGCAATCCAATCAAAATATAGGTGACCCAGCGGCGTCTGTGATGCATCCCTGCCCAGATGGAATCAAATCTAATACCTCTCTAATACCTCAACCTATGTAGGCTGTGTGTGTGTGTGTGTGTGTGTGTGTGTGTGTGTGTGTGTGTGTGTGTGTGTGTGTGTGTGTGTGTGTGTGTGTGTGTGTGTGTGTGTGTGTGTGTGTGTGTGTGTGTGTGTGTGTGTGTGCGTGCGTGTATGTGTGTGTATGTGTGTGCGTGTGTGTGTGCGTGCGTGCGTGCGTGCGTCTGTACAAGGATGTACTTTGTTGTGACTGCACACTGCGCCTGAAAATATCCTTGGCCAACCCTGTAGCCGGAGAGTTCACACAGTCACTATGACAGGATCAGGGTGAAAACAGCTGGGGTCGTTTTTGTAGAACTGCTCACAACTGCGCTGCTTAACTGGGGTACAAACCATGTCACATCACATGACCCGATAAAACCTGGCTTTGGCTTCAAAGGACGGAGAAAAAAAAGGGTTCACAGATCACATTCTGAATGGCAGATATAAGCTGATTAGGATAAAGTATTAGGTAGGGCGTGTGGCAAAAACAACAACCTTAAATTCAGCGAGATTATAGAGCTTGTAATCACAAACAAATTATTGGTGTTACCCGTTTTGAGATGTAAGGGTAAAAATCGAGACAAATACTATTTTTCAGCTAATGTGGATATGTAACATAAGAACATGTAAAAAAAAAATTATTTATTTATTTATTATTATTCTTTCGGACAATTCCACACAATACACAATTTTCTCTTGCAAATATTCATACATCATACTTTGTGTTGTCCGAAGGGA
Source organism: Hyperoplus lanceolatus (assembly GCA_026929865.2). Classification (NCBI taxonomy): domain Eukaryota; kingdom Metazoa; phylum Chordata; class Actinopteri; order Uranoscopiformes; family Ammodytidae; genus Hyperoplus; species Hyperoplus lanceolatus. Next base: position 12,599,843 of record CM049407.1, read on the forward strand.
GACGGAAGAAGCCAAAGGCTTATCAGGTCCCGCCCCCATTTTCATCAAATTCGGATTCAGATACACAGTTACTGTTACAGAAAATAAAAATAAAACAAAAAACAATTTTTTTTTATATATAGCTATATATATATATATATATACATACATACATACATATATACATACATACATACATACATACATACATACACACACACACATATATATATATATATATACACATACATATACATACATACACATACACATACACATACACATACATTTTTTTTTTTTTTTTTTTTTTTTTTTAAGAATCTGCAGTCCAATACACAATCAATTTTAATGTAATTGCTTCAGCTTTTAAGATCAGTTCAGCACAGTTCAGTTTCTCTGTGACAATGCCAAGTGTATAAAGTGTGAAGTGGCCTTGTATTTGGCCTGTTCCATTTCTTAACTGGTAGTCAAAACACTTCTGCAAAAGTATTCAAAAACAAGTCTGACTGCTGGCCTGTATTATTCTTTACAATATTGATATGTAAGTGACATTGACATTGTGCTCAGGTTATTAGTCTGTAATTTTCAATAATTTTTGAAACATAATTTGCTTTGAAATTGCGCAAACTGCAACTCCCTGTGACAACTTCATCAAGTCCATTCCACAGCTTAATACCCTTTACAGAAATCGAAAAGGATTTAAGTGTGGTCCGTATATTTTTCTCAGTGAATTTATCTTTTCTTCTTAAATCATGCAAAACTTCTCTGTCTTCAAACATTACTTGTAAACTGTTAGGAAGGCTTTTTTTTGAAGCCTTGTAAATAATTTGTACTGTGTGGTAATTTACCACATCACGTAATTTGAGAATTCTACCTTCAATAAAAAAGTTATTAGTGTGTGCCCTGTAATTGGCTTGGTAAATAATTCGTATTGCTTTCTTTTGAAGAATCTCCAACGGGTGCAATGTACCTTTGTAAGTGTTTTATATAATAATAATAACATGTGTTAATAAGTGTGAAAGGGGTGAGCTCGTATGACTGTCACCCTAATCTGCAGTTCCCTTGAGGATGAGGAACTTGAAAAAGTAAGTCTCGTAGTCACACATAAATGCCAAATATGTTGTACAGTGTCAATATTTGTCTATGTTGTGATTGTAAAAATCAAACTCAAAATAATATTATAATTGTGATTCTAAAAATTTCGATTTTAAGAATGCCTTATTATAGAATGTTTGTAATTGTATTTATGTAATGGGTTGTGTCTAGAAAATAAAAGTGTCAAATATCAATATCAGTCAAATCTTAAATAATCATGTATTTGGTGGAGTCCAAGAAAGCCGACAAAAAAATGAGTTCTTGCAGATTTAACTCTTACTGGTTTAAGGTTTATGACTAAAAAGCAGGAATACAAAGGAAAACTGAAAACCGGCATCAGATGGACAACAACATACTGCCACATGGCACTTTAAAAAGAGAGCAGAGTTTGATCATACAAATGCAGTAGGGGATAAAGTACAGTGGGTAGAATTCCAATTAAAATAACTGTGATAGCCATCATCAGCAGCTCGCTCTGACGTCTCATTACAGAATTCATTATTAGTTCTCGTGGCCTCTGTCGCGTTCATGCTTCACTTGCCAGGAAGACAAATACTCACACTTACAGCTCCAGACACATTCAAAGATTTAGCAGCAAATTGACCTTTAAAACTCTCACACTGTCCCATGTAAAAACAAATGGATTCATTATGCATTTGCATAATGATCTATAATAAAATAAATACCCTTTCGCTTAACGCCTGTAAGTATGGTCAACTTAAACCGGCTCATGCAGTGGCTGAACTAACAGTTTTCTCAGTCCTGTGAGCGCGTGAGCAGCCTACAAAATCTGCATCAGTACTGTATCTAAAAGCAGCAATGTGTGCCCCTGTGTTTCCCGAGGCACGTGAAAATTCACTGACAACAAATCAACAATCCTTCTTCTCTGACCTCTTTCCCTTTTTAAATGTTTCTACAACAATAACCCTTTGCTATGGCGCAGGAGCTCAGACTCCACCCATGTTATTCTACCTGTTCAGGTTATCAAACCAAAACACACTTGAGCAATCATGCAGTAATGCTTTGACTACAGTATGTACTGTATCTATGTCCTCCAGTCTAGTGGGTCTGACTTAATCAGTGTCAAATGACTGACAGGTCTATGCATTTCATGTTAGTTACAAACTGGTGGCTGACAGAACCAACTTGTCACTCATTCACACGCACACACGTGCACGCACGAGCACACACAGACACACACACACACCAATCACTCATTGGTTGCGGACTTTTTCTGCGCCTCCTTGTGCAGGACCAGTGATGTTTTCCAGAGAGTGCAGTTTCAGGTTTATATCAAAAGTCAATTCTTATTACTCTAATCTTGTCCCTACGCAGACAAGAAGGATATTCCATTGAAACCACAGATGATGCTGGCTGGTTACAAAGGTAGTAGCCTACAATGAAAGGCTGATTGCTGGAGATTCAGCATGTGGGTTGGAATTCCCAAAAGAAATCCATGTTGTTTAGCATTTATATGAAGTAGCTAATTAACTGTGTTCCCATTTAAAACGGGATTGATTTGCCCCTATTAAGATTCCAGTCTGGGAATACTGGTTCAAATTATGTTGTGTGCCAGTATTATATCTGATGTGGGATAAACTGGTGAAATTAATTTTATAAAACAGATGTTATAATAAAGATTTGATCAGTAGTTCAGAGTAGAAATATGGATTCATTCAGCTGCTAAATTGAATCATCTTTGCACACGAAACCATACTTTGAAACACTGCCAGGTAATGGGTGCATATTAAGCTTCCATATGTCAATGAGCTTGCCTATAGTCTAATAACAATTATTTTCATAAGGTGCAATCAGCTCAGCTCACTGTCCCTACCCACTGGAAACATCAATCCGCTCTGCCACCATGGTAACTGGATTAACGAGTGGCGGGTGTAGTTACTATGGGATGTCGAGATGACAAATGGCGGTCTGTCTGGCACCGAATCTGTCTCCTAATCTCAGCAGAAAAACAAAGGACATGGCTGGGTGACAGCTGAGATGAATGAATGTGTGAATGAATCAAAAGGTGTGTGTGTGTGCGCGTGTGTGTGTGTGTGTGTGTGTGTGTGTGTGTGTGTGTGTGTGTGTGTGTGTGTGTGTGTGTGTGTGTGCGCGTGTGCGTCTGTGTTTGTCTGTGTGTGTATGTGTATGTTATTCAACATAAGAGGGGCTTGTGCACAACAGTAGTTTAAGGACGCTGAGTTAATAGAAACAGAAGGAATTTTTGATAAACAGACTGATGCACAAACAAGCAGGGAAACTCTGTCTTTAAACACACACACACACACACACACACACACACACACACACACACAAACACACACACACAAACACATACACACACGATCAGACATGTGGTCCCTCACCTTGTCAGGTGCTTGGCTCTGGAGGCTGCCAACATCAAGTGGAGTGATGAGTGGCACATTCTGAAAGCCGTCCTCCACGCTCACAGGTTTGGCCCCTTTGTCTTGAAGATTACTCCCTAGTTTCACCATCTTTTTACCGCACTTGTATATTCCCTTATTTCCCTGAAGACTACTCCTGAAAGGAGAGGGTGAAAATGGATATTATTATTATTGTTTTTTTTCTTCTGTTACCTTACAGCCTTTCAGGTCAAACGTTGGCACAAGACACATTTGGCTATGTGATGGAAAAGATTCCAGTGGAACAGAAGATTAAAAAATACTGGTGAGTGTTTAACTTGATGACAGCAAAGTGATAGAGTAGCCCACGCAATCAATATGAATGAATAAAAGTCAAATGACTGTTCAGTCCATAAATCTCAGAGATGCATGATAGTTCATGATAAGAGGAACAAAACTGTAAGGAAAACAAGGTAATTTTGTAATTGTATCTCGGACACCCCCACACAGAGAACAAACAAACGTCTGCCAATAGCATCATGCCCATTCCACACCTTTCTCCATCACCCCAAAAAATTATCTGTTCCCCTCTACGCGAAAAAAGCAGTAAAAGATGTTACCGTTGATCGTCCTTGTCCGTCCGTCTTTGTGCTGCAGCAGTGTCTATCTGTCTGTGTGAGTGTGTCTGTATCTGTTTAAGGACAGAGGCGGAGGAAAGAGCAGACTGGGAGCGGGTGAGGCTAGCTGGAGGCTGCGCTGCGGTGTGGCTGGTGTGATGCTGCGGGAAAGCGACGCTGCACCGCCGGAGACAAAGTGGATGTCTGGCGGCAGGTTTCCGACCAGCAGGCAGCCCAACCCCCTAATCCAAAACACCGCGCACCTACACCCAGCCGCTAGAGCTGCTACTAGGGGGATTTGTCTTTCTCTCTCTCTCTCTCTCTCTCTCTCTCTCTCTCTCTCTCTCTCTCTCTCTTCTCTCTTTTATTCGCCCCTTAAGGGAGTCTCGTTTGTTTGGCCAAAGTGGAAGCCGAATTAATGTTTGCCTTTCAGGGCTCCACCTGAACACCTGCATCCGAGCTGGTAAGGTGGAAGAAGCACATCCATTGCATTTAAATGCCTGAATAATAGGCTCCTTAGCCTATGTATGTAGGCTACACAGGTGAGGTCATAGACTACTGTTACATTCATTTTATAAGTTGTAGGCTATTTATTTATCCTCATTCAGGCTACTTCTAGAACCTATATTTAGTCTATACAATCATAGCCTACTCATACTAGCCTACATATATAGCCTAGTTTATTTTCAATCCATAGGCTAATACATTTTGTTAGTTTTATTATTCCAAGTGTGTAGGAGAACAGAGTAGCCTACAGTGCAACTGACGATGAATAGCCTATATGACGATATCTTGAATCTTGACTTAGGCCCATTGTTGAACAGAATGCAACAACAACAGGTGAGAGGTGTAGGCTATCTCCTGCTCTGACCGCAGCTGGGAGGGGCTGCTGCGCGAGGACCGGGCCGTCTGTCAGTGCTCTGTGACGGGGGACGGGCCAGGAGGCTCCCGCTGCTCGTTGAGAAGCGTTAAAAGTGATATTTGCTTCGGCGAAAAAGTCACCAATTACACCAGAAAAAAAGCTAGATTTGTCGCTTGTCGCTGTTTTGAAAAAAAAAAAGTCGCCAGGGGGGCTGAAAAGTAGCTAAATATAGCGACAAAATCGCTAAGTTGGCAACACTGCCCGAGCAGCCCCTCCCAGCTGCGGTCAGAACAGGAGCATAGATAGTAGGAGATACACACACACCTCTCCGCTCTGTTACAATTAGTTTGCTATCTTGCCTGGCTGTTACAGCTACTTTTGTTAGGCCTACCAGCACACTTACAATGATTTTAAGCTAACATACATGGTATGTCTGTGATTAAAATGTATGCTCAATATGTACGTAGCCTATGTAGTTATCATTACTAATGTTTAATCACCTCGGAATCGGACATGGTGTTTGTCTCCTGTCAATGTAACTGAATTCACATGAACGCGCGTAGCTGTCGTTCAGAGGGAGGAGCTACAGCAGGTAGAGCGTTGGGAAAACAGCCGTTGGGATCCCAACGGCTACAATTATCAACTGCAGCTTTAATGTGTCTATGTGTCCCAGCCTGAGACCACTCAAAGATAGGCTAACCATTCAAAAAATTGCCAAGAAACCCCCAACATTCAAATAATGTAATTCACAAACTATTAGTTTAATGAGTTGATATGAAGAATGATTCGATATGCTGTCATAAGATGTGCCAATTGTCTTGTGATAACTTGTTACGCATCTACCAATATTTCCCACAGTGCTAGAAAGCAGCATAAACCATGTGCAGTTCAAATCAGTCATTTTGGTCCTATGGCTCCATCTGGTGGTTTTAAAGAGTAACATGATAAGTTGTTTCTTAGAAGTAGTTATTTGGCAAATATGTCTGGTAATTAAACGGATCAGCCATGGAACTAAGTAAATGAGGCAAACATCAAAAAGACAAGTGCATTACATTACAAGCAAAACTAACAAAAGTTCAAATGACTGATGAATTTAAATAAACAAATATTGCCCCTACAGACATGAAGCACACCCTTTGTTTAGTCTTTAGATCTCTTTTAATCATATGTTCAACAGGGACACAGTCAAACTTTTTTTTTTAAGATATTTTTTGGCATTTTTTTTTTTATGCTTTATTGACAGTGTAGAGACAGAGTTGGAATGGGAGGGGAGTGACATGCAGAGAACGACCGCGGGCTGGAATCGAACCCGGGTCCGTTGCTGGGGGGACGCCCTACCAACTGACCTAAGGGCGCCCCAAAAAACCTTTATTGTTGACTGTCTTCTTTATCCTCTCTCTTGGCTATCAGTTGTCCTATAACCAAGAGTATTCCAGCATCCATACGTCCCTTTAACCATTCATTCTTGTCTTTCTTTTTAAATGAACCACTTTCATCTCACCTAAAAAGGTGTATATAGCATTTTACTTCCTTTTTGGTCTTTTTTAAATGTGGGTCATTATATAACCTGCACATTATGCCTGTAGCAACATGTTACTTCAACAAATTGTCTTCAGTTCTGATTGAAAGTGGTACTTTATACATGAAGACCTCTGCTGCCTATGTAATGGAATAAACCCTTGCCAGCAAACTGACTGCCATTTCAGAGAGTAAGGATCACACTATTTTGAGGGCTTACTTTACAGTGCATGATGCCGCCAGCTGGTGGTGTCACTAAGCCCTCAGCAAGTTCATGCAGTGTAGTGTTTCATGGATTGGATCCAGAAAGTAAATGATGTGTGTGAATGTGTCATTTGGAACATGAGCCATTTACTGTAGAGCGTTTATCATGAGTCCTTGTGTAGAACTTTTCTCCACAGGATAAGGAAGGAGGGGAGATGGTCAGTTAATACTTTATTCCAATCAGTGGGCCACACAATCCTTTCACACATAAATATGAACTAAAAAGGGGTAAGAGTTGAGAAAGATGTTGATATATTCGATCCAGATAAGTATTTATTTTGAAACTACACACATCTGAGATGGATAAGCCATAAGCTCAGCCAAACACATTCTGCTGATGTGGGCTGAACACACTGGTATTTCACTAAAGCAGCTGATCATTCATTGACGTCAGTTTTTAATGAGGAACTTTGCCGGCAGAGAATGTTATTATTGCGGACCTTCAGCGGTTTAACTTCTCAAATTGCTGCAGTGATGTAAAAGTGTATAGAGGGTGTGGTGGCATCAATGCTGGGTGTGGTAGGAGAGGCACAAGGCAGTAAAACACCACCTTTCATTCTGTTGCTAAGTTACTCTTTAATTAGTCACCAAACACCTGCAACAGAGGCAATTTTAAACAAACTGTTAGTGCCCATACACTAACCGGCTCCCCATTTGCTTTTTAAAATGCCAGAGATCCCATAAAAGCTTTAAATGTCCAAGACTTCACATAAATAAGCACATATATATTCATCACAGTTAAGATTTATTTCATTCAACATTTCACATTACAAATATTTAAAAATTATGCATACTGTTATAAATAGTTGGCTGCAAACAATTAAATAACATTAGATTTTTCTTTTTCGTTTCACTAGCACTTCTACAGACCAACTCCTAGAAATATGGACATATCCGTATTACATAACTTAATTAGAAAGGAAAATACAAAAATAGGAACTTATAAAGTGAAATGACAATAAAAATTAAGGTGATATCTTAAGTAAAAAATGCTATTAATAAATACAACAACCTTCCCATACACAGTTAAAAACTATTGAAATCTTGCCATTAAGTAACATCATTAACAGACAAATATTTAAATATTTATTTTCCTTCAGAAAATGTGAACCATATATTGTGGAGCACAATATAGCAATTAGTAAAAACTAGACACTTTAACATATTAAAAGCTTCACCTCAAAAATATAACAAAAATCTGATCAAAATTATAAAAATCAATTATACATTCCAATTAAAAATATACCAATAAACAGCTAGATACATTGTTGACCTAATAATTACAATGCAATCAATCACAGTAGCTTAAAATAAACAAAATAAGCAAATGAGCACAAAACCTTTAAATGTTTTAAAAATAACTTCAATTATTTATATTAGTACAAATAGTTTGATTTCTTTTCTTTTTTACAAACACCAGCATGAAAAGGATTACAATAAACAGTAGAAAATGACTGTGAAAAACATATTAACATCTTCTTTAATTAAATGTCTGCAATTAAAAATGGCATTAAAGAATTACATTGCAAAGAGTCTTTATCTGGAAAAAGGTTCAAAAGAAGTATTGCACATAACAACTTGAAGTTAACTTGCAACATTTACCACATTCAAGTCTTTAAGCTCCCCTTCCTCCAGATAGGTCAATATAAGATCACCTCGACAGACAGCGGGGATGATTTTCTCAAGTCTTTTTAAACAGTGTTCTATATAAAGGATGCTCAAAGTCACTGCACTGCCAAAAATCGGATTTTTAAAGTTAGTTTTCTGTCTTGTTTCTCGTCTTATCTCTGCAGAGGTCTGCGAATGGGGAAGCGAGGAGATCAACACGCAGGGGACGGGAGAGGGTGGTGGGGGGAGGCTGAAGTGGGGTGAGAGAGTGGGTCTGGGGTGTCCTTAACAACTTAATAGTTGAGAAACATTTGGTGCACACCACAACAATTAATTTTAATAGCTAATTCATGTACTTGTCATTTTCTCTTTTTTTGTCATGCATGCTAATGATTACAATAGGTGCTAGTTGGCAAGTTCAAGAATATATATATATATACTTTTTTTTTTTCAAATATTAAAATATCTAAACACCAAACATCCATTCTTGTGATACGAGATTCAGCTGTAAGCGTGAACCAAATTTTGCATTCTCCTTATAATAAGTTATACTCCATCTATGGAGAGGAAACCAAGACAGAAGTTACCATTGTCCAACTAGTATAGCCATGTTTAGTGACATTAACATCAATTTCAAATTACAACTTGTATTTTTTTTTCTTTTTCTAATATATGTTCGCCATGCTGTTATTGACCAGATTGACTGGAAAATATCTAATGTAATAAAAACCTAAGACCAAGAGAGTGGTACACTTTGGTCTCTCCTTTGCAGATCTGAAGTCGCATCAACACAAGTGCGCACTTAGTTGTAAAGTTTCCTCAGCACTGAAATGTATAAAAAGCATAATTGAAAATAATATATATTGAAATCACTCAACTTTTTTTTTCTTAAAATGAACATTTCCATATATGCAGACCTCTCAGTAACAAAAGTACAAAAGCTACCTTTCACAATGTGAAAAATTGAGGTATTGCAAAAAGGAGTTTCCCCATTTGTGAAAAATGTGCCTAAAATGACTGTTGGAAAAAGAAAAAATATTTAGAAAAGTAGTGCATAATAAATGTTTATATGTGCATGACAAAATAATTTAGCTAGAAAACACTGTACCAAAAATCAGCAGGCCATGTATAAAATAACTTTTTTTTTTCATCTCATTTAACAGCAAATTTTTCACAAAGTGTTTTAACTTCTAAAATGCTCACCCACCACACCCACAAAACTAACGTCCAGGGTGCAAAACTGGTGCGACGACACCACGCAAATATGAGGATACGTTTCTCACTAGTGTGTATTAATCAAGTGTCTGTACTAACTCCCTGACATAATTAAATGCTCGGCTAGTAGGTTACCGCCGACGTTAAACAAATGTGAGGATCTAGTTTTTATTTTGCTGTGTTAATGTGCGCTTTGTGTTACATTTACACGCAGACCTACTTGGAGATAAAAGAACTAGTGCCAACCAGCATGCACCTCCACTTTGAGCTATGGAGAGTGTGAGGGGGGGGGGAGGTGTGTGTGTGTGTGTGTGTGTGTGTGTGTGTAAGTTTAAGTGTGTGTGTGTGTGTGTGTGTGTGTGTGTGTGTGTGTGTGTGTGTGTGTGTGTGTGTGTGTGTGTGTGTGTGTGTGTGTGTGTGTCTGTCTGTCTGTCTGTAAGCCCCGTTGTCTTTCCACTGGTGTTCTAATGGGTTCTGACTGCACTGTCAAATATATAGATATATAAATATATTATGTTCAAGGCCAATCTTTGGTTTGCTGGGCTTGACAGTTAAGCAAAACTGGGTAGAAGTGACAGATTGTTTTTTAGAAAATATACAAGAAAAAAACGAAAATAAGAATAAAAAACGTCTAAAAAACAAGAAATGAGCTACAGTATGACCCACTACTGCACAGTCATCTTTGGTTCCCAAAAGCCACTGGGTACAACCGACTGATCGAGTGCAAACTGCATTGTGGGTAACAAGTGTGTAGTAGTAGAGCACACTGCAGAGACTATCTTCATTTATGCTTCAAAAACAATGGATGCTGCTGAGTTGGATAAGCTTCGCAGGAGAAAGGATAGAGGGGGTTCGCCGAGAGAGCAGATCCCTCCACGACTCAAATGTGTGCTGACGATTTCGGAAATCAGAAGAAAAAAAAATTGCTTCTTTCATTTAAACGTAGCTGACTCTTGGATGCAAAGTAGGACTTTTTTTTTCTTTTCTCATTTTCAAGACTTGGGAGAATTGCACAGATGTGTTTGAGAAAATATAAAGACCTAACAAACACAGGCATCGGTGGTAGCCCCGTCAAAAAACTGCAATAAAAACAGGCGGCCGCTTGACCAGCCTTCTCTGGAGGAGTTACCTTTTAGCCTCAGTCCTGAAAGATCTGGATCCAAGCCCCCTCCCTGCCCCTCACTGTGTACACAGAAAGCAAGTTCTGATGCATGAATGAGGCCTTTACCCTCATGCTAGCAACTAGCTTAGCAGCAGAGGCCATGGTGGGCAGACATGAGGAGTGGGGGGAGCGGGCTGGACTTATCTCTGTAGCAGAAAGCCTTTTCTGTCTCTCCTCCCTACACCATTACATTCCCCTAATACACTGCATACTGCACCATGCTCTGCTCTGTCCCTAGCACAACTCTGGGTGTGATTACAAAAATAAGGAGGCAATGAAGCAAGTGAGTACAAAACTGTGCCGGTCACGTCACACTCTGCCTGTTGCGTCACTTCCCTTTGATTATAGTTCTAAAAAGGAAAGGAGAAACACCAGCAGGTTCTTGCTTTCTTTCTTTCTTTTTTTAACTGTATTCGGCACATTAGCAGCTGAGTTTTGAGGTATTAGTTTTTGCATGTCAAAATGGAGGATCAAAAACCCAAATATGTTTTTGCTTAAAATTTTGTCGTGAATTCAAGTAACATCAAAGCATTTGTGTGATCTGGGAAAAAATAAAGAGAGAAAGAGAGAGGGTTCAGACATTTTGATCTGGGAGGGAAAATAATCCATTTTGTTATGCAGTGGGCCCTCTCTTAGTTAATTAAGATTCTGCTTTGGTTGACTACTAAGTGTCTCATGTACTGGATCTGCACTCTTTTAAAAATTGGAAATAAGTGCACTCTTCTTTAGCAACACCTTTTTTCAAATCACATTTGCTCTGGCGCCTCTTGCATCAAATAGAAAACATAAAACGCACCTCTCAGGAACAAAAAGGCCAGTGGTGTTCTGTTTCAACAGCGTTTGCTCTGGAGACTCGATACGAAATAAAAAAGCAACAGCTCTGCTACAAAACAAGTCAATCAAATGTCAAATAAAGTGTATTTGTTTTGGGGCCTCTTGTCTCAACACTAAAAAATCAAAAGACAATGTTTAGAAAAATATGCCAATTAATAACTAGCAGAGTACCATATCACACCTCAAACTTTCATATATATGTTTTTTTTTTGAGAACTAATAAAAATATTTAAAAAAATCAAACGCATAAATAAAAAAATTATGTTACACATCTTTTGCCTGGCTGGACATATTTGGATATATAATTCCAGTATTTTTTCTTTTCTATCTTCAAAATATAGATATATATTAACTTAAAGAAAAAAAAAAAAAAGGATCAGTGAAAATTAGAGCAAAAAGGAACCAGCAACAGAAAAGTGCATTTATTTGTATAATGATTTGCGACTCCTGCACTACCTGCACTCCTTTCTCCCCTGTTGCCTTGCCCCCCTATCTCCGTTGGTCCGCTCAGTTCCAGCGGAAGGAGATGTGCCGGGGCCGGTCTCCTCCCTCCTTCACAAGGGGTTTGTGAAACTCGCGGCCGGCGCGTGAGTGGATGGCGGCCCAGCAGTACTCGCAGTAGTACTGCAGACAGGTGACGTTAGCGCAGAAGAACGGTGCAAACTTGCCGCCGCAGCGAGTTCCCTGGCACTCATCGCACAGCTGGTCATCCAGCACGTATGGCTTCACTTCCACCTGAAATCACAGAAGTGATAATGAAAAAAATGTGCAATATCAAAACTCTTAACAATTTGTGATTCCGTATGCTGCTGTTCCTTCATTTATCCCAAGTCTCTGCCATATGTTTTTCAGCAAATGGAAATTAAACCGATTGGCTAGAAATATACCAATGTTTCCCAAACATAGGCTCTACTTGGGTGGCCCGACCAGGTAGATTGAGATCCGGCCAGGTAGATCAATCCCGTATTCCATTATTTAATTTTTTTTTGTTAGTTGGCGTTTAAGTGCCTCATGCACCCAGTTTAAGTGTATAGTCGGGTTAAAGTAAAGACATTAACACACCACAATGTTTGGCGGAGAAAGGATAGCTCATCATGATTAGTTCAATGTGTTCCTGTAAAATGAAGTGTTACGCGCCCCACACACATCCTACCTCTACTGCGCGTCTACGTCTGACTTTTTGTCACAGACTGTGAAATCAACGTAGAGCGAGCACACATCCAACCTCAGACGCACTGCTGAGGCACGTCGGAGGCACGTCTGCAGCGACGCTCCCCTTCACCTCAGGAGGCTCGCCTATTTTTTTTCTGAGAGCAGTGCGTCTCTCTCGCGTCTCTGTGCTTTAACTGATAGATTAATACTCTGCTGACAGTCATACTAGCAGCATTCACTCTAGTTACACGTTTACCCGGTGTGTTTATTTCAAAATAAAACATCCATCAGTCGTATACGCGAATAATCCCTTTATTTCACGATTTAATTGTGCAATCAAAATCCGAGGGATTTAAAACCTAATTTTCAATTAGTTCTAGCATTTCATTTTTGGATAAATGACACATATAGAGATCCAATATAGTGAAGAAATAAAAAAGATCATGATGAGCGCAACAGTTTTCCGTTGCTCTATCTGTGTCTACGGCCTTCTTCTTCCCCGACCACACCCCCCTCTCTCTCCCGTATAAATCAGTAAAGTGATTTTTTAAATACTCTGCTGAGTCATATTAACTTCATACTGGCAGCTTTCGCTGTAGTTTCACCATTTCCTGGTGTGTCCCCTTCAAAATAAAACTTCCAACAAGCGAAAACATGGCAAAAAAAAGAAAAAAAATGGCAATGGGGCGCACGGATTACTGTCCAGACTCAATATAAATCATATGCATCATAGATGACATGAAATAACTTAATTTTTAATGGGAATTATCTATGAAAACTCTAGCTGCTGAGACGTTGCATGTGTGCCCGAGAAAAGTCCGAGAGAGGCAGCAGTAAGGTAAGGCGACGCGCTCCAGAGGTAGACGCAGGATGTGTGCAGAGGCCGTTAGGCAGAATAAAAACTAAAAGGCTACAGCTGCTGCTGAATTAGTAAATAGAAGAAAAATAAATTTAAAAAAACGACCAACACAATTACACAAGGGTAATTCCGTGTAGCCCACTGGTGTATAATTTCAGGACAATTTAAAAAGATAAAAAAAAATGATACTCAACTCATTTGGCAATGGCTTGAATGTTACCAACATACATTTATATGAAAAGGTCACGCACTATATCTTTAATGCAGAAAGAAGCAGTGGCTTTTATTGTGGAGCAGTCACACTTTATGGAACAGGAAAGATCCATCACAGTGAGCTGTTTGATGAAGAATCCCATGTGACAGGCTCCAATAGTTGAAACTTGTGGATTTCAAACTCCCTTTCCAAACCATATACTTGCTTTGTATCCACTAATTAATGAAGGATTGTGCTTTTAGCAAGTGAATGTTACTAAGGCAATCAGTCTACAAAATGTGCACACCGGTTTTACAAATGAGCGTAGGCTAATATTATTCCAGCCTTTTATGTTATGATGATAACTCTTCCCTGGATATCTCTGTTGGACTTTTGCTGCTCTTTCTTGAGAGAAGCAGAACAGAAAGTGAGGTGTAGGGAGACAATTGAGGAAAAGAGGGGGCAGAGAGTGGGAAGGGAGTCGAAAAACACAGAGCTCTTCACTTTCCCACTCACCCGTTTATCGATTTCTCCATGCTGCAGCTGTACAAAGCGAGCACTGATAGCAGCAATGTAGCTCTGCTGATTAGAGAAGGCGACCCGCCCCGCTCCCTTGGGGTACTTCAGCTCGGGGTCTGTGTCAATGCCAGCGTAGCAAACACCGCCATACAGGCGGTCCATGATCATGGCCAGCTCAACTGCAATGTGGAGAGAGAGAAAAAAAAAGACACAGAACAAAATGAAAAAAACATATTCACAATAGAGAAAGTGTGACACATAGAAGCAAAAGACATGAAAACAATAACATTCTAGCTAAATCTTCCCCAACCACACACGCGCGCAGACACAGACACACACACAAAAAAAAAAAAAAAAAAAAACTCATGCCACGTAGCAAATGAACACAAACACAAGTGTTGATGCGGGTTGCTAATATAAGAGAGTGAAGCTAGTAAACAGGGATTCAAATTCAGCTGAGCTCGATGGGGAACATATAAAAAAAAGTTTCAGCTGCCAAATTGGCTGCAATAGATGTCTTTTTAACAGCATTGGGAGATACTGCAAATTTACAATTCAGCTTTGCTTGTTTAAACATTAAAAATAAAGTCAAATGGCAGTTTTTTTTGATATGCAGATTTTAATATCGACCCACATATTACACAGGGTCATTAAACATTTAATGCAACACAGGGCCTTATGACCTTTTTAATTACAATGACTACAGCGCAGTTGTCTTAAAAAAACCAAACGAAAAAAAAACACATCTACCAGCAGTGCACACAGCAGACATGCCATTGTGATCAAGAGGAGAAAGAATTTCATATTTTACACAGCACAGCGTGCCACAGTGTTTACTTCCTGAAAGGAGCGGTGTAGGTCAAAGCCCATTGCACTAAGCACAGTGCCTCTTTTAGCATTACCATCTGTTTATTATGAACACAAGATGATCACACTGCTGTGTCTTACAGAGAGGAGAAGGTCCAAAGCTGCCGTTAATAAGACTGGGAAGAAATTGAGCATAGGAAGTGAAGGGTGGTTTACTGATTTCTGGTTTACAGTCCAAGCATGGGCAAAAGACTGAAATGCAGAGATGTTCTGAAATGTTGACATAACAACAATGAGAATGTAGGATACCTGCACGGAGGGGGCGAGGGACACCACCCACAAAGATAGTTTTCCTTGGGTCCAGAGGCTGAGATCCATCCATCACAAAATCGCTGTCATTCAGGTTCCACGGGCGGATCTGGACCTGTCACACACAAAAACCAACAGGTTTCAGCTCCACAAATAAATTGCCCTGAAGAAAAAGTTTAACCCAGGAGGCAGCGAGAAATTTGAGCAGAGGTGTGTAGGTGTGTGTGTATAGGTGTGTGTATAGATGTGTCTGTCTGTATCTGTGTGTGTGTAGGAGTCTGTGTGTGATTTGAGCAGAGTCTGTGTGAGATTTGAGCAGAGGTGTGTGTGTGTGTGTGTGTGTGTGAGCGTGCGTTCCCACTTACCGGTTTGTCTTTGATGGTGGGGCTGGACACACAGAGGTACAGCTTGCCGTCCTCCTCGATGCAGGCGTCGATCAAAGCTTGCACTGAGCTCTCGTCCTGGAACAGCAGGAAGGCGTAGCCTACACAGACATACAGCAGGGTTATGATAGGTGCTGCTCGGGGACGCCAAGTGTTGACACAGCGTCATGTTGGAATTTGATTGCCGCGACTGCATGTCTGATCGCGACATCCTGCCTTCACAGGAGGTGTTTGTAAGCTTTTACAAACAGACAAACAGTCCAGGCACGGTTGCAAAATGTTTCACACAACAGACTAAAGACAAAACAAAGACTGCACAGATGCTTACATATTCATAGTGATAGTGCATTCATACAAAGCAGCACCAAAGGATCAGTTACCAAAATACATATGTGCCTGTTTTTTCCCATGCAGAAAGGCTAGACTTTCAAGATAAGACTTTAAAACAGCAAGACAAGAAAGAAGAATCTGGGATGAATACCTTTGGGAGGAAAGTAGGATTTGCTCTCCGCTTTGTGAGGCCAGTCCACAAACAGGTGTCCAAAACGCCGGAAACTGGCTGTTATCTCATCTGAAATAAAGCGGACAGAATACATACTAATTAGCAGTCTGCAAGGGGTTTGCTTAAGAAGAAAATGCTCAAGAAGATGATGACCCTTCCTGTTTCACTGTGAGATGATCCACAGTGTACACTTGCTGTTTGTGTTGCAGGTGGGTTTTTCTTATGGTTGCCTTTCCCTTGAGATCCCATTGTTTCAATCTAAACCGCAAATGACCGAAAGCTGGCTCAGAGCTAAAAATCCTTTTGATGTAGATGTGCTTTTACCTTCATCTATGTCCGGGGGCAGTCCTCCCACAAAGACCTTGCGTGAGTAGCGCTCCACGCGCTCTCCGTTCTGGTGTGGGAAGCAATGTTGAGAGCCCAGGCCCGCCAGACCCTGATCACCACGCTCATCGTCAGGGAAACCGTCCTCCATGGGGAAGAGAGAGGAGTGGCCTGAGAGAGAGAGAGAGAGAGAGAGAGAGAGAGAAAAGGTTATTTCAGGAGCAGAGATAGCGAGGAGTAAATGTTCAGGAGGGGTCACTGTTGTCATGGTTACAACACTACGGCAGTTATGACAACTGTGCATTAGCAATCTTTATTTTTTATTTCAGACGACTTTTCGACAAATGGACACACTTTCTGGGAAACATTCAAAACATCTTAATTTTCTTGGGTGCCGTGTGGCCTCAACACCTTCCGATTCTGAATGGAATCTTACAGATATTTCAAAACCCCTCCAACATCTGCAAAGAGGTTGAAAACCTCAGCAGTGAAGGGGGGCATGCAGCAAACAAAGGGTTAGTAGGGGATCACTGTAAACTAAAATAAAATAAGGGAAAAAAAAATAATGAAGTCAAATGGTGAAGAGTTCATTCCAACATATAGCATGGAGATGTTAGGAGATGCAGTTTGACAGTACGTAACCTGAGTCATATCCAAACGGATTGGACTGAACGAAAAAACACAAAAAGTAACAAATGTACTTTCAATCTTACGGGACACTTGTTGATAAGTTACCATGACACACACATGTTCAGCAACAGTAATGTCCATGGGGGACTGAGCATGCAGGCAGGTTCCCTCAAACCAACGCAGTGTCAAGGATAAATAGTTTCACAGTGGACGTGCATGTTTGTGCAGGTGGGTGTGTTGTAAAGGTTAAGCCCTCCCTGGCCTACTCCTGCTCCTTTACAACCTGCCCTGAGCTACTTTATAAAGATTTATGCAAGGGAGTTAGCCTGCGCTCACAGTGCTGTGTGTATGAGTGAGTGTATGTGTGTGTGTGTGTGTGTTGTCCAGCCATGTGCCTCACAATGTCTATGTGCTTTTGTTGCATTGTGTTTGTGTGGTTCTGTTGCTGTGTGTGCGTGCCTGCGTACGTACGTGTGTGTGTGCGTGCGTATCAGTGTGTGAATCACACTGCACTTTCATATTTCTCTCTCTGCCTCATTAACCTCCCGCTAACAGCTGTTGTCCGAATGAACAATCTCGCAAACTGTGTGGAAAATACGTTTAAAATAAAAATGTAATAAAGCACAGATTGAGTAAAGCACAAGGAAAGACTCACACACACAAAGGATGAAAGATGCATAAGATCACTTGACAAGCTCCAAGCAAGGCTCCACACATGGACATAGTCATGCAGACAAACATGCCACTGTACGGACACAAAGTGCAGAGTCATTCAGCACTTATTTCAGCATTCACTTCACAAACCAACGCCCCAGAACCAATAAGATCCTATTAATAATGTCACAACAAAAAAACGTCAAAATATTGAGACTGACCATTTAAGCTTGAAAAGTGACACAGTAAAATCATGATTATATTTTTACCTCGTCTCCTGCTATAATTCCTGGCTGCGTGTGGGATAAGGACAAATCAAAGAGGAGCTTGAATTACAAAAAGATGCATAAAACACTGTAGGCCTACCAATGAAAAGTGCCATGTGGTTCATGATAATGGGAGGTCGTTCTATTGTCTGCCTGGCGCCTTTTTTTTTTTTTTTTCTTTGATTAAATCAGCTCTTATATCAGACAATTGTGCAACTTAGCAGCTTCACTGTGCTTGGTTGAAAAGTACAACTCTGTGTATTATATATGCGTTAACAATGAAGGGAGATGTCGTTCCTTTTTTATTCTCACACACAATCATACTGAATTGCCCACGGACGGAAGACTGCTTCAGTCAATGAAGCAAGGCGTTTCATCACGGTCAAGTTGCTGTGGCACTAACATCTGCATTAGAATTGAAACAAGATCCAAGCGCATGCCCAATAACAGTCCACACAGTCTCACTGACAACACTGCAATTCATCAAGTCTGTGTCACTAGAATCCATGGCTTTCCTAGCGGCAGAGGTTTTGTAAGAGCCTGTTGCTGCTGGTACCAGTACAGAAGAAGCACCAGTGTGGCTAGGCTATGGTGGGGGAGTGAAGATTTCTTTCACAATGAACCAAATGAAAGCACCAGAAGTAATAGCACAGCAGTTGCCAGTGAGTGTATTCTGGATATGGCCAGTCCACAATATGTGATTTCCTCTCCTAACGAGGTAATAGGAACTCACTATTACCATTACCATACCTCAATCGTTTCCAACGTAAATAACATTAGCAGCCCTGCGGCAAGGGGAACGCAACAGTGGCACCAAGCAGAGATCTGTGTGCCTCAGTTGATAAAAGTCTAACTTTTACAGGTAGCTACCTGCTGTGTGCTGGCTGTGTGACCATGGCAACAAAGGGAATAAATACCGTAAAACTGCTGACTTTTTGAAAGCACAGTAACATTCTCCAAAACCATGGACAGCATTGAATCTAAGAAAAAAAAAAAAAATGTATATGTACTGTGATTACAGGATGCTGTACCTGTATGCATTTTCAATTCAGATTTCAAATGAGATGGTGCTCTTTTTTTTACTCATTCCATTTAATGCAATCCAACTGGAAAATACAGTTAAGAACACAGAGTCGATGAAGAGGCCAGAACACACAAGCAATAATCCTCGGCTCCCTCAGTGGACTTTCCGACCCAGCTCGAGAGAGAGAGAGAGAGAGAGAGAGAGAGAGAGAGAGAGAGAGAGAGAGAGAGAGAGAGAGAGAGAGAGAGAGAGAGAGAGAGAGAGAGAGAGAGAGAGAGAGAGAGAGAGAGAGAGAGAGAGAGAGAGAGAGAGAGAGATGAAAAAGGCCGTGAGGGAGTGACAGAAAATGAGAGCGAGCAAGAGAGATCAAGAGAATGGGGAATGCAATATGTGTACGCTTAAGAGACAAAAAGAGACAGAGACAAAGAGAGTGAGAGAGAGCGCTGGTGTGCAACCTCTAAATCTGAATCCTGCCTATCCGCTGGCACCATCTGTCTCAGGGCTTGATGACAGCTCCAGAACATGTGATCTCAACACAAGACCGTGCGATCTTGTGAGGAAACTACTGGCCATCTATGCTGTTTTATATCCTGTTCCAAATTTAAAATCAACTTTCTATATATCAATTAATGTTTTTTTTTATTTTAAAAAAGACGCTAGAATGTTGTACCAAAACACTAAAATCAAGGATATCATGACAGCCTACTGGTCTAACACGCATACCATATAAACACAACAACATCCCCGCTTTTAATACGGCAAGTCGACCCCAATATTTATTGTCTGTCTCTACTGTTATCTATGAAAACAAAAGGCAAAATGCTAATATGGAAAAAATCCACCACAAACACTAAACCATATACTGAGAAAGAGAAATTTAAAATTAAGTTTCGGGTACTAGGAGCTATTTGTTTTTAATTCAAACTAACCCTCCAACCGTCCATTTATTTCCATTGTGTAAAAAAAAAAAAAAAAAAAGAAACACTACGTCCTCTCTCCATATACCTTTTCCTTTTCAATTTAATTATTCGTCAAATGTATTTGTTTGGAGGGACAAGATGAAAAGGTTATTTAAAGAACTACTATAATTCTATTTTTTTTTTTTTTTTGGCGTTAGTGGGCCCTTGAAAACCTTTGTAGGTTGCCGTACGTACCATTGAGGGGCAGAGGGTTGTCCCCTCCTGGATGGGGGAAGCCTAGACGACCTGAACAAGGAGACACAGAACAGAAACATCACATTAAAAAGAGATAAAGAGTTTTCAAATAATCGAAAAGAAATCCGGAAGTTTTGGCATTACTTATATGCCAGTTTGTCTAGGAATGGGGTAAGTTATAATCATTATTCTGTATTTTTTTGAGATTTAACAGAAAGATATTTCTATTCATTATTGCTAGATGCAACTTTTTATTGACAGTTCTGCACAAAATGTACGACATGTTCCAATTTTTTTTTTAAAAAGTGCAAAATTTTGCTTTGAAAACTGAACCGATCTGTACAGAATATGGTATTAAAAATGCTGTGCCTCAGTCAGTTCATGAACAGTGCACACAAAGAATAGGCCACAACAGATATGAGAACAAGTGTTGCTTCCACATCAATCTCATTACAGAGTGAATCTGTGGGACACCTACCATCTTTCTACCTCAAACTCCATTTTCCTATGTTTGGTTCTCTCTCTCTCTGAGCCTCATATCACACATTTTACATTGAGCTATTTTCCAGGCCCGTCTTACACGCATGCATACACACACGCATACACACCCGCACCCACACAAATACATGTTATGATGCCAAACAAGCTCCAAAGTTATGCACGGCCCTCTCGCTGCAGAGAGGATAATGAGATGAAAGAGCTCAAATAGTACAACCATTGTTTTGCGGGTACGGACCGCCCTGTGATTGGTGCATTCCAATGCCACGGTCACATGGAAATCGGCAAGCCCCTCCCCCACAGCTCGCCTATTGAGCCCCTCAGTACGCAGTAGATGTGGTGCATGGAACAGAAAATTAGAAATTGCGGACCACAGAAACCAGGGCGGACCACCCGTGGACTCAGGGGAACTACTACTACTACAATATCAGGGATTTTCCATATGCACAAGCCCAGTCATTTCAGTCCGGACATTATCGGCCTCAAAAATACATCAAATCAGAGGTGGCAAGTGGCAAGTGCCAACCAATATCACACAGACAACCTCAAGTCCTTTACATTTCAGCAGTTTATCTCCCCCTGTAATTTAACCCGGTCATATATGTGATGATAGGTGCACCTTCGCCAACCCAAAATCAAAGTCCACCCGAGCACAACCACCGTCAGATTGGATTTTGAGAGCCTTTAGTATTCTCTGAGGAGCAAGTGTGCAGGCACGTACACACACCACATCCCTGTGTATCTGCAGGGTGGTGTGTGCCCGCTCTGTGAACCTCATTAGCATGCTTGCTGGCTGCCTACATGTACAGCACAGTAACAGCTAAAGCACATGCATGTACAAGCAAACACCACATGGCAGTGGTTGATGTGTGCGTGTGTGTGCGTGCGTGTGTGTGTGCGTGTGCGTGTTGTGTGTAATGGCTGAACAGAGGGATCCTTTCTGTCAGCCGGGACAATGCTGGAAGCGATTCAAAGCCACTTCTAACTGTGGACATTTTGCTTCACCCGTTTCCCCGGCTTCGTCACTCTCACTTTGTTCAATATGCTCTGCTGGAATGAGAAATGTGCGCTCTGCGTATGCGTGTTCAAATGTGCTCGAAGTGTGTGCGCAATCATGTCCGTGTTGGTTACATTTGTGTGAAAGTGCATGTATGTGCGTGTGACAGAGAGCAAGGGATAGCAGGAGATAGTTGGCCTGGAGAGGAGTCAGCACTCGGAGAAAATATGCTGTAATTATGTTTACTTATTACTTTGCTGAGAGGGAAAAAGGAAAGGACTCACTTTAGTCATTGCTACACTTGGCACGACACTGTACAAGCCTGGAATGTAATTGTGAAATTAATGGAATAATATTTTGTTGCAGGCCAAGGGGGCCACGAGACGAAAGAAGATAAGGATTATGGGGCGGGATGTGGTGTGATGCATCATGTGAAAGAAGTGAAGAATGGACCACTGTATAAGAAACAAACGTGAAGAGGGCGGCTGAAGATAGATGGAGAGAAAGCAGGTCAAAGAGAGGACTGAGAGGAAAGATAAACATGTTGCCATACGAGATACTGGACACGATTCATTTGCTGAATTACACAGCATACACTTTCATCTACAAAGAGGAAGTTGGGATCAACACTACTTCTGCTAAACTACATTTCATTTCATCATAATGTCTTAACCCTGCATGGGTTTGATTTCTTAATGAAGCTGTAGCTTATGGTTTTTCATTTAGAGGGGAACTTGTTTTGTCTTCTGGTGCCATGCTCCTGGATCTCTCACAGTCAAAGGAATCTGCGCTAAGACTGCGCAACATGCTTAATGAGATAACCTTCCAGTGTTCACCCTCTTAATATTGAGGGAGGATTTACTAAGGTTTGACAGCAGAGCATTAGAACACAGCTGGAGGTGGCTGAGCCCAGTGGGTGTGAGGCTGAGATAAATAAGAGCTGAGAGTGAAGTGTCTGGGGCTCCGAGTTTTTCCACTCATCTTGTTATTCGTGGTGTGTGTGTGTGTGTGTGTGTGTGTGTGTGTGTGTGTGTGTGTGTGTGTGTGTGTGTGTGTGTGTGTGTGTGTGTGTGTGTGTGTGTGTGTGTGTGTGTGTGTGTGTGTGTGTGTGTGACATTAGACAAATCTTGTCGCATGCTATTTTGAGGTATTTTAGTACGTTTCACTTGATTAGACTTAATCAGACTGCAGTGACCTTAAATAAAAAACGTTTTAAAAAGATGGTTGGGTAGTGGTCCATATCTAGGATGAAGCATTGGTTGGATAAAAAAAAAAAGTAATGTGGCAGACATGCTAAACTCTGGTTTCCGATCAATCAAGCTCCAGTGATACCTTTTAAAAAGGTGTTTCCTTTCAAACAATGATCATTACTTGAACTATTCATACAACCTACTCCCTCTCGGCGAGTCATTTTCGTTAGCTAGGCACTCCTTGTCTATAATTACTGTCGGCTACACCCTTTGGAAGAATAAACAACACTGGCTACCTGCTGTATTCTATAACCCTGTCCTGGGTTACCATTGGCCAATGTTGTGCATCATTCAGTCAATAATAGACATTGGCTTTTGTCTCTATTAATCAATAACCAAAGTCAGAGTCCAATTTACGAAGAATGATTTCTCTTCTTCAGCTAATCGTCTGCTCCGACTTTATAATGTAACTAATGTACTCTGACTCTCTGAAATGGTATGAAAATAACTGAACACCAACCTTCAGGAAGGTAGCACTTCTGGAGTGCTGTATTAGAATGCATTTGCTTTAGCCAGGTTTACGTGATATCCTGCCAACGGAGTGTCTATACTGTACTTGCAAACCAAAAATGTACTTCTCTCACAATGGCACCATGTGGTCATTCTGATTTGACTAAGATAAAACCATCTGTTTCACACTAATGGTAACAGTATAGAGGATTTGTGTTTGTCACATATGTGCCAGAGGTTTTTGGATTCAACAACTGTGCGTTGTCTTTGTTATCATCCCACAGACACATGTAAGGCTGTGATCATTAAAAACTAATGATGGCCAACAACTTCAGTTGAGCTCAGTCGGAGTCCTTCCATCTCTTTCCCAAATCCCATCTTAAATACAAAGCCTACACTTCCAGCAGCGCTGTGCTCTCTTTGCATCTCCTTCTCAATATGCATGAGAAAAACCAAAAAGGAGGTCACACTCACTGCACCACGCTCAGTCACACATGTTACCAAAATAATTGTTCTCACAAGTTAAAAACCCTTTTTTCACCAGTTTCTTTTTCTTCAAAACAATGTTAAAAGGAAAGAGGAGGAACTAGAGCGCAGAGTCATGAGCTGACTGATACACAGGCTGACGATCTTATTATATGTTCATCTGCACAACAAAAACAAAACACAGTGTCTAGACTTGTGGAGGAAGTGAAACGTCTGTAAGAGTTGTGTTAAATTGGTCAGTAAGTGCTTGTGCACTAGCCATGTAGGCCTACTCACAAAGCAATACGTGCAGCAAGAGTATTTATATTCATGTTAAAGTTATGTGGGGAAATATGTCATATTTTTGAGTGTCAGCGGCCAGCAGCAGACCCGGATTCGATTCCAGCCCGAGGTCGTTCTCTGCATGTCACTCCCCTCTCTGCCCAATTTCAACTCTGTCTCTAGACTGTCAATAAAGCATAAAAATGCCAAAAAACATCTTAAAAAATAAATAAAAGTAAAATAAAATCATTTTTCAACATGAATTTAAATGTATCTGGATAACAGGTAACTTCAGGGTCATTGTTAATGTCTAAAAAGACTCCAGTCTTGACTATGTGAGTAAGTTTGGCCACCAATTTAAGTAGTTACCTTTGCTATGGACAAAGTTCTGACCGTAGAAGACAATTTTTTGTACCAAAAGGCATTTCAAAGCAATCAAACCAAACAATATTTTGCTTCAATGAATGAATTGCTATAAGCATGATAATGTATAGCGAATGGGTCACTCTGGAGAAATAAAGGCCGACAATGTGAACAGGAGCCCGACGCGCTATACATTACCCCTTACTTAACAACGTGCAAAATAAAAAAAACACAGGTATCACTGCTTGTGTGCTTAGCGTTTCATCTTCTTGATTGAAAGCTGGCTGTTTCACCTTTCAGGGTGTCCTGCTCAGCTCTCATGATGTCGATCAGGGAGCTTTCCAGCGTGTTCATGTTGAAGCTGTCGAATGACCTTGTGCGTTCCTATAGAGAGGGGAGGAAGAGGAGAAACACTTGTTTACTTTTCTTTCCCTGCTTCGAAGTCATGCTGTTTTTCAAAGAACAATTCAACATGTATTGCCACCGACAGTCTTAGGAATTGTCCACCGATCATTATCTTTTAATGTTACCCCAATCAACCCAAGAATTACACACTCGAGAGGATAAAGTCAGCATTCGTGATAGCTTACACAAGAAATGTTACGTTTTGCAATGTCACCGCTCCACACTCTAAACATAGACTGGACATTCAGGGCCGAAGGTAAGCTATTAATAAAAAGGGAGCAGCCAGATGCTTTACCACTTATTAGTGAAGGATTCTCACTTCCTTCTCGCTTTAGCTGGAGCTTATTAAAGAGAAAAATACGGAGAGGACAGATGAATTCACTTGAGTCACTACATATTTCATTTTCAAACATGCTTTGATATATGCCATAGAAAGATATGAGGATTTAAATGCATGATGGTCTCTCTCTTCACTGCAGATTCTGACACACTTGGCATTGGCCCTAAATAGGAGGAATGATGAACAAAGATGGAATCTGAAGAGATTCGCTAGTAAATTCTAGTAAAAACTAAAAGTTAAAAAAGGAGGTGAAGATCAACTTATTCAAAATATTTGACATTATCAGTGTTTTTTCTCCTTGTTTGTTTGTTTGTGAAATAGGACACTCCTGTGTTGGATCAATCTGCTTTCTGTCTGTGTTTGACCCCTCCTGGTCTTATTTCCTACCCCACTTCATGTGCTTATTTTGGGTTTAACTGCTAAGTATCTTGTAAAACGTTAACGGAACAAATAACTAAGCAGTACTCTCACTCATTCAGCCGGGCAGCGCCATGGAAAGTGAACAGCAACACGAGCGGTAGAACCAAGCAGTAGACCAGCCAATTCTTGAGAGACAGCTTTGTCACCTACAACAAGGCCATCCTTGGCATACCAACCATACTGGAAATATTTGTATGCACAGACAAACATATAAACACACACCCATCAATGATATGTACCCATACACAAACAGCCAAACAGTCAAAGTACCATGCTGATAAGGCTTCTGTCTTGACTCCACCTCAACCAAACTAAATATGCAGCCACAGACAACAACTTGTTGACACGCTGATAAACTCTTTGGGCTTCCTTCTATCTAGGACAAGCACAACTCAAAAAGACAACGCTGCCAAGGACCACGATGTGAAATCCATATCCTTCTCGTTTACATGTACACTTGCTGCTAAAGGTCAGGGCATCATGTGACTGTCGTCAACTCATCTCTTCCTCAATATTTCCAGTCATACTCCAATGCCTGCCATCTTAAAAAGCAGGAAGACCTTTAAAAAAAAACATATGCGTCAGAGAGCTCGCTCTGCATTGTTGTCTAAAAGGCTGCACATCGTGAATAAAATGTTTAGTCACGAGTATATTCTTCTGAGCTGTCTGGTGATGACTGAAATAATCCTTTCCCTACAGCATATTTATTGCATCAACTGCAATTGCAAAACCTAATGAAATAGATGAATATCAATTGCAAAATACATGACCTTTTGCTGAAATACTGTCAAAATAAACATGCTGTACAGTTTGAGCTGTGTCTGTAGTCATTTGTAAAAAATACACACGTGCCATTTGATAGCAGAGTAAAAAATTGAAGAGCTGGCATATGGATAAGTGGAGCCTGCTAGAATATTACATGGTCATAAAATATAATTTCCAGAAATCTTCCACTTACAGCTGATTGAGCCTGACAAGATGCTGACAGACGGACAAATCAGGGAACTCTTTTTATACGATGACATGACTCACAGCCTTTGACGTTAAAAGTATTTCATGATGTAATTAAGATTCACTCTGCAGCTGCACGGCCTTTTTTGTGGACTAATCTTGAAAGCAAATGCATGTTTGTTTTTTGTTTTTATTAAAAAAACTAAGCAAAGACCAGGGTCTGCCCAGCAAGTTTTCTGTTCATCCAATATTTGTAGCAACAGTTTACATAGAGGTCTGAGTGTAAAAAGAGGGGCTATTAATATACAGCCTGCGAGATCACATTGGTCACAGGGAAACACAAAGTGAAAATTGTGGGCAGGTTAAAAACAACACTTGGGGCCTGTTAATTAAAGTTGTAAGAGGTCAAAAGAAAATGTACAATCATGTCACAAAATAAAACAGTTGAGTGCGTAGCTTTTATGTCAAATTCAACCATCTTCAAAAGTCAGAAAAAGGCTTCCCTGTCATCAACGCTGCTTGATCAGCTCTGCCCTCGACTTGACAGATAAAAGCTTTGCTGCACAAGAATTACCCAAGGTGTCTGTCAACCTGTAAGTCACTCTCTCCATTAACCACTTTGTCTTTGCAAACAAAAGGAATCTGTGGCTCAACCTCTTTATTGTGTGCTCATTTATCCAAGAACCAGGTCACAACTTGTTGAAAATACTGTTTTCCAATGTCTGTGGGGGGTGGGGGGTGGGGGGACAGCCTGCAGGCAGTACCTCCTCGGGAGGAAAAGCTCAAAGCATATGTTACGCATATGAACTCCGCTGGGGTCAAATGCTAAAGG
The DNA here is from genome assembly GCA_026929865.2 of Hyperoplus lanceolatus. Taxonomy (NCBI): domain Eukaryota; kingdom Metazoa; phylum Chordata; class Actinopteri; order Uranoscopiformes; family Ammodytidae; genus Hyperoplus; species Hyperoplus lanceolatus. Next base: position 12,627,389 of record CM049407.1, read on the forward strand.
GTTCAGAAAAACAAACTTGCCTCAGTGAACCATGTGACCAAGCGGTCGGGGCAGGCAGGCAGCTCACTTTTTTTTTTTTTTTTTTTTTTTTTTTTTTTAAATCTACTGTCTGGTGTCTGCAGGCTTTACCAAAAATGTTATAGCTGCTTTTACTTTGTGATCAGCCAGAGAGCGTGGTTGGATGTCTGCCACGCGGGCTGGTTAACCAGCCAAAAACATCTTACCATGAAGCTTTCTGGCTGGTGTAGATTTTCAACACAGACTGAAAGAAGATAAATACAACAGAGACAACATGTTAAAGAAGAACACACCCAGTGGACGCGCTCTCCCTCTAAACAAATATCAACACAGGGATACGGGCCAGACTGTGTCTACTATTTTCTCATATCCGCCTCAGTATCTGATGTGGACCGAGGCTATTGCTCTAGGTCAGATAAAAAAACAAGCAGAAGAAAAGACAGTGGAGGCAGAAAAAGGGGGGGAATGGTTACTGTGGTAATTAAGGGTGCAACAACTAACTGACTAATCGACAACTAATCAACTTAATAGTTTGGCAATTCATTTAGTAGGCTGACTGCTGTTTAAGAACTATTGAGTAATTTTGCTATTCATGATCCGATAGTCGACTAATCGTTTCAATAATCGATAGATTACATCAACTATCAAAATAGTTGTTTTTTTGCCGCCGTAGTGGGAAGTTTACACCACTGGCAGACGGTCAATATATCCTAACTTAGGCAACAAACAGATAGGTAGCGGAAAAGGGAAGTATATCTAGGAGCTGCTGCTGCATTTCTTAAGTGTTATCTTAATTCTGTGTCATATGATGAATGTGCAGAAGCAGTAAGCTGAAGCTCTTCCTATTTTTGTGCCTTAAAAGCTTCAAAAATAGAATGATTTCACTGGGTATAGATATCCTTTATTTTAACATCCCCTCTGTACAAGTATATTGTGGCTGATGTACAGTAGTAATGCATTGTAAATCCTGTTAAGATCGTTTTAGGAGAATAGGAATTCATTTTGTGGCCTGGCTTCTGGTGTTCTGCAGTTGCTAGGCATTAGCCCGGATAGGTGCAGACAGTGATTAATCATCACGTCCGTGTATCCTTCGCTCTTAAAAACTGGCCAGCAAAGTAATCATCCCTGGCAGTTAACAGGGCCCACAAACACACACACACACACACAAACATGCACAGATTTGCCGCAAGCAAGACGCAAACAATTCATAGTGCACTCCACGTCAGTGTATCAATAAAAGCTTGCCCACGCTAACCCAAGGCCAAAGCTACATACACAGAAGGCATGGCATGACATACTCTATCATGTGCAGGCAACCGTTTCATGTAGCCTAGTGTATTCGGATAAATGGAAAATAACATCATGTCACTTTATGAAGACACTAAGGGCCCGTGTCCACCTAACGCCTTTTTCCGACCGCAATCGCCTTTTTTCAATTGATTCCAAATGAGAAGCGCTCAGAGAAAGGGCGCAGCGCCCAGCGTTTTTTTCCCCGAGCGTTTTTGCCTTTTTGTGCGGCCGCTTCGAGCTTTTCCAGTTGAAAAAAGCTCAACTTTTCAGAAACGCTGTGGGGACGTCACCGCCGCTTTTTTCAACGGGCCAATCAGATAGTAGATCATTGGGACTCGTCGCCTTGGCAACCAAAGAGACGGAAGAGAAACTGCTTTTTTCCGTCTCGGTTTACCCGAAACTGTACGAAAATAGTGACTTTACCACAACATAGGGAGGAGAGCCCGTTTGTGGGAGAAGATTAGGCGGACACTTGATTCGCTGTATTTTGATCTCCTACGGATCGTTTCATGCGCACACGTCAGCCTACAACTTGCTCTGTGTGTGTTTGCAGGAGCCGCGATAACTCCTTATCCAAACAGAGGATCGGGAAAGTATTCTCCGTTTCATAAGACTACTCATATTAAAATGTAACGATTTTAAATAGAAAACATCCAGCCTAAACAGTTAAACCAGTGTTGATCATAGGTCTGACAGTGACAGATGACGATCAGCTTTTTCTCTCCCCCGCTCACAGCGTTCTCTCTCCCAGCGCATAAAACGCTTGAAAAAAGCGGCCGAAAAAAACGCCCAGTAGACACACTCCCGAGCGCACAGCCAGTGTTTAACGCTGGAAAAAGGCGTTAGGTGGACACAGGCCTTAACTAGTTCATCGGTAGATGCTAATTTAGTAGCTTGGCTGCCTTAAACCTGAAGATTACTAAATATTAATAAGGGTGGTATTGGTATAGGTGACCCTGCAATAGAATAATAACATAAACTGTGCAGGGCAGCTCACAACATAACACAGATGCGCATAACACAAACTGGTCAGCTGTCACACATCAGCAACATTAGGTAGTATTGTGCAACTGTACCTTAACATTCACTAGGTGAAACCTTAAAAGTGAATAAAAATGGGTCGAAATAACAAAATGGCCCCGATTGCCTGAATCATAACTAACACGGCCTCTCAGCTCATAATGGGTTTTTATCTTAAGCACCAGAACAACCGCGCAACCTCGGCCACAGTTTGATTACATGTAGGGAAGTAAAGAATGATTAAATCCACCATGCTGTGGGTGATTAATTTAGACATTAGCCGTGTCACCTGCCTGTTAATGAAAAATGGAATTTGAGGGAGGGTGAAGAAACAGGAGAAAGAAACAGGGTACGCAAATACGATTCTATGGGTGCAGTATAAGTTCTAAGGATTTTACAAGATAGAGATTACTTTCGAAAAACATTTCTGAATTAATTGGTGGGAAAGTGGCCAGTTTGTCCATTATTTGTGTGTGCCTCCAGCATGCAGAGGGAGGAAGCCTGAAGCAAAGAAAGGAAGGGGAAAATGGCAGATGAAAGAAAGTGGAAGATGAAGATGGTGAAAGTGAGTAGTGAGGGTAAGGGGCCAGGTAAAAAAAAAGAAAGAAGAAAGGACGGAGGGCAGGAAAGGGAAGCAGGTTGAGCTTTTGGTGCTTGAGATTATGTTTCTTCCTGGTCGAAGTATTTCAAAGGTCTGCTATGACATTAAATACCCCTGAGTGTCAAAAACAACCTGTTAACCAGTGTTGGCTAAATGGTGTGTGTGTGTGTGTGTGTGTGTGTGTGTGTGTGTGTGTGTGTGTGTGTGTGTGTGTGTGTGTGTGTGTGTGTGTGTGTGTGTGTGTGTGTGTGTGTGTGTGTGTGTGTGTGTGTGTGTGTACATTTGGGGTTTTAACAGGAGTGCCACAGGCAGTGGTTTCCTGCAGTATTTGAGCCGCTATGGGCTCAAAGTGAACCCTCTACTCTAAATACAATGTGACACTTACACTCTACTTTGTCTTCTTACTTTGTTAAAGTCACACATATGAAGAAGACATGTATGTATGTGCACACATTGTGCACATACATACAAGCTGTCTTTCTTTCCGTTTTCTGAGCGTCCGTCAAGGGTGTGAGAAGGGCACATTGAGGCTGTATGAGGCTGTATGAGCAGCAGAGGTATGCGCTTGCCAGCCCAGCTCAGGCCTCTCATTAGTCTAAAAACATTTCTCTCATTTAACACCAATGTCACAAGGACCGGGTGTAATGGCTCAAACCTTGGGCTCCTACAGCTTAATGGCTCGGAGTGTTTGTAGGGACATGCAAGAGGATTTGCATGCACACATCATGAATATGGGAGGGATGGATGCCTGGGAAGAACAAAGCTTCTATCTTTAAAGTGAACCAGTCAACCTAAACATGGTCCTGTCCTCATCATGGAAGTCTCATCGCGAAAACATGGTACCCACAATCCTGGTATGCTTTCTTATGTTGTCTAATTAATTCATCTGAAAAGAGGCTCTAAGTTGAAATCACACAACAGATGCTCAACATTTGTTTCCTGAGGAGGTTATTTAATAACGTACCTTCATATGACTGCACTGTTAGAGGACGCAGTATATCTAAGCTACACAAACAGCGAGAGAGGAGCTGTAACCAACAGTTACCCAAGTGGCTTACTGAGACAATATCCTGTCCCAGCTTACTCGCCTTCTGGCCCTGCATGCCCTGCAGGTCACTGGCCAAATTTACCAATCCGAATCAGTACAGTGCACCTGACACAACAGGTGAGGAATTAAGGATCAAAGAAAGAAAGAAAATTCGCCAAGGTTTTCTCCAGGTTCTCAGTTTGCTTCCCATAAGATATTTGGGAACTCAAATACCGGTACACATTTATAGTCCAAGGCAAGTTGCTAACCAGTGTACAGTACTAGCAGTTAGCACCTGGCCTGTAGCCCAGCCCAGATACTAACGCTGCTCTGCAGCAACACCCAAAATGTTGGAACATTTTCTCCCTTTCTGTCTTGATGGATAAAATTAGCCTGGAAATCCAAACCCTGATATCTTGAACGATAGAGGGTCTGGCCACAATCACTAGTAATTTCCAACTCAAGGGGCGGCTCCTACTTGTGCATTTCAAATGCCACTGCACGCAGTTGGATAGCACTACAACCAATCAGAGCGATGCACAAGGTGACGTAAGCCCCGTTCGTTTAGCGAACAGCTGTTAAACTGTTAAATTAAACGTTTGCCGTGGTTGGTCGGCAAAACAGAACATTCCACTTACTTGCTAATGAAATATTTGAGTGCTGTCTTCCAAATCGTAAAGGGTCGAGGCCAAAGCAGTCTCAAACTCACACAACATATCCGCAGCCATCTTTGATGTTTACTATCACGGCTTCGACGGCGCATGCACGTCACTGTCGTCATCCGGTTACGTCCGCCCCAGAGCACCATACAAAGGGCTCTGGCGCGCCAATTGAAACGTGAGCCCGGATTTCTGGTCTTTTTGAAAAAGCTTCAACGGAGAGTTTCCAGACCAACAGGCGCAGCAAATTTAATTTGCCAGCGCCTAGTGGCAGGTCTGGGAATGCCAGGCTAGGATAAAATGTTTTGGATAAAACATCCATGGAGTGGCAAATGACCTTGTTCTAAAATTACACATTTGCATATACACAGTTGCTTACATGCTAAAAACTGGACAGAATTAGGAATTTATTTCTTTAGCAGCCAGCCATACCTGACCAGTGTCATAAATCTGATTTCTTTAATTTTTTGGTACTCACGATGAGGCAAATCTGATATAGCTTTCAAATGTATGTTGTGTGTTGCAATGAAGTCTAATCCAAAAGTGACAAAGCAACTGACACAATGACAAACTTACTTTGATTGCACACAGCCAAAACAATGGGAAATCCAGAGCATAAGCCACTAATCGTTCATCTGTCGTGTCAGTGATAAAATGGAAGCTATGTGAGGCAGTTGGAGATGGCTTATAGTGAACAGTGTCTGTTTAGTTTAGGGCTATAGGCGCTACGGTATTTCACCAACCCAAACCTTGGGGCGCCTTGTGTAAGGCAACATGTGTCATCAGTCATCTGAACAGTCTATGATATCGACAAGCACTGACAAGCACCATTTTGAGTAAAGTTTTTAAATTCCAAAACAGATCTACTGGTCTCAGTTGAAGCAATTCTTCAGCAGAGGCAATACAATTGTAGTGATTGAAAAGACACTGGCCTAATGTCTCCCGAACTACACTACGGAGGCCCCTGAGGAATAAACTTGACACTTGTCTGTAATAATTTAACAGGGGTTTCCATAGTGACAGCTTCAACGCTGCAACATGAGCTCAGCCCAAAATCACACATTTTCTCATTGACAGGGGTGTAACAATACCATTTGGAGAAACACATGATGTACGGTTCATAACTTGATATACTTACAATATTATTTTATGAGCAGGAAACTAACACCTTATGTAGACCAAACCTAATTTTCAAAGGAGAGGTGGTAAATGCTTCCTAGCAGTTGCATTATACACAACATTAAGCGATATTTATGAGTAAAAATTATACAGACGTCAGAAAAAGATGTGAACGTAGGCAAGATGATTCAGATCCGCATTTAGAAGCACAAAGTGAGGCCCTAAATTGATGAACCAGTGGTAACTTTTGCGACAAAGACCTACTATTACCTAAATGCATCGATACAGGAGCAGAGAGGAGAAGTTCAGGAGGAAAAGCCGAGACAGACTCACTCACCCACGCACACACACACACACACACACACACACTAAGAGCAGACACACTAAGACCATTCTATGCCCATCCTCCATCTGCCCTTGCAGCAGGAGGACAATGCTACTTTGGCTGATCTAATTCAACCACAAGGCAGAGCAACACACTGCAGAGTGAGTAATGCTAGCTTTAGCACAAACCTGACATGGGGATGTAACAGAAGCCACAGTTCAAAATGGACGCATAAAGATGAAAGAGAATCTGTTAACAGAACAGAGGCGCTAGATCCATCTATGACCATTTTTATTTAGCATCTACAACCATAAAATGTTGTTAATTAATTTGCCATAATATGACTCCAAAATAGGATGACTTGTGATTTCAAGCTGGTCACATAAACCTGACCCAGTGACAACCTACAGAAGGCTGTTAGCTAATCGATATAGCTGCTCAGAAGTAAGCTTTATTAGGGCTGGCCCGAATGCCATTTTTCAGGCTTCGAATATTCGTTGGTTTTTCCATTCGAATATTCGTTCCAGAAAAACACACCATCAAAAACAACATATAAAAAAATAATAATAATAATAATAATAATATAATAATAATCCCTATATACTCCCTGGAACCGATTTTGACAGTATCTGCATATTTTGTTGAAGATTTACGCGCTCGGAGGTGAAGTAATGGATGCGCTATGACACTTAGTGATGTAATATCCTCCTAAATGAGCAATACTACTACTACAATATTACTAACTTTTATATCCAAATATAAAATTATTTGATGACATTATATTGCAGTACTAGCTTCTTGCAAAAAAAACAAAAAAAAACGAAGCTCCGAATACTAATTTAAGCTCCAAATACTATTTTTCCGAATAATTCGGGCCAGCCCTACTACTTATTCAGCAAAAATAACATTTCAAGACATGTCAGTACAACAACCTTACTGTTTGGCTTGTGGTGCACTGTGAGTCATTAATACACATGGAGACAAGGAAATACCTGGAAACGTCACAGCAAGCGTCACTTGCTACATTTAACATTAAAGTTAAAAGTTGAATGTTTGGAGTATTTCTCATTCATTCCTTAAAGAGGACCTATAATGCTTTTTGACTTTTATGACCTATAAACGTTGTTATGATGATTCATAGTCATGCTTAACCATACTAAATTATCAAATAATGACTTACATGCATTTCGACATATTCCCTGCTGACCGTCTGGGGTGTCTGTGCAGAGCACTAAACACTATTCTAGCCAGTCGAGAAGTCACGTCTTCAAAGCGGTCTACCCTTTCATAATTTGTGACGTCGCATAACACTTTGTGACGTCTCCACGCGGATGTTTCCATGTATGGTAATGCTGTCACTTCCCTGTTTGCGTCTGCCTCGCGCCCCTTATAGGTCCATGCTCGCGCTTCCCGCCACTGAAAGTGTTCCGGAAGGAAGGTAACCAATCACAACGGAGTGGGGTTTGCAGGAGGGGGGGGGAGGGGAGCGGAGATGGCCGAAGCACAGGCGGAGGGAACCGAAGCACACACACTCAAGTGTTGACAGGATGTGCTGGATCGCCAAAATAAGAGAAAGAGCTTCCCGAAAATCTACATAGTTTTTTGTGATGTGATTCGTGTCAGGTTGCTCTATAGCAGTGTAAAACAAGAAATTAAGACCAGAAAAGTAGCATAATAGGTCCTCTTTAATAAAATGTCTCAGGGCAAAAGATTATATCTTAGACTTGCCCCGTGGATGAGCTCACTGGTGGTCTATAAAGCCAATTAGTAATGCTGTTAGGCTATCGACAAACAGCTGAGACAGCAAAGACAAGCAATCATTCAGACAATTTAATACATTCTTCACCATCAGAGATGACATAGGGAACTGAATTTGACAGAGCAAAGGGAGCAAGAAAAGAGGTAAGATGGCAAAAGGATGTAGACAGCACTTAGAGAAACCTTTCATCAGGCCTAGCTGGGCCTTTAGTGACCTTCCTCTCTTCACCCCGCCTCCTCCTAACGACTGACACAATCAATCACCAGCTGGATCAATAAAATGAATTTATCTTCTACCTCTTTCCATCAATCCTATCAGCTGTTCTCTACATGTGGTAATACAATTATTGGAGCCATCTTCATTGTGTGTCGACCCCGGCTATCAAAATAACTCTATGAATAGGGCTGGCATTTTGAAAACGAGTTGCCTGGCTTTGGCAGCCATGACCTGCGTGATTAATAAAGCAGTAATCCTGAAAAAAATCATTAGGCATTTAAGCTCGGGCCATCAATCCACAGTAATGACGCTGTAATTTATTTACTTCATTGTTTCTGGATGGAATATTAAATCCCATGTAATTTCTTCATGTTCACTGGTGTATTGTATTTAGACATCGTCATTCTCATTCGTCTGTTGTTAATTCTGCCGACCGGTCTCCTCAAACATTCTCTCTTGCTCTCCCCCGTTTCTAACCTCACTCTCTCGTTTCCATATCCTTCTCCCCATCTTTTTCCGCTCCATCCACCCCACCCCCCCTCCCCCACTCCAGTCCCCCAAGCATACGTATGAGGCACACACACACTAACACACACCACTGCAGTGACAGAGCCACATTAGTCATCATCAGGGAACATACAGCTGTGGAAGAACCAAGCCCATCTACGACTGATTTTTAAGCTAACGTACGAGATAAATGCCTCACGTAAATCCATGCCTTCCCCCCCCTCTCCATGTCTAAAAATAGCAGCTATACCACATACTGTAATAAAAATGAACAGCTAACATAAATGACAGCATGATGTTTAATCATTCAAGCAGCAGGCCGCCACTGCTGGAACGTACAAAAGCATCGACCCACACAATGCCCACTGGAAAAAAAATGTTAGTTAGTGAATATTATTATGCCAAACTGATTGCAAAATCATACAATGAGACCAAAACTGACCTGAAAGGGGAAGATGTTATCGCTGCGGCCCACTCCGTCATCCATCCAGGACTTGGGGTTGAAGCCCGCCGGACTGTTTCGCGGATACTTCTGGGACGCCACGTGATTGTTGGGGAAGGTTTTCTTCAGCGGGGAGATAGAGTTGATGGGGGTCATGCCACCGTTCATCCCTCGGCGATAATCTCTGCCCTGGGACCCTCCCCAGCCGCCGCCACCCCCACTGCCGTAGCCTCCTCCTCCAGGGCTCCAGGAGGTGGAGGAGCCGGGGGAAGGGGAGGGGCTCTGGTAGCTGGCCGGACCCCAGGGGGATGGGGGCTTGTTCAGGGTGTTGGACAGGTGTGGCAGCTGGCCGAACGGCGGGTTCCTGTGCGGGAAGGGCGGCGGAGGGTGCGGCGAGGCCGGGGAGCGCCGGTGCTGCTGGTGCTGGCTGTGGGGATGCTGGAAGTGGGGGTGAGGCGGAGGAGCCGGGTGGTGCTGGGACAGGGCCGCCGCAGGTCCGATCTGGGGGGAGAAGTTCCCGCCGAAGCCCGGGCTGACGTGGTGCGAGAAGTTCTGGAACAGCAGGGGCCCGTTGTTGGCCGATGCCGGGTTGAAGAAGCTCACGTCCTCGTTGATGATGGTTGACGGCGCCGGCGGGATGGCGGCCGACCAGTTGTTGAAGCCGGTGAGTGACGAGGAGTTGTTGCTGGACTGGACCGGGCAAGAACCTCCCAGGCCGGACGTGTCTTGGTAGTCAAAGCCCGTCAGGACAGGAGACTCCAGGCGCAGCTGCTTCTCCTTTCCGTTGCTTCCTTCGGACACGCTGTTGTCTGTCTTGGCGTCCTCTGACCGGGCCTTTTCCAGTTCTGAAATGATCCCACCGCCGCCACCTCCTCCTCCACCCTCCTGGTGACTCCCGGGGGACAACTGCTGCTGTTGCTTTTCTTGCGTTTCTTGCATTTCCTGTTGCTGCTGTGCTTTGGGCTTCTCCGAGCCCCCCAGGATTTCGTCTTGCACGCTGCTGTGGGTGGCAGAGGCGGGGAAGAGCCAGGGGGAGCCTCCCGCGGTGCCATTCCCCGCGGCCGTGCTGCCGTTTATGAAAGCGGCGGGGCTCTGCGACACATTCTGGTGGTGGTGTGGGGGCTGCAGGTGCGGGTGGATTCGGACCGGGAATGCAGACTTGTTGCCAGTGTTGTTTTGAACTAGGACTCCAAACCCGTAATCCCCCATTTGTTTGCTCCCCCCACACACACACACACAAATGCTATCTCCGTGATCGTTTGGTCCTATTGAGAGAAGAGCACACACAGGATGGCATGCACTGAGTTAGCAGTCGGCCTTCACTCACACTCCACTATAGATCAAGGGATTTACAAACCTGGGTGATGGCCACAGACATGTTCTAGTGACATAAAAGATTTTTTTTTTTGTTTTGTTTTATGTTTTGCTCCCTCAGAAAATGCCTGGGCATATGATAATCACACATCAGCGTCATGAATGAGCTCATTCTTGCGTCGAACAATCTGCTCTTATTACTCTGGCCAGCTGAAAACAGCCAACCAGTTAACGTTACATCTTTAGCTAATTATAACCCCGTGACGTTGCCAGCTCGTAAGTCTACAGCTGAGCTGCTGGCAGCCACCGATATATAGCTGTGTGGAGCCGACCCAACGTCTCCAAATGGAGACGTTTTACCTGAAGCAAACCCAACTGACAGACAGACAATTAAATACCCGCAGAATAACCTTTTAGAAAACAAAGTAGTTCACTATATCAATTTGTGTTGGAAATATTATAAACAATTAGCCGACGTAACGTTCAGAAAAAAAAAAAACCTTCGACCTTGTTTGACAGCTGTCAGGAGTATTTTGAGAGTCCAACCTCTAAATGTATCACACATAGGTCATACACTGGTTTATTTTGTTCGGTGAATAGTGTCACACATTATCCTTCGTTGATTTATTTATTTTTACACTCGAGGTATCAGTCTGACGAGGCAGGTGGTTTAGATCAACTGGAAATGATAGCTGTCCAGCTAACGTTGCTAACATTAGCTAGCTAGCTATCAGCCGTTAGCGCAAATGCTAGCTAGCTGGACAGGGGAATAGAATGTCTCTTTTTCACCTTCTGCTCAGCACCTTTCGACCTCGGCGATGTCTTTGTCGAGATCCTTCCCCGGGGTGTGAAGCGAGTTGATGTCCTTGGATAAAAAACGACAGGTAAAGCTTTTCAGAGGCGGTGTGATAGCTGACAGTAGAGTACAGTGCAGTCGGTCAGCTTTTTTTTTTCCTCTCCCTTCTCCTGACGTGTCCTGCCTGCTCAATGACACAGCTCTCTGTCCGCTGCCTCTAATCTGGACTGTGTAATCAAAGAGCTTTGTTAACGTGGCAGTTTGCTCAAAATGTTCGGCCGCGGTTCTTTTAAAAGCCAAAGTCGATGGGTTTCATTGTTCGTTTGATTTCAATATATTTTTCTCGCTAACTGTCTTTCCTACAGAGCCAGCCGATTCCTGTGTGCTTCTTGGCTGCCCCTATCTCTTGGAACCGACCGTGGCCGAATGACAGCGAGAGATCAGCCGAAACTCACTTCCGCTTCTAGCGCCGCCCTTCCCTCTGTCACCACTCCCTCCGAGGGCCACACCTCGGTACGCCATTGGCCAGACGACCGGCAGCCTCTCCCAGTCTCTGTTTTGCTTCTACGACAATCAACGGCCATGCACCAATGATACAGTCAAGTCACCCGTAAGAACTGCCCACTGAGGTCAGAACTGATTTAAAAAAAAAGAAAAAAGAAAATCCTCCCAGCATGGTCCTGTCCTTTCACGACGCAGCCGGTATCAGGTCGTGAGAAAAATGAGAAACCCAACCCCTTATAGGATAAGATAAGATGCCTCCGAAAAAGAGAATCCTTGGCCCATCTTTTTCATTGTCCATATAGCCTACTGTAACATTGAATATGGCATATAGCCTAGTCTATATAGCATACATATAGGCCTACTACTTTATATAGGCCTAGGCTAGGGTATGTGGACTACATTATTTTTATTCAGAGGTGTTTTACCAATTCATCATGTAGTAAGTTGCCTATCAAGTAGGCTACAACACCAACAGTAACTATGAACACAGTAAGGTAGTAGGCCTAATATTATTTAGCCTAATTAAACACATGTTCGACAATGTCAACACAAAAATGAACACTAGATATTGTGGAAAGACTGTTTTATTAGTTTTGGATGTACAAGTGCGCCTTTTAAAACAGCTATTGTATAGCATTATTGAAATCACACATAGCCTACACAGTAGCCTATGTTCACACGTGTTTAACAATATTGTGGGTAGGACCGTAGTTATATGTAAGTAGATCTCCCTGAAAACCATATGTGCCTATATGAATTAATCACACCTATTTTACATGTAAAATATATGTAAATGACATCATGTCACTTGAATTAATCTCATGCAAACATCGTCAAACGTGTGAATTTATCACAAGTGAATATTCCATACTGTATATGATGAATGTGTGAAATATGTTTCATTAAGTATACATTAACACATCCTTTTATTTGATTTGTTTATTGTATATTTGTAGTGCTATATTGTCTTTAGGGTGGCATTATTTAAAGGTTCAGTAAGTGGAATGGTCAGTTTAGCTAACTTCCTGTCACTGACTGCAGTTAGCAGTCCCCTCCCTCGTCCCCACATTAATGCACTGCGGTCTTCAAACAGTGAGTTATCTACCACCATCTCAGATAAGTATTTTTACCTGCTCCACCATTGTAGGCGCATACACATTCAACCGTCTGTTGCTCTGCACATGCACCGGCAGTGAGACGGGTGTCGGTTTGTAGCGGTCTCTCTTGTGATTGGATATTAATTTCGGGATCCCCGAAAAGTTTATTTGACTGAGGCGCGCACACTATGTGGGTGATCACTGTATGAATAAAGAGCGATTTAACACTTATATTAGCATAAATAAATCGCTTACTTCACCTTTAAATAAATGTTTTGACGTTTGAATATATACTCATCCCTTTAAGTATTAAGTATTACGCTACAGCCAGAAGACGAGTAGCTTTGCATCAGGACCGGAAGCAGGGGGAAACAGGTAGCCTTGACACAGCCCACAGTAAGAAATACAATTTCCTGAGCAGCATCTCTAAAGTTGACAAATGTTAATATATCTAATTTGTTACATTTTCACAAAGACTGAAGTGTAAAGCTGGACGACTTCCTGGTTGAGCGTAGTGACTTCCTGAGGTCTTGTTGTCATTGTGAGGTTAGGAGGCAACCACAGACAACCCCAGTATTTGCCATAATGCCACAAAAACTTTTCTTTTAAAGAATGAACCTCTTCTATTTAGGAACTATAAGCATTACATCTATTCCCTACCTGCACAGGATTCTATCTGATACAATAATTTTAATCATAATCTTTTTTTGTTTTCTGTACAGTATATGACACTATTTTCAGCCCATCAAAAAGATGTGTTTTCCTATTCTCTGCTCTGCCAGATGTCTGACCATTCTATCCTTTTCCCTTCATCAGCCCACACACCATTGCCTCCATCCCTTTATCTCCCCCTCTGTCCTTCTCTCCTGTGCGGTCATTATCACCTAGAGGTCATCATTTGGCTTTGACTCTGTCAGTCATGTTACATGCGGCAGCACATGGCTATCTAACAAACTGTCACTACTGCGAGAGAGTGATAAACTAGAGAAAACTGCAGCGTTTTACATTACACTTAAGGGATGAGCAGGCCATGGGAGGTGCATGGCAGGTATTGGCATGGTAAAGTGTGGGCCGACTCAAATCCGGTTAAAAATACACACTACAGATGTCTTATAGTAACACAATTCAAGGTTTGCGAATTGGTGTGAGCTGTGCCAATCCTCTCGCATGCGATACAATTTAGATGCAAATAACCTCAAAGGTGAATTTTAATCCTTTATTTCTCAAAGACACAATTTGAGGCTGGATCATTTTTTTAAACGCAAGCTCCACACCGACCTTAAAGAGAAGACAAATGTCAAATGTTTGACTGTTCCTTGAGACCATTCCTTTAACCACAGTGCGGGTAACTGTGAGAGATTTAAATGTATGCAAATGTGTTTGCCCCAATAGGGAACCCAACTGATTATGATTATTATTGAAAATGGAGCAGCGCCAGCTCAAAAGCTCTATCACTACTTCCAGATAAAACAGAAGACTTCCACATCAATTTGTTCGTCCCTTCTAAATGTAACATGAGGCACTTGCCATTGATGTTCATCATCCGAAAAATATTCCTCCATCCGGATTTAAAGTGCGAAATATTCTGTCCTCTTTTCTTATTATTTGGCATGTCATAATTAGTCTTAATTGTCTAATGATAATGATGCAATAAGGAAGCAGCCATCTTCTCATTTTTCCCACATAGCTTTTCAATCAGTGTAATAGTACCAGTACAGTACGGTGGCTCCACACATGAACACTTGTATCTTGTGTTTTCATTTGTTATCGAGCCCTCCATTTTACCATCCTCATTTTCTAGTATTCGTTCTGCTCCACAAATAAAAATGTCTTAATAATACACTTAATAATACAGAATCAGCGTGCAGAGGGAGGGTTAGTAATGTTTGAGAGTCCTAAATGTGCTCCGGCTTTACACGATCAGAGTATTCCTCTCGCAGTTGGGTTGGATGATTAGGCCGAGTGCTCAGTACAGTAAATGGATTTCCAGGACAGAATAACCGGTCTTACTGGCCTCATAGGAGTCAACACCCTCTCCTCCTTCTGTCCTTTTCTCCAACTGACTTTACCTCTCTGTCATAGACAAAGACACACACACACACATGAAAAAGCGTACATATAGAGATATGCAATTTGTCCACTGTTAAAATATGTACAGTTTAACTATGTGTTCTTTTCCTGGCAGCGGTTTTGTGTGTTCTCTGCCATGGCCAGGACTGGATAGGCGCTATGAATAAAACATTGAATCCATTAAAAAATTAATCGCCTTTTTACCTTAGGCGTAATTATGGTGCAATTCTTCCAAGAGTGCATGTGGTGAGTGCGGGGTGTGCATTTGTACGTTTGGACATACTACTAAGTGCTAAGTGCGCAACTCCAATGTTGATGATTAATATCTTAAAATCTCAAATTTGAACAATTTCCTTCTACTGTAATGGTTAAGAAAATTCTGCAGCTCGCTTGGCTTGGGCTTGTTGAGTCCACTCTTTTTGCATGGTGATCTATCCCCAAAATAAATTGTCTGTTTTTCATGTGTTCATGACATTTGGGAAATACATGGAGTTTACCTGACAGCAATTGTATTTATGTAAATAAGGTAGATGTTTGCATGTGCTGAGAGGAAGATGGATGGTTTTGGAACGATGTAACAAAGCCTTGTGATGTGCTGTTCTAGGTTTGTGTTTGTGCCCTATGAAATATTCAGAGTGTATGTTGCTAACAAAATGGTGTGGACGTGCTCCTGGGTGGCTTTGGAACACACACACAAGGGCCTCTGGGTACAAGGTGGGGTGTGCATGTGTGTGTGTGTGTGTATGTGTCAGAGGAGGATGGAGGGATTGAAGAGCTGTGGCACAAAAGGATCACGGATAGATGCAAATACAAATAACAATCTACATGAACGAAAATGCCCTAAATCGAAAAGGTCTTATTTTAGAAATACAACAGAAAACAACTCAGTTTTTTTCATTGCATTTCACATT
The DNA here is from genome assembly GCA_026929865.2 of Hyperoplus lanceolatus. Taxonomy (NCBI): domain Eukaryota; kingdom Metazoa; phylum Chordata; class Actinopteri; order Uranoscopiformes; family Ammodytidae; genus Hyperoplus; species Hyperoplus lanceolatus. Next base: position 12,643,064 of record CM049407.1, read on the forward strand.
CTTCATCAGTCCAGTGTAGATTTCCCTGTTGTGCTCTCCCCGGGGACTCTACTAATTAAGCCAAAGAGGTCTCTGCCGGATAGTGGGCGGGTCACAATGACTGTAAGAAAAAAAAGAAAAAAAAACACATGGATTGAGAGAGTGTGTGTGTGTCACAAAGGCCTGGGTGATTTCATGACTCCACTGGGTACAGGAGGGATAATAAATTACAACAGAGCAGCAGCTGGGGGTCGTCTGTGATGTGGGTGTCAATGTGTGTGTGTGTGTGTGTGTGTGTGTGTGTGTGTGTGTGTGTGTGTGTGTGTGTGTGTGTGTGTGTGTGTGTGTGTGTGTGTGTGTGTGTGTGTGAACAAATATGAAGATAAGTTAGTTAAAGCATATTCAACATTTCGCCCCGTATATAAGCTGGAAAACCAGACATATCATGGTGTAACTTATGTAACCTATTGCCTAATATTAAGGAAAGGGGACAAACACTGCCTTTGTTTGTCAATTCATAAAGTGCTAAAAATTGAATGAATTTATTTTAGAGAGAAACCATCTTCAGGGATAAATTGGCAATATTACCATAATTACTACAACCAGCATACACAATAAGTGAACCATCCATTTGTCCAGGTGGTGGGATAATCAGATGTGGGCTGCACACATTTATGCCTAATATTTTCACGAAGAACAATGTGAATGTATAGCCTATTTTACCTTAAACACAAACTGAGACTCCAAACAGGGTCTTGGTTTAGCCCAAATGGTATTGATCTCTCCCAGTGGGGAAACTGGGTCAAGGATGTAGCGCATAATTGTGTTTTTCTAACGTATCAACATCTTCCACTACATCCCTGGATCTTGAGTGGATTATATATTATGTACGGTAGTCAATGCAATGTATGAATATGTAGTTGCCATGGCGATGTCAAATATGTGGCTACTTGTTCATCTGTTCACTGTTGGTGACATACAGAAAGAGATTCTGATGCTGCTTACTTTCATCTATTTGCATTAAACAAGATCGATTTGCAAAAAGGGCTGTGTGTGTGTGTGTGTGTGTGTGTGTGTGTGTGTGTGTGTGTGTGTGTGTGTGTGTGTGTTGTTATAGAGTATAATAAAGAATGTGTGAGACGTGAGTGCGCCCTTTGAAATAAATTGAGGAACTGAAGTAGGAGTGGTTTCATTATATACCTTGTGGCCACTTCTCCATGGCTGATGAGTCTGGCTGGCTGATGAGGCTGAAAGGAGCCAGGGCAACAGCAGCTGGATGGTTTAGAAAAACTAGCCTGTTTATGATTTTCAAGTCTTTCTCAGAAAGTGTTGTAATATGGCTTAAAAAAACATCCACACTATGTTATATTACGGTGTAATCCCATTTCCTTAATATACCATTGTCCACTTCTTTTTAATTTAGTCACTTCCTTTGTTTCCGAGACTGATTTTCAGCTAGCAGCATGCTAGCAGACATTTGCTGTACACATAAGTGTGTCCTACGTGAGCATTTAGCTCAATGTAATGCCATGTAATCTTGACTTGTTGTCGAGATAAATGAAGATTAAAGCCTGAATCAGACATTTGTTAGTGACAATTAGCTCACTTGATTTTAGTGTTGATGTTGTACACCGACTTGGGCTGCCTCTTGCAAGGTCTTGTCTGTGTGGGGTTCAGTGTCTGTGTTTGTCTTTCTCTTGTTTTCTCTTTCCTCTGTACAGATGCGTGCGCACACACACACACACACACACACACACACACACACACACACACACACACACACACACACACACACAATGCTGACCGAGGCTAAAAGACAGAGCAATGGACAGAGGAATGCTGAGTCAAGCAGCCCTGAGCCACCCCTGCCCCAATAAAGGTACAGAGCATGTGGCCTCATCAATAATGGAAAGTCCTCCTTAAAGCCCTGAAAGTCACTGATATGTTGGTGTGTCTATGTGTGTCTCTGTCTGTGTGTGTGTGTGTGTGTGTGTGTGTGTGTGTGTGTGTGTGTGTGTGTGTGTGTGTGTGTGTGTGTGTGTGTGTGTGTGTGTGTGTGGTGGTGGGGCTATAACAGAAATGGCTAGGCTAATAGTACATACAGATCACTTTAACTGCGAGGTGGAGCTCCAAGTGTCTCTTATCAGTTGACACAGATGTGCCTCCGAGGATACGTGATGTACCGCGATGTGTGTGTGTGTTTGCCGGCAGATGTAGTGAGAGCCAGTGTGGATGAGGATGCCCAACACTGTGACTAGGCAGTCAGAAGTACTGTATTCAGATATGACTATACATTACTCCCTCAGGCGTTGAAGAACTCATTAGGCACCTTTATGGGCACTAATTCACTGAGAGGTCCTTATTTGTGTCCCCAGATGAAAAACAATTCACAATGCCTCTCTTTTCTCTCTGAGGACATTGCCATTGTGACCTTTTAGGTTATAAGCTTAAGCACTTTGCTTATTAAATGTTGTATTTCAATGAAGTGTCTTTTAAATGGACTGGTTCCATCATTCTTCTCGATGGAGCTCATGCATTTAATAATCAGCTCTTTAAGTGAACAAAATATCTCACTCATTAAAATGTCACCACATGGGTGGTGTGTCATGGTCATATAATAAACCTTTCTTGTTTTGTAGGTAATACAGATTCTTGATGCTGATGGTCTTCCCATTGGCACTAGGGTTGGTTGAATTATTTTGATTTTTTTTGTTCTGTCAGTTTGGGGACTTCAGAGAAAATGTTCTAACAACTCTGCCCCTTATGTTTCTTCCTCTTACCATAGGTGTTTGAAATTTCTTTCAAGGATGAGTTGTTTTGGAGAGTATGCAAATGTGTGAGATTAATGTCCTTGATGTGCTCAGTCTTAGGGGTAAATGTGGTGCAGTAAATAAGAGGCTGCTTGGATTCAGAGGGCTCCGTATACTTACAGATAAGCTTTTTGGTTCATTGAATCCACTTGTTTTTTTCAGAAACTATGCACCAAATGCGTCTATTCTTTACTTTTTTTAGATATAATCGTTTGGATCATCACATTCTTATCATCGCATGAGTTGACTTCCATATAGGCTTTCATTAAGGGGGATGGGATGAAAGATTTGAGCATGAGGAAGTGTATTCTGATCTGTAGGTGCGGTGTAAAGGGAGAAAGTGAGGACAACATATATTTTTGTTACATGTATATCAAGGGAATTCATTTCTTCAAGGATATACTAACGCATAAAACTGCAAAATTATCAATTTAAAGAAGTTTAAAAAAATCATTTCTGATGTAAAAACCTTCTTCTTGATATAACGCTACCAAGAAATTATAAAAGGGAGGAAGACAGATGCAGGTCCACAGATCCTGAGGTATTTCATGTAATTTAAAAAGAAGCAGTTTCTCTTCAGAATAAACTAGGCCATGAACCAGAAAAATGTTAATGGCAGAAAATGTTTCAGCGTTTCAAGGCTGATTTGCAATTGTGCTGATTATAATACAGTTTGTAGTTGTGAGTATTTCGTGCAGTACTATTCCATGGATGACATCCGTTGGTAATCACTGGAGACTCCAGGAAGCTACTGTCCCTGTTATACAGTCATATGAAAAAGTTTGGGAACCCCTCTCAGCCGGCATTATAATTGACTCTGCTTTCACAAAAAAAAAATATAAAAGTGGTATGTCTTTCATTTACCAGGAACAGCTAAGTACTGGGATGTTTTCCAACCAAAGGTTTTTTGAAAAGCAGTATTTGGTTGTATGAAATAAAATAAAATGTGAAAAACTGGCTGTGCAAAAATATGGGTACCCTTGTGGTTTTGTTGATTTTAATGCATGTAACAGCACGTAAAACTGATGACTTTAAACACAAAGTTGGTTGGATTATGTTGTTAAACCTTGAACCTCATAGAAATGTCTGTTTAATCATGAGAAAATGTATTTTAGGTGCCTAAATGCAAGTTGCACTTCTCTTTGACTCTCTGCTGAAGTGAGACAGAATGGGATCATCAAAACAGCTCCCAAAAGATCTGAAAAACCAAGATTGTTCATTGTCATGGTTTAGGGGAAGGCTACAAGAAGCTTTCCCAAAGGTTTCAATTGTCAAATTCGACTGTAGGGAACGTTGTCAGGAAATGGAAGGACACAGGCATAGTGGCAGTTAAACCCAGGCATGGCAGACCAAGAAAAAAACAGGAGGGGCATAGGTGGAGGATTGTGAGAATGGTTGCACACAACCCACAGATCACCTCCAAAGACCTGCAAGAACATCTGGCTGCAGATTATGTATCTGTACATCGTTCAACAATTCAGCGCAATTTGCACCAAAACATCTGCTTTTTATAAAGACCAAATAACTTAATTTTTGTCTCATCAGTCCAAAGCATTTTCTTCCAATATGAAGCTGGCTTGTCTAAATGAGCTTTTGCATACTCCATGCAACTGTATCTGTGGCGTGGGCGCAGAAAGGGCTTCCTTCTCATCACCCGGCCATACAGATGTTTTGGTACAAATTGCACTGAATTGTAGAACCATGTACAGATACACAATCTGCAGCCAGATGTTCTTGCAGGTCTTTGGAGGTGATCTTTGGGTTGTGTGCAACCATTCTCACAATCCGCCGCATATGCCGCTCTTGTACTTTTCTTGGTCTGCTAGACCTGGGTTTAACTGCAACTGTGCCTGTGTCCTTCCATTCCCTGACAACGTTCCTTACAGTAGAAATTGACAATTGAAACCTTTGGGAAAGCTTCTTGTAGCCTTCCCCTAAACCATGACAATGAATAATCTTTGTTTTTAAGATATTTTGGGAGCTGTTTTGATGATCGCATTCTGTCTCACTTCTGCAGAGAGCCAAAGAGAAGTGGAACTTGCATTTAGGCACCTAAAATACCTTGTATCATGATTAAACAGACCTTTATATGAGGTTCAATGCTTAACAACATAATCCAACCAACTTTGTGTTTAAAGTCCTCAGTTTTACATGCTGTTACATGCATTAAAATCAGCAACACCACACGCGTTCCCATATTTTTGCACAGCCAGTTTTTCACATTTTATTTAATTTCATAAAACTAAATACTGCTTTTCAAAAAATCTTTGTTTGGAAAACATCCCAGTACTTAGCTGTTGCTGTTAAATGAAAGACATACCACTTTTATCTTTTTTGTGTGAAAGCAGTCAATTATAATGCCGACTGAGAGGGGCTCCCAAACTTTTTCATATGACTGTATTTATATATTTACCACCAGAGGAATGAAAGTGGTATTGATCCTCTCATCTAAACCTAGAAAAAAGCAAGTAAGTGCGTTTCCCAAAATAACAAACCTATCATTTTAAGCCACCCAAACAAGGATATGTAGGTAGATATGAGGATATATATTTCAATGTATTGAAGAGCATTTTTGACAAATGCCCTCCTGTCTTCTGTGGCATGTGGAAATCTGACAGAACATAAATCAATCAAAGTTCATCAAAGTTCAAATCAATGCATATTGTGCTTTTTGCAACTCTGCAGAAATTTCAATGTGATGGGTTTTTATCAGGCTCATTTGGCACAATTTTCTAAATAAGGAATCAGTGGGAGTTGGGAACCTTGGAAGGAGACTAAATAGGGTGAACTTCATAAAAATCAAACTGTTCAAAGCACGATTCAAGCCTTACTTTATGCACACTTGAAAATCACTAATAATTTTTGCCTGGGTTTGCACCAAAAGGGCATTAACTTACTTTGCTGGTTGCTGAATAAAAGGGCAAAGTTATACAACATGATCAAAATTCTCAGCACTTTCAGACATGTCTGAGGGAGGGCTACTGTAAAGCCTAGGTCACAGCTGCACAAGAGGTCACTGGACTTACAGGATTTCATTAATCCTATTTGATGGCTGGGAGGGTGATGATTGCTGTACGAGCTGCATTAGCATTATTATCAAACAGAAATACTTTGTGACCTTTCCAGTGAGCGACAGTGCGAGGCGACGGCCTTTAGTATAGAGATTGATCCTCCCCTGACCCCCCCCCCCTGCACATCCCAACCCCTCAGGGTCCCCCTGGATCTGTTGTGTTTATTGACCTCAGTTTGCAGAGTTACGAGGACATTGATTGGAGTATAACACATAGATGATCAATCTGTTAAAATCACACTGGCTGGGAGCTCAGCCAGTCACCAGCCTCTTGGTTTCGCACAGCAACGTGACTGTCCAGGGGCCGGGGGAGAGAGGGGGGTGTGGGTCTCTGCTTGCATGCAAACCAAAGAGCATTTTGTGCACATTGATACATTTCTTGTTCATCATACATTCATGACACACGCAGCGTATGCACTCTGTTAACATACGTTAATCACGAACATGCTATGTATACTCTGTGTAACACACACACACACACACACACACACACACACACACACTCACAAATGTCATGCCACAAAATAATCAATAGCTCACAAAATCCATATCCTGTTTTGCATATTCTTTGATCATCTGCAAGTTTCCCCTTGGAGGAACTCTTTGAAGCAGATGAATGGAAAGCAAATGTCACGGTATATTCTCTCTTCCATTACACAATTTTATTTATTAGGCATCCTATAGCTGCATTGGCTATAGGGTTGGCAAGGTCCAGTACCAATATATCCTAACAACTACTGGACAAATTGAAGCCCTCATGGCCAAGTGGCATCCATCAGGCAAAAACAAGCAGGTAACAACAGATTAAGTTAAAAGAGTTTGGTTAATCCAACTAGGGAAATCCTGACATTCCATGTTGTGCCACTAGCAGGTCACAATTTTAAAATGTTAAACTAAGATAGGGGTATTAACTCTTCTGCCATTTATACACCACTTTCTCAAATAGATTCTAGATTATGTATTTGTCGTGTCATGCAAACATTCCATATTGAAGATGAGTGGTTAGTCTACTGTAATGCTTCTTACACAATTACATTGTATCCCTATCTCTTTTAACATCATTTGTCAGTGTCCGTGCTTTCTATTGTAACCCTATAGTCTCTCTGTTTCTCTCCTTCCTCTTAGCCAGCAGTATAGTGGACAGATGGTCGGATCAAACCCCATCAAACATTTACAACCTCGCAGACACAAGCCTCATCGCACTCAGTCCCTGACATCAGAGAGGTCTACCCTTACCACCCCCACACGCACACACACACACACACACACAAGCACACACCTGCCTTATGCGCAAGTTCAGAATTAAATATATAATCTATATATTTTTTTTTATTAAGAGTTTGATGGAGCTTTGGCAGAAGTGTATTATTTCATCAACAATGACCCACTGGATTTGTTTCAAGCAAAATCCCACATGCTTAGAGATACTTCCGCTTAACGGCGTGTTTACGGTACATCGTTGAGAATTTTGCTCAAGGACTTCCATCCGGACATACTGAATCCATCAGGCTTGTTTTATTGCAGCCTTGAGTCCCCGAGGTCCTTTATCTCCGACAAAGAAAAAGGGACGATAGAGAAGAAGGGAGGACAAGGATGATGAGTCAAGGGAGAGAGAGAGTTAGAGGTGGAGGAGGAGGATGACAGTGTTGAGGAGGATGGGAAGAGAGTAAAACAGATGATTAGCAGGCGGAGGAGAAAGAGGGGGAAGAGGAGAGAGGTGGAGAAGGCACACATGAAGTCAAATGGGCAGCTGCATCGCTGTCATGCTACAGTGTCCTTCAGGCTTTTCCAATGAAACAACAAGCATCCGCTGAATGATGATGATGCTGCAAACTCTTTCACACGGATAAAACATGACTTGCAGAATAAAATAAAAAAAAATTATGTATCTTCAGGTTCAGCCTTTTAAAAAAAAATCCTACACACTGAGCTGAACTGAAAAACGCTAGCCGAACATAATTTGTAGTTTTTCGACGTTTCCACAAAGTGATTTCTTTTGGTCAGAAAAAGATAATTTTGTAGGCTGCAGTCCAGGCAGAAGAACACAGGTGCATACACACAGACAGGCACATTAACACAGAGACAAATAGAAACATGTTCGTAGAAAATCGTAAAAATGATCGGTCTGTTTTTATCAACCCCACAGAGAATTGGTTGCCAAGTCAACCACGGCCACTTCAATGACAACCATCTAGCAGTCAGTCTGGCTGCATATTCAACTGAGTTGTGCTCGCTGCTTTTCTCATCATGAATCTGTATTTTGATTCTCCTCTCTTTGAAAGTGACCTTAGGAATCGTGACAGGCTGGCATGATTAAATCCCTGGTTTTGATCATAAGATTACAATGTATGTTCAACCTACGTTGTAGCTCTTGCAACAGTGAGTCAAATCCCTCACTTTCAGTTTGGCTTGATTTGTTCTAGAGCTTTTAAGAATCTGATGATGACTGGTCAAAGAGAACTGTCCAAATCTCTATAACATATAGGACTAACCACAAATAGCCTCAAAAGTATGTATTAAATTAACGGTATATTTTAGCCACTATTAGAGTGAAATGAATAGCTTTTATTTAGTCAAGCATATTCGTTAAAACGGAGACTGGTTTCAACCACCCCACAATTTTTTTTTTGGTGCATGGCTATATTAATGGAGTAATATTTAACTTCTATTAATAATAATTATAATACAAATGGATTGGATTTATATTTTCAAGGCACTCAAAGCTCTTTACAGGGTTCCAGGTTCCATTCACTCACACACAGTCATACTGGTGGTGGTAAACTACGATAGTAGCCACAGCTGCCCTGGGGCAGACTGACGGAAGCATGGCTGCCATTCAGCGCCTACGGCCCCTCCGACCACCACCTCAAACATACAGCAGTCATACACATTCACACCAGGCAAGGTGGGTGAAGTGACTTGCCCAAGGACACCATGACACAGGTGGCAGAGTGGGGATCGAACTGCCAACCCTTGGATCATTGGCCAACCCGCTCTACCACCTAAGCCACGGTGTAAAGCATGGTGGCTTGTGAGAACCAGATAAATAAAAGAGGATGTGCTGTAGTCATGTGTCACATGTGTAAAATTGGTGGAGTGACTGTTTAAGAGAACTGGACATGGTGCAGTTAGTCAGCCCTGCTGTCAACAGTTGTTGTGGCCAAACTCTCTTGAACATTCTGAACGTCATCTCAATCCAGAATTCATGGGATGGCCTTCCGAGAGGAGACACTTACCTGCATGTGTAGGAATGAGGAAGTAAACCAGGCTTGTGCACTGGGTAAGCAACTTTTGCTTGAATGAATGGACCCCGTCCTGGAACACCACGTTTTATAATTCATTCCTGTGTCTAACACACAAGTGGGGTGTCATTACAGTGAGCTAGTATACACAGAGCCACACTAATGATGATGGATGAAAACGAGGCAGTGATATTCTGGGAATTTTATGCTGAGTAATTATTGCACAGGATTTTGGTAAAATGTACTCTACCTCGGTGGAGAAAAGCTGCCTTTAAATTCTGGAGCATCGCCTAGTGGAGCTTATCGTGGGATAGGAACACATACTACAATATGAAAATGATCAAACATTTAATGAAGGAATGAATGAGGATGTTGTGTGTGCAGCAATGTGAGTGGAGATTTTATTCAAAAAAAAAATATGCTTTAGTGTCTCTGAAGATGCAACCAAAGTTGTACTCCACTATTAGATGTTGAGAATTGGCCCACAGATGTTGAGAATTGGCCCACAACATGCTCATGCCTTCTTATATTTTTTTACTTCTATCTTTTGATATGATATAGTTTGGATGAATGAGTATATGTAATCAACACATCAGTTCTAATTTAGGTAAACAAACATATCTATTTGGAGACTGGAGCCTTTTTTACTGCAGCTTTGATGAGAACTAAATAATAAAATAAAGCTATCTTCTCCTTCATATATCTGTCTATCTATATCCCTCCACTGCACACTCAGTCACTACTATACATGCTAAAAGGAAGCAGAATTATAACCTCATTTAGCACATTATTTTTAAATATTTTATATTATTTATGAATTTTTTTCTCCCCCATCTAATTTTGACCAACACATTTTAGAAAAATGTGTTGGTGTGTAAGCGCTAAGGGAGCATGTTCAAATCAAACCTGTGACCCTTAACTTTTAAATGTATTTTATTTCATGTTTCTATGTGCTACACAGGCTTAGATATTAAGGTTTTGGTAGACTTTACAATTCATACTATTTTTTCAGAAAACCCTCAGGCATTAAGGACATGCATCCTAGATTGCCATAGTCATCAATGGGTTAACACAGTGTGCATCACTAAAATGCACCTGTGCAATTCAGTTCATTTTGCCTCCAAAAGTCACTCACAGCAACAAAACTCTTCATACATGTCTCAAGCTCACTGGTGCAAAACACTGGCAACATGTTACAATGAAAAACACACATTGAAACACACAACACACAGACCTACAAAACACTAACAACAAGCAGCAAAACATAAAATATGAACTTTTGATATTGAAAATATTTGAAGTATAAATGATCTGAGTGGTTTCAAATAAAACACTTTCATTAGAAAATACTGTAAGAGTAACATATTTTCATTTGACTGTACCATATTGTTTAGGTAAAAAAAGAGTAAATGAAAAAACAGAGCAATTTGATTCAGTATCTCATGGCCTGAGTGAGTCCAACCTGACTTACTACACAGTAGCTCCATAACTAGGACATTTGGACTGGACAACAGGCAATATTTTTCCACTTTCTAGTCAGAGGATGGCATTGCATGTAATGTGGATAAGGCAATGTGCTTTTTTTTTTTTTTAATATTTTTTGGCCATTTTTATGCTTTTATTGATAGTGCAGAGAGACAGAGGTGAAATGGGGCAGAGAGGGGAGTGACATGCAGGGAACGACCGCGGGTGGGAATCGAACCCGGGTCTGCTGTTGGCCCGGCCCGGCTTTTGAAAAGGGTAGTTACCCTTTTAAAAAGAGTAGTTACCCTTTTAAAAAGGTAAATTTACCTTTCCAAAAAGGTAAAGGTAAATTTACCTTTCCAAAAAGGTAAATTTATCTTTTAAAAGGTAAATTTACCTTTTTAAAAGATAAATTTACCTTTTAAAAAGGTAAATTTACCTTTTAAAAAGGGTAACTACTCTTTTTTTGTGTACCTTATTGTAAAGTGTTACCCAATATTTTGTTTTGAATGAGTTCCTAAGAGATTTGATAACAGTGTCTTAGTAATTAAACATTTTGCCAGAAATACACAGTGTTTTGCAGGTTGTTGTCTATGAATGGTAGAAGAGCTCTTGAGTTTTGGTAAATGTGGTTACTGAATGCATTTTGTGTGAAATGAATGAAAAATGAAACACAGTTTGGAACACATGGACGTCTGTAGTGCACACTGTGTTGAGAGTTTTGCACATGTGGTTTTAGTTGTGCCCACTGTGCTTTAGCAATCAGAAAAAACTGTAAATCGTGTAGCAAAATAGTGTAGCTTTAAAGTTTTATTAATAGAAAATTGATTGCCCTTGAGGCTGCAAAAGTTTACAATCAGTCATAAAATGTTGTCCACTGAGTAACAAACACTGGTAGTATACAGGCTGGCTGCTACATAATCTCACAGTTGTGTATGTGTGAAATCGTATACATTACTCTTTGTTTACAGGCAGTAGGCATTTGAAGAGCTTTAGAAGAGCACAGTGTAGGAGTCAAAGAACAGACCGAAGCCCTGCATGAACATAGAAAACCTATGCCTGCTCACAAACGCATGGATTCAATTACTCAACCACTTTTCGCTGCTTTTTGTCACACCTCGGACTATAAAAAGCTGTGTGAGTCACCATGCCAATTTTTGTTTTCAAACTGGTAATTACCCATAATGACACTGCAAATCACCAGGATAGGTCAGGCACAAGATGACACAGAGGTCACAGTAACAAGATGTTTATTTTTTCCCTCTCTCTTTCTCTTCCACACACACACACACACACACACACACACACACACACACACACACACACACACACACACACACACACACACACGCACACACATAACTTTGCACTTAGAAACTGTAACCCAGAGCCAGTGGTGAGTCTGAATGCTCTCCCAGTGTTGACAGTGCTTGACTCATTCTGCAGCGTGCCTGCCATCATTGAGATGCATAATGAGCTCCCAACACAGTTCTGCCAAGGTAGGCAGCCATTTAACCACCACCAACACGCATGCAGACAATTCATGGGGAGAGAGAAATGCAGAGACAAGGCACACGTGAAAAGGCAATTAACTGGAAACCTTTTGTGTCTGTGATGTTAATTTAGAAAAAAGCTTGTGTATTTGTTCTGTAAATATTTAACAACAAAAAATCAGAAGGCTAACGTATAGTAGGAGCGATGCAAAGCCATCCATTGTAGGCTACGTGTTATATTTTCATTTTTCACTCTACAGCTACGCTAGCAGCTCAGTGAGGTTATACTTAATGGTAATGCTTTGAGCTAAATGCTAATGTCAGAATGCTAAGATGCTCACAGTGACAGTATTAAACCACTGATGGTTAGCAGGGATAAAGCTTACCATGTGCATCATCTTAGTGTAGCATGTAAGCAGGCACTAAACACAAAGTATAGCTGCAGGAGGCTGACTGGAATGCCACTAGCTTTCATGATATTTGGTCACAAACGAAAGTGTTGGATCATCAAAGTTTGTAGGATTCATCATCCAATGACAATGAATGTCAGACAATGTTCTTTTTCCTTAGAAGCGTTGTCCTTTGTTGGAGCAAAGAATACACTCAGGGTTTACCTGTTGGCTTGTATTTGTATCTCCTGCCTCCTCTCAGCCATAGTTAACAAATAAATAATGAATAGTAGCACTATAAAGCAGTTATTTGGACCGGTTTTCCTCTGCTTCTCCTTAAAAAAGATAAATGGTGCAGCTCCTGTAGGAATAGCACTCCTCCAAGGGATGACGAAAGAATGCAGAAACACTTCAACAAGCTTCTTTGTGTGGAGGCTCGAGGTGATGAGTGAGTTTCATCAACATCAATCTGAGTTTACAGGTTGATGTAGCAAACATTTTCATCATTGGTCATTTGGGGAACTTAGCATGACGTTATTTTGTTCCTTTCTTTATCTCCAAATGGTACCCACATAACTCCAAACTTTTTTTTTTCAAAAGTTTTTATTCATGTTGTACAATATCAAACGGTCCATTAATCAGTCCACCACTTTTGTCCAGACAAAGATATTGACGAACCATTTGATTGGTTGCTGTAAAAAAAATACAAACACTAGTGGTTTTCAGGCAATACATTGCGATTAATTTGGTAATTCCTCACTTTTCCCCCCAGTGCCATCAGCAGGTTGAGATTTTGGGTTCAGAGGGAAATGTCTTGGCAGCTATTGGATGCTTTGCTATTTATAAGGCTGTAAAAGTACCAAAACAGCAAATACGTTGTTTAGTTTCATCACCATTCAACCGACATACTGTATTATGGAGTGTATTTTGCAGCCTCTAGCAGGGCCCAATACATACAGTTGTATATTCGGCTATTATCTGAGAACTGTGAAATATATTTGTGATATAGTATTATTTACCCCATTCAAACCATATATGTGCAGTTTTATATTGGGCATTCACTTGAGATTTGCTGCCAGTAAGAGACAGAACATTGGCTCTTGAGTGTCATGCATAAGGGCACTTGACAGGAAAAGTGTATTGCCTCAGTTTGGAAGAATTTGCATTTTATTTCTTCTTTAAATGTGCTATTTAGTATTCAGTCAGTTAATATTCCCCTTTGCCTGCAACCCCTCACAACAGAGAAGACAGAGTTTTTTTTCTTGAAAAATGATGATCACCTGATCCTGCTGTTATAATTGGGGTCAAGGAGAACTCATCATTTATGAAGAAACATCCCCCTCCCACTTTTTCTCTCTATGCTATCATCTTCTGGCAAAGGGTGTCGTGAAGAAAAAACGGTGACCTTGCTGTTCCACTCCAATTCATATCCATGTGTGTGTATGTATGTGTGTGTGTGTGTGTGTGTGTGTGTGTGTGTGTGTGTGTGTGTGTGTGTGTGTGTGTGTGTGTGTGTGTGTGTGTGTGTGTGTGTGTGTGTGTGTGTGTGTGTGTGTGTGTGTGTGTGTGTGTGTGTGTGTGTGTGGTCACCTAAAAAGGCCCAATCTAAGGTTTATTGTCCCACATAGGCACCTGACAGAAATGTCTCCGAGGCCCCTAAAAACTAGACCATAGACACAGGCAGAGACCTGAAGGCAGAGACAAAGGGAAGAACAGGCCAGTACCAACAATATAACTGCACTGTCAGTAAACACCATAGATAGATAGTATATACAATATATTTAGATACCTTAGATGGTATACACGCATCCTCATTTTCAAGGGAGTTCTTCAGAAGAACCCTCAATGAAAGAGAAAGTGCCCCATCACTCCAACAACAGAGCAGTCGTTTTGTTTCAGCAGCAAAAGGGTAAGGAACCACGTAAACGTAGAGGCACAAAATTGTCTATCAGCATGCCCATCTCTCTCATTCTTGTTTCAAATATGTTTTATTGAAAGCATTTGTGCCTATCTCTTGAAATGTATACACAATAAGAAACTGCTTAAATTTCAATTTAAGCAGTTGCCATTTTAATTACAAGCATACATTTTCCTGACTCACCCGCTCTTATCTTCTCACTCACTCTCTCCACCTCTCTTTTTTCTCTCTGTCTTTTTTTATGTCATGATGCCACCCATTGTCATGCAGCACAAAATAAGATGATGAGATTAGCGTGACAACATGAGGGAGAAACGTTGCTTTGTTTTTGAGGTCATACAGTTTGCAGCGACCAACTTGATGGTAGTGTTGAATCACTGAGAAAAGAACAGTACAAATGCTTATCAACATGAAATCATGCATGTACTGTATATTGCATGTATGTTCACTGTTAGAGCTGAGAGAGTTAAGCCTTAGGCCTATCTAGCACAGAAATACGTAGTGTGTGTATATACTGTATTTATATTATTTTTTTAGGTAGCCTAAATGATCGAACATTGTTTTTTTGTTCTTCTAGCTTTACCCTGATTCACATTGTTGCTGACAAGATGTCACACTCAGTGGGGTTGAACCTATCTATGGGTTGAACGCCTTGCTCAAGGGCACCTTGTCAGCAGGTTTTTGAGAGAGAGGGGAGCCCTACTCATTCAGTTTCCCCACACTGATTTTCAGATTTAGGTGAGTTGGAACAAACTGTCGTCTTTAACACTAATATTCAAAGTCTACCATTTTTGCAACTATATACAGTATATAGCTGACTTAATTTCCTTGACCTTTCTATCTCTTCCCGCGGTTTCCTCCCCTCCTGCTGTCTCATATCCCAATTTTTCCTTTTGTATTCCACTTCCTGTTCATCGCCATCATCACCATTATCCTAGCATTTTGCTTTCTGGCTTCTGCGGTGCAAGGTCTCGCAAATGCAGTCCTCCATTTAAAAAAAAATGTTCGCACCCGCAGCCTTGCCATAGCAACAGAAGCTACTGCCTGACAGCCTGCAGAAGGAGAAAAGAGAGACAGGGGGATGAGAAGCAGGCAGAGAGCTGAGGGATGGAGAGAGTGGTTGATGAAACAGTCCTCTGCTTGAGGTAAAATATTGAGGGGGGAAACGCCAGCTTTGGTACACCCGAAAAAAGATAAGTAGGTCAGTCCTAATCTGGGGTTCAGTTTAGCATATAAATAAATAATGAAGCCAGCTTCACAGTGAAAACCCTGTAAATATGAAATCCCTCTGCATTGTACTTGGACATACTGTATACACAAGTGATGTCCTCACAGACATTTTATTGACAAATGGACATGTGGTGATGGAGGCAGATGTTGTGCATAGCCTGGAGAAGTTGAACGTACGACAGCTGAGATACAGCAGATAGTGAGGAGGTAATCAGTAGCAAATTTGGTCACTGTAAGTGTGTGGTCTGTGTGTAGGAGAGAGAGAGATAAGCCTGGACTTTGTTGGAAGGAGAGGGCATCAATGGATATATGAGGTGCATTAGACAGATGGGGCATGTGATAGGTCACATCTGGTACTGGGCGACAAGGATGAGGAGAAGAGAGGAAAGCATTGTGCTTCCTGATTTTTTTTAGATATAATTTCACAAAAGTGGTCCCCCTTTTTCCATTTTTCTTTTTCTTTCCAGGACAACACGAATAAATGACACTTTGATACAATGAAAGTAGTCAGGTACAGCGTAAACGGTAATTACCCCCTCAAAATAACCGCACACAGCCATTAATGTCTAACGCGGCAACAAAAGGAGTACCCCCTTAGAAAAGTGTCAAAGGGCCCAAAGTGTCAATATTTTGTTTTGCCATCATTATTTTCTAGCACGCCTTAACCCTCTTGGGCATGTAGTTCACTAGAGCTCACAGGTGCCACGGAACCCCTTCTACCCATTCATGACGACATCAAGGAGCTGGTGGATATTAGAGTCCGGCCCTCCATCTCCCGTTTGAGGATGCCCCAAAGATGCTCAAAGGGTTTAAGACGGAGACAGCGGCCAGTCCATAACCTTTACCCTCAGCTTCTTTAGCAAGCCAGTGGTCGTTCGGAGGTGTGTTTGGGGTCGTTATCAGTTGCAGACGCCCTGCGGCCCAGTTTATGAAGGGAGGGGATCATGCCTGCTTCAGTATGTCACAGTACAGTTAGAATTCAAGAACGTAGATCCCCAGTGTGGCAGCACTCAGCACCCCAGACCATGACACCCAACCACCATGCTTGACTATAGGCAAGACACACTTGTCTTTGTACTCCTCACCTGGTTGCCGCTCCACACTCTTAACACCATCTGAACCAAATAAATGTATCTTGGTCTCATCAGACCACAGGACATGGTTGCAGTAATCCATGTCCGTAGTCTGTTTGTCTTCAGCAAACTTTTTGTGGGGTTTCTTGTGCATCATCTTTAGAATAGGCTTCCTTCTGGGATGACAGCCATGTAGACCAGTATGATGCAGAGTGGGCGTATGGTCTGAGCACTGACAGGTTGACCCCCACCCCTTCAAGCCCTTCAGCAATGCTGGCAGCACTCAACGTCTATTTTCCAAAGCCAACCTCTGTGTACGACCTGACCACGTGCACTCAACCTTCGTAAACTGGGCCGCAGGGTGGTATTGCAACATGATAACACCCCAAACACACCTCCAAGACGACCAGTGGCTTGCTAAAAAAGCTGAGGGTAAAGGTTATGGCCTGGCCAAACATGTCTCCAGACCTAAACCCTATTGAGCATCTTTGGGGTATCCTCAAACAGAAGGTGGAGGAGCGCAAGGTCTTTAATATCCACCAGCTCTGTGATGCTGTCATAAATGGGTGGAAGAGGGTTCCAGTTGCAACCTGTGAAGCTCTAGTGAACTACATGCCCAAGAGGGTTAAGGCAGTGCTAGAAAATAATGATGGCAAAGCAAAATATTGACACTTTGGGCCCAATTTGTGAAATTTTTCTAAGGGGTGTACTCACTTTTGTTGCCAGCAGTTTAGACATTAATGGCTGTGTGTCGAGTTATTTTGAGGGGACAGTAAATTTACACTGTTATACAAGCTGTACACTGACTACTTTACATTGTATCAAAGTGTCATTTCTTCAGTGTTGTCCCATGGAAAGATATAAAGAAAAATGTGAAGAAATGTGAGGGGTGTACTCACTTTTGTGAGATACTGTATGTAGTTTTTGACAATAAAATAATACATTAGAGTTGTTATTTTAAAAGAATAGTTTCACATTTTCGGAAACTATGCTTCTTTCTTTCTTCTTTTCTTTTCAAGTGTGAGGACTACAGTGCAGGAGTGGGCGCTTGTTTTGCCTTAAATTCAACACTACACCTAACTACACCTCTGATGCTGAATTATTTACTCACAGTTTTTTTTCTCATGCATAAACAGAAGTGCGAAAACGCTTCCGTTACAGCTCACACTCGGGAAAGAAAGTGCATAATGTCGAAAATAATAATATACAATTTCCCACACTTTTCTTCCCTGCAGTTGGGAAAAACCAAGAGAGACAGGGGGATGGTGCAATTCATGATGCCCCCCCCCCGCCTCATTCTCTGCCCCCCAGGTAGTCCATCTTTCATCCCTGCATGGTGCCAACAATTTCTCCTACTGTAGGGCGTTTAACGTGTCAGTTTCTCATCAAATAAATAAATAAAATAATCTTGTTTATACATATGGGCCCTTTCACAGACTCCCTGAACCACGTTAAGAGGACACATTTCTACATCTCATGTGACATAGGGTTAAATGCAAATAAAGAGCTTGAAATGTATATTTTTCTCTTCCTGATGTCACCCCCCTTTCATGTAATTTCACAGTAATTTCTACCATTAGGATCTTCTCCTGAGCCCGGTGTCATGGCTCGCTTTTAATATCCTGCCTCCATAACATACATCTTGCTCTGAGGAACAACACAGTCTGTGCTTGACCCCGCACTGATATCTGGGATGCTGCTGTGCTGCCTGACACGGCTCCTTGTCATTAACTACTGATTGGGTCTATTTTCCTTTGCTCTAATGTGGAGTCATAAAGGCACCTTTTATTTCTCTGTGGGCTGACAATGACTAACTGAACAAAGACCGCTGTGGACCCATGCAGCCGACAACACCTTCCCTAATGGCATTAGGCTTTAGTTTCCTAATCTCACTTTGCAGTGGCTTAGTCCTCTTGTTTACGCCAGTCACACCAAAATGAATGGATCGCCATGTATATTTAGGTAGTGTAATTGAATATATAGGTTGTCTCTCAGGACTGTTTCTGCTGCGGTTTTGACAGTCTTGAAGGATGTTTTCCTCACATTTCCTTAATTTGTCTTCAAATTACCTTAAAAACACATTACAAAAGTCTAAGACTTGTGGCTCTACAATATAAAAGCATTGAGAAACTGCGGGCTGCTATTTCCTTCTTTTTTTTTGGTTTCCCAGTTTGATTTATACATGCTCCAAATCACATAGGGCAGCCTGTAATGGGTGATCTGATTCCCCAGGACAATGGGTGACCTCACCGTGCGATTGAACCACTAACACTGGTATCTCTGGTTACTGTTGTCGTAGCAACGAAAGCTAATGCTGCATGTATCTGTGTTGATGATGACAGCCTGGTTTGGACAGTTAATCCCGTCCTATCGGCACAATCTTGCTTTTTATGCTTTCCATTAACTCTCCTGACCCCGCACTATCCTCCCTTTATCTATTTCAAACTGGCACTTCGATTCTGTCACTCTCTGCATGAAAAGAGTAAGGATTCCTTGTTGGTTTTGTCTTTTTTCGGCCAGGCTTATTAGAATATGCTTAAAGATTAAAGAAAACAACTTCATGAATACTTTTGTGCCACCATGTGCCAGCGTTTTTAATTGCCAGTACCAGCAGGGTGATGAGGCCGGTTTTCCTCATCTCTTCTGATTCCATAAGCTGTGTAAATATATTAACATGTTCTTAAGGGCAGAATAGGGAAAATAAACAGAAAACGGAAAATAAATGGGATCACACAATCGTATGCATTGTGTAAAATTTCAAAACATTAAATCAGACATGCCACTGAGAATGTGCACCAAAGGCAGAAACCAGACCAAAGATCCACACACTGCACTAATACAGTAGCTCCCGATGTTTTTAATCAATGTGTGGATCTCACTTCCTCAGATTTTTGTAGAGCTCTGCCAAGTACCAAATGCTTTTATTTTTTCACGCCTTCCTCTCAGACTGAGCATGAATGTATACATCCATGATTTGTTTTCAGAGATTTACATCTTCAGTCGAGATACTAATGCGCTTGAGTGCGGACAGATAGTTTTTCTTTTCAACTCTTCACGGGGTTTGTTGACAGTAAGAAGAATATAGCATTTCAACAGCCTTTTATAGTCTGTCTGTTTTGAGACTGAACCAATTACAGCTGCACTGATAACACTGTCTGATTTATCCAAGAAGGACAAAAAAGTGCCTTCATAAAAGAGCTACCGCATCTTTAATCTTCTTCTTTTCAAAAGTTTGGAAAGCCAGCTCTCTCTTGCTCTCTACACATCAGTAGTGATTTCAGTTCAATGATACTGCTAGCATTACCTGTTGGTAAATCACCAAAGTTAGTACAAAAGAGGGGAGAACAAAGACATCAAATTTCATAGAAATGCATCCAAAAGCTGTTGAGACAATTTAATATATCAGTCTTTTGGTGGCAATAGATGACAAATAAGACGATCACAAAAGTCATTAGGATTCCTCATCTGGTCGCCATGAATGTCTAAACCAAATGTAATGCTAATCCATCTAGTTAGTAGTAGTTACAATATTCCACGGGATCGGTAGATGCAGGATAAGGATTGATGTATTCATTTTTATGGGGTCCATGAATATCTATATTTCTCCATCAAATTTCATTGCTATCCACTTATTGTTTGCTGAGATATTTCCAATTGGACCGACCAGCCGACCCAAAGATATGGCAACCAGTATGCACTGGTGTGGCTCAAAATTCTGTATAATGCATCTATGCAATGTATGCCATATAACCCACTCCCATAGCTTTCATCATGTCCTGTGTCATCCCCTCCAGCACTCTGTCACCTTAGAGTGGATTTTGCTGGTATACTGCACTGTGTGGTCTGACCGGGCACAGCTGCTGTTTTTGATCTCATGTAGTTATTCCTGCTCCATTAGGACACCACAAAGCAGCTGAGGGAAACAACAAAGGCCCACACAAACACACAGAAGCACAAATATTCACAAACATATAGGCAGAGCACTGATTGATTCTAAGCCTGGCGACTGCACACCACCTGTTCTTCTAATTATCTGCAGGAACAAAGTTTCACATGTTATCTCTGAAAAGCGTAATAATATACTAAGTTATTATTGCAGTAGTAAGGACAACATGTGCAATGAGTAAATTCAGGGTATTATTATATAGTAGCCTACTTTAAAAACGCCTTAATCAAGCGTTTTTTTTTATTTACAATGGCGCATGTAACTACTTATATGTGAAAGGTGCCATTTGTTCTGATGAGGGAGCTGAAATAACCAACACTATGTTTCTTGCCCAACACCAAATGGCAGTCGGAGAAAGGAAGCGACTAGCTGTTGAACATAGTGTAGCATTTAACCGCTGAAGCAATTGTTGGCTAACACGTTTATAAATGTCGGCCCACTCGTGACAATAAATGACTAAAAGTCACCACACACACATTTACATAAAAAACATGCAAAGAGCTGCTGCTACATGTTATTTGTTATTTACGCCTTAATAAGAAGAGAGGAACATTTGCTGAAAAAAAGACAATACAATGAAAGAGTGTGGTATTGAGTACTATTCTATCAATCAACCACTCTGTCTCTCAGCTCCAACCACTGATTGAACACTGTGACTCAGAGAGGCTGTTGCTTCAAACCTGTGACCTTCCCTCCTCTACTTTCATTTGCCTCCTCGTCTAAGTCTTCTCAGGTCCCTCTTGGCCTCTGACTGCCTGTCCGCCCACCTCCCTTGTCTCTGTACATTCAATGTTCCCTCGCCCTCTTCTCTGTGGTCACTCTAGCTGGAGTCAGATGAGAGCGAGAAACACAGCGGTGTGGAAAGATGGACAAAGAACCAGGACAGAGAAACAGGCAGGACGGCAAGCTTCTCCTGAGACATACAGTATAAAAAAATATGTGAATAGTTCAAGATAAATCTGTTTTGTCCGATAGAAATCATTATCTGAAGCCGTTTGAATCAGACTCAATGAAACTTCATTGCAGTGACAAAAAGACACAAGAGACTTGACATGGTGTTGCATGTAAAAAGGTAAATAGCTGCCTTTCAATTCATTTTAAAAATGAAAAAAACTACATGACCAAGACAAAGAATAAGTTGTCTTCATCACTGTGAGGTCTTGCACTCATTCTAAACTTCATGAAGTGCCCAGAAAGACTGGTTATGGCACACCTCAAAATCATTATCCACAGCCTAAAATGACTTGAGAATTAGATTATCTACAGTGACGTCAGGATACTTGTTGATGTCTCAACATTTTTTCAATTATAGTGTGTGGGATCATATCTTGTTTTATCAATGATGACTTGAACTTTGCCGAAACTAATGATTCAGCCACCTTTTTAGGGGGCTTTCTTTTGGGCTGTTATTATGTAGCCTGGTATAAAGTTAACACTCTGTTTTCAATTGAGAATAACAAAATGACACATAACGCCTGTTTCACAGTCAACCCTTACCACAAACATCAAAGAGACCTTATCATTCGAACAAGACATACTGAAGGCCTTCTTCATGTGCCGTTTTTTTATCAGCACAATCACACACTGACACACAGAAAACAGCAAGAGGATTGTTGTGTGAAGCCAGTTCACCAGGCCCCAAGCAGCAGCACATGGTGAGCCCATGTGACCTTAACCATATGACCTCTCTCTCTCTCTCTCTATCTCTCTCTGGCACATCTGCATAGATACAGGCTTGAAGATACAGAACATCTGATACAGCTATACTCTACAGTGCTTTAACTTAACACAGGCAGAGAGTAAAACATATTGGGCCGGTTTCGCAGACATGGATTAAGCCTAGTTCTGGACTAAATTGTACTTTCAATGGACAATCTCCATTCAAAATTCCATTTAGTCCAGGACTAGGCTTAATCCATGTCTGTGAAACTGGCCCAAAATGTAACATGAATCAGACTAAACTTTGAGATGCACGTGACCCTGATCACATGACCAACCTGCATGCCATCTCAATGCATAATAAATTAAGTTGCCTCGGCAATGACAGCTGATATAAGCGTGGCGTTGTCTTGGAAACAAGCCAAGTGACTATTTGCTAACACAATTCGATCAACGTAAAAGTCATGTGTGATGAGGAATTTCATCGTCCCATAGGGATAGATTCTGAAATAAAATATGATAGCGAACATATTGCTCAAACCAAATGCAAATAACTCAGGAATACAAAGTAACACACAGTTATACAGTATGTCCATCTGCAGGCTGACATAGTCCAATATTCGTGCCAACTAATTTGTGAAAGGAGCCTAAAGTTTAATGACGAAGAATGGTGGATTAGCAGCACAGAGGCTTGAATCAACGTGACTAAATGTTACAAATGAAAAGGAACAAAACGTCTTAGTTTATTTTTGTCTTAGAGAAAAAGGAGGACATCCAATACTTTAGACAGAAGTTCCAGCTCTCTATATATTTATTTAAAGTAAATATAAGAAAAAAGTTTACCTTCTGTTGTTTTTGAAAATATTGTTGTGTCCTGCTTAGTTGATACATTTGTAACTTGACTACACATATCTCGGGTATTTGGTATGATACAGTCCATATACTGTTAATATATAACCTAATAATATAAGGACACTGTGTGGCACCAGCCTCTGTTGTGTTTGTGTATGAATGCCATACACTTTTTCTCAACTACAAACTTTTTTTTTTCACTTGTGCTGTTTGTGTACTCATTGGGGGGCTTAAACTTGGAGCTGAGTGACACGGTCAGGGCTTTATTTGTTTCATGTGTGTTGGCTCCTCATACACTCATCCTTTTATGTTGCCATTTCTTTCCAAAATGCACACTGGGTGAGTTAATGAAAAATGCATTCCTGCAGGTTTAAGGCTGAGCTTTAAGAGTTTAAAACCTGTAAATGGGTCATACCATACACTTGCACAGTGCTGTCTGCTTCTACTGATTCTCTTATTCATTATCTATTCATTTGTGTTCAAGCCCAGTGCAAATTTTGTGCGATGTAGGAAAAAACGTTTGAGTCAGGAGGCAGCAGCACAACGTTAGTCTTTAGAATAAACACATGATAGGGTGCAGCTGCAGGATTGTGTGTATACTGTATGTGCGTTTGTGCATGTGTGTGTGTGTGTGCGTGCATGTGTGTGTGTGTGTGTGTGTGTGTGATAGTGTGCCTGACACTGCCCTTGTGAGGATCCTCGGAGCGCTCATAGAGGATGTGAAGAATGAAAGAAAGGGATCACTGCTTATCTCGGGACCTCAGGGTCTCCTCGTCCCTCCCATACACTTCTCTCCCTCTGCTCCTTTGCTCCTTCCTCTTTCCACCCTTCTCTCGTCATGTGCTGCGACTTGTTTGGATGACTAATAGGGAAATTGTACCCGGGGCTGGTCCTCGAAAACAACAGTCTTGTGTGCTGTGTATTGATAATGTAATTTGCTGCATATGTATGTGGATTAGCAGCTTAAACCGAAAGGGGAGAGAGGGTGTTGTGCGAAGTGAGGAGTGCTGCAATGAAGGAGAGGAGATCACACTATATAAAGGGTGACAAAATGGCAGGAGAGAGGAGATGTAAGACAGCAACTGCAGCTCTGGCCATGTTGCCCGGGCCAGGAAGACCTAATTAATTGAGACAGCTAACTTTCAGTAATTCAGCTGATCAAGCTTTTCACTCTCAGGACTGCTGGCTGGACACAAACAAACTCACTAGCGGGGCAGCAGCAGAGGAGTGGAGGGCGAAGACAGAAGAGCAGAGAGAGAGGGAGGGGGAGATGCATGGTGTTTTGTTAACATGTCGACCCACAATCAACCCCCCTACACACACATACACACACACATACACACACACATACACACACACCAAAAACACACACACACAACCACAGCAGCTGAGCGTAGACAAAGTGCTGATAGTGCTGTTCCCATTCCGGGGTTGGTGAAGGCACCGCACATACATGGCTGGCTGGAGCTGTGAAGATAATGTGGCTTGCTAGGCAGTAGACAGTCCTACTGGCGGTGCAGAGGAATGTTGTCTGACCCTGTTTGCACTATACATTATTTAAGACTAGAACCAGCCTGAGCTCTTTCAGCCTGATTCAAATGGTCTTAATCTAGAACTAGCGCACCAGTGTAAAGTCAGCCTAACATGCTCCAACGAGCAAACTGGGATGGCCTTGGCCCTAACGTTGCTATAACCTGACCAAATTCAAGCTTTTGATGGCAGTGCACAGGCAGAGTATAGCGTAGTGCTTTCCATTGATGCAGCCCTCCACTTCCCACCCCTCCCCTCTTCCTCCTCCTCCCTTCAAAGCTCTCCCAATCCCTGCCTCCCTCTCAGCCACGCTGCTGCTGCATATGTGCCATAAATAGCATCAGGGCGGCTGCAGAGGGAGATCTGCTGATAAGAGACGAGAGACCCTAAGATTATACCTGCTACTGCATGCAGCAGTCTGCCCCCAGGCTCTAAGATTATTAGAAAGGAAATGAAAGGAAAGGAAAGCTGTTACAGTCAATTTATTATTTTAATATATATGTATCTGAATATATATATATTCGTTAGTATAGGAAATGTAGTCTGAACCAATCTAGATTAAATGGAAAAAAGGAGGTTAGTATTGAGTACAAAATATGATTATAAATGCTCCATCAAATCTGGGATTGTCTTTCTTTTGAGGTTTTGCACATCATAGTAGATTTGATTTCTGTGCATAAAGGTGGACTGGAGAACGTTTGTTGTCAAAATCCCTTTTTGTCACAATCATACCTTTCCGTACTGTGTGTATGCTTTAAAATAAAATTGTTAATACACAGCCTAGGGTACAAAGGGTAGGCCTATATAAACAAAGGGGCCCATCATAACTTGGAAACATCATATGCCAGTTTACAGAGCCTGTATATTAACACTGGATTTTTTCAGCGTCCACAGGAGGGAAAGGACAGGTAGCATTAAATTTGACAACAAGCATTCACCAGAATCACAGAATCCACACCATCAAAGTTTTTCCAAAGTCTTAATGTATTTTTTCGTCACTCACTGTTTTTATTCTCACACAGTGATTTAACCACAATATAATGCTGCAGTCCCCAGCCCTCTCCAAAATTGTTGACACCTTCGAAATGTATCGTTTAATCATTTAATGATAATTTAATTGGATGAATTGATCCAATTTAGACCTGTCTAAAGTATAATTCTTAAAATGGTATCATTACCATTAAGAAGTATATGTTTCTAATTTATTATTGTTGGACATATTTTAGACTGTGATCACCCTTTTCTCCCCAAAAGTATCTCCTCTTTTGAGACATTTTTTGACTTGTTGCCTAAAGAGATTTTTGAAGGCGCTTGTGACAGTCAAAAAGTAATAACAGTGGGTGCCTAATAAATTGAAAGTCAAAGTGTTCCTACTGTTGAAAAGTAAAGAGGTTGGATTATATACCAGATGTATTTGCCTTTTAAAATGTGTTATTAATTACAACAAAAATCATTAAAACTACTGACAAAAAATCTCTGGGCCAAGTCTGTCACTAAAGCCCCATTGATCCCTAAGTAATGAAACACTGGTAGAGACCACCACAAGGCCATTGTGTCAAAGTAATTACAATGAAGAATAGCTCAATTAAAAAGGTAAGTGAAAGGGAGCAGTTTGGGGAAGAGAGCGAAAGATACATTTTCTTCTAGGAGTAGCGGCTTCGTTGCTAAAAAAGTTCAGGACTCACACACACTCCAGACTTCCAAGTTTTAGATCATATAACCTTTCAGAGATGTTTCAAAATCAAAATGTAATGAGATTATGTATAATTGATTGAAAAACTAAGGGAAATTTATTCTTTCTTATATTGTTAACCTGTTAGAGGGATACAATGAGCGAATCAGAGCTATTAGAATAACTGACAAAAAACACTTCATCAGACCAAATGTGACAAAAAAACGATACTGTGGCTATTGGAAAGAAGAAACAGATGGATACTGGTAGAGCTGAACGCCTATAAGCTCAGTATTGACTGAGCATCTGTGTGGCACAGTCACAACTAAAAACTGAATGTGGAACTCAACACAGCTGGCATTTATTGGCAGTTACAGCACTGGGAAACAGCTTCTATCCAAATATCTGAAACCAGAGCACACAAACATGCAGAGCCTGAGGTAGACAGTGCACTATCTGGACCACTGACCATGGGAAAAAACAGCAAAATGGTCTGATGTGGTCTTCCAACCTTTTCCCTGCATTCAGAATGTTTGGAGAATACCAAACAACCCATAATGTTTGCTGCAACAAGATGGTGGATCTGTTGCAGGATGGCAGCCATCTCATTTAAGAGTAATTAGCTTCAGTAGTAATTGCTCTTCCATGGGTGCGGAGGGAACGTGAGCACTTATTACATGAGCAATGGGATACAATTGTCATGCAAATGACAGTGCCACACAATATTTGCATATTCAAAGTTTTGATTATCCATGCGTTCCCCTATGATGCACTCCCTGTGTACCTTGGTTCATCGCAGCACATGTATTATGAATGCTGGCGTAAGGGGTGACATTTGTTCATACCTTCTCCGGAGTCGCAATATCTCTCTCAATAATGTATGAAAGCAATTCAACCGAAGTGACTTTGAAGACAATTATGTCATAAGTGATTTGAAATTTAGATAGTGGAATGGGTGCTTGGTGATTTTGTCCAAATGCTGAGGTCTGAAAGAGGGGCTGACAAATTACAATAAAAAGGACACTTCTGAGCGATGCTGGAGATAGCAAGTTCGGTCAGTCGCCCGGTCGGTCCACTACTTTGGTCCAGGCCGAAATTATCATGACAACTAAAGCTTGCAGCCAAATTTGGTAAACTCATTTATGGTTTCCATTCTACTGACTTTGGTGAAACCCAGACATTTCTTTGAAGCTCCATCATTAGTCAAATTGTTACTCAATCCTGACTTTAGATTTTGAAAAAAATACCTGCAAAACTAAAAACATTCCCATTAGCCTCAGCTGTAATTTATATGAATTGCTAAGTAGCGTATAACATCATGAAGTGGTTGAATTGGAGTTTAAGTATTTACAGGTTAAGTGTCGGACGAGCAGGAGATCCTGGTCTACATCTCAATTTAGTGAAACAGTTTTACAGTTTACATAGTGTACAGTTTTAGAAATTGTACATGTTACATTATATGTTATAAGATGGAATCAGATGACGGGCATGCACACATAATCTATATTCCAGCACCAACTTTCACACAAATTCAAAAACCATTAGTGTTATTTTCATTATTAAAGTGTATAGAGAGAAATGTCGAGATTTGGGATATTTTTCTTTCACAGTTCTGTTACTCATTATAGTAAATTCAATGTTAGAGGATGAGCGCCTGAACAGATTTCATCCTGTTGCATAAATGCATTTCTGGCTTTGACATTGGGCCAAAAGCAAAGTCACACAGTCCATGCTGCACAATAATTAACCCCAGAGAACAACATTATCAAAATCAAGATCATTATTCACTTCAGAAAGCTGGTGAATACAAATACACGGCCTACTAAAGGGATGGCCTTAACAACGATTCTGACGGATATGTGGGATAAGAAGGCTTCACAGACTAGCGACATGTCTGACAGAAGCTATGGCAGTATAGGGGAGACACATGCCTGGGCACAGTGGGAGTTTGTCAAGTTCCAAGGCAGCGAATGATGGTTAAACAAGATCCTGACACTAAAGGAGGCTGAAAGAAAAACCGGGGAGGCAGGAAGGCAGGCAACATATTGGTCTTCACCCATTACATTGTCACCATGAGCACACAATCTGCGCCTAGTTGGCATACAGCCTGATCCCACCCTGAATGTATGTGTGTGTGTGTGTGTGTGCATGTGTATGCGTGTATGTGTGTGTGTGTATGTGTGTGTGTGTGTGTGTGTGTGTGTGAGTTGTATGTGTGTGAGTTGTGTGTGCGTGCGAGTGTAGGCTAAATGATTTTGTCCTAGTAAAACCAGGCCATGGCAGAATGTCCTTTGGGGAAATAGGCAGAGCTTAGGCCTGGATTCATATTAAACCAAGGATTACACTAATATAAAGCCACAGGGTTGGCCAGTGGAGTGCCTGTTTTTGTCAGTCTCTGAGTGTGGCCATTACTCTGCCTGCCACACACACACACACACACACACACACACACACACACACACACACACACACACACACACACACACACACTATGGAACCGTAACCGTTTAATAAAAATCCCAGAGAAGAGGGTTGCCAAGAAGGTTTTCCAATGGGACGTGACTGTGAAGGGTGCATGGGCAAGTGAGGTGCAGGAAATATTCACAGATATTGGAGCCACTCACCTTTTCCAAAGTGTAAATATAGTGAATATAGTGTCCGCTAAGGAAACTCTTTCCAACACGTATCAAGATAAATGGGCACAGGACATTTTATTTAAACCAAAATTAAGGATTTATGCTTTGATTAAGAACTATTACAGGAAGGAGAAATATGTGTGTGCTCCTTTATCTAAAAAGCAAAGATCACTGTGCGCCCAGCTACGCTCTGGAATCTTGCCCCTGCACCTGGAGACAGGATGTTACCGCTGGGTCCCAGAGGAGGAAAGACTCTGGGATTATTGTACCATAATCCCAGAGTCGCTCAAATTAGAAATCATTTGAGTGCATCATACTAAATCACCTGAAATCTGTCACCACCCCCCTCATGGACCCATATCAATTTGCATACAGAGCCAACAGGTCAGTTGAAGACACCGTCATCTTAGCAACTCATCACATTCTGAACCACGTGGAGTCAGCCAACACATATGCCCGCATCCTGTTCATGGATTTCAGCTCTGCATTCAACACAATAAACCCGGCCAAACTATTCAATACATTACAGGACATGAACATCGACCCATGCATCTGTCATTGGATTCAGAGCTTTCTCTGGAACAGGCAACAGAAGGTGAAGATCAACAATACCACATCCTCCCCTCTCTTCCTCAGTACAGGCACACCCCAAGGTGTCACCCTGGCTATTCTCCCTTTACACAAACAAACTCACATCCCACTACAGCTCTGTCAACCTGTACAAGTACGCGGACGACTCAACCATCATAGGACTCATCACCAACAACCAAGAAACAGAATACCGTGCACAGATCAACCAAGCAGTGACCTGGTGCACAGACCATGATCTCATACTCAACTCATCAAAAACAAAGGAACTCATCATCGACCCAAGACGCCAACCATCCCCCAAAACTCCTGTGCTCATTAAAGGTGAATGCATCTCCATCACTGACACATTCAAACTCCTCGGAACCCACATCAGCAATAACCTCAAATGGAAAATAAACACAGACCACATCTACAATAAAGCCCAGCAAAGACTTTTTCATCTCCGTCAGCTGAAGAAGTTCAGGGTAAGGTCCCATCTTCTGCTCCGCTTCTTCACAGCCATCGTAGAAAGCATCCTCACCTTCTCCATTACAGTCTGGTTCGGCAGTCTAGACTCACTCTCCCGGAAGAATCTTCAACGCATCATCAACAGAGCATCCAAAAATATTGGCACACCCCTACCATCCCTTGATTCACTATACCACAAACGGACACTACGCAGAGCACAGAAAATCATCTCCGACCCCACTCACCCTGCACACTATGCCTTCCAGCTACTGCCCTCTAGGAGGCGTTACAGGAACATTGCCTTACGAACAACCCGGTTCAAAAACAGTTTCATCCCAACTGCAATAAACTTTCTGAACTCTGAAGATTAAGCATGGCCCTTATGTATTGTGTAGTGTGTATGTCTGTATGTACATCTGTGTTATATGTTTTGTAAGTTGGAACCTGTACCAAGCTGTACTGATAACAAATTCCACCAGCCTGGCTGTGTGGTCATTAAAAGGAATCAATCAAACCATTGATATGGAGAACGATTTTCATTTTCTGTTTTATTGCCCTCTGTACCATGGGTTGCGTGGTGATGTTGATTTCATGTGGATGAATGATGCAGACAGGCTAAAGTGGCTCTTTGACTTTAAGGTATTTGCCCTTGCTGGCTATCTGGAGAAGGCCTGGGCCAAGAGAACAAAACACACTTATAAATGAGATCTTTATGCTTGCTTTTCTTTTCCTTTCTTTTGTTTGCGTCTGTTTCCTTGTTGTCCTACTGTGAAATGTGATCACCATTTACAGGAAGTGAATGTTATCATTTCAATTTGATACAGTTGTTGGTTTCTTATAATCCCGAAGGGGATGGGTCCTTGTTTGGGCATGACACAATAATAAAAAATCATTAATTCATTCATTCATTCACACACGCATACATAGATGATTGCTCATGTGCTCGTGTGAGCCTTTGCCCATGCTGGTGCATATGTGCTGTCGTATTGCATCCAGAGAACGGAATGTGCCTCATGGGTTGGGTGATCGTGCCGCGTCCAGCCATGCCTATGCATGTGTATGTCAGAGCATGGTGCTGCTTCTGAGGGAGGGGGCCGTTTGTTTGCCCTTGGCCCCGCAGAGGACAATCATATGCGAAAGAGCATCTCAGTGGGGACAGATGCATGAGAGATGAGGAGAGGGATGAGAGTATAAGAGGACATTTCTTTTTTAGGTGAACCACAGGTATGAAAAGATTCAAGATTTAAAGCTCTTGCACCGAGACAATTATACACACTGAAAAATGACATTTTTACAAAGGAAATGGAGGAGGAGACAAATGATGGGATAAATGATATCGATGGTAAGAGTGTGAGTAAAGGGAACATACAGTAAAAATGGATGACGACAGAAACAAGGAAGAAGAGGAAAAGGGGAAGGAAGACGGATGCAAGGCAAAGGCACAGAAACACAAACACAGTACTACAGTCCGTGATCACTTATTCATTCAGACCTGAGGAGAGAGTCGGGAAGATCAGGTTACCTAATCACTAAAACACACACACACAATCACACACGTGCACGCACACACACACACACACACACACACACACACACACACACACACACACACACACACACACACACACACACACACACACACACACATGAAACCCACCCACAGGCAGTGAATCCCTCAGGCCATGCCTCGCCAGCTCAATTGAATTACTGTTATTTTACACCCAGGACTAGGATTGGACCCCGTCTGTCCACCAACCACACCCTCTGTCTTTGCCCTGCACTGGAGGACACACTCACACCGTGCACACAAACACACACACCCTACACACAGGGTCAAATACCAGTAGCCTACTACGTATATTCACTTCACACACTCACACAGGCTCCACCCACATCACTACTGCATTGTGCCACCACAGGCATGGTCCCATTATAGCCATCATTTACAGGCAGTATTGATTACTCTACGGCTGTGGCCCTATTTTAGCCGCATTCACGCAAGCAAGCTTGCACACATGCACGCACGCACACACACACACACACAAACAAAAGCATTCACGTTAAAAGTACCCGTATCTAATTCAACATGCAGGTGTATGTATATTCACATGCATACTGCGCAAATACACTTACACACACAGAGTACACACTTACACACACATTCCCGAGATGTTGGAATTCAGCCTATTGATTTCTACAGGGAATGGAAATCACCCCTCTACATTACTCTGGGAATGAAAAATCACCCCTCTACATTACTCTGCTCTATCTCGCCTCTGTTCTTTTTGTCCTCATTCCGACGCATGGCATTTCATTGTTCAAACTACACTCAACAAAAATATAAACGCAACACATTTGTTTTTGCTCCCATTTTTCATGAGATGGACTTAAAGAGGACCTATTATGCTACTTTTCTGGTCTTAATTTCTTGTTTTACACTGCTATAGAGCAACCTGACACGAATCACATCACAAAAAACTATGTAGATTTTTGGGAAGCTCTTTCTCTTATTTTGGCGATCCAGCACATCCTGTCAACACTTGAGTGTGTGTGCTTCGGCTCCCGCCGCCTGTGCTTCGGCCATCTCCGCTCCCCTCCCCCCCCTCCTGCAAACCCCACTCCGTTGTGATTGGTTACCTTCCTTCCGGAACACTTTCAGTGGCGGGAAGCGCGAGCATGGACCTATAAGGGCGCGAGGCAGACGCGAACAGGGAAGTGACAGCATTACCATACATGGAAACATCCGCGTGGAGACGTCACAAAGTTTTATGCGACGTCACAAATTATGAAAGGGTAGACCGCTTTGAAGACGTGACTTCTCGACTGGCTAGAATAGTGTTTAGTGCTCTGCACAGACACCCCAGACGGTCAGCAGGGAATATGTCGAAATGCATGTAAGTCATTATTTGATAATTTAGTATGGTTAAGCATGACTATGAATCATCATAACAACGTTTATAGGTCATAAAAGTCAAAAAGCATCATAGGTCCTCTTTAAGGATCTAAAATTCATTCCAGATACACAATATTACCATTTCTCTCAAACATTGTTCACAAATCTGTCTAAATGTATGATAGTGAGCACTTCTGCTTTGCTGAGATAATCCATCCCACCTCAAAGATGTGCCACATCAAGATGCTGATCTGACATCATGATTAGTGCACAGGTGTGCCTTACGGCCTCAACACACATCCTACCTCTACTGCGCGTCTACCTCACGTCTGCGTCTGACCTTTGGTCACTGACAGTGTAATCAACCTAGAGCGAGCACACATCCAACCTCAGACGAACTGCTGATGCACGTCGGAGGCACGTCTGCAGCGACGCTCCCCTTTACCTCAGGAGGCTCGCCTATTTTTTTCTGAGAGCCGCGCGTCTCTCTCGGGTCTCTCTGCTTTAACTGATAGAGAAATACTCTGCTGAGAGTCATATTGACTTCATACCGGCAGCTTTCGCTGTTGTTTCACCATTTCCTGGTGTGTCCCTTTCAAAATAAGACTTCCAACAAGCGAAAATTTAAAAAAAAAGAAAAAGGCAATGGGGCGCACGGATTACTGTCCAGACTCAATATTAGACTCAATATAAATCATATGCATCATAAATGACAGGAAAGAGCTTAATTTTTAATGGGAATTATCTATGAAAACTCTATGTAGAAAGATAGGGCTTTTAGAAGCAGCGCTACAGCAGCAGCAGCTGCTGAGACGTTCCATGTGTGTCCGAGAAAAGTGCAAGAGACGCAGCAGTAAGGTAAGGCGACGCGCTCCAGAGGTAGACGCAGGATGTGTGTGGAGGCCGTTAGACTGTCCACAATAAAAGGCCACCCTGAAATGTGCAGTTTTGTCTCACAGCAAAATGCCACAGATGCCACAAGCATTGAGGGAGCGTGCAATTGGCATGCTGACAGCAGGAATGTCAACCAGATCTGTTGCTTGTGCATTGAATGTTTATTTCTCCACCATAAGCCTTCTCCAAAGGCGTTTCAGAGAATATGGCAGTACATCCAACCAGCCTCACAACCGCAGACCACGTGTAACCACACCAGCCCAGGACCTCCACATCCAGAAGATTCACCTCCAAGATCGTCTGAGACCAGCCACTGAGACAGCTGCTGAAACAATTGGTTTGCATAACCAAACAATTTCTACACAAACTGTCAGAAACCGTCTCAGGGAAGCTCAACTGCATGCTCGTCGTCCTCATCGGGGTCTCGACCTGACTCCAGCTTGTCGCCGTAATAGACTTGAGTGGGCAAATACTCACATTCGATGGCGTCTGGCACGTTGGAGAGGTGTTGTCTTCACGGATGAATCTCGGTTTACATTGTTCAGGGCAGATGGCAGACAGCGTGTGTGGCGTTGTGTGGGTGAGCGCTTTGCTGATGTCAATGTTGTGGATCGAGTGGCCCATGGTGGTGGGGTTATGGTATGGGCAGGCATCTGTTATGGACGAAGAACAAAGGTGCATTTTATTGATGGCATTTTGAATGCACAGAGATACCGTGATGAGATCCTGAGGCCCATTGTTGTGCCATACATCCATGAACATCACCTCACGTTTCAGCAAGATAATGCACGGCCCCATGTTGCAAGGATCTGTACACAATTCTTGGAAGCTGAAAATGTCCCAGTTCTTGCATGGCCAGCATACTCACCGGACATGTAACCCATTGAGCATATTTGGGATGTGCTTGACCGGCGTATACGACAGTGTGCACCACTTCCCACTAATATCCAGCAACTTCGCACAGCCATTGAAGAGGAGTGGACCAACATTCCACAGACCACAATTGACAATATGATAAACTCTATGCAAAGAAGATGTGTTGCACTGCATGAGGCAAATGGTGGTCACACCAGATACTGACTGGTTCTCTCCCCAGACCCCCAATAAAGCAAAAAAATGCACATTTCAGAGTGGCCTTTTATTGTGGACAGTCTAAGGCACACCTGTGCACTAATCATGATGTCAGATCAGCATCTTGATGTGGCACACCTGTGAGGTGGGATGGATTATCTCAGCAAAGCAGAAGTGCTCACTATCACACATTTAGACAGATTTGTGAACAATGTTTGAGAGAAATGGTAATATTGTGTATCTGGAATGAATTCTAGATCTTTAAGTCCATCTCATGAAAAATGGGAGCAAAAACAAAAGTGTTGCGTTTATATTTTTGTTGAGTGTATATGGGAAAGAGAAGATGAATAGACGAGTAATGATGATCACGGAAAAAATATGCGAAACACAGGTTGCAAATGTGAACGACAGAGTGGAACTCCAATGAATGGGAGATTGAAGAACAGCCAGGGACGCGGAATATGAAATACTGCTGTTATGGATAAAGATGCTATTGCCAATAGGAATCCAATACAAAAATCCAGATGAATAAAACGGAAACCAATAAAAACACATATTACAAGTATTTCAATCTGTTTGCATATGGAGTTCTGTTGATCTGTCTAACTCCTTTGAAACTCAACAAAGCAGGGAAACAAAGTGAGGACAAAAAAATGGCAAATTAAATTCAGCAATAAGGGCAATCTACCCACGTCCATACTGTAAATGGAGGAATGGCAGGACAACATGTAACCGCTCCAGAATTTCCATAATATATCTCTGTGCCAGAAATGAGAAAAGCCTGGCCAAGGACCAACTGTGCCATGTGAATGAGGGCTGGTGGCCCGCTTACCGTGGTGTGTGATGGAGCTAAGAGAGAGAGAGAGGGAGAAAGAAGAGGAAGAGGGGGATTCAGAAAGATGATGTTGCTGCCATGGTAACCGGCGTCACCTTGGAGAGGAACAGAACAGAACCGCTCTGGGGAAAGACCCAGTGTGCACGCAGACACACAGAAACCTCATCAAACAATCACATATTCATACATGTTTAATCCACACAGCCCCTATTTTTGGACGTGAAGTCTTGGTTAAATATGAGGATTATTTAAAGAGATTGATCTACAGACGGTTGAGTGCAGTACGAATGTTGCCCCGCTGGCCACTAATGTTTTATTGATACGTCTTAGCCAGGCCAATGTCTTATAGATGCCCCATGCCACCAAGTATTGCTTCCACCAGCTGCTCTTTTGTGGAACATGCAAATACACAAAGCCCTTTATTAACAAGCCTCGGTTTCATATGGATCATATTCTACATTACTATTGCAGATTTTTATCCTCAGCTCATGTCGAGTTTTTAAAAAATACTACATGTGCCTGACTAAAGACCTCACCTCAGTGCAGTGCATGTCCTTGAAAAGCCTCTTTATGCATAGCTACTGTATCCCATACTGTACGCACTCCTAGCCATCTGAA
The DNA here is from genome assembly GCA_026929865.2 of Hyperoplus lanceolatus. Lineage (NCBI taxonomy): Eukaryota > Metazoa > Chordata > Actinopteri > Uranoscopiformes > Ammodytidae > Hyperoplus > Hyperoplus lanceolatus. Next base: position 12,679,376 of record CM049407.1, read on the forward strand.
TATGCATACAGCATATCGCCTGCTGTGGCTATGAGGAGCAGTTCCCATCCCCCCATGTTTCACCCAGAGAGTGTAATGTGATTCTGCACTGCATATGCGTGAAAGATTCCCCCCCAATTCTGTAATGTTATCCTCCATTCTACTCACTTTATGGGGATATAATTAGATGTTTGATTGCCTTCTATTAAGTCTCATATTTCTCTCGTTCCCTTCCTCTCTTTCCTCCTGACTGCAATGTCTTTGTCTTTGTTTGATAGAAAGATGAGTGCTTGTGATGAGAACACCTCTTCAGTCGATGTTATAGAGAGTACACTGCCCTATCACACATTATAAACTGAAATGTGCTCATGATTTAGTCCTGCAACTGTAAAAAAATTATTTCTCAAAGAATGCAATTTTTTTTTGTATGAAATAAATGTACAGTGATACATACAAACATAGAAGCAAGTCTCAAATGTAGGCTTGATAAACCATGATTAACAGATTAACCAGTCGATTATTATCTAAAAGTCTCACGATGAAACTAAAACATACAACTTTTGTTCTGGTTTTGAAACATTGTGAGAGCACTCTACTTTGACTACAGTAAATGTAGCCTACATCCAAGCTCCCTAGCCCATGTTGCAGTTGTTTTTCAAAGCACCACAACAGAATAGCAAATTCACTGCAGATGCCATTTTACTATTTATAGCACAGCATGTGCGAGAGAAATGTGCCAACGGATGCAATGGCTGCAACAAGGACATATAGCAAATACGGAAAGTGAAGACAGTAATGCTTCAGGACAGGCCTGCAACATACAGCTGTTATATGGCCTTAAAGACTCACATGAGGAGACAGTGCTCAGTGGGATAAACACAAAAAATCTGTGAGGCTATACTTAGCCATAGTGCAACATGCTAACATAGTTTGGCTGGTTAGCATGTCAACATCTGCCAGTTAGCACGTAAAGCGACATACATCTGAAGGTCATTGGAATATCATTGGTCTTAAAGATATTTGGTCATGAAAAAAAGTAGCCTGTTGGATAAATGGACATTTTTGATGGGGCTAGGGAAAAGCATTTCAGCTAAAACCACAAACTTGTATTTTAAACTAAAAGTCAGATAATCGCTGGAGTAATTGGGATTACAAAATGACTTTTAGCTACTATACTAGCTACCATTACAGCTGGTGTGATGTTTTGAGTCTGGACCAGGGCGATAGGCTGACCACAGACCGCTATTGCTATCCATGTGCCATGCAGCAACCATGGCTAAAAACAGGCAAGGTAGATTACTGTCAGGGTACAAACTGCATACACACAGATTCACGTCCTAAACACGGATTTTGTAATTCTCAGCAAAACTCAGTTCTTATATAAACAGCATGCCAGCATGATTGCCATGTTGACTACTTTTTTTTATATCTGTGTTTGTGCCCTATCTACAGTTCCTACAAAAGCAAGAATACGCTTGCACTGGCGACAGGGAAACGGTGATACGGATGATTAACCGGGTACATGATGTTTTATGTGTCAAGTCATTTGTTGTATCTTTGGGAGTGTAGACAGATCATAGTTGTACTTGTACCTTGATTAGGTTGAGATGGGAACAGAGTGGGCTGGTTTTTATCTCAGACTGTGATGCTTTCATAAGTGGGAGTCACTTCACCCTTTAATATGATTCCTGGATTCCTGGCAGTGCCTCTGGTCAGTAATTTGTTGGTCCTTCCACACATCTGTCATCTCCAATGTTATAACACAAGGTCAGCAGCATCTGTTGACCACATGCTTTATATATGTGAATTCAGTGATAGCTATCCACTCACCTCTGCCGCTGTAAGGCAAGGCAAGGCAAGTTTATTTATATAGCACAATTCAGACACAAGGCCACTCAAAGTGCTTTACAGAGGCAAGATAAGAATACATAAAACACATTATAAAACATTTAAAAGCGAATAAAAAAAGCAAATAAAAAAATGAAAACTCGATTTAAAAACATTTAAAAGCAAATAAAAGAAGCAAATAAAATGAAAATTGCTGGTTAAAATGGAAACAAAAAAGTCTTCAGACTCGATTTAAAAGAACTGAGAGTTGCAGCAGACCTCAAGTTCTCTGGGAGTTTGTTCCAGAGATTTGCTGTATTGATTCCATTAAGGCATTTTAAAGCGCATCTACAGAGTTAACAGCGATGGCCATAAATTCTGTTGTATGTAACCCGTGTGAATCCACTTTTCCGCGTACTTCAGCAGAAAGATGATATGGGTTGAGATCCTATGGGTTTCGTAGACAAGAAGTTTCCTCTGGCAGTGATTATATGTAAAATGATACAACTATGACGTAGCCTGTTTGCACCCGGATGTTCTGTACTGCATATCCCATATCAACTTTCACTCCCTCACAACTGTGCTGCTTAAAGTAAGGTTACACTTAGGAGACATGGGGCCGGTTTCACAGACATGGATTAAGCCTAGTTCTGGACTAAATTGTACTTTCAATGGACAATCTCCATTCAAAACTCCATTTAGTCCAGGGCTAGGCTTAATCCATGTCTGTGAAACCGGCCCATGAACTATTGCCTAAACTACCAAGGTTTAGTTTGCAACAATTTTGGTATGACACGTTACATTTGTCAATATCAGAGTTTTTCTAGATCTCATTGGAGACGAGAAGATGTTGCTTATGAACGTCTGTGGAATATCCAACTTCAATCTAACCTCACAGCGGAGTCGGATAACAGAGCCTTAACGTTCAGTTCCTTGTTTCCTTTGATAATATATTTGAATTAAAATGGCATAATGTGTAAAAAAATAGAGTGCAACATAACCTAATAAATAAAAAAGTTCCAACAAACACACATGAGCGTTCAGTGATGTTGTTAAGTTTTTCTATTGACCAAAAGCAGAGACGGACTAACAGTACCTTTGACTATAGTGTTTGAGCTAAGATAACCTAGATAAGCAACCTTTGCCCATTCCTTCATCAACAATGCACGAACAGTTACAGCAACGGTTTCTGTCGCCTTTTCTTGAGCCTAAAAATTTTAAAATGTTGAACAATTCCTTTAATGCCTATATCCTATATAATAAGAAAGGAGAAGATAGGAGCTGCAGGAGCATGGAAATGAAAAAAGACGAGGGAGAGGCAGGGGGAGGTCAACAGAAGGAGAGGCAGATGCTCGAGCCTCGGATGCCTCTACGCGAATAATTATACTGATGAGATTCAGTGAGAGCGGCACGAAAAAACCAAGCGAGAGGATTTGGGAAATACCTCACGACACAGAAAAAAAATAGAGAAAAAATGAAAGAGACAAAGGGTGATTAAGTTTTATAGGAACATGCTGTTGTACAGTGTGTATGTGCAGGCATGTGGGTTAGGAATGTCACTACCTTACTGTTTGCCCTTCATCCGTCTCTTGTTCTTTCCCCCTCCTCGTCATACATGGCGTGAGAAAGCAGAGGAGCCTCCCTCTCATCCTTTAAAGATGCACGAAGCAGCAGCTCCAGAGACTCAGGGGGGAGAGACTCTATTGGAGATATATAGAAAGAAAAGGAGCAGCATTGGTTCTCTACTCTATAAAAAACACTCACTGCTCCTTATAAACTCTCAAACCTTCAGTTTCTGTCCGCTGAGACAGAGAAACAAATAAATGGAAGGACAACCAAAATGAATGCATAATCAATTTTCCTTCAGCTACTCTCTGATTAGATTTAGAGGCCAAGCCAGTAGGTGTCAGCGATCACGTTCTGCTTTCAGTGTAGCTTATATGGCCACTGCATCCTAATACCGGCAGCCACCTCCTTTTTGAGATTCTGCCCGGCACAGTTGGAAAAAAAACAGAATCAACACCAGCCTCTTTGAGAGAGCTTGATCTGTGTCTCTCCGCCATCGACTGCATTTCCAGAGACTTACAAGACAGACCACACAGGTGTTGTGTTGAGTGTGCATACCTCTCTGCATACCTGGTTCTCTACCCAAGGGTACACCCAGTCACACCAAACCACTGCCACATGTCACTGACATTCACACGCATGCACTCAATCCTTTTATTGTGTGAATTGTCTTTACCACACACACGTTGCCTATGTAAACTTGTCAGCTGAAATGTCAGAGGTACATCATTACTCTATACGCTAATGATAACCTATCATATCTGATTTTTTTATCTCTTTATCAAGAGATTGAACTGTTATTGTATGGAGATCTCCGCCTCTACTACCTTGCTCACCCTTAAGCCTTTTACAGACATTTGACATTTAGTAATGGATTACAATACGTTGTTTGTGACATTATGAAATATCCAGTGGTTACATAGAAACATTTGTTTGACAGTGGAAAGGCCTATAGGAGGGAGTTGCAACCAGTAATAGAAAGAAACTAAGTGCATTTATACTGTAGTCTACTTATATATCATTTGAGGTATTGAGTATTTCCATTATTTGCTAATTTACACTTCTAGTCCACAATTCAGAGTCAAATATTCTCTACAATCCTCTACAGCTATAATAACTGCTTTATTTTCCTATTTAATTCTTCTTTAAATAAAAATAACTGCTCATTAATTTAATATCCAATTTCAGTATAGTATTTGATTTGATATATTAGCTTGCACAAGTGCAAAATGACTAATACGTCTATTTGGTAAGAAGCATCCGAGGATATTGGAGAAGATGATATTCTTTGTTCAGAACATTTTGGTGAAGCAGGGCTGGATCTCAAACTCCCTTTCCCTACGTTCCCCCTCTCCTGTCTGACTCCACTGATTTGTAGGTCATGTGTGAGCATCAGAAATAAACTGAGATAGAGCGTGAGTGAAGGACTTTACCCTCTAGTGGTGAGCCTGGGGAAAGCTCTGTCAAATTTCATTTCATGTCATTTGGGGGGGGGGGAATATATACGAAATGTCCAATTATCCCTGTTCACTTGTGCATGGAGGCGGTGGCCCAGTTCAGTTTTAGATTTCCAAATTTGATACAGGCAAGTCTGATACAGTTAGATGCGAACAAGAGGGGTTATACTGTACAAGCATGTCAAAGTTTTCTTTTTTTGGTGTGCACTGCACAATCACCCAGTCTGATGTCACTCTTTCACTCTCTTTCCCTCACAGCTGAACAAATGGCTTTTTAACATGCTTTTATAAGAAATTCAAACAGGATTCACAGAAATTATTTCATGGCCTCGATTTTAAAGTTATTGTGCCATAAATGATTCAGTTGAATTAAACAAGGGTAAAAATATAAATATAAAGGTCAATTGGTAAGTGGAATACCTTAACCCATCCCGTCAAGGTAATTAGGCAAATAAATCACACTGGAAATAAGGGAAATGTGCTTATATTCTTATTTCTTACTATTTCATACAAGGAACACTTGAACAACATCCACACAACAACACTGTCCATCAAAGAATATCAAGAAATAACACAAGGTTAATGGGTAACAATAGTGACATATCAGTTTAACATATGCATTCAACTTATTGGTGCAAACAACAATATATGCAAATGCAGTTTATGTTGCTAATTTAAATGCAGATTTTCATCCACACACACACACACACACACACACAGACCATATTGAAGTATACACATGGTGGGCATCAGTGGGAAAATCTAGTCGGTTTAAATTCAGGTTTTCATTAACAGTTAATTAACGTAAATGAATACATCACAGTGTCATCCCTGACAAGTCGAGCATCAGTAACAATGCTCATCAGTTGTGCTTAGTGGTGGGTTGTTGTGCAAAGGCACCAACACAATCACGCGTTTTTTTACACACATGCACACAATGACATATGCTTAGACAAAGTGTCAGTGGCTTTGATATTTTACAGTTTGGCATGTCTATATTCGAACACAAAATCTGTGACAATGTTTCTAAGGCAAAAAATAAATGGATTCGATCTCCACCATGTTTTGTATTTCCCCCCTGTTCAATTTCTTTCCCATTAAAAAATAAACAGGGAAACCTCTCAGCCTGTGAGCGAGTGTGTGGGTGTGAAAGAAAAAAAAAGAAAAAAAGAAAGAAGAATAGAAAAGACAAAGAGAAGGGAGTCGGGGAGGGTATGGTTGGTATTTAAAATGAAGATGACATGTGGATAGTTTCCATTGCACCTCAGGTGTCTCTCTTGAGAAGGGAATTTCACAGTCTCCTTTGAAAACACACACACACACACACACACACACACACACACACACGCACAATCAAATACAAAAAGCATAATTTGGCTCAGGAGGGACATATGAGGGTTTTCTCCCGAGGTTAAGTAAAGGGAAATAGAGTTTGGTCTTGTGTTTCACAATGATCAGGGGAACATTTCTACACTGCAAATAAAACCACACACAATTATAGTCGACAGAGCAGTGTGTGCATATGTGTATTTGTGTGCAATAGAGATTTAATTTTAACAAATGCAAACTCATTCCATCATCGGAGCTTTTCAGTGCATGATGTTGATATTGAGTATTTATGTTTGTGTGGGCGGACACCAGATTTAAAATTCATAGGAAATCACCAAACAGTTCCCTACCTATTTCCTTACTGAGTCTATACATAAAACATGACTGACCCACCCTTTCATTTCCTCCTATTTCCAACATTCAATTTAAATTACAGTATATATTCCAAACACAAACACACTGCAATTAAGAGATTTAAAGCAATGGTATTTACTCAATCGTGTAGCAGATGGGTCATTTCTAATTTAACTCTTGTTTACTTTGAATATATGCAATCCAATATTTTATCTAATTTTAAATTATCCGTTGACCCATTCATTTACAACCAATTATAACTGTGTGACACCATAACAACCGTATAACTTGTTGTATGCACCAATATAAAATAGCACTGCACTTAAACCTCACTGTGTAGCCTATACAACAGTTGTGACGTAATGAAGCCTACTTGCATGGCATTTTCTTGTTACACAATAAATGGACCATGGGGTTATACAGCCATCTTGAATTGATGTTTAGGCTGTGAACCAGAGTCTAAACAGAAAACACATACAAAACAACCTACTTTCATAATTGTGTCACCAGGAATCAAAAGGAAAGGTCAATGAGATTTAATAAAACATTTAAATTAAGTAGTGTATCTGTAGGCCTACGGGATTTTAATTGATGTTGTGGCGGTGTAGGACGTTAATGTGCGTGTTTTTTTTTTAACCTAATGATAATTCAATAATAAAAAATATAACATGAAATCTACATTGAGTACGAGAAAAATATGCCAGGACAGGAGTACGCTAACCTCTTAAACATTGCCTGCCCTACTTACTTCACTTGCCTCCAAAGTTGCCAGTTTCATCAATTCACCCTCTGGACTCGGATAGATCCACACAACCGCGGACACGACCTTCTCTCTCTCAGCCTTGAAGAAAGCATAAAGACCGTACTAGGTAAACTCTTTTATATTTGAACAGAACGTATTAGTGAAAATCTTTCAAACATGTAGGATACAAACTCGGCGTGTAAATGTTGTTTTCCATGGCTTGAGTGTCTGACATAGGTGTCGGAGCGAAAGCATGATAAAGTTAGCTAGCTAAAGCTGAAACACATTAGCAAACCTTACGCCAAGGATTTAAAAAAGACATGCGTTGACGTTTACTAAACTTAACGCAAAGCTTTGTTTGCGAGATTTGTCATAACAGGTGCAAGTCATATTTTTTGGCCATGACAAAGAGATAAAGTGTAGCACACTGTTGCTTTATAATGCTATCTAGCAGCTAACGTTAGCTTCGCCACGAGCTAGCAAAGTGTCACATTGACCTTTGCTGGCTGCTGGTAATTGTTTAGCCCTAATAAACTAGTAGTTGACTAAAACATGTTAATGTGCTTAACAGCGAAATTGCAGTCATTTTTTCTGTGACTGCAAGGTCAAATGTAAGGCTGCGATTTATTATTAATATAAAAAAAACTATTTTGGTTATTTTTCTCAATCATTGGACAGCACAATTTCCTAAATCCAAGGTAAGAGTAAAAATATTTTTTTGTTTGCAATTTTGGATATCTTAAATATTATGTTATTTGTTTGTTTTACATGTTTTATCCTGCTTAAGCATGAAAAAGCACCAGCAAACAGATTGAGGCATGCAGATTATATTTTACACTTTATTGTAATGGTTGTCTTCCTCAAAGGTAATATCATCGGAACTTTTCAGTTGAAGGCCTTATAAAGTTGCTCTGATAATATCAAAAATAAGAAATTCTGGTGCTCTTGTAAAATGAGGCCTTTTGTTGATTATGCAAACCTTAACACTAACATGTTTTCAATTTTCTTATAGGTTGCGTGAGAAGCATGGCAGACCAGGAAGGGTCTAAATACAGTCCTAGGAGAGGTGCTGCTAGTTTTCAGTCTCTGTCAGACTTTGAGCCAAGCCCGCACGCTCGCCGTCTTCGGCTCCGCCTCACAGATGATGTGCCTGACTATAGTGGTGCTACTCGGCTGAGGTAAAACAAAAGGATGGTAGTGTTGTATTGCGGTTACAGGGACACTAGACTAGGCAAGGTGAATTTTATTTTTTATAACGCAGTGCATACCCAAGGGAAAACACAAAGGAAAGAACAAGAAGAGAGAAAGAAGGTGGAGAAGAATATTAATTAGTATGATGTTACTTTTAATAATAATGATTGCACTAATTATCAACGCCGTTCTCAACAAGAGTCAAATAACAACCACCTTATCGCTGAATGTCATTTTCGGAGTAGAAGATTTGACTTTTTATACAGGTTCTTCCTAGTCTAAAGATGGGCAGAAATTGTTCAGGCCATGTATAATATTAACCATGTCTTTAAACATGACAGATTCACTGTAAGTCTTCTCACTCTTGCATTTGGCTTCACTAATCCATTTGCATCTGTTGCATTCTTAAGCGCAGGCCTCCTCAATAAAACCAAGCTGTAACTGGTCCTTTGTCATCAGCAAATAGGCCTTTTGTTTTGCCACAGCTGCTTGTTACTGATGTTTCAGAACGGGTTGGTGAGGAGCCTGCTGGCGTGTGTCCAGTTTAAATTGGATGTAGTCACTGTCAGTTACTGAAGCTCATTAAGAGTTAACCCATACTTTCAGGACAGAGGACAACCCACTGGCTCATTTGGTTTTGACAAATGTCAAGTATTTGGTTTGGATCTTCCTCAATACTTTGTTGCCTTAGTCATCCCCTCTTTTTTGTCTCTATCTGTCAATTAAAACTCTACCTTTTTAATTGCAAACTGAAATAACATCAGAAACTTCTTTGAGGTTTTTCAGCTGAAAACTCAAATGTAATTGAAGTGGTTTGATCTCATTTGTGAGGGATTTCTTCACACTTCTACTGAAACATGAAGGTAGATAAAATGATTTAATAGGCACTGGTGGGCCTTGTAATACCTCAACCGCCCCTCCCTGCTTAGCACAATCATCTGGAATGTTTTTGCACTGAGAGGAAAGCATAGTCAAATTGTGTTCATAATTACAATTGCTACTAATATAATGCAAAACGGGGGTGATGGAAAACTCAAATTACTGACAGCCACATTTGATTTGACATGCTATTTTAACCGTGAATGTTCATTGACATCCATCCAGACATAATGAGGGAGCTGCCTCAGTTTAAAATGTTTAATATGGTCATTGTATTTGTAACCTCTTAGGGAACATCTGCAAGCTTCTGGAAACCATGATCGAGATAAAGAAGCTTTACTTCTTGAAGGAGGCGACAGACCAAGACTGGAGAAGGCTGCCATCCTAAAACCCAGCGATAAACTTGATCTTAGCAAAATCCTGTTGGATGATGAGGTAATGTCAGCGTTTCACTCTACTTATTGAAAATGGTAAGTGCATTAAGATATTGTCAAGGATTTCACCTAGTTATTTGATCACAAAAGATGAGATGTCAGCCCTAGCTGAAGCTTTCGTGGTTAGTAAACATTTGAAACCTTATCTTCTTATTATAACTTTGATTCTACACTGACCATCTGAAATGATGTTGGAATACATTACGGTATAAAGCAATAATTGAGAAAATGCAAATCAAATTGAAATCTCAACATCTGTTCATCATATACCAGCCAACTGGAGGGGTTCAACACCATCTGCAGCAACCTTGTCACTCTGGCTATGACCAATAGAATCTTACTTATTAATTTATTTTGATTGAACCTTTATTTAGTCGCACACATAAGTTATCAACATATAAGTTAATGACATACCGGTCATTCAATAAAGAGACAACAATAGAGCATGTCATAAAAAGCATAAAAGTAAGAAGTGCACAAGGACCAAATTAGTTGTCAGATTTGAAATACTTTGTACAAGAGCAAACCCCAACATGTTCTAACAACACTGCAGTATGCCTTCCTAAATGTCTACAGAAGTAGGTTCAAGGTTGACAAAAGGATTAAAAAAAAGATCCCTATTTATACTAGAATTATTTTCTTTTCCTCAGGACGAAGACTCTGATGGGGACACGATTGTCCTCTCTCTTCCCGGTATGTCACCTGCTGAAAGCATACACTCGGATGAAGAGCTCCTCCTGGATCAGATCGTGGACTTCAGGATTCCGGACATGAGCTTAAAGACTGAAGGTTTAGCAGTCGTCAGGATTTCAGTATATAAATGTAGTCAGGATTTTCCCTAAATCATTGCAGTAATCATGACTGTTTGCCGGAGCCCCTGCAGCTAGTTCAGAATGCTGAAACCCATCTGGTGTTCAGTCTCTCCATGTTCTCCCACACCACTCTGTTCTTTTCAAAATTGAAAACAAAACTGTATTTTGTGAGAATACCAGGCTAGTGATTGAAATTAAAGCCCTCAATGAATAATGAAATATCAATCTGAGAGATGACACCAAATGAATCCATTTGGTTGACTCTTTGACAAAAGTACAATTACGGTTTCTGTGACTACATTTTAGTAAGTGTATGTAAGTATATGACTCAGGGTCTGCTTCATTCTTAATGCATTGGGCCTCAGGGGAAAAAACATGTTGATGCAGAAGGCTTTTGTGCTTAGATGGAGGTGGATGGAGAGTAAATATGGAAAAACACTTTCTGACTTGTTTGTGATTAAAAGAAAAGTATAACAATAAAAATAGTCAGTCAAACTACTAACAGATACAGTGCAGCAGTAGCAAATGAAATGTGAGCACTACTTATCACTCATATTTGAAAAAGTTTTCAGAACAGCACAGACATGTTTATGTCAAATTCATTCTCTCTCTGAATAATACAGCTGTGCTTTTTGTTTTGTTTTTATATTTCTTCCAGTCTGGCGAACTGACTGGCACAAGAATCACATGGCAGTAATAAGTAGCGAGAAGTTTGACAGCCTCCTGAAGATGTGTCCTGATTTCCATGGTTGCAAGAGCCACATGGCAGCATTTGTGTTGACAAGAAGTAAGCACTTTAGTTATGTTAATGGGCTACTTTACTTTTCTTTAGTTTAACTAATTTGATAAAAATGCTTTTTTATATATATATACGATATATATATATATATACAGTATCTCACAAAAGTGAGTACACCCAGGGGCGCCCTTAGCTCAGTTGGTAGGGCGTCCCCCCATGGGCCTCGGCCAGCAGCACACCCGGATTCGATTCCAGCCCGCGGTCGTTCTCTGCATGTCACTCCCCTCTCTGCTCCATTTCAACTCTCTCTACACTGTCAATAAAGCATAAAAATGCAAAAAATATCTAAAGAAATGACACTTTGATACAATGTGAAGTAGTCAGTGTACAGCTAGTATAACAGTGTTAATTTACTGTTCCCTCAAATTAACTTGAAACACAGCCATTAATGTTTAAAGTGCTGGCAACAAAAGTGAGTACACCCCTAAGTGAAAATGTACAAATTGCGCCCAAAGGGTCAATATTTTGTGTGGCCACCATTATTTTCCAGCACTGCCTTAACCCTCTTGGGCATGGAGTTCACCAGAGCTTCACAGGTTGCAACTGGAATCCTCTTCCACTCATTCATGACATCACAGAGCTGGTGGATATTAGAGACCTTGCACTCCTCCACCTCCTGTTTGAGGATGCCCCAAAGATGCTCAATATGGTTTCAGTCTGGAGACATGCTTGGCCAGTCCATCACCTTTACCCTCAGCTTCTGTAGAAAGGCAGTGGTCATCTTGGAGGTGTGTTTAGGGTCGTTATCATGTTGAAATACTGCCCCGCAGCCCAGTTTACGAAGGTTGAGTGCACTTTCTCAGGGTCATATCCAGAGGTTGGCTTTGGAAAATAGACCTATGAATACTGCCAGCATTGCTGCAGGTCTTGAAGGGGTAGGGGGTCAACCTGTCAGTGCTCAGACCATACGCCGCACTCTGCATCATACTGGTCTTCTTGGCTGTTGTCCCAGAAGGAAGCCTCTTCTAAAGATGATGCAAAAGAAAGCCCGCAAACAGTTTGCTGAAGACAAGCAGACCACGGACATGGATTACTGCAACCATGTCCTGTGGTCTGATGAGACCAAGATAAACGTATTTGGTTCAGATGGCGTCAAGTGTATGGGGCGGCAACCAGGTGAGGAGTACAAAGAAACGTGTCAAGCATGGTGGTTGGAGTGTCAAGGCCTGGGGCTAAATTAGTGCTGCCAGCACTGGGGAACTACAGTTCACTGAATGCCAACATGTACTGTGCCATATTGAAGCAGAGCATGATCTCCTCCCTTCCTAAACCGGGCCGCAGGGCAGTATTGCAACATGATAACGACCCCAAACACACCTCCAAACGACCACTGCCTTGCTAAAAAAGCTGAGGGTAAAGGTGATGGACTGGCCAAGCATGTCTCCAGACCTAAACCCTATTGAGCATCTTTGGGGCATCCTCAAACGGAAGGTGGGAGAGCGTAAGGTTTCTAATATCCACCAGCTCTGTGTAGTCATGAATGAGTGGAAGAGGATTCCAGTGGTTAACCTGTGAAGCTCTGGTGAACTCCATGCCCAAGAGGGTTAAGGCAGTGCTGGAAAAATATAGTGGCCACTAGGGCTGGGCGATATATCGAATATATTCGATGTATCGCGAGATGTGCTCCAGGGGATGTATAAAATTACCCTATCGCGACCATCGAATACAAATTGGCATGTAATGTGTTTTTTTTAGCCGCCGCCGCCGCCACTGGCAAACTCGCTGGTGTTAGCTTCTCTCGCTCTTTCCTGTGGCTCTCTGCCTCAGACTACATGCATTGGCAACTCACTCACCCCTCCCAACCAGAGTCTCCTGGGCGCGCACCTGTGACGTAGTCTGTGCCTTGTGAGTGTTTACTTTAATCGCCATGTGAAAACAACGACGAGAGGGGGAGAAAAAAAGACGAGGGCTCTGATGCTCTTATGACAGCTGAACGAGCGGGTGGAGGGGGCGCGAAAGACGGCGATGGTGGCTGTCGTTCATAGCATGGACCTTTTTTGTAGACGGGCGCTTGACAGCATAAGCGGCCGCTGTACAGAGAACGAGCGCCGGGGGAGTTTTTGGTCCAACGTCACAACAAACACGGCATCCCATTTATTACGGGCAGCCTCTTATAATAGGTCCATGTCAGCACCAAGGGAGGTGCACACCGTTTATTAACTAAAAGTCTATGTAAAGTAGGCTACATTTGCGAGTATTTTTTATAAAATAAAACAGTGTTTTAGTGATAATGCAGGAGGGCTAGATCAATAGGTATGAATAGCATCCAGGAATGGTGCATCGGTTAGAATGCAAGGAATGATGATGATGATACTTTGCTTTCTTTGGACTATAGGCTATTATTCTCAGCCGTATTTATTTAAATCCTCTGATTGTCTTCCGGTTTTATTCTCATGAACTCAATACAGGAGAATTAAACAATACGGCAGGTAACAGAGGGACGATGAGCCACCTGCTGTTTGCGCTCGCATGAATCTCTCTCGGACTTACAGGCAGAAAACGAAACTTAACTTACACTAAAGAGCAACTGCTCTTAAAGCGACAGTAACCATTATACATGTCAGAGCCTTTTATACACATAGACTACTATTATGGATCAAAACCGGTTCTGCATTTAAAGTGTGGCTGCTATCTTCAGGGGGTTAGTGGTGATAAATAAAATAATGCTGATCCATTGTATGGGAGTGGAAGGATGTGGAATAATCAATACAGTGTGCAAACTCTTTGCCATGTGCAAGTTTCAAATTGTTCCAATAGAAAGCACTAAAGAATATAAACATGTTTCATATAGCCTAATGCATTGTTAGTGCAGACACATTTTGCAGGGACTATTTAAATCATATTACTGGTGTGATGTTATGCAAAACATTAATTTAATTGAGCATTCAGGATGTGCTCTAGAGGAGATTTGAAATATATCGAGATATATATCGTGTATCGAGATATAGTAAAAAAATATCGAGATATTGATTTTTGCCCATATCGCCCAGCCCTAGTGGCCACACAAAATATTAACACTTTGGGCCCAATTTGGACATTTTCACTTAGGGGTGTACTCACTTTTGTTGCCGGCACTTTAGACATTAATGGCTGTGTGTCGAGTTATTTTGAGGGGACAGTAAATTTACAGTTATGCAAGCTGTACACTGACTACTTTACATTGTATCAAAGTGTCATTTCTTCAGTGTTGTCCCATGAAAAGATATACCGTATTTTCCGCACTATAAGCCGCACTGGACTATAAGCCGCAGGTGTTATAATGTTTAACTAGAACTGCAAGCAGTTGTGGACGGGGGCCAAGCCGTCCACGCGACTCGGGATCGGGCGTCGTCGTCCGCCGCGCCGGCCCCTCGCTTCACGGAATCCGGGGATGTGAAGTTTTTGAATGTGGGATGTTCGGTTTGGGAGATATAGACCAAAAGGCGAAAAAATGGCAGAGGAAGATGCTCAAGTTTGTTTTTGGCGCCCCCTTTTGGAGCAATTTAAGGAAAAAGTAGAACCAACCATAGGACAAACATGTGTGAAGTTTGGTGTCAATAGGATGAATCGTTTTGGATTTAGGAGCAGTTTAGTACAAGGTAGCTAATGTGCAAATCTTTAAAGCGCTACCGTTTGGTCTTCCGACGGTCGTAGAGAAATTATTTAGTCAACTTTTGTTCGTGGGAGTCCATAGAGCATAATGCTTTTGGTTTCGTCCAAATCGGGAAAACTGTAGGAGGTGTGTGTTTTGGTGACTGACACAGTTTTTGCGATGTAGTGAAAAAAAATCCCATACGCAAATGGGCGTGGCCTATCTCAAAAGATGCAGCTGTCTTGTGGGCATCTGTGGATGTAAAGTTTTTGACTGTCAGACTTGGTGTGGAAGTTATAGCCCCAAACGCGTTTTATTTGCGTTTTGTGGTTTTGGCGCCCCCTATGGATGACATTCGCAAAACTGCGTTTTTGAATGTGCGATGTTTGGTTGCGGAGTTATGAGCAAAAGCAAATTGTCTACCTCTCCACTTTTTTGAATTTTCCCGCCAAATAGTTCGAAACAGGAAGTAAAAGTGCAAAATTAATTTGTTTAATAAGTCCGGCATACATAGGAATTTCTTACCCAGATTTCTTTTGTAGGCTCAGGTATGCCTCATGATAGTCTCCCTTGAGTTTCAAGAAAATCCCTTTTTATTTTATTTTTTTTAGGTATTTGCGCGAATCTTTAAAGCGCTACCGTTTGGTCTTCCGATGGTCGTAGAACAATTCTTTATATAACTTTTGCTCGTGGGAGTCGGTAGAGCATAATGCTTTTGGTTTCGTCCGAATCGGACGAAAACTGTAGGAGGAGTATGTTTTGGTGACTGACACAGTTTTTGCGATGTAGCGAAAAATGTATATATACGCAAATGGGCGCGGCCTATCTCATGCAGCTGACTTGTGGGCATCTGTGGATATGAAGTTTTTGACTGTCGGACTTTCGGTGCGGGAGTTATAGCCCCAAACGCGTTTTCCTTTGTTGTAGCGCCACCTAGTGGCCGGCATGTCTGAATTTTTTCGTCTGCGTACCAGGCACGGACCTGGATAAGCCCGACAAGTGGCATGTCCAAACACTTTACGGTTTGGGCTGCAGCACCACTTCTGCGCGACTCCAAATAATAATAATAATTCCTACTAAATCAATAGGGTTCCCTGCCCAGCAGGGCTATGGAACCGCGTTGCTCTGCAAAACGCGGTCCCAGGCCCTACTCGGGCTTGGCCCCCTAATTACCATATGTAAGAGTTTGTGCGCAGAGGGGATTGTCGGGAAAGAGATGGCTGCTTGAGGAAGCTCCCATTTATTAACATTTCAACAAACAAGTTGCATATTTGCATAATGTATCCAAGTGTTACCATTTAGTGCAATAGTAGCTACTAGGGATGGGCACGAGTGTTTTCGCTACTCGTGTGATCGCTTGCATTCCTCGAGGATCAATCGATTCCTCATTAAACTTTTTTCTATTTTTAGAACGCAACGCATCTGTCTGCAGAACAACAGTTCACCGCAATAAAGCGCTCAATGCTTATTGTCAAACAGTCACAGTTGCCATATAATATTAAGGATTTATTTCCACAAGTTTAAAACACATTTTCCTCACTGAAAGTAATTAAATAGACGGGCCACAATTTAAACCGATCGAGTAGGTCTGCGGTGCGGAGAAAAAAAGCATGGCCTAAAAAAAATAGCCTAAGTCACCATTTAAAATAAGAAGGGCAGCAAATAATATAAAATGATTGTCCTACAATTTAAATACTTATAAATAACTCACCAAAGCAGATAGTTGTATATCCAACCGCGTAATGCTCACTTCGTGTCCGTGAATAATTACCGCGACTAATTCCTCATTAACGGAACGTTACACCGGTTGGTTTTTGAATCTTATCCCCATATTCCCTATTGAAGGCTTCTTAACTGTTGTTGGCTTGGAGCGAATGTGCCTGAAGTAAGCCTTGCTTCTTCTTTACTTTTCGTTCCAAGCGGAGAGCACTTTGCAGGCTCACCTGGAGTTTACTCATTACTAATTGAGAGTAACGGGTGTCATCTCCCCTTTTTATAAACGTAACTTTATCATCTGCTTTGAAATAATTGGACAGTTATATTCCTGAACATGTTCTGGAGGAAGGAGAGACCGTGTTCAGCTCCACGGTGCCGTGAAGAACACAGGCTGCGCTGCGGTGGCACGCAGTTATTTGCAGTTGCTGTTTGACACAACGCTCAGTTTATTGCACTTGCATCAAAATATTTAATTTTGTTAAACTTTATTTTATCCGTTTTGTGCTGTTTTGTACACGTATATAACATTTTAAAATAGGGGTGGCCGCGGCCCGCCAGCCTAAAGGCTACAGTCACTAAAAAAATAAACGATTTTCCTCATCCACCAATCAAGTTCATTTGAAACGAGGAGTACTCTATTATTAACGCCCATCCCTAGTAGCTACAGAACATATACTGTGCTGTGTAATAACAGGGTTGAAAAATGGGGGGAAAGTCGCGGCTTATAGTCCGAAAATTACGGTAATGAAATATTTGAAGAAATGTGAGGAGTGTGCTGACTTTTGTGAGAAACTGTATATATACTTAAAGAGAAATTGATGATAATTTTCTGTAAAGGTTTGAACTTAATAAACTGGACATAAAGTGACAATGATCTTTGTGGTAGGTGTTTACAAACGTTTAAACTGTTGTTTACTCCAAGTGTTTTGCCTTTATAATTACTCAACGAAGCCTGTATGATTGAGTATGACCTGCAAATCCTTTCAGCCACATGCTATGGTTTGAATGTAGACTGATGAGGAAGGCAAATCAATGGCATTTCACTCTAGCTAACATCAAGGTATTTTATATCCAGGTTTTTAAAATGTATTGTTATATCTCTGCCGTTCTGGCTCAGTTTATATTTACTACAGCTGAAGTTAGTAATAGGTTGAAAATGGTCTGATTTCCTCCATAGAAGTGTTGGATACAGCAGGTCGTCTATGTGAGGATTACAAGGTGGTGGCATTGGGAGCTGGCCGTTCGAGCTGCAGCAAGTGGCTTTGCTACAACGGGACAATGGTCCATGACAGCCACGCAATCGTCATCGCCAGACGGGCTCTCCGAAGGTAAAACAAGGGGCGAAGAACAACCTCATGCATATCCCAAATGTCCATTTTCACAATTTACAAAATGTTCAGTTTAAATACATATATTAAAACATGAATACATATTTCCTTTTCCTAATTGATACAATGATGAATTCACGACTAGTCTGTTCATTACTTGTTAGCACTGGCAGCGTGGATCAGCTCGCTCACTCTTTCCTACCATTGATGGTGCTTCTGTTGCATTCAAAGTGCCGGTGTGTTTCAAAGTGAGAATGATATTTCCTGGCTTGTGTTCAGGTTTCTGTATAAACAGCTCTTGCTGTTCTTTGAAGCTGATCCAAAGGCCAAGGAGAACTGCATTTTCGAGAGTAGTGCAGACAGCCACCAGCTTCAGCTCAAACCCCAGATCAGTCTGCATCTCTACACCAATCAGTGTCCTGAGGGAGCAGCAAAGAACTTCTACTTCAAGTACGGCAGTCTGTTATTACCTCCCTTGAGGGTTTCTTCAACCATATTTATCCTGTGTGCTTTGTTTAAAGCAATATTTTGCACTGTGTACGTGAAATGCCTCTGCATGATGAAATTATGGATTTCATTCCTGTCTAGGGGCAATGCAAACAGCACTTGGTTATCTCTGAAGCTGCAATATCACGCCAAGGGGCTGCTGGTCCCTGTAGCCTACCTTGACCCGAGTCTCTGGGGCGCCAGAGTCTGTTGCATGTCTGGTAGTGACAAGTTGTGCCGCTGGACTGTCACAGGAGTTCAGGGTGCATTACTGAGCCACTTCATCCAGCCACTCTACATCACCAGCATGGTGCTAGGTAAAGAGCCTCAAAACCATTCATTTAAATTTTTGGAAATATGCCCATTGACTGATATCTGTACACTAGATATGGAGCTGCAACCAGTAGCATGTGACTCTATGTAAAAAGGATTTTTCCTTTTTAATGCATTTGTATAGATGAAAATCTAACTGGATGTTTTATGAGAGTTAATGAGCTTTACAGGTGCTGGTAGGCAGATTTTTTGGCAAAGCAAGGCTTACTTTTCCCCTTCCCCATGTTTCCAGTCTTTCTGATAAGCTAAGGAAATTGGCTATTGGCTGTAGCTTCATAGGTTATAGGGATGGGCATGATTAATCATTGATCTTTAAGAATTTTGACAATCACTTGACCTTTTTATCAATCAGTCATTTTCATTTCATTTAACTTTTATTTATCCTCGAGAGACCAATTGAGGTGACTCTCATTTACAATGACGTCGAGTTCAATCAAAATCGATCGAAAAGAGGGTGTTTTGCGTAGTGTGAGTCCTGAAGCAATGCAATGAATTTCACCATGTGGCAGAAACAATGGTTGCGTTCCGAATCGCATACTTTCTACTATATAGTATGTACAAAAAAGATTTAGGATGTCCCGATTCTTGTGGCCAGATTTAGGATGGTTAGAATACCCGGATGGTCTACATCATGCGGCCAAGATTGTTAGTGTTGAAAAGTGCATCCTATTTGGGCGATTCTGACCCACAATCCAGTGCGCACGTGAAGTGACGTAACATCGACAAAGCCTATAGGTCCATGTTATGAAAACAAACAAGGATGCGACGGATATAAAAGCAAGAGGCAAGATCAAGGCGCAATGTTATGATGAAATAAGAGAGAAAAGTACGTCCCAATAGTATGCCTACTGCATCCTAACTAGATTATTTTTATCGTCAGATGTAGTATGTAGAATAGAAAAAAGAAAGAGTATGCGATTCGGAACGCAACCGACTGTATGGGCAGTAACGTACACATCTTACCAGCAGGTGGCGATACTTAGGTTCTAAGAATATAAATATGACAACTTGTTTTGTAAACCTTGCAAAAAGTTGAACCTAAACTGCTTTGTCTTAATTGTTGTTGTTTGACTAGAAGTTATTTAGAGTAAAAACACTTACATACAGTCTGTGGTAAAAACACTGTATTTTAAATCTTGGCAATAAAAATAATAAATATATTAAATCAATAGTTGATCGTTAATTTTCCGATCATCGATCAAGGACATTTCTTAAAACGCCCATCCCTAATAAATTGTACCGTATTTTCCGCACCATAAGCCGCACTGGACTATAAGCCGCAGGTGTTATAATGTTTAATTACCATATGTAAGAGTTTGTGCACAGAGGGGATTGTCGGGAAAGAGATGGCTGCTTGAGGAAGCTCCCATTTGTTAACATTTCAACGAACAAGTTGCATATTTGAATAACGTATTCAAGGGTTACCATTTAGAGCAATAGTAGCTACTAGGGATGGGCACGAGTGTTTTCACTACTCGTGTGATCGCTTGCATTCCTCGAGGATCAATCGATTCCTCGTTCAACTTTTTTCTAGTTTTAGAACGCAAGGCATCTGTCTGCAGAATAACGGTTCACCGCAATAAAGCGCTCAATGCTTATTGTCAAACAGTCACAGTTGCCATATGATATTAAGGATTTTTTTCCACAAGTTTAAAACACATTTTCCTCACTGAAAGTAATTAAATAGACGGGCCACAATTTAAACCGATCGAGTAGGTCTGCAATGGGGAGAAAAAAAGCATGGGCTGTAGTTGTAACAAAAATAAATAGCCTAAGTCACCATTTAAAATAAGAAGGGCAGCAAATAAAATGATTGTCCCACAATTTAAATACTTATAAATAACTCACCAAAGCAGATAGTTGTATATCCAACCGCGTAATGCTCACTCCGTGTCCGTGAATAATTACCGCGACTAATTCCTCATTAACGGAACGTTACACCGGCCGGTTTTTGAATCTCATCCCCATATTCCCTATTGAAGGCTTCTTAACTGTTGTTGGCTCGGAGCGAATGTGCCTGAAGTAAGCCTGGCTTCTTCTTTACTTTTCGTTCCAAGCGGAGAGCACTTTGCAGGTTCACCTGGAGTCTACTCATTACTAACTGAGAGTAACAGGTGTCATCTCCCCTTTTTATAAACGTAACTTTATCATCTGCTTTGAAATAATTGGACAGTTATATTCCTGAACATGTTCTGGAGGAAGGAGAGACCGTGTTCAGCTCTGCGGTGCCGTGAAGAACACAGGCTGCGCTGCGGTGGCACGGAGGTGGCAGTTATTTGCAGTTGCTGTTTGACACAACGCTCAGTTTATTGCACTTGCATCAAAATATTTAATTTTGTTAAACTTTATTTTATCCGTTTTGTGCCGTTTTGTACACGTATATAACATTTTAAAATGGGGCGGCCGCGGCCCGCCAGCCTAAAGGCTACAGTCACTAAAAAAAACAAAAAACTATTTTCCTCATCCACCAATCGAGTTCATTTGAAACGAGGAGTACTCGATTACTAACGCCCATCCCTAGTAGCTACAGAACATATATTGTGCTGTGTAATAACAGCAGTGCTAATTTCGTAGACTAAGACTATGACGAAAAATATTCGTCTACGAACCTTTTTCACGGACGTAAACTAAATAAAAACTAAATAAAAAGGCAGATGTGATGACGAAGACTGAGACTAATTCAACTGACACTATAGTCTACGAATAGGAACTAGACGAAACTGTTAGGGCGGGACGAATGGAGAAGAGATCCAATCAGAACTACTCTTTTTGTGGGACAAGTTGGGAAGAAATCCAATCAGTGCAAAGCAGCGAATGCAACCCTGTGTCGGTGAAAATCGACGGGAGACCGCGCAGGTGTGAGCGGGTGGAGTGAGCCGCTGTGCTGAAAAACTCTGCGGTATGATGGACAAAAATGATAGTCAGGGATATCCTGCCCGTTAACGATGTCTAGGGGAACGGCTAAGTTCCGCGATCTGTTTGTAGTAGGCTCTGTCTCGAGTTTGAATACACAGAGCCATGTGAAACTGCCGCCTCCGTCCGTTAGTTTCAGTTTTTAAGTTACAATCAACTCCGACGCATGGACAGCATTCAATTAAAACCTCTAATTGTATTATCTAAAAGGCTTTGATGCAAAAGAAGTCCGAACACACACAGCGGCAGCAGTGTTGCTTAAAGGAAGGCGCAGTTGCTCAAATTTATCAGCACCTCAACTGCGTGCTGCTGCTGCTGCCCAGGGGCGGCCTTAACGATCTCGGGGCCCGTTTCAAGACCTAGTGTGGGGCCCCCCATTTTTTTTAAATATTTTCTTTATTTTATTTTTTTTATAAATAATGCTTGTGCATGCTCCCCGCAAAAAGAAAAAAGATTGTGGAATCCAGTTGGTTCATAGACAGATCATGAGATAATGGGCCCCCGGGCACAGGCTCTTAAAGCCCCCCGTCCCCCCTATCAGGTACACTGATTTTATGTGAGATTATTACTAATGAAATAGAATACATGTTTTGTATTACAACCATTCAATCTGTGTCTGTATTGCATATTCAAACCTTAATACCGTTCAATGAAGAAAAACACTTAGTCGACAAAGTCCGCTGTAGATTTAGTCAAACTAAAATCTGCTTATATTTAGTAGACTAGACTAGACTAAGACTAATATATGTTAGATGACTAGAATAGGACTAAGACTAAATGGTGTGATATTCAAAAGACTAAGACTAAATCAGAATTTGCTGCCAAAATTAACACTGAATAACAGGGTCGAAAAATGGGGAAAAAGTTGCGGCTTATAGTCCGAAAATTACGGTATTCAGACATGAAACAGAAATAAATTAACAAAAGAAGGTGATTAGCATATTTCTCAAAATGTCACACCATTCCTTGATTTTTGTATTGAAGTCACAATAAAACAATAATAAAAATAAAAAGTTTAAGGTAGTGTGCACAGGAAAACATTTTTGGTAAAATTTCCATTAAATAGTGAGATGTTTTTCAAATGAGCAAACTGAAGCTGTTGAGGTGACATTATATGATGTGTACCTGCTGTAACCTGCTATAACGGAAAGGATCACAGAAAATCTGTGTGTAATGTTACATGGATTCACGTCTGTCGTTTGTTTGTTAATGTTTGAAATATTTCGAAGCAAATTGAGATTATGTTTATTCAGGGGGCCAGAAGCACTTCAATGAGGAAGTGTCTGATATCACCAACAAACGCCTTGCTGACGGATTACAGGATTTCCTGCCGCCATTTTACAAAAAACACGACATCTTCTTTGTCTGTGGGGATTATGTGGGGCCGGTCGGGACGTCCTCGCGCCATGATGATCTCAGCATCAACTGGTGCCTCGGAGACAAGGACATTGAAGTTCTGGACAGCTGCAAGGGCTTCATCATTGATGGGTAAGATAGAGATGCATATACGAAATCCATCTCCTGCACACATTTTCTTTAAAAAGGGAGAAAATGTGCTGTAACTTTACCCTGCAAAAACAACCTGGGAATAGTATGGTGCCCTGTACTCCTCGTGACTTAACTACAGTTTACATCATTCACACCCCTGCAGCTAGTTCCAGAGATGGAGTAGAACTGCTGGCAGAGCCTGATGCAGTTTGCTTGTTTGACAGTCTCTGTGAGGCCTGGGGCTCCTGCCATTTCTTGGCTTTGGTGCTGCGGACAACTGCTAATGTCCAGTAGATAGTGTGACACAGACATGGCCCTTACTCCAGGCTGTTCTTTCCTTGAGCAGAGATTACAGCCCAAAATAGATTTGATCCTGCTCTGTGCTGACTGTGCTGCTGCATATTTTGGTTTTTGTCCTGCAATCTGAACCATCAGTTTTAGGCAACACCATAGTTTGAAGTTTCAGGATGAGCCCTGCTGGAAATTCTGAACAATACACCTTATGAAATACACTCGTGAAAATACATTTAAGGGCATAAATACAGGGTGTAAAGTGTGTAGGATGAGTTAAATAGAAATTTAAATGATAGCAACATACATTAGACTTCTTTAATTTAGTCAAGTAGAATTACCATGCCGATAGTTTGCTTCTTTAAGCTAAGGTGAAGCAATTTATTGTTTCCTAAAAATCTATGTGTGCACCCAAATCTCTAAAATGATGCCAAGAGGAAAACATGAAATGTGGTTTGTATTAGTAATACAAAATGGAACTAAATCATGTCTATCTCAAATATATCTGCAAGGCAACACACTGAAACAACAAAGAAAAACAGTGCAGCATTCAAAACTCCCTAAAAACAGGCTTTGCAGATATTTTCTTTTTCATTGTTTGGCATTTGGGAAGGGGTGACACCCTTACCAGTTTACCGAACCAAATTAACTGGCTCCTTTCTTCACAAATAGGTTTTCTTGAATATTTGGTATTGGCATAATTGAAATGAACTAATTGGTAATGTCGGTAAATAATGTTACCAATACTGTGTTTATATGAAAAAACTTATAATGCTTTTTCTTTCCTTCTTTCTTATTTCCCAGCTCTCCATCTGTAAGTGGGCCTGGCTTCTCCAGCAGACTTTGCAAAAGAGCCCTGTACAGTTGTTTCCTCCGAGTTGCACAGCTGGGTGGGCATAGCTATCTGCTGGATCTTCCTACCTATCACAGCATCAAGGTGTGTGTGTGTGTGTGCGTGTGCGCGTGCGTGCTATAGATGATAACATGAAGGATTGGTGCTAAATCCTAGAACTGTGGTACTGTAACATCCAAGTGTGCTTTAGGGTGAATGTGTAGTGCATTGTGCAACTATTTAACACAGATGTGATTTCTTTTGTTGTTTTACAGGTGGAAGCAGTGGTCTACCAGACAGTGAAAGATTTGGTCAAACAGCAATTGCTTAACAACCATGCGGGTCCCTGGAGTTCAAAGAAGCTGGTGGACTGCTTTAGCACTTGAATGTTCCTCCCAGTAACAAGCCATGTTGTTTGCGTTCCTCTTGAGATTTAGTTTACTGTTGTTTTGTGAACTTCAATTATTTCCAGTACAGTAACTAGTTTTGATTTATGTATAATATTATTTTCAGTTTGTGTGGGTCTAAATAAACAAGACCTCGCTGTTATGTACCACAGTGAAGTAGTCCGTTTGAATGAGTATTGTAAACTGTTGTTTAGTAGCCAAAGGTTTATACTGAGAACTTTGTAGAACCAACCAAATAATGCAATCAGCCACTGGTATACAGAGGGTGTTATGAGCAGGTATCTTATAATTCTAAATCAGAATTAGAAATATTGATTAGAAATTAAGTACAATGATTGTTTTCATATACTGTTAAACGTCTTGGGAATAAAGTAATGCAGCATAGATGATCTGTCTCTACGATTAAACTGATCAACCCGAGGCATTGCCAGTGGTGTATTCAAAACCTATGGCGACTGTCACAATTAACACAACAAAGATGTCAGAATTTACAGAAACAAAATCATAGTCACGCTTAAAAATGGCCTTTTGATCTTGTAATGCGGTGTAGAATTAATATGTGTTATTAACCTGAACTTTACATTTTTTTCTGTCAGAAAACGGGGCAAAGAAAGAACAAAGGGAGACTTGCATCCTCTTTAATTTAAAATGTAATTATTTTTTTCATACAAACTGTGTGATACCATGGTTCATTGTCACCATGGCTCCACTCACCAGTTGCTTGGCAACCAACTCCTCCTTGGAACTGATGCAACTACTCATGTCTAAATAATTACAGGCTATTTACAATATTTAGCAAAAAACTAAAAAACATAATAGAACTGCATGCTAAAGTAATCTAATGAAGCTGGAATACAGTAGTGCTTCACAGTTGATTTTGGCACTAAACTGGATGGATTAAATATCTGTGGCTTGTACATGAGTACATTACGTGTTAAAGCTGCTGTTTAATTTGTAAAGCTTTTCATGACAGCTTCTTGGATTTGGATGCATGCAAATCCATAAATGTATTTTCTGTGTGCTGTTTTTATCTCTGTACTTCATTTCCGAGCAAGTGATTCCTCCAGCCAGGTGTCTGGTTCATTCCCCTCCGGGGCGGCAGAGCTCCTGTACCTGAGGGGCTTTTCGGGGCTCGAGGGAGAGCCAGGGAATGCACAAAAAGCTCTGCAAAGATATTTAAACATCTGTGAACAATTTGCAGGTGTAAAAAAACAGAAATGTTCTCTAAGATGGTGTGAGAATGCAAGCCTGGTAGCTTGGGGTTAAACTGAAATTGAGCTGTCAGATTGGTGAAGGAAACCTTTTCAGAAATAACAATTATGTCCTCTTAGCTGTGTGTTTCAACCTGCGTTAATTACAAAGGCTTCCTTGTGATCATTTAACGTCGCATTAATGCAGGCGGTGACCTTCACTGCGAATCCGGCTAGAATTTTTTTTTTAGAAATAAAAAACTGAAAAGCGTGGCGTGCATAATTATTCAGCCCCCCTGAGTCAATACGTTGTAGAACCACCTATCGCTGCAATAACAGCTGCAAGTCTGTCGGGGTATGTCTCCGCCAGCTTTGCCCATCTAGAGACTGATATTTTTGCCCATTCATCTTTGCAAAATAGCTCAAGCTTCAGATTCAGCATCAGATTGGATGGAGAGCATCTGTCAACAGCAATTTTCAAGTCTTTCCAGATATTGTCAATTGTATTGAGTTCTGGACTTTGACTGGGCCGTTCTAACATGACAATGCTTTGATTTGAACCACTCCATAGTAGATCTCGCTGTATGTTTAGGGCAGGGATTTTCAAAGTGCGAGAGAGTGAGCCCCCCCCCCCCCCTCGGAGAACAAATTTCAGCTGAGCCCCCCCCCCCCCCAAAAGAAAGTTCTCATTCCCTGTGTTTTGAAAGATATTTTAATTATTTTACATATTTTAAACATATTTTTGAAACAATCTAAACATCTCATGGTGCTGTGGTAAGCATGTTTTTTTCACCAAAATAGGTATTTTGCATGTAAAAGTAAATTTTCTTGCTGTCAACTTAATCAACTGTTGTGCCAAAGCAAATGTATTTACGTAGAAAAACTTCTATTATACGTGTTGATGAACTACCAACATATGAAAGCATGTGATGCTGATAACTGAAGATTAGCCTGAAATGCTAAGAGAGATAGTTTTTTCTCAAATTGTGGTGGTGTGGTAAAGTGAGCCACTGTCTCACTTTCCCCCACAATTAGGCACAAGTTAAAATTAGTCTTAAACCTATTTTAATGTAATATTACATGACATATGTTTTATTTTAATGTCATACACATTGTAGAAAAGCCATCATGCCAAGGAAATACACCAGGAAGACGACTTGGGGCAACCACACAGAAAGAGCACCTTCTCATCTTTCCCTGTAACCTTCAGGGCTGGAATGTAGAGTATACCTAGGGGGCAAAACCCCTTTTTTTTTAAAAAAAAAAACAGACATGGAGCGTTGTAAAAGGTTGTTCACCACAAATGATATCCAGGACCTTCAAGGATCCCAACCTGGGTGGACAACCTGGTCAACAAGCTGCTGGAAAGCTACAGGGGGCCGACATAGAGCAAATCAGAACCACTGTTTAAGCGAATGGGGGGTCGGCTAATGGGGAATTTTTTAAACTTATAGATATCATTATGAAACTTTGCAAGTTGATTACTGACATTAAAACAACAACTTTTTGTATTACAGTATTTTCCAAAAAGTTTGAATAGATATGAAAAATCATCAATATCTTACTAATGATGTGTACATATGCATATCTGCAAAGCCCCAAAATCTAGATGTTGGACAAAAGCAGAGTCAATTTGTTTTTAAATTTTTAAAACAAAACAAGTGTCCAACTGCCTGAAGCCTTTCCTAATCACAGTTCAAATTTGATCAATAACCCATAGAAAATGCATTTTTTACACTGTTTTTTCCAAGGGAATGTCTAGCCGTTTCCTAAAATACCAGCTAGAGACTCCAATAGGACACTTTTGGTCCATGGCACATGAAATGTAACTGTGTAAAAAATTCATTTTCTATGGGTTATTGATCAAATTTGAACTGTGATTAGGAAAGGCTTCAGGCAGTTGGACACTTGTTTTGTTTTCAAAATTTAAAAACAAATTGACTTTGTTTTCTTCCAACATCTAGATTTTGGGGCTTTGCAGATATGCAAATTTACGCATCATTAGTAAGATATTGATTATTTTTGATATTTATTTAAACATTTTGTTGAAGCTTTATCAAGAAAGCCAGATCTGGCTGGTGGTTTCAATTGGTTCTATCTAATATGGGCGCGCCAGAGCCCTTGGGTACTCTGGGGCGGACGTAACCGGATGACGACAGTGACGTGCATGCGACGTCGAAGCCGTGATAGTAAACATCAAAGATGGCTGCGGATATGTTGTGTGAGTTTGAGACTGCTTTGGCCTCGACTCTTCACGATTTGGAAGACGGCACTCAAATCTTTCATTAGCAAGTAAGTGGAATGATCTATTTTGCCGACCGACAACGGAAAACGTTTAATTTAACAGTTTAACAGCTGTTCGCTAAAAGAAAGGGGCTTACGTCGCCTTGTGCATCGCTCTGATTGGTTGTAGTGCTATCCAACTGCGTGCAGTGGCATTTGAAATGCACGAGTAGGAGCCGCCCCTTGAGTTGGAAATTACTATTGATCGTGGCCAGACCCTCTATCGTTCAAGATATCAGGGTCTGGATTTCCAGGCTATGAATCTGATGCACTTTGAGAGGAAAATTAAGAGGCTAAATCTGTGGAATTTTGTGTGAACAAATAATTTGGAGACACTGGGTCGGATGAATTTGAAGTTATTGAAGAAAGACACATGAATTTTCCATAAAAATATTAATTTAAAATAAAATATTATGCAGGGTCCTCTGGGTTGGGTAGATCTAATTCAATTATTAGGCTATTAACTATCTTGACCAAAAAATTGTATTCCTTTTTTTGTATGATAACTTACATTTGCTTAATATGATGTTAATATCAAAAACACAAACTAAATTTAATTTTATTTTTTCACATATTCATCCGCCCCCCCCCCTGCCATAATGCCCCACAGTTTGAAAACCACTGTTTTAGGGTATTTAACCTTCTGGAAGGTGAACCTCCACCCCAGTCTCAAGTCTTTTGCAGACTCTTAACATATTTTTCTGCCCTGTATTTGGCTCCATCCTTCTTCCCATCAACTCTGACCAGCTTCCCTGTACCTGCTGAAGAACAGGACTCTAACAGCATGATGCTGCCACCACCATGTTTCACGGTGGGGATGGTGTGTATAGGGTGATGTGCAGTGTTAGTTTTCTGCCACACATTGCACTTTGCGTTAAGGCCAAAAACTTAAATTTTGGTCTCATCTGACCATAGCACCTTCCTCCAACACTTGCCACAAGCCATGCGGGGGACACAGCATATTCAGATGAGACCAAACTTGAAGTTTTTGGCCTGAATGCAAAATGCAATGTGTGGCGGAAACTAACACTGCACATCACCCTACTATACACACCATCCTCACCGTGAAACATGGTGGTGTCAGCATCATGCTGTTGGGATGCTTTTCTTCAGCAGGGAAGAGGGAAGCTGTTTAGAGTTGATGGGAAGCTGGATGGAGCCAGATACAGGGCAGAAAACCTGTTAGTCTGCAAAAGACTTGAGACTGGGGTGGAGGTTCCCCTTCCAGAGGGACAACTAGCCTAAAAATACAGCCAGATCTACTATGGAATGGTTTAAATCAAAGCATAGTCATGTGTTCGAATGGTCCAGTCAAAGTCCAGACCTCAATACAATTGAGAATCTCTGGAAAGACTTGAAAATTGCTGTTCACAGACGCTCTTCATCCAATCTGATGCTAAATCTGAAGCTCAAGCTATTTTTGAAAGAAGAATGGGCAAAAATGTCAGTCTGTAGATGGGCAAAGCTGGTGAAGACATACCCCAAATAAATTTGCAGCTGTAATTGCAGCGATAGATGGTTCTACAAAGCATTGACTCAGGGGGCTGAATACTTTTGCACGCCACACTTTTCAGTTTTTTATTAATAAAAATTTTTTAAAACCATGTTTCATTTTCATTCCACTTCACAATTATGCGCCACTTTGTGTTGGTCTATCACATAAAATCCCAATGTACGTATGTGGTTATAACGTGACTAAATGTCGAAAATTTCAAGGGGTATGAATACTTTTGCAAGGCACTGTATATTTGTACCGAATACATTTTTATCTTTCAGTTTTAAATTATTCTTGTTTGTTTTATCATCATCCTTTTGGCCTATTAGGTGATGGCAAAATGTTAGCAATGTTGACAGATAGACCGATAGTTATGAATACAGTTTGGTGTATGTTTGTTTTCTCACCCAGGTTGGGTCTCTTGCAGGACGTGTCTCTCTGGCTGGAGTCGGAGGAAGCTGATGTGCTGTCTGTGGAGCTGGACTTGACCGAGTGGACTGATGGTACAGACAGCCTCTGAGTGTTGGACCTGGGTTTGGCTGTGACTCCAACTGAGGCTGAGTTGCTCCACTCTGGGTAAATACACCGGTAATGCACATTAGCTGCCTTTACCATCATTGATTATCAAAGTGACCAAAAAAACAAGACACTGATATTTGAGACACGAAAGCCTCTGTTGACGGTTGACATAGCCTACCAGAGTACTCATCAAGTCGAAAACGCCCAAAGCAGAGGTGAATCCTCCACTGTTTCCTAACGTTTTCCTTCATCAGACAGTGGAAGAGGAAGATGAAAAGTCCTGGAATATAAACATAATAGACAAAAGGTTATTATGAAACTTGTAGGACATGATTAGTTATTTGATGGCGTCTTTTAATGTTTACTTGAGTAAGGCTCTCCCACAAATATACAACGGAAGAAAAAAAGAGCTTTTGTTGCGTCACCTTCTGATAGAAAAGAAAGTATTATAAAAATGCCAGTAAAGGAAATGGTGAAACAGTTGCATCATTTGGTTTGATTTTTCTTTCTTTTGAGCTTGGACCACAAAAGCAGGATCCTCTTGAGGAAAACTGCATGAACAGTTAGCAAACGTTCACTCAATAAATAAACACAGCAACAAAGACAATTGGCCTCATTCAAGATTGAAAAAATTAATTGTTTGATTCACCAAACTCGTTGTTAAATTTGAACCGCTTCGAATTGATAAATGCCACCTGTTCATGGGGAGGTGTGCGCTCAAGATACTTTATCATTAGCATGAACAGCGTAACTGAATATAAGGCGACAGCACCTCTTTTGTGCTCCATTTATGGGAAAGTACCATAAGAAACAAACACATAAGAAATTAAGTAGAAGGCCTATTAGGTGATCCGAAACGGATATACAGTTATCAATACAAATGCAGTGTGATGATCGAAGCAAAGTTGTTTTTTGGATGACTTACATAAATAATATTTGCTTTAAGTTTACGTTTACTAGACGTATATTATCCGTAATGGCTTTTCGAAATAATCTCTTTACAACAACAAAAAGAAACAACCTTGCAGGGTGTTGAGTCCAGTGAAAAGGTAGAGTAGAACTATTCTGGCTGGTCCCCATGTGAAGAAGCCAACAGTCCATGTTAGTCCGAGGAGCAAGGTGAGACTGGCAACTCCTTTCAGGTCGTGCATCAGTCCGCTGCGGATCCCAGCCGGGCTGTTGACTCGCATGTGGCGAATCTGGATCAGAACCACCACAAAAACCTGCAAGACGTTTCAAAAGAAGGCTTAAACTCCTTCAATTATTAGGAAAAACAGAAATGGAATTAAAGGGAAGTATGCAGTTGCCCTCGGAAAGGAGATTTGATGAACAATATATCGTTATATGCCAGAGGATTTAAAATATAAATTTTTTCATCCAGTGGTAATACACAGCCTAAGCTCTGTAAACAGGCATGTTGACAGCTACGGTGGGCCCCCTTTGTATACATACCAGTTTACAGAACCTAGATTGTGTATTAACACCAGATGTGGTTTTCAGCCCAAACACAGTATGGACAGGTAGTGTTGTTTAATTAACAAGCTTTCTCCAGAATTGCTGACTCCACCTTTTAAATGTTGAGATTATTTACCCCGATGTTAAAGAGAAGGACCAGTACGGCATAGGCGACCACAGACACGTAAAATGTCACATCATCCTGGAGCCAACAGCTGAGGGAACAGTGATGGAGTGTAGAAGGGAATTAAAACGAGGGCAGGAGACCAGGGGTAGAGAGAGTGAGAAAGAGAAGAGACACAGTGATCATTGGCATGTAAACATTTTCTTGTGCTGGGCAATATTTAATCTAACATAGTAGTACTCACACTATGTCGTCCTTAAATTAATGACATTGTAGGAATTACTTTTCCCAAATACATTTGCGAAAAGAAACAGAGGAGTGAATCCATGATTTGATATCATGTCACATTACTTTAAGTTTGGCACTACTAAAACTAGTATGATCTCTTAGCTGAAAACATTTAACAGTAATGTTTTGCAAATTTTGACTTTTATTCAGGGAATCAAAAAAATCAAGTTATCTAAAAAATCAAGTTATTTAGACAAAAAGAGATGAAGCAAAAACTCACAAGTCATCAGAGTTGTCCAATGGCTCTAATCTAAGCTGAGCATCCGTGTAGAGGTGACTGCCGTAGGCCTCTCTGTTCACCAGGAGCACTAGCACGCAGATCACCAGAGGAATCCCTGCAGGGAAAATGAAACTGAGCCTCAAAAAAATTATGATGTAAAATAAGTTGGAATATTTAAATTTCGGTCAACAAAACTGACTTATTATATATATTTTATTAAAGAGGACCTATGATGCTTTTTGACTTTTATGACCTATAAACGTTGTTATGATGATTCATAGTCATGCTTAACCATACTAAATTATCAAATAATGACTTACATGCATTTCGACATATTCCCTGCTGACCGTCTGGGGTGTCTGTGCAGAGCACTAAACACTATTCTAGCCAGTCGAGAAGTCACGTCTTCAAAGCGGTCTACCCTTTCATAATTTGTGACGTCGCATAAAACTTTGTGACGTCTCCACGCGGATGTTTCCATGTATGGTAATGCTGTCACTTCCCTGTTCGCGTCTGCCTCGCGCCCTTATAGGTCCATGCTCGCGCTTCCCGCCACTGAAAGTGTTCCGGAAGGAAGGTAACCAATCACAACGGAGTGGGGTTTGCAGGAGGGGGGGGGGAGGGGAGCGGAGATGGCCGAAGCACAGGCGGAGGGAGCCGAAGCACACACACTCAAGTGTTGACAGGATGTGCTGGATCGCCAAAATAAGAGAAAGAGCTTCCCGAAAATCTACATAGTTTTTTGTGATGTGATTCGTGTCAGGTTGCTCTATAGCAGTGTAAAACAAGAAATTAAGACTAGAAAAGTAGCATGATAGGTCCTCTTTAAGAAGTGTATGAATTTGAAAGTAAGTCAGTCGAAACACCAACTCACCCCATCCCAGAGCACAGAACTTCAGGATATAAGAGGGCACGTAGACATTGAAGACTTTGACGAGTGCAAAATACATGTTAACAGCCTCCAATCCCATCCAGGTGAATGAGGCCAGCAGGAAGTAGTGCAGTGTGGATGCTGCAGCGACACACAGGCCGTATATTCCCCAGGAAGACAGCCACGAGTTGACCAGAAACACAAGGTTCAAGCCCAGGAGAGCCAGAGAGAGGTTGATGAGGATCTTTGAGGGGTAGTCCCGACGAAGCTTCCTGAGGCAAAAGGTAAGTTCTGCGTTTAAGCACAGTCATTGTATGACAAGTACAAAAACATTTATACAAAAGAAAAACTGGATGGAATCTCACTCGAAAGCTGTGTAAGTGAGAACCGTGACTCCTAAGAACAAGGATGACACTCCACAACCAACGTAGGTAATAATGGTCAGGATCTGATCATGAGCTGAGTCCACTGGAGCCCTGGAGACATCCTAGACACAAGCAAAGGCACAGGTTCATATGTTATTAATGTATTTCCCAATGTACCACAAATAACTGCTCCTATCCCAACTACCAAGTACAAACTAGCATTTAAACCTGCATCATTATACTTTAAGTGGAATACTCCCCTGAGCACACACGTGTGTGTCAATTAGAGCAAAGTTGGGCAACACAGCACAGTGTCAATTTCGGTAACGAGAGTTATAACTCCTTATTATTATTGTTCAATCAATGGATAGAATGAACCTTTGTATTTAATTATTGAAAGCAATTTACTCAAGTTTCTTCTGGATTTAAAAGTAATGTGTCAGGTATGTTTTTTTTTTGTTTTTTTGTCAAGCTTGACAGTAGCTTTTATATGTTAAGCTTTGAGCTCCCTCTGCTGGAAGAATCACAGTTGAACTATACTTCCTCTTGATTAGAACCCCTTTGCTCTTACTACTTCAATTATCACTGCAATTGCTACTGTGATTACCATCACCAAAACCTTTGAAGGTGCTGCAGTCACTCTGTCAAAGTGTTTTCCAAAAGCTTTCCTTTACCTAGTAAAACCACTAATGTTTCATTCAAATTTGAAATAGTTTTGACCCCAAAATAAGGGTAATTAGATAATTAAAACCTCCACGTAGTAACAACGTACAGTTTTTCATGATGGGGAAAAATACTTTTGTTATCATTTTAACCCCAAATTCCTTACGATTTTGAAGTTGTTTCTAATGACCGTAGATAACTTTTTATCCACAACAGTGTTTGAAATTTGACTTTCTTTGGGTCTTCTGCGGTCTACTCGGGTTTGAGATTGAATAGGAGATCTAGCAGTTTATACTGCAGTATGTTCAGGTGAACTTCAATGAGCCATTTCTAATACCCTTTTCCCACCAAAATAAGCGAGTTGGCGCAAGTTTTTAGAACGCAGATCGACGCTACTTTAGATAGACAATTGTCCCCATTCCCACTGCCGGCAGGCCCCCGCTCTGATCTCCAGCTGTGCAGTGAGGTGAACACAGAGAGAGACAGACAAGAGAGAGCTTTATTTTATAGTTTTGCTTTTTACAGTTACCATTACGCTACTAACCCGCTGTCTACGAGTGCCTGCAAGTTTTTTGAATGTTTAATTTTTACTCGGTGAGGTGTGTAACTTGTGACACCGTCACATTAAATCAATGTGTCATTCTGAATGTATGATAGAGGAAAAAGATGTAGTAGGCATTGTTGTATGATATGCTGTAATGAAACATGCAGATGTAGGCTAATGTCATTTGTCAGGGTTTTTCTTGCATATTAATTTGAGGCGGCCTCCAGAAATAACATTCTATAATCATTCCACTACTTCACCACATTTTCTTATGAACATGCAATGACTGTAGTTGTCCATCGTGGCGATGTTGCGGTGCCTGACATTATGTCCACATCCCTGAAATGAAGCAGAGGCAGAAATGATAAACTTCTCTTTCCATGATTTTGTCTAAGACATTTCCTCCTCTAAGAAGACGTCGCAATGCCCTGATACCTGAGCAGGTGAATATGGTTTTTTTGCATGTCTTAAATGGGTTGCCTAAATAAACGCTGCTTCCTATCAGTGTAGTTGTTTACAGTTTTGCATGTATGGCTCGTAAGATCAGTTATTACTAAATACGAGTTTGCGAAGAGGACAGTTGAATATTCAAGGCAGTTAATCAAGCCTATTGCTCTTAACATGTACCGTATGCCGTGATATACGCTTATATCACAGTAACGGGCCTTGTTCAGACCGACGCAACGCCCGACAAAAGTAATAACGCATGTTACAGACGAGATTCTGTTTATGTATCCCATCTGAAAGTTTTGCTGCTCAGCCCCAAGTAACAGACGGGGTCATTGGCAGAGAGAAGCAGAGCTCATGGAATGAAGAGGAGTCATGGCGAGGAATAGATTCAGCTGCAGTGTTATAAGATCTGTATCAAAGGAAAGCCAAATTTTACATGATTTTAACATCACCATTGTATTCATCTTCTCAGATCTAATTAAGAGCTTTTGACCCACAATGGCTTAAAAAATTCACCTGGTTCAGATATGAGGAAGGAGCTGCAGCTTGCTTTGTGGGGAAGCCATCCACTTTTTACTATAAGATATGATTGAAAACACTAGCACTATTCATTTCTTACCAGCATTTTTCATGTCTGTATATGAATGGATTCGTAATGCAGGTATTGTGTATGTATTTCTTTCTCTTGCTGCAAGGTGGCTATGGATGGAAGAGGCCTTTGACTCGAAGGAGTGCATGAGGACTGAGAAGGTCTTAAAATGTTCTGACTGGCTGTGAACTGTGTTCATAAAAACAAACTCCATACACTTTAATGTGGCCACATTTAGATTGATGTGACTTGTAAGGTCTTAATCTGTATCTTGTGAACTGTTTTAAAATCACAAACACACAAACAAACAACATTGTTGTTTAAAAGGGATAGTTCACATTTTGGAACAACTGTAAAAAAGTATATATATATTTTTAATGTATTGTATTTAACTTTTAAACATATAAATAAAGTATACTTACTGAAACTACACATTTTGCCATTTTTTTTAGCTATAAAATTAATTGATTAGCTTTAAGTATCTGAAATTGTGGTCAATGAGCATTAATTTAAACTGACTGAACAGCCTCATGGAAATTATATTGTACAATTGTTCATTTTATAAACTAAGTAAATTGTAAATTTTAAGTCATGATTTTAAGATGAGACAGATTGCACGTGTTCTTCCCTTTCCAGGCGGCTACCATTTTGAGCGCTGTGGTGATAAAGTCAGCTTAAAAAAGTCACTGACTATATTAAAGCTAAAACCCCAAACTATAAAAAAAGCATCTTTACTCTTTCTCTCTGTCTGTCTTTTTCTCTTTTCTTGCCAGTAGAGGTCTGCATAATAGCATAGGTTCACTGCCTGAGGTTAGTAAATCAATGAATCTATATCTAACATCTATTTATATAGCCCTTTAGAGCAACCAGCAGGTATCCAAAGTAAGTAAAAAATAATAACTATCAACAAACTGAGTAGTCCTCTCAGCTAGCTGACTGTCACGGATAAAACTTTTGTGGCTGGCAATTCCAAACTTTTTAACAGTTATGTATACAATGCATACCAGCAGAACTCCAAAGTGTGTAAGATGATCGCACAGGCACATTGTTAAGTCTGAGTTGCTGTTGGATTTTCTGCAGCCATAATCATCCCAGCCTCCGTTTCCATCTAGATGATGACAGACACTTAACGTCAATCTGTTCATATAGCATTTATAAAACATTGGAAGAGGAGTTATAATTCAAACCATGACCTACTGTTTTTATTGAAGTTCCAGTACACACACTGTACATCTTTGTAAAGCTTGAACAGAGGTGAAAATGAAATGCTTCTGTTAATAATACACCTTATCAGTAATTTATAACATTGGCAACAGTATCTGTAACATATTTATGTCCTGCAGGGGTTTTCCATATGTATAAAGGACAGTTATTCTTACTTTGTTGGGTGTAAGATGGTGGAGCGTTATTTTAACATCCTCCTCCAGGTCTTTGATTGGAGCGCTGGCATTGGTCACACTGGCTGAAACAACAAATGTGTTGAGGGTCTGCCCCTTATTGCTGCCCTGGAAATGATAAAAAAAAAATTCAAGTGTGAGAAATTAAATTTTTCTGACAGAAATGCATGTTTTCTCCTGATTCTTTAAAAATATGAATTTATACAAAGCAGTACCCTGAAAAGCATCGGGATGCCAAAGAACTGAAACGTAACTCTTGGAGGAAACTGGCTGTTCTGTGGAAAGCTGTGCTGCAGGGCAGACGGCAGCGAGAGGAAAGCCACTGTAATGTTCAAGGGCAACTTGTTGATGTAAATCTACAACATAAAGAAGCCAGCTTAGACTCTGGCTTTTATTAACAACAACATCGGAGTGATTTTCATATTCAGTGTAGACAAGAACTTGAATGTTAAAAGGTTAAAAAAAGTACAGATGAACTTACATTTAATTCGATTTAAAAATAAACAGATTGAGAACATTTGTTGATGGTTATATTTACTTACTTTGGATACCTGCTGGGTGCTGTAAAGGGCTATATAAATAAATGTTAATTGATTGATTTACTAACCTCAGGTGTTGAACCTATGCGGTCAGATGTTGCTCCGAAAGTCAAACTGGCAAACTCTCCAGGAACTATGTCCACCACTGAGATGGCAATGGACGGAGCAACCAGGGTGGAGTTGCACACGTAGCCCACCATCCTGTCTCCCACTGCCTCTGTGATGTTTAGGATGCTGTAGAAAGATAGGAAAACATAAATAATCATCCAGATTCCCCATGTTTGGAATTTTTTATTCAGTTTTCTAGCCTTACGTGTTAGTAAAAGGTAACAGGTTGCTGTTGGATTCCAGTATGTCTGATATGATGTTGATCAGAGCTTGGCCCACATGTGGTTTGATCACGCTGAGGTTTACAATATCCTTCAGCTTGTTGAGGACCGTGACCAGCTCATGGTAGCTGAGTGTGGAGTGGTTCCTCAGTAAACCCTGAATCATCGCCACTACGTCCAATGCATTCTCTAGAAATAAATGATACAACTTGTAAAGTAATGTTAACATTTAGAAGACAAAATCACACAGAGATGAATCAATTTTAGCAAATGATAAAGAAGGAAATCAAAGAAGTTAACCCATATGTAATAAGTGCTCCTTATTTCAGGAAACACTATTCGCCCACTACTGGCTCTGCATACATAAGTTTTTAGGTATTTTAAATGTATATATTATGAATTCTTGAATGTTTAACATATTATATACAATCATATATTTCAGATTGAACAATGTAATTATATGTTTAGAACTAAAAAATAAGATACATTTAAGAAGTGAAACAGACCAGCAGTGACTTTGATATGGTCCAGATCAGGGATGGTTTCCACCACTAGAAAACAGTATTCCAGGTCTGGGACATTCCAGTGGGTATTGAGGCCCATTTTACTGTCAGACAAACAGGTGGTGAGAGATGAAATGTTTTATTCATTGTCGATTCCCTTTTTTAAAGTTACAGTTTTTGTTCACCTGTAATACTGTTTGTGTGGTGAGCATTTGCTATGCCTTTTATTTTGCCATACAATGTACCATAACATAGATGTTAGACAGCTGAGAGGCTGTTGATCCTGGTAATCGGCTATCTATTGACATCCACTCATTACTAACACCGTTGATCTGATACATGAATTTACAGAACAGCCTCCTGCAGCTCATAGGCAACCATCAACAGGTCAGGTACACTCAGCGAGAGCCCTGCACACAGTGACACAGCCATGTAAATATATACCAACGGATGTAATCAATACCAATATAGGTCTGTATGTTGACAACCAGCTAGATACATGACTGTGTGATGAATTATCTGCAGGTCACTGGTTCACTGATAAGACGGTGGTAAGCATCTGTCAAGACAGGATACAGTTAACTTAGAGTTCTTAGGCGATAAAGTATAAATACATACATATAATTACATACTTGGACTTCAGCTGTAAATATGAAAAAAGTGACAAATATTTGATGTATATTTTGGCAATTTGTTGCTGCTTTGTTATTGGAAGCATTAAGGCAGTCAACAAAGAAGAGAAGGGTAATCTTGAAAAATACATTTGGTCAAAAGATCAATGATGAAATAAATTCCCTCTACATAATACAGTATTTCATTGCCATAAATGACACAATTTGCTGTCGATTCAGCAGGCAACCCTATGTCTTCTATAGGCCTGCAGCACACAGATATCGTTTTTTAGCAACTTTTTATTAAATAATTTTAATCGCTCAATCATTTGCTCAGAAAATTGCTTATTTGTCATGATAACAACAAGAGAAAAGCAGCAGTGAGTTATTTTAACCTGCTGAGCTTTGATACGTTTGTCTTATTTGGTTTTCTTCCACATTCATTCAAAAACATCCCAGTCAGGTATATTGTTGGATTTTTTGAGGCGGCTGTGGCGAAACAGGTCGATCGCGGGGTTGGTGGTTCGATCACCTGCCTCCCCGCCACATGTCGGAAGTTTCCCAAGACAATGAACCACAAATTGGTCCGATAGTTAGCCTGCTATTGGTGTATGAGTGTGCGTGAGTTGGAATGTTAACAGGTCTCCCTTGAAAAAGAGTCTCCGGTCTCAATGGGATTACCTGTATAAATAAGGGTAAAAAAGAAAATTTGATGACGAGCACTCACCA
The DNA here is from genome assembly GCA_026929865.2 of Hyperoplus lanceolatus. Taxonomy (NCBI): domain Eukaryota; kingdom Metazoa; phylum Chordata; class Actinopteri; order Uranoscopiformes; family Ammodytidae; genus Hyperoplus; species Hyperoplus lanceolatus. The sequence continues at coordinate 12,719,274 of CM049407.1, forward strand.
GTGGCGGGTGGCGTGGTGGTCAGGGTTTCTTGGGCAAGGCAGAGTTGCATTTGTTCCTCCTGAGATGGTGGGCCAATCAAACAGGCCTTTTCTTGTCTGGCAGGTTTCTGCTTTGCACTGAATTATTACTAATACAAGGTGATGATAACACATTTTAAAAATAATAATAATTGAACATCAATTATTAAAAGTGATAAAATTACAGTTTTGATATGTTATATACTGAATTATCTTTAACTAAACCGGAATTTTACTCACATATACGGCTTATGTGGACGTCCTCCTCAGTTGCTATGGATATGGATCCATTGTAAGGCATCAGCAGCAGGTTTCTTATCTGCGTTTTTATTTCCTGCGTGTCTGACACCGACATCCTGACCCGAACCTGGAAAATACAGCTCACTCTGCATACAGTCAAAGAGTTAATTGTGTCATTAAAAATGTTTCCGAAATTTATATATTTGATGAATTAGTCTTTGAATTCATTTATACATTATTCTTTGGTTCTTGATTTAAGTGAATTTGTGTTGAGCGACGTGATCTGTACCTTGAAACTCTGTACACGGAAACCTAGAAAAAAAATACAGAAGTTTATCAGGTGCATTGCACCTTTCAACCGCGTTTTAAACAAGACTGCGAATATGCATATTTGCCCAAATGTTTAGGAATGTCGAATATTGGCTTCAGGTTGAAGAAACCAAAATCAGTCAAACACCTTACAGCTTTAACAGTGCTTTTAATATTCTCAAAATCAGGCTTTAATATAGTTGCTGACTTACTCCGTCCGCGGTAGAGAGATTTGAAGGAAGGATTAAACGATGTCTGGAAGAGAGATGAGTCACGAAATAATAGCGTTCAAGTTTAAATCAGACTGTGGGATATTTCTTGAGTTAGATGGTGAGTTAATGGTGTGGCATCCACAGCATGTACTGTACCTTTGGACTTTGGGGAGCAGCTGGAGTTCAATCACCATCATCGTGTCATCTGGCAGTGTGGCGTTGAGCTGTGGAACGTCAGAGACAACATTTTAAAACATTGGAGTCAAATCTGTGTTAAATTGCCAGAACTAAAAGAGCTTTTATGTCTGAAATACCCAGGTGGAAAGAGTGTGTTCTGGATCGCAGTCTCCTGTTATGGTAACATTCACCTTCACCTCAAAATATAATTCTGCGGAGGAAATCCAGACAAAATAAGTAATTGGTAACTTTCCACAAGTTCAGGGCAGCTTGATTAAAATCCCTAAAAGTCCACGCCCAAATGTGATAGAGCATTTCTAGGACTGTAAATGATCAGACTGACCAGAGATATTTGCAGTGCTTGTGGTGAAGCTGGATGCTGTGGCGGCAGGTGTAGTGGTAGAGCTGAAACGTTCTAGAAGCAGAAGTAAGTTTATTATGAACCAGAATCTATGCAAAGCTCATGCTAACTCAGACATTGCTTGGTGATAAGTATTTCCTACCAATGGGTGAGGTGTGTATGCTCTCTGGGTTAGCCAGCAGCTGCAGCAGACCATCTGGCTCGTGGTATGGGGTCTTAAGGTACATAGTGATGTCGTTTAACACAGCTTTCACATCCTTTCTGGGGATAACGCTTACCTGAACCAGGCAGTTGAACCTTCAGGGGAGACATCCAGGTTTTTTTACTCCTCTTATCTCATTGGTTAGCACATATATGGGCTTTTTACCCCTAGAATTTAGTCTGTTTGTAAAAGCCATAGAGCGGACAAAACTTGTGAGCAGTTCGACTGAAGAGAAATCTCTCAAAAGAATGAAGAAAATTATGAAGTGCTTAACTCTTATTCCTGCTTAAGACTTAAATATGTTTCCCCTTCCGCCTCAACACATTATTATAATTATGTTTGCAGATATACAAGGTTTATATCATTTGAGCTGTAAATTGATCCTGCATCCTATAATTTACCATTTGATGCACTCCCACTACCCAATTATATAATATTTAGAAAAAAATATTACAAAATCATTAAGTGAAACAGTAAACCCGACCCATGTTACCTTTTGTTAGCAGGAGACCACCGCAACTGAAGAACCAAAGACAAATATTTCAAAGTTACACTTAAGAGAAATTTCTCACACAAAGATGGATTTTGGGGGCACTACCAATATCAATGTTTGAGTTTGATTTTTTAATCTGATGACAATATGTTGGCCAATATAAGTGGGAAAACCACTGCATGTCCCCAGAGACATTGACAATACTGCTACATCTTATGACTGGTCAGGCCCTCATGGGGTTGCTTACCAGCTGGTCTTCATGAGAAGAGTTTAAAGGTCTGTCTTCAGTACTGGATCTGCGTAAGAAATCAGATGAACTCAGTATGCTTATGGCCCATTGCCCCCTCCCTTCTCTGACACAAAATTACATTCATAAGTATTTTATGACAAAATACAGAGTAGGGGTGTGCACGTGTAACCGGTTAGTAAATCATAACCATTTAGGAAAAATCAATAGACGTAAACAGTTTTTTTTTTTGTGTTTGGTTACAATATTTATTCATTTACTATTTAACTGCTCCAGCTAAAGTTTCCCATTCGTTTTCATCTCTTCAAACAGCTTTTCCGATCAGCTGGTTGGCTTGTGAGTGACAACGGCCTGACAGCGGGAGTCAGTCTAAGACGGATGATCACTAGGCTAGTTATGATCACTTCGAAGTCAAAACGCAAACTTATGAAATAAAGGCCTCTCTGCCTCTCTCTGTCTGCCTGTCTTTCTCACTGCACACTGTCACTCCAACAGCATCGGCAAAAAAATAAATAAAAATACGTCGACCCCTCCCCCCTATATTAAAACGGTTTAATGTGTACATAGACATATTTGTAAACGTTCACATCCCTAATACAGAGTCATGTCTCTCTGTGTTGTAAACACGGATCTTTTCATACCTGGTTACTTCAAACACAGACACAGTGTGTAAATGGATGCCGGTCGGCAGCAGCACCTCACTGAGCTACAGGAACAACAAACAGTTAAAGCACAGTACAGTTATAGCAGAGTGACGGCATGAATAAATTGTTATGCAGTGTAGTATAGGCCTACATAAAATATTCAGGTCGGTTTCTCCTTTCAAATGAACTATATCTTTAATGTATGTTTGTTTGTTTTACCCAGTTTTGTGCGATGTCTCTGGCGGTGTAGAGCTCAGTGTTGTTGTTCCCATCGTAACGCAAAATGACAAACATCAGTGTCACTTCGTAAATGGACCATTCTGCCATTCAGCCAAAGATAATATAAAACAGTGCTATGCTTATAATTATACATTTAAACAAAATAGCAATTTAACCATATGCTAATAATAGTAATAGCTTTCAAGTACAGTTACTTATTTCTATTTGAATCTATTCTAAATCTTAATTTCCCATTGCATCTGTTTTTAATCTTTGTTGTAATGATACAGATGACAAATGTGAAATATGACAACAGTAGTAACTTTTTATCTTCTCCTACAACTGAAAAGCAAAACTGGGACCTGATTTGGAAAGAGTAGATTGAAATGGCTGAAATACTAAACAGTTGTGCTGCAGAAACACTTATTGTTTGGTTTGTATCAACTCCAGACACTTTACTATCGCAAAGGGCATTTACAAAAGCTAAGCTCTATAAAAATGTGTAAGATGTGTTTTTATGTAAAATTAAGTAAAATGCATGTTCTTATTTGCTTGTGGTTTGGTTTAGTGTAATAATAATGATGCACTGACACAATGTAAATATAGACATTTGTAATTAAGACATTTCTTATTTTCAAGAAATCAGAATTAGTAAATTAGAATATGTGTTGATGAAATAAGTCATTCATATTAAAGTGTTCATAACTGGAGGTATAAACATGATTTTTAAATTCAAGTGTAGGTTTGCTGAAGGGCTAAGTGTAAATAGCAGCTACAAATGTACTGAAGGTTCCAGCTGTGCCGAGAGAAAACCTTTGACAGTTCTGAGTTTAATGGTTCAGATCTTAATGTTATTGATCACAGAATGGCTTCTATATTTACTTAACTGACACAGGACAGGGGTCAATATTTAATCTGAGGATAGTAAACCAAGAGCAGCCATGGAGGCTACTGGTGAGGTAGGAAAAAAGCTATAAAACGGATGATGAAACTGACATTTACGTAAGTGAATCACTGGCTGGGGGTATTAACTCTGCAGGAGGCAGTAAAGAGAGAAAATATTGAACTTTTGGATACTTGCAGGTGCTGAGGTAAATCTAGGGTTTAAAATATAAAACAAATATTTTTAGTTTAGAAGTAATTGAAGAAAACATCTTCCAGTTCATGTAAATACGTTTTCAGTTGACTCACGACACTTCAGGCTGGGATCAGGGAGTGGAGGACAGAACTGAGTGTCCCAGTTGTCCCTCTCCCACTTCACCAGGTCCCCCTCTGTACAATACAGGGATGTCACTTCCTGTGCACCGCGTTCTCGCCCCCATAGGCGAAACAGAGATAATTTGCCCAAAAGTGCGGTGAATGGAATAATCTCAATATTCCCGTTGGCCAGGACATGTGATGCGCCCAGAGTGAGCGTTCCATTGGGGGCCAGTTCGAAGAACGAGGGGGTAGTGGAGGGAGCCGTCTCTACATCAGGAACAAAGAGGCAGAACTGGTAGCACAAAAGGTCAAAAACAGTTAAAGGTGGAGTACAGGTAGCGGATTCTGAGGAGATAATCAAGGATTTTGACAAAAAGTAATTTAACAACAAGCATTCTCCAGAATCGCTGACTCCACCTTGAACACAGCCTGAACAAGAAACATCAGAAACGTTTAGTTGTCAAGTGCCTCAAAGCCAACAGAAGACAATAAGACAAAATACTCTCCATTCATCATTTCCAAGTATCTACCAATGTAATGGTACAAGTTAAAATGTCCTCAGGTGTCCTAATTATTCGAGAAACTGAAACTAGCCTGCATGCTTAATACTATCAGTCCCAATGCTATCCTTATTGTCATTTATTTAGACCCACCTGCCATGATGTCCTGAAGCTCTCCATTGACGTACAGAGCCGGTCTGTCTTTAGAATGTGTCCATGTTAGGCACAGCGAATGCCAATGGGCCAGATGAAGGTCTATATGAGGGGTGGTCCACTCCGTCCCAAACAAGTAAACCACTAAACGGCCCCACTTTCCCCCTAAGCCCAGCTCAGCGTACTGGACCTCAGGGTGACGGTACATGAAGGCCATCCATGGTGAGGAAGCCCAGACCTAGATATAGTTGATACGTTATTCATAAGGACTTGATCATTGAAGTCCCATTAAATGTGTCTTCAAACGTAATAGCAAAGTAACTCTTGCGTTGCCAATAAGTACCTCAAACATCAGGTTGAAGCAGATGGTGAGCTCCTGCAGGGCAGGGATGGAGACCTGAGGCTTTAATCTCCAGTGGCTGCACCCGAGATTCAAGTTAGCCACTTTCCCCCAGAAACTTTGCTGAGGAGCTGACAGGTGCAGACCGTAAATCATAAACAAACTGTATATTGTTTAGGATTAGAAGAAAGAGTGAGGGCTAAAGACTGTTAATATTTTTTTTAAATGTCTTTATTTTCAAACGTAAAACATTTTAAATGGTCAATTTTGACCATACCTTTTTTAAACTCCATCCATTCTTTAGTCAATCAGTGTTGAAATAGAAAAATTAATAAATTGACGAGGCAATATTTAAATGTATAAGTGCAGAAGCTGCAAGGCGCGTGCTTGAAATGTATGCTTCCATATTCAAGACATGTTATTTTTAATACTGACAAGGACAACTTGAATTGATCGAAAAACCCTGAGACTTAAAATCAATAACATTGACAATCTCAATTAATACTACCTAAATAAGTGGTATTAAACTTAACAACTGTTAAATAAACAATGCATTTGTTGGGTTACTTTTAATAGTTAATGACATTCTTATTTAGCTTATCAAATAACAGACTTGTCATTTTTCCTGCAACAACTACATATTAAAAAAGAATATACAAGAACAATATTTAATAAATAAATATAACAATAAAACATTATGCAATTATGAAAAAGAAAACAATTAATTTGTATTAATGGTGTTCTGGAAGGAGGCCTCGGGGAAGACCCAGGACTAGGTGGAGAGATTATATCTCCACACTGGCCTGGGAACGCCTCGGGATCCCCCAGTCAGAGCTGGTTGATGTGGCCCGGGAAAGAGAAGTTTGGGGTTCCCTGCTCAAGCTGCTGCCCCCGCGACCCGATTTCGGATAAGCGGTTGATGATGATGATGATAATGGTGTTCAATTTAATGCTTATCTTATTCTTAAACAAGTATTTATCAATCAACAAATAAAATAATAAATTATAACTAATAAATGACAACAGATGAGTGCCAGTAAAATTGATATACACATTACCACTATCCTTAACTTCCTCATATCCGCTTCAAGCTTCCAACCTTCCAACCTTTTATGTATAACTTAGAGAGACCATACATGTTAGTGTCGCGGCATATAATGTTTAACTACTGTAAACTGTGTTTGTTTTTAGAACTTATTGATTGATATATATTCAACACAGGGACTTTTCTCACTGAACTGTGGATTGAGCCACGCAGAATGAGAATTATGTTTCTATCTCTGAAAGCATGGTGATCTTTGCCACATTTTATATTTTCTTTAATAACCTATTATCAAATGTATTGTGTTTTGACTTCAGATTCTATCAAACCATATCCATTCAAAACATTTGCCTACCTTGCTCCCCAGTGGAGGCACAGCTGCCCATCAAAGACAGAGTCAGAAACACATTCAGGCCTTTTTGAAGAAAAATCATCTCAAGTCTGGAAATAAATAGTTCATTTTAAGTCAAGAACGGCAGTGCTTGCATTTGTTTTTGAATCCTTTTATCGCATGATGTCTTTCTCCACATCACAAGAAAACAAAGGTTTCCTCCTACTTGAGATCTGGAGTTTATTAAGCCGTTATCACGAGGGAACAGCGTTAAACATATGCAAACAAGGTAATTCTCGGCTTCAATATTCTTCAGTGATAATAACTTAACTGCATTAATTGAATAAAATTGAAGTTCTACAATCATAATTCTTTATTTAAAAAAAAGGATATTATTAATCATTATGTATTCTCAAATGCATGAAGAAGTACTTACCTTTATGAAATAAAATAATCATAAAAGCAATGTAGATCTCTTAAGGTAGATCCTGGTGGACTTCAAAGTGCCTCCTTGGTTTAGTACAACAACCTGTGAGATGGATCACAAACCTGTCTCTGCAAATAAAGATGGCATGACTGTGTGTGGAGCAGCGATCACTGTATTGCTGCTGTGATTGGTCCACTAGAGTAATAATGTGAAGGAAAAAAAGAAAAAGTCTGAAAACACTGCCTACAAATACTGTAGATCACTGTCTATAGCTCACATAAAAATAGGAGGTGCTAAGTCTCTGTATCTGTCATCAGGCTGTAGAATAAGCTGGTTCCTGTACTTTCTTTTACACTTATAACAGTTAAGTTCCCATCTCTAAAGAAAGGTTCATATAAAAAGGTCTTGTTCCTTTATTTAAATATATCTATCTACATTTAACATGGTAATAATGTGAACATTTCCACATGGTTTCAACATTAGTTTAAAGTCGCTGTTAAATCAGTAAAACAAATGCAATGCTCAGTTCTGTAGAAAGTTTATTTCATTTTAGCAAAACATTACAGCGTACAGTTTGCATATATTTAAATGTTATGCTTCAAAACGGTTAGAAAAAGTACATTAAATTGTATTTACTTAAAGCAAACAATAAGCATAGTAATAATCCATTGGCAATGAGCAATTGTAAATACAGAAATTAGATTATTCAAAAAGAAATCAATTTAAAAAAAAAGAGAAAATCACATTTTTAATAAAAGGAAAACAAGTCAACATTAAAGCCAGGTACAAAAGCAGTTATGTGCATAACATAATAGGGAGAAAAAAAACATTAAAACAATCTGAATTAATGTTAATATTTTTTTTTATTGTCATGGTACCTTTTTAAGTTAATACTAACACTTTAGCTTACCCTGGCCTGTATTTAATGAACTATTAAAACCATCTTTACAAAATAATTTTAGTGCTGTTTTGGGTAAGAACATGGAAATGTTTCACATAACCTGTAGAATCATACAAAGCATTAAAATGTCTTGATAGAGGCAATATTTACCTAGGCTGTGTAAACCATGTTCAAGTTGTTAAATTTACAATCATACTTAAAGAGGACCTATGATACTTTTCGACTTTTATGACCTATAAACGTTGTTATAATGATTTATAGTCATGTTTAACCATACTAGAGTATCAAATAATTATGTACATGCATTTCGACGTATTCCCTGCTGACCGTCTGGGGTGGCTATGCAGAGCACTAAACACTATGGCAGCCGGTCGAGCCGAACTTGTTCAAATTTCCGGGTTTTCTCTGTCACGCTCGGGTCGTTTCTGTCATGTTTCCACGTATGGTAATGCTGCCGCTCAGGCAAGCTCCAACTGCATGCCCCCACCTTCCTGGAAATTTCCCGCTGCTGGAAGGAAGGTAACCAATCACAACGGAGTGGGGTTTGCAGCAGGGGGGGAGGGGCGGAGAAGCTCAAAGCAGTGTGTAGAGAGAGACTGCTGTGCTCGCTAGGGTAAGAGGAAGAGTGTCCCAAAAATCTACATAGTTTTTTGTGATGTGATTCGTGTCAGGTTGCTCTGTAGCAGTTTTTAACAAGAAATTAAGACCAGAAAAGTAGTATAATAGGATCTCTTTAACGCAATACAAGTCTCTTATAAAAAACTGACAGACTTAGTACACATGTTTTATCTTTTGAGCTTCTCATTTTTAACTATTGAGGACAAAGCTAGTTGATACCATCACTCAGCATAGTGTATTAGTTAGAGTTAGCATGCAGTATCAGAGTAGACAATCAACAGTAGATACAAATTAAGACTAGCATTTCTGTGAAATTAAAAGATCCAACCAAACATAATGGCTGTATTATTGGTTGGTAAACGTTGACCATTTTCTCCACCTCTACTTGTTTGCACATTCGGAGCAGAAGACATCTCTTCCCTTGGCTGTGAAAGCCTTGTTGGAAAGACTGAGGGAGCATCTCTTACAGTTGAAGCAGTATTCGTGCCAGGAGCTGCCCTCGTAGTTCACCACGTTCACCCCTTTACCAAAACCTGACAGCAGAGGAAAGGAGAGTTAGAGAGACTTTACCCGTCACCTTTTTTCTATTCTTTGGCTACTGATGAACAGTTGCAAATCTGTTGCAATATCTTAATTTTAAATGTAAAACCAACCTGTGATGGGCTTTTGGCAGCTGCTGCATTTCTTTGCCACACAGTTCTTGTAGCAGTCGACACAGAAGACCTGGTCCTCGTGGTTGGTGAAACTTGTCCCTGCCAGAGGCTTTGAGCAGGAGCTGCACACAAAACAGTGGCTGTGCCACGGCTGCTCCTGGTAGTTCACTCCTCCAGATGTTATAGGCTGGAGAAAAGATGGCGGAGAAGAGCAAAATGCATGAAAGGTAGTGTTACCATAGTTTTCATTTTAAAAATAATTCTATTATTTCTATTATTCTATTTTTTTAAATATGTCCTTCACAAAGTGTTGTCAATGCAACACATAAAAACAGGGACCTTTTAGAAATATCTTTAGTAAATGTTATTTTATAATGTTACCATCCTGCTACTATTCAAGTCACAAATGACAACCCTGTGAAGTACATGTGCTTTGTGGAAAGGTTAAACATGTCCCATTCAGATTGTTTTTGTGTTCAGCTCGTTCTTTTAGACAAATAAGGAAGGTGGGTTTGTTCCCAGTTTGGAAAAACAAACCTTTTTGCAGCTGACACAGTGTTTGGCAAACTTCTTGTCATAGCAGGGGCTGCAGTAAGTGTCGGTTCCTTTGGAGAGGAAACTCAGCGATCCTATTGGTCGTTTGCAGCTGAAGCAGGTGAAACACTCATCGTGCCACGAGTTCCCTTTGTACTCCACACTTTCTGTGCCTGTAGAGGATGAGAGGTGACAAGGTCAGAAGAACAACGCAACTCAACTGTAAAGCTCTGTTTGAGGAACTTTCACTGATTTTAAGTGACAATGGCTTGATTTCAACATTTCAAAAACCCTTATCTCTGTTTAATGTCATTGTAAAGTGAACTCTTTTGAGTTGTTTTTTTGCTCAGCCAAATCGAGTATTATAAAAATGCATTCTTGAGGAAATATTTCACTCAGAACGCAGAATTCTGAGTGAGTTTGAGTCTAATAATTGTATGTTAAGCTCAGTTCTCTAAAGTTTGTTGTATAACATCTGTTTTTAAATGCTTTTTGTAATTGAATTACTGGGAAATCACCAATCTGCATGTGGTAATTTCATAACCTAACTTAGTCTGTAAAGTACGGTTCTGCTTTGCTATAACGTACAACATCTGAGTTAGAAGTTGAAAGAAGAATTTGTCTTACCGGCGAGTATGGGTTTATAGCAGCCGTGGCAGCGTGGAGCATCCTCTCTGGAGCAGCACTTCCCACACATGATGCGGTCGTCTTTGGTGCTGAAGGGCTCCTTGGCAAGAGGCTTGTAGCACTTTGAACAACGGAAACACTCTTCATGCCAGTACTTTCCCTTATGGCTGAGCTCCTGGTAAAGAAAGGAACCAGGTGATGAGAAGCACTTTGAGGGAAAAAATAAAAGCGTCAAGAAGTAACCTCAGATGCAAACTGATAAACACGCACCTTTGATTCCACAGGGATGGGTCTATGGCACTCGGCGCAGGAGTTGGCGCAGAACTTGGTGTGGCAGCGGACGCACACCGGCTTGCCCTCGTTGCGGACAAACCTCTTCCCCCCGAGGTCCTCCCGACAGTAGAAACAATGTGAGCTATCTGCCATCGTCACGCCGAGGGAAACTCAGAACTGCAAATAAAGCATGAAAGGAGGTAAAAGGTAAAATCCTAAATTCATCCTGTTGTAAGCAAACTGAATTTGACATCTTCCTATTAATATCGAAGGTGACCGATAGCACCACACAGAGGCGCTGTTGGTACCTTTTAGTTAGAGAGAGATGAGCTGAGACATTTGCTGCTGCAGTCGGCTGAGATGCCTTTCTTCAACAGTTTGGACACTGAAACAGCAAGCTCAGTGTTTCACTTTATTGTAAAAAATCTGAGCAGTTTCAGTGTTCAAGTAAATGTTTGATTTGCAGGAGGCTTATATTTAAAACAACAAAAAGCTTTGATTCTTCTTTCACTTTATTGCTGTCTTTGTGTGCAAAACTGTCTCATACATCTAAGCTCTGCCTGATAATATAATACAACGAAATGACAGAACAGCTCATACCACTGATAACATGAACAATAAATCTGGGTCCTGTGATGTGATGGCGTGATTGTCTATTAATGGGAATTTGTCAGTATTTATTTTCAACATTAACAGATGAAATATTATAGTGAAAATAAAATGTAACAATATTCACCATACTTTTAGATCAGTGGCTCGGTAGCAATTTCTCTTCCCTTTCCTTCCCTTTTACTAGAATCATTTTCTGGGCTGTATTCATCTTTTTGGGGGCAGGAAACAAGATAACGTTTGGATGTGTTTGTTTGGGCATAACATTTGGATAAAAATCTGTTTCAACAGATCTGTTCCTAAAATATCTCAACTAAAACACAAAAAGCTTCAATTTGAACATAATTATTGTTATAAGCTGCTTCCCACAGCCTCTGGCGCCTTGTATGTGCTCAATCACATGATAATCTGGTGCAAAACTCTAAAAAGGCATGCATCAAAAGTGAAAAAAGTCCCAAATCTGGAATGTATCAACCTAGTCCAAGATTAGTAGTGTAATATAACTCATGTACAACACTACACAAGCACAGATTTACAGTATTTAAATTTTATGTTACTCTATAATTATTCTTATATATGAATTTATTTTTACAAGAAATTAATACATTTTCAAGTAGTACATGTTAGATATTAGTAAAATATTCCACTCTGCCATTTCCTGCATATTGCATGAAAAGCTTTTTTACTTTGATACATACCAAATTTGCATACATGACTTCTGTATCGAGTAATATTTTAAATGCAGGATTTGTACTTGTAATGAGGTATATGTTTACACTGTGGTAATTTTATTTCAGTAAAGGATCTGAATACCTCTCACTCTCCTATACTACACCTTAAAGTAAAATGAAGTTCTCAAACTGGACGGAAGAGTGGGCCTTATTATTTGATTTTAACTACGTCTTAAGCATCCTTATCCTTCAGTAACTAATTTTGTCACACAGCATATTTTCCGAAAAACTGTTCCTCTCTAAAATACTACTCACATAAACTGCCCAAACATAGAACCAAAATCACCATGTTGACGGCCATAGATCTGGTAAAACACTGTGATTACGGGGTCAGTGTTTCCGATGGCAAACAGTACACAACATGATGGCAAACTCACGGCTACGCAAAACACGCAGAAATGCAGAGGAAGACATGGCTGAAGTCTGTTCACTCAGTTACTTCCCACATCAAGTTCATGCTGTCTGACCGCGAGGAATTCTCCTAAACTGTGTGCGTGTGCGTCCACATGATGAGGTGAACACATGAAGGAATTCTTGGTATGACTTGTGTGGTGAGATCTGGAACGTTGACAATTCTTTCACAGGCCCTCCTCAAACAAACATACTATACCTGCACACACACACACATGCACACACTCCACTTCACTTCTTATACAGACCGCTCCCTAGGAAACCACCAAAACCCCAAACTATAGCGTTGGCCTCATGGTTGGAGCGACATGTCAGCACAGATTCATGAGGAAGCTTTTGTTTTGGCACAGGACCGCCGTAACCACGGGGTTTGGCTGCGTTCACAAATACTCAAATCCTCCCACTTTTTTGTGACTTTCCTTAAACTCTGCAAAAACCACAGATGGGTCAGAGGATTTTCGTTTAAAGGGTTTGTTATTTATGTTGATACTCATAGTGATGCTTTTGGAAGCAGGGCAAGTACGGTGAAATTGGGGTTGTCTTTATCAGTCCCAGGTGCACAGTGGTCGATGTACGCAGGTTTGTAACGTTCTGTAACGTGATCTTTGTGTCAAGGACTTGAACTAAACTTGTTGTAGTTCTTAATGTCCACCAGCAAAACTTATTTGACTAAAATCTATCTAATCACTATCAACTCTCTCTGCAAAGATTTAAGGTTAAAAAGAAGTTTGGCTTTTGATAAGTTCTGAGTTAAGATCTGGGCGGATGCTGGGCCACTGAAATTAGTTGTGATCTTCATACAGTATTTGTCAAACTAGTTGTCATTCTACACTTTATTTTTGGGCCTTTAACAGCTATCGTAAAACCTGTTCTGACAATATTCCACGTCTTAAGGGGCTCTGTGATTTAGCTCTGTAGTTTCACTAAAAAGAAATATTAAAAATTGGATTGTTTCGAAATAAGCAGCTCAAAACATCGATTCCAAGAAATTCTTATAAAACATAAATGGGTTTTAACAAGGCTGCAATAGATAGATAGATAGATAGATAGATAGATAGATAGATAGATAGATAGATAGATAGATAGATAGATAGATAGATAGATAGATAGATAGATAGATAGAACCAAAACACCAAATTTGAACCTCATGTTTGCTCTAGAGGAAAAGTCTTGAGGTCAGACCTTCAGGAGAGTTGATCCTTTGGGGGCCATAACATTGTCAAATCAAACATGTTTTTGAATGACTTAGTGCAACACTGTGGTTCTTTTGGCAAACATATTTCTTCACTTTCTATCTTATTTTAGGCGAGGTTCATGTTGACCCTGATCACTCACCACAAGATGACCCTGTGTACTATAAATTGTCTGCTGGCAGCAGGAAACTAAAAATACACAAACAAAGCAAAAACACTATCAATTGAAAACATCTATTTTGATCCAGTGACACAATGGTTCTACAAACTGTCTTATTTTATCCATTTGAAGGTTAGTTCATTAAATCTGTCAATCTACTGAAAAAAATTAAATAAAATGTGTGTTTTAATTTTATATTTTCAAATTTGTTGTGTTGTCAGGTCGTGAAGGAAACATTCATACCAGTGGTTTTTAGCACAACATTCAAACCATCCACCATTTAGGCTTAAGTTATTTTCACACATTCCAGGTTGTTGCCCGGACTTTGACAAAGACATGTGGCTGAGGTTAAAGGTGCTGCTGTTAATAAGTTGTTTAAATTACATAGTGTGTGTTCTTGTCTCCTCATCAGACAATAAAGCTACAAACTGACACCAACCTCAAGTGGAGCAGTCATTTATCTTCCTTTCAAAGACCTGCTAAGTCATTACTTATTAATGGAAAACCCTGCAGCTGGTTTATTTGTTGACTGGGTGAGGTTATTCATCCATCTCCACTGGAAGACAGTCCGCAGGCCAAAGGCAAGGTGTGCTTTTTACCTGTAGTGTTATCTTCTGTTTAACTTCCTGCCTCTCCCTTAACTAATAGGAATGAATGTGACATTGTCTGTGTTTTTCCTATAAGTATTTTGTAGTGTAGGCCCATGGCCATGGAGCTGGCAATAATACTGCTTGGCTACCCGCATCGTGAAAATGTTATCTGATGGGAGGCAAACAATGGCTGAAAGGAAGCGAAGTAGAAAATAAATCAGGATACACTGACGTCATACGGCTCTGAGAACTGTGCTGCTGCATGTTTGTTTTTCTGCAGTAAATATTCTGACTGTGTCACGGCACGTATACATCAATCTGCCAATGCCAAAAGGCTCCCTTTGATCGCCATGGAAACAGTTCAATGTAAAATATAGTGGTGTCAAGCAGTCGACGCTGGAGGACTGTCGCTGCCAAGGTTAACTCTGTGTTCTCGTATTAATTACATTGTGGGGACATAGATCAGAAAGCCACATTTAATTTTAAATCAGGGTCTAACTGAGTGGACCATTTCATTTTTAGGTAAAGACAATAAATTGTGTGTGGGGTAGAGAGAAATTCATTGCGTAGAGTATTTCAGTCTGCAGCCACTCGACTTAAAAATCCAATCCACTGACCTCTGCCCTTAGTACGTGGCACTTGGAGGTCTGTGGTGTTAAAAAAAACTCAGAGAGGTGACATCATGAACGAGAAGGAAAATCACACACACCTGTAAAACACATGGGAGGCAAGGAGGCACAGGCAGCCGAACAAAGAAACACACAGACGGAGAGAAAAACAAAGTTGGGGCTAACATGACCAGACAAACTAAAATAGTGTCTGCCCGTAGCCACCGTCTGTGTATGTCCATGAGTGAGTGCCCGTGTTGGCATGAGCTTATCACTGAAGAATGTAGTGGAAAACTGAGAAACAGGAAGTCTCCAACAGAATGGTGAAGTTGGCACAGTCCAGCTGAACACTTGTGTTCTCACACACACTGAATTCTCTAATGTGCAGGCTTCTACTGACTGTGTTTCACCCCATTAATGGCTACAGATTCCAGTGCCATGCATAAACCTTGGTTGAACCTTATGTGGCATTCAGTGTGTGCTGAAAGTGGGACCTTTTACTTCCCTGCAGACGTTCCGTTGAAAACTCTCTGACTCTGGAATCACTCACTTGGATTTGCAGCTGGTAGAAAATGTGTCACCTAATGGAACTTCCTGATGGTTTAAAAATAGATTTGGGTTTGAAATCTAAATGTACAAAATATTCATCTTGTGTTCATCTGAGCTGTTTGTGTAATGTTGGAGTGTAAAACTCTGAAATGATTAAATGTCACACAACATCAGGATGCTGTGATGGTTGGGTTACGGTTTGTTTGTTTCATTCTCAAAAAGGGAAAAGTTAATAAAAATGATTTTAATTGTAATTTAATTTAATTATTGATAGAGTATTGATTATTAATTAATCAAGTATTTTCTTAATAAATAATAATTGTATCTACAAAATGTCAGAAAATACAAAAAAAAACACCCATACTAGAATGTTTGTGATGACGTCTTTAAATGCTTATGTCCAACAAACAGATTCTCTAATTTGACTTACTAATTAACTGACCAATTGTTACATTTTAAATTTTGAAATTACATAATTTTTAGGTATTTACTGCGCCTTAAGAATTGTTTTGTTTTGTGTATCTGAAAGAAGCAGCCGGAGCAACAAGAGAGAGATGCATCAATGTGTGAACCGTCGAAAGCCTCAAAAGACCAGAATGCATTGAATTATCAAGACCTGTAAGTACAAGGCTGCCGTCACAAACAAGCCACAGTATTCACAAACTGGTTGGCTGTTCAACTATAAATACAAATTACTTTGACAGGTAAGTGAAATGCAACACATATGGTGGACACGTAGGAAATAACTGAATTTAAAAAATACTTGTGAATAAAATAATAAACTGTCAACATTATACAATCCAATACACAGCATTACAACAACATAACTATCCATTCAGAGTCATGTTTCTGGCCACTTGATGATTTTTCAAGGCTCTTTTAGCTCTGTATTTGTCTTCACCAATTCCTGAGGGAAATATGTCTCTTAAGCTGCTGAATGCTGCGTTATGTCACAACAAAAGCTGCCAGTTGTTGAAGCTGAAAAAATACTGTAGTGAGATGGCAAGCAAAGTTGTAATAATAGATGGCCCGATGAGCGACATCTTTCACTTAAATGTAGTCACTTGATCCATTATATCTTTCAAATATTGATGAGAGCAGTTTTAAAGATCATTGTATCACCCAATCATGGTCACCAAAACCCACATTCCCAGCCAAGATTCCCATCTCACTAACTCCAAAATAAATACACAAGTATTTGAAACCGAGCAGCGAGTTCAGCTAAACATTTGTACTCCAAGGCAGCCTACAAAGAAAGAGAGCTGTTTGGTTTGGCGCTGGTGAGCTACATTCCAGACAGTGGAATACAGCCGATACAACAAGATCTGAGTAGTGTTGAGTGAGGTCGAAAGAAACACGCTATGTCCCCCTACAATAGGACTGACTTAATGGTTTTAGCAGAAGCTTTACTCCGACCTGTTTCTGAGCTTGTTGTCTATTCTCCTTCAGTCCCTGATTCTGTAACAGGGATGTATTTCAGGCTAAAGCAGCTGACAAAGCTAGAAACCGTTAGCAGCAGAAAAGTACGACCGATTTTCCATATCTATGAATATCTATGACATTTTCTGTGTGACACCACATGATTTTCTTCTAGGACATTTAGCCCCTAGTGCTGTTTTGAAAAGGCTCGTTCCAATCTTCCTTCATAAATCACCAACTAACAAATAACTAACTATTATTACTGGATTCTTGTATTTCTGTACAAAAATGATAAACATGAATTCCCTATTCAAACCAAACCAATTGGACAGTTGAACCACAAGGCTGAGTGAACTCACTGATGGGAGCCAAATTTCGGCCATCGGGAGTCTCCAGAACTACTTCAATATCCCTGGGAATACATTGTACACATCACTTTAACTCTACTGAATGGATAAAACACAACTTCGCTGGTTTATTCACTTATTTTGACACGTCACTCTAGATTCTGTTTCTCCACTCATTTAAAAAACATTAAGTTAAAAGAAATGGTTTGACGAGATTTCATTTATTTGCTAGATGAGGTGGTCTATACCACTCACATGTAAGCCAGTGAGCTTAGTTTAGTATAAAGACTCGAAACGGGGGGAAACTGCTTGCCAGGCTATCTCTAAAGATAACAGAATTTGCCTTGCAGTGCCTCTAAAGCTCCCTAATGAACATGATACATCCTTTCTAAGTGTGAAAATGACAAGACATAAAACAATAATATCTCCTAAAAAACACAACTATTTCTTTAAATCCAAACATATCTGTAACATGTAACCATTGAACAATTAGAGAATGATTTCCTTTGACTTCCTTTAAGGGTTTAATGTCCCAGCTCTATATCTATCTCTTTTCAATACAAAAGCCCTTTTGTTTCTGTCAATTTTACAACCATTGATTAAAATCAGCCCACCCAGACACATCACAGCAGGTTTTGATGGCTGCAGGTTCAAGATAACACACTGCCAAGTTTCTCAATCGAACCCCACTTCACCTTTATGTCGACGGAGGCACTGAAGTCTTCTACAGATAGGAAGTTTACCAAATGGGATTAATGAAAAGGGAGAAAAAACATGACGTCTCATTCACGTTGTCCCATTAAAATAGCAACAGGCAAAACACAACGGTACACGGTACAAGGGAGGTACCGTGACATGCAAGTCAGACAAATTGCATTAAGTTTTACGAGACCGTGATTTATTTTTAGGGGAATGAGCTCATGGTAATTTCTTTAACATGCAGACACCGGCTTCGGATCAAACTCAAAAACTCCATACGGCATTCGTGTGTGTGTGTGTGTGAGTGAGATTGCAAAAGGTCAGTCACACATATGGATCTTGCATTTGCTTTCCGTCTGTGTGTTTGTGCATGTGCATGTGCAATAGTGTGTGATGTCAGAAGTATGGCAAGTTCTTCCATACGACTGTTTACTTATGTTATCCTACTGAAAACAATGCCTTTCCTTTTCAGTCTTTTTAATATGTGATCTTCTATTGCAACCCTGTGTGTGTGTGTGTGTGTGTGTGTGTGTGTGTGTGTGTGTGTGTGTGTGTGTGTGTGTGTGTGTGTGTGAGAGTGTGTGAGTGAGTGAGTGAGAGAGAAATAAGTCAGTTGCACATATGGATCCTGAATTTACTTCAGAGCCACTTGCAGAATAACGATAACTGGCAGAGCCAACACTGAAGCCATATGCATCACTTACATGCACACACGCACACACACACACACACACACACACACACACACAGAGGACAATGAAAAATAACAGTACAGGAATTTAAATTGACCTCTGATGCATTTTTTCTAAGCTCAGCAGTTCCATCACTGAGTGAAAAAGGAGACTTTTTAACTGGAAACAGATTTCAGGAGCAGTCCAGGCTTCCTCAAGTCAGCATGTAACTGTAGCTCTCTCTCTCTCACACACACACACACACACACACACACTTACATAGACAGACAGCCAACGCCCCAGACCTACTTTTAAACGTGTTTCCTCTCAGGATATACAAATTCTGCTTTGCAAGTGAAACCTGTGTCAAAACACAAGATGTGGTCTGCTCCTGTTGATTTGTAAGTAAGACATTCTGTAGCTAAACGTGATCAGCCAAGAGCTGGCTTTTCATTCAAATCTTGAACTTCACAATTGTCTCATATTAACAAACTAATAGATGTTGAGGCTTGATAAAAATCTGCATGCTCAAGTTCAAACTAGAAAACAGCTGTGCAGCCAGTAGGCTACCTTATTCGTTTTGTTTTAAAAACTGGTTTTCAGTAGAAACAGGTTTATTCAGACGATTTACAGTAATAAACAGCGGGTGCTTAGCAGCCAGCTTACCGGGCTCAGGCTGATGACTGCGGCGGGATAAGCCGTGCTCTCTGACATGTGTGGAAGCAGCGCAACTCCGCTTGAACGGGAGACCCTCACACGTTTATAAAGTACTGCCATCTGCGCCTTCGTCAAGCAAGACCTAGAACACGGCCCAGAATGGAAATAGAATGCTTTAATTTCACAATAAAAGAGGACTTTGACGTACGAAGCGGAAATACTTTACCTTCAAAATAAAAGTCGAATCAAAATGACGTTTGAAAATAAATGAGTTTTTATGAGAGTGTTTGTCTTATAGTATAGATAGAACACAATGGGTAACTGGCAGTGTTAATGGGACTGCATAATTTCACAAAGCAAAGGCATTCATCATTTTCAAGAATTGGTTTTATTTTTTTCTAGTACATTTGCCTGACAAGATGCCTGAATGGGGAGACACTCTTAATAACTTCAAGACTACACAGGGAAAAGTCTATTAACACTGATCTCCAGTTCACATTTATTGTATATAACATTCACATATAGACCTATTGCAGGTGTACTTTTCACTACACAACTGTCATAAACAGTTTCTACGAACAGTAGAAACAATCAAACATGGATTTTTTTGTTGCAGGTACAGTTGCTTCAAAATTCCCATATCAACAAATCTGAAGTTTTAATAACATTTAAACAGATGCAAATCAAGGGGTTCCATAATGAAAATAAATATGCTAAAGCAGTCATGTTCATATCCTTGGGTGATTATAGGATAACTCAAACATCTCATATTAAGAATACTTCTTGAAAATGTATTATTATTCTTGTTTTACCCTGGGATTATTTCTACCTCAGGTCATAAAAATGGGACCTGCTCAGCAGTAAAAAGAACACACAAGGGTCTAAGGAGAAGCCACAGTGCAAAATATCTCTCACTGAGGTGGGAACAGAATAGACGAGCTTGGCTGCCAAACAAGGTGCAAATAAGATTAACACTGTTTCAGTTAAAAATGTCCCCCTCCAGTAGTATCTTTCCCTTGACCTTACTGGCAAGGAAGAAGGCTAAACTATTGATGTGTTAAAATTCAGTATCGAATTGTTTCATTTTAAAATTATACATAGTTTTGGATCAAATATACTCTTTCCACAAGTGCACACAAAATCATACAATAAAATCTAAAATTTACCGGTACTTGCTATTTCCAATTTAAAGAAGTAAAATGTTTTAGCTTGCAATCTTTTCGGCTCTCCACTGTTAAATTCACAAAAAAAGTGACAGCTTAATTAAACTGTAAATACAGTATTCAACTGCAATCAGAGGGTGTAGTGTATAAAAACCAAGAAAGATCATCTTATTGTACATTAGCAAATAAAAATATGTACAAATCTACATTAAGTAAATCATTTCTGAATAGGCACTTTAATTCAACAGTTCAGCCAGCCCTCAGTCATCTTTGATGACACAACATCACAAAGACACGGCAGTTACTCTTTTTTTTAGAAGATTAAAGATGATGACAAAATCCCAAAACAGACATTAGCCCTAAAAACCCTGCCAGTAGATTTTGACAATTTCATTCTGACATCAGCCACACACTTGTAAACTACACACACAGGGAAGCTCTAGTTTCTATAAGTATAAAGTAGGAGGATCTGCTACAGCCGAGGAAGAATATTCAACATGCACTTGGTAAAGAACGATAAACTCCTCAAAAAAATCCTTCTGTACAGTGTACCTTTTGTAGGAAAAGACATGGTGCTTTATTAAAGAAAATAATTTATATAGCCTAACACTATTTTTGAACAGGGAAGGATAATCAATAATGTCACAAAACAAAATAATAAATAAATAATAAATAAAACAAAATAAATCATTGTATAAATAAATACATTTTTGTTAAATAAACACATTTATAAGTAGAACAACTGATCGAGATGGAAAGTTCTAAAAGTTAAAATAGTGGATCCTGGACACTGTTGTGGTAATAGATAGATTTTTTGGTTAATTCTTCTTCCTATTATTTATTTATTGATTTTGCCTAAAAATTTCTACCTACAATCTCATTCTTAAAATTAAAAACTCCTAATACTGCTTTCATGGATGTCAAAGTCCTTGTCTAGTTGCTTCCACCTCCAGCACTCACAATGAACCCTCTCCACCAAACATATCGGATGCTTACCAGTCTGTAGGTTAGATAAGTAAGATTAGTAAAGTAACCACTGGACGTTACTTAGTGATAACAGAGCAAAGTGAAATGCCTTAAATGTTAGTAACTGAAGGTGATCTTACTATAATACTCGAAGAAAGCCGGACAAATACAGTTCCTGTTAAGAGCAATTTTACCACAGTTAACTGCATATGAAACTTCCGGGAATCGCCCCACACAGCCGGCAGGAGTCAGGACTTTAGGTAGCATAGATAAAAGCACTGGCATATCACCACAGTAGTACAGACTTAGGAGCAATTACTACAGACACCATTTTTTTTTAGCTTCCTTTAAATGGTGGCTAAAAGTGCATCTCGCATGATTTAAGTAACCTGTGAACTTGAGGTACACTTGATTTACAGTACGTTACCTTACATGTAGTGCATTCGCATTGAAGATTCCAGTAATCCATCTTAACACTATAGTTAAACCAAGCCTGCCTCGAGGTTTGTCACAAAGCTGAAGCTAATTTTTACAAACAAGGTGTTAAACAGTAGAGGAGGTCCCTTTGATAAAAAGCCATCTTACAGTCTGTGCCTGCGAGGGTCAGAGCGTGGCGGGGAAGGTGGCGGGGGAAGGGTGACGGTGGTGGGGATCTCCACTGGGTCGTCCATTGGCAGGACCAGGCGGGTTCCCCTGATTGCCACCTCGTTCTCAGCCAAGCCGAGCTCGTGATCCAGGCCCTCGTCGCCCCCGTCGGAGCAGCGATTGCGGTTGATGGTGCGCGACCCGGTGGCGTCTGTGCTGACGGTGATGTCGGCGTACATGGAGCTCACGCTGGCGTCGTTCAGGACAAAGTCAGAGTCATCGTCGTGGAGCCGACCTTCGTTCTAGTATTTGGAACGGGGGGAAGAAGAGAATGAAAAATTAATTAAAAAAAAGCAAGGGAACGAAGAGATAAATATTATTACACTTGCAGGAGAGAATGACTCCAAATTAAGGGTGGAATCAGCAAATCTGGAGTAAGCCTGTGGTCAAAATCAGTGAACATCTCCTCACGATACGCTACCTCTACTGTATGTACTGTGTGTGTGCAGAAAAACAAGTGTTAATCAAGTGTTAATAAACAGCCTGGGCTCTGTTAACTGGCATGTTGCTAGCTATGGTGGACCCAATATGTACCAGAATCGCTGACTCCACTTTTAATTAATTAAATACACGGACTGACATTTGACAACAAAATCTAGATTATCAATCGACTTTCAAGGTTCACTAATATTCCTCTAAAATAAAAATAAATTAAACTAAATAGTTTGACTTAACAATTAGTAAAGAAACACAAACATGTCAATACTCAAGAAGGAAACTATTAGATCTGTAAATATGTCTTTCGGATGATCAAGAAGTTTGTGAGTGGGACTTTAAAAAGTGCTATTCTGACTTTAGGAATGTGTATCCAAACCTCGTAGGCCTGTGGGCTGGTGAGGCATCGTGCCAGCGGTCCACAACAAGCGGGCAGAGTAGCAGTGAGAGGAGGACCGCTGTGGGTAAGGAGGGGCTTCAGGTAGCTAGTGAAAAAGGTTTGGTCAAGGACTATTAACCATTGTTTACGATACTTACTTTCAAACAATTTAACTGGTCAATAATCTTAAATCTAAAACAATTAAAAAATAAAAATTGTTTGGAGCTGGAAAATACTTTGCAGTCTTCTATAAACCTCCTGTACAAAATGAATGGAGTTACTGCTTGACGGTTTGTATAGAGCACCCTCTGGTGTCTAAAGCTGAATCTGGCACCCCAGCTCCTAAAGACAGGCTCTTCAATATGTGAACGATGGCAAAAAGGATACTTGTGGTCAAAGTTATACCACATCTTAAAGGGCCAAGCGCTTTCATGTTTGGTGTTCCTCCGCTGTGATCCGTCCAACATCGTTGAACTCTGTTAAGCAGAACGTTTGTGAATGTTATTGTTTCAAAACTTATTTTATTATTATTTTATTATTTACTTTATTTATTTTCATTGGGAGGGACAGCAACAAAAAATTAACAACGGAAATCTGGACCAATTACTCACAGAGTTGTCTTGATCGGAATCAACGCCCACCCTGAGAAAGATAAGTGAACAGTGACTTTAGTTGAGAGGGGACGAAACACCTACCAACATGCAGGGCCACTCATGCATATGCCCATACTTACGGTATGCTCATTAAGGACAGCATGGGCGTGGTGCCCCCTCCACAGATCCAGACAGTGAAGAAGACAATAAGAAGGGTGGTCGAAAACATCATCTGACGGGCGTATGTCGCTGTGTCTCGGATAGAAAGAGCAAAGGTCATGGCCCCACGCAGACCTGGAGGAAACAAAGCACAACACTGTTTGAGAATGAGTGTTTCACCAAAAGAAACAACCAAATAGTCTGCATAACACAGACATAAAGAAACCTCATTTGCAGAAATACAGTATAGGGGATTTCAACTATTAGCCAGTTTCAACAGTGGGGCTGTTATTCATATCAACACTGTATCTGAGTAGGAGTATTTTTGGTCTTGGTACACTATAATCTATGCTTGGAAATGATCCGTTCAACTGAATGAGGTTGTTTTGTGGGGTGATTTGTTTTTAACCAGGTTGCAGATAATTAGTTTAGTGATTTGGGTCTGAGCCCAAGGACTTCATATCTTTACTATGTAAACAAACAAAAAAATTACAACAGTGTTGAGAACAGATACTTTACCGTCTCAGGTGTCTGTACCTGCAAACATCATGACATGCTGAACGTTGGATCCGATCTTGTTCTTGCGGCCCAGGTTGAGCAGGAAAGACAAAGGGTAGATGTTTGCCGCTCTGCCAATAAACACAGCCACCTACACAACGCAGGAAAGGTCAAGGTCGCAATACACTGTGGAGTTGAACACAGTACAGGCGAGCTGGGCTGGAAACTAATCGTAGGCGGATGTCAGTTTCTATCTCATGGTTGACTTATCTGTTTGTTGCTTCTGCTATTCTTGGGTTCCCTGACGCACCCAATTCAGTATTCTTTAGAAGGTGCACTATGCAACTTTGGGTGTGTCAGAGAAGTGAGAATTTTCCAGAATAAACAAACTTTCCACATAGGAAAAATATATTCCTGAAAAACTGTTATAAAGCTACTGTTTCACTGTTTTTAACACCAGGGCCCACAGTTTTGTATAGAAACGTATTTTACTTTTGATGTATGATGATAGAATTAGTCAATACTAAGAATTACATGTAGAGTAAAGTAAATTATGTTCTGTAAACTAATTTGCAAAAGTAAACAAATCCCCTTCCTCTGAAAATGCATAGTACACCTTTAAATACATATACTGTATGAATGCGCCAAAATGATCAGCAATCATTGGCAGCAGTTAAGAAAGAACCCTCTGGGCCTGATGCGTGAAGGTGGAGTCAGTGATTCTGGAGAAGGCTTGTTGTCAAAATCATGATGCGCTACCTAGCCAGTCATCTTTAGAGCATCCAGGAGGGCTTTGGTTTGTTTGTATGGTGGATTGGGACCGAGCAGAGTAAAGGATACAAAGGCTCCAATGATGAACATGGGGTTGAAGACGTGTGACTGGAAGGAGAAGAGAGTCAGTCCCATGTAGGAGAAGATGAAGTTCTCTGCTAGGAAGTTAAGCAGCTCAAACAACTGATGGGGAAGAGACAAAAATAAAATTACTTTAAATTATCCACAATGCACTTTAGATGGAAGGTATCATGAGCAAGTGAACTTCTTGTAAAGCATTCACTTGTCTTAACCTCCATCAATTGTGCCTCCTCTATCTTTACCGTTTCTTCAAGTTGTTTTCTCATGGTTATTGTGAGGCACATAAGAGCCAAGGACCACTATTTTAGGTCACATCCTATCAAACCCATCAGAAACACAGTGGTTGCAGAACCCGCTGGCATGGTAACTGTCAGCTCTCATAGATAACATCAGCTTGTGGATTTCTCAGAATTTTCATCCTTAAGACATCCTCTCTTCTGAGAATTTTCTTTCAAGGAGTTTCTCCGTATTGCAATATTAGTAGTAGTAGTAGTAGTAGCAGCAGTTAACCTGTTTGGTCCTGTCCTGAGAGTCAGGGGAGAGGTTGTTGAAGGTATAGTGAGCCTGAGTGATCCCACAGAACAGCACAGCCACCACGCCTGAACAAAAACAAAGACACCCAGACTTCAATATCACTCAAAACACGTTGAATGATATTCTCCTTGACAAGGACGAAAAACAATGCTTCAAAACTATAAATTAAACAATAATGTCTAAAATAACTTAAATGTATCCTTCAGGGGGAGAAGCCAACATCAACAATGTTCAGTGACATCATGTAGCTTGAGGGAATGTTTCAGTTGGTATGGTAATTTAATTTTCCGCAATTTGAATTAGTCATCCTACCGCACTTCACTTTCTGTTTGCGTTTACATTGCATGCAGGTGTACCTGTGAAGCCACAGGCCTCAGCCAACAGGAAGGTGCTCCAGGACATGAGGAAAAAGAGAGCCGTCTCCAGCAATGGGAAGTCCCTCAGCTTAGTGAATTTGGTCACGTGAGGCAAACTGAAAGTCAAGGAGCGAAACAAGACGTGGCACATACACCTGCAGCCATCATATGCTACAACAGAAACACAGACATGTAGAAATGAACTGTTTCAAACAATGTAGTGTCATTGTGCTTATCTACACTGGTGAATATAAATTAAAGGATATGAGAGCAGTCATCACTCCAGTGGCCACCCCAAGCGCAAAGGATCCACTGAAGACACCAAGGAAGATGCCGAAGGATTTCAACAAGGCCAAGGCCTCGAAGCTATGGCTGTTGTCTCCTGTTGGTTGGTACGCGCCAATGGAGCTGAAGGAAACGCCCGCAAAAACATAAATACACAGAATAAGGAAATAGACACTTACTAAAAATCCAAAAAGGGGTACTGGTCAATGTTAAACACATGCTCACTATAAGGCCAAGCAAACCTGCAGCAACCCAAATCCAATAACGGCTGACAATGCCAGTCTGGTATTTGTCTGATTTTGTGTACATTTAGAGGATTTTGGCTACCCCTTCAAAATATTAACAAAGTCTTGCACTTATGGACTGGAGTTGGGTTTTACAGTCATAAAAAGGGAGGAATTCAGTGTCTTGCATGCTTAATTTGAAATGGATCTTTCAACACCATTTGGTTGACATCCGAAAAGAGCAGAATCAGCCAATTCAGGCGTTCCCCTTTATTAGGAGTAGTACCTAAATGACCTCAAGACCAAACAAAGCAAATTGCCAGCAGTAATTTACAGCAGTGGTTAACCTATTACACACATAAATAACCAAAACTTAAATTAAAATGTAACATTTTCTTTTCATTTCAGGGTCGAGTCCGTAGCATATAGGAAACAGACAAAATTATACAAGGGGAAATAGATATAAAAGGGTTACAGTGGCAGCTGGTTGTAAGCGAGGGAAGGGATCACCCTAATGAGTTACGGCTACATTCTATGTTAACTATTTTCATCTCATCAGCTGAGATGAGATGATCAGGTTCTAACAGTAACACTGTAACTCTTCCAAACAGCCCGCCCACCCACCCACCGGGGAGTGAATGTCTGGTTTCCTCCCAGCCATTCCTCCACCCCCTCTGGCCAGACTGAGCCATTGTCTATGGGAGCGACCACGGCTCCAGCCCCCTGCCTACTCTGCTTCTCCAAACGGAGGAGAACGCTGCGTATACATACGTACAGGTAGGCGACGGATGACACGATGGGTGAGGGAAGGCAAGCAGTGAAATGACAGGGACTGATGTTAGTATGATTAGTGTCCATTCATGAACACTGTACAAATAACACAGCTGAATTTGAATCACAATCTGCCTCATCACAGTGCAGGTTTATTGACACAACAAGGAATGAAAAGGGAAGGGTTCACATTTTTTCAAGTCTGTCTTAGAGCAGTGCTCCCATGTCCGTACATTTCAGTCATTAAAAATGTCACTTCCCAATGCAAAGGGCTCTATTCATGGCCAGTATGGATTGTAAGAAGGCGACTAATAACTCTTGAAATGTATACTATGTAGCTGTGTGTGTGTTCGTATTTCTGCAGTGTGTAATCAATGCTTACGAAGAGAGGACGATGGCCACAGCGTCATTGAGGACACTCTCCCCAAAGAGTAACGCATACAGGTCCACATCAACTTTTAGTTCATTGAAGATAGCCAGCACTGTCACTGTGGAGGGGGGGAAAACACTTAAGAACACAAGACATGCAAAATAATGTACAGCATGACAGGAGCACAGACAGTTATCACACAGAGACTGTCCAGAAACGAGGAAGTACATCAGTGTCACTCGTCAATAAACTGCCTACCTGGGTCTGTGGCTGAAACGATTGCCCCAAAGAAGAGACAGTCAGTGAAGAAAAAATCTCCCCCAAGCTGGCCCACGACTTTCATGAAGGACACAATGCCATACATGATCAGTCTAGGAAGAGCGAAGGATGTGTACATGTCATTAAAAGATACTAGCATTGCTCGCCCATTAAATAAACCAATTAGGGGAAAGCATCAATCAGTCACTGTATTTGATTTTTGATGTGTTAGCATCTCCTGGTGTTATTCCAGAGAGTGACCAAATGACTTACCCAATGACGAAGCAGGATATAACTGTTCCCACGAAAGCATAGGCCAGGATCGAGCCGATGTTTCTAAAGAAATGTCTCTGAGACACACAAGGACACACAGATTTAGTACAACGGAGCTGTCCAGTACTAATCTTTTCTCATTTAAATACATAAGTTTATCAGGAATTCTTTTTAACTCTCTTACCCTTTTCAGACTGTAGCCGGCGTGAAAGATGATAGGAGGCAGCAAAATGTTGAAAAAAACTTCTGGGTCAAAGGTCACCTGAGGAGGTAAGTTAGAGGAGGTTACACACCTATTTTCAAGCAGTGAATAACCCACATTATGAGCTAGACAATTAAAAAAGATCCTTCAATCAAACCTCATTTTGCGTGCATGATTTTTTACACTTCACATATCTTTCCTGACAATATTTGTACATTTGTATGTATAGCGATTGTGTTAAGAGGTGTGTCAAGGTTGTTTATCTCACAGACAAAACCCAACCAATCCATCAGTTTATCAATAAGACGTATTTTTCGGCCCTTTTGGGTACCTGCAAAACGGCAGAGTCACCAAAAATGGCCACTCGCATCCCCCGCCACTAAATCTCTATCCGTTCACCTTCTTACCTTTCTCAGCATCTCGTCATCCTGCACTTGGTGGCCTTTGCTCCGGCTAACCTCCCCCTTCAGTGTGTACTCGTAGAAACGGCCGCTGACGTTGACGAGCAGAGTTGGGGGACTGGCGTTGACGGCACAGCTGAGGGTTACGTCTGCCATGCTCTGGGGCACGTGGACGCCAAACCGCAGAATCACACCCACCAGCACGCCTTCAAGGAGGAGAGAGAAAGCAGTTAGCATAGGTTCTGTAGTAAGTAATAATAATAATAATAATAGAATACTTTATTTGTGTGGCAAAAGACAAGTACACATGGGCTTCACAGATGTACAAAGTAAAAAATACATCATTATAATAAATTATTAAAAGCCCGTTTATAAAAAGTTAATAGAGGGACAGAGGTTGCTCACCTGATGTCTTGTGCGGCAAAATAGGGTGAGTTTCTATTTAAAAGACCTCCTTTCAATTATAATTGGGTCAAGTTTCTTATTCTGAAAGGGATGGGCTTTATTGTGAAACAACAAAAGATGATCTATTCAATGGGATTCATCAAAGCAGCTTCTCTCTGCATACTGAATATGGCCGAGGCTACAGCAGGTGTCTGACTAGTCAAAGGGGAAGATGATTCCTTTAAAATATTACAATTTTCCAAGAATTTTAGCTGTAACCAATATAAGCCTATGTTGATGTTACTCATTATTATTTGACAGGTGACAGAATTGGCAAACTCAAAATGGCAAATAACAATCCTATTACCTTTACAATTGAATATCTGCATAATATGCTGGATGAATAATTTTCCACACTGACAGTATTATATCTCCCATGGATAAGAATTAAGATGTATTAGCTTAGTCTAGTGGTTAAGTGTGAGGCCAGCTAGCATTGACGGCTACGTTAAGTTAATTCATTTGACACCAACGTTAGCTGACAGCTAGTGGACTTACCATAGATCATGGCAAGTCCTGTTTCGTGCAGGAACCTAAATCGACGGTGTTTGAACAGCCATATGGTTAGGATGGTGAGCGTTAAGAGCATTATGAATATGAGTAGGTTGGCACTGTCCTGTCGGTGGCTTTCCTCAGCCATCCTTTCCGTCGAGACGTTGTCCATCGCATTGCTTTCGCCTTGGCTCCCGACGAGCGACAACGTCAACAGAAAAGGCAACAAAAGCAGTGCTTTCGACGGTCTGACACCGAGAGGACGTCTCGGTGTGAGTCCCATTGTGGCTTTCTGTGAAACGGTTACATTTGACGTTTAATTTCTGACGGTATATATGGCAGAAAAACACAAATTCTGCTCCGACGAAACAAATGACAGCCGATATCAAAACAGTGGAGCTTCCGGTTCTTCAAAATAAAAGCCGCGCTATCAGTAGTGAAAGCTCTAAACAGCGACCCATCAGACGTATATTATATGTTATACTACTATGGCTGTGTCTCATTTAAGGGATTATCCATTACTACGCCGACATTTCTATCATATTCTTACATTGTAAATCTTTTTCACATGTGCAGTTCGTTTATGTTAATAATACAACTGGTCAATGCGTCAGTCAAACAACTGATCCTATGAGTCATATCCCAGATAGCAGACAAACATTGATTCAACATTGAATCAAGGTTAATGCCTTGATCTAATTAACATTGAAACAATGTTGTTTTCTGATGGTTTTGGTTGATTTATGACCAGGCTTGCACCCTAAAATAACATTGTTCCAACATCAAAATAGATGTAAAACCAATGTTGTTTCAAGTAAAATTCAATCATTGATTTGACATTGATTAAATATTGATTCAATGTTGATGCATTGATCTAATTAACATTGAAACAATGTTGTTTTCTGATGGTTTTGGTTGATTTATGACCAGGCTTGCACCCTAAAATAACATTGTTTCAACATCAAAATAGATGTAAAACCAATGTTGTTTCAAGTAAAATTCAATAATTGATTAACCATTGAAAAAATATTAAATCAATCCTGCTTTACGTAGGTATTAACTCGTACATATTTACATAGTTTTGAATCAAATATCTTGAATTTAAAGTAAAAAAACGAACAAACATCATTCAGATGTGATTAACATTACATTTTATTTCATCATTTAATCTCACATCCACCACAAGCAATTCCTCCCAGCCGTCAGGGCACGTTGTCGAGCCACTTCACTCAGCTGGATATGATGTAGTCAGTAGTTTTGTTGTGTTCTGCTTTATGCTCTTGTTGCAAGGCACTTAAAAAAGAATGAAATAAGAATTAGAATTGAAATAACATAGGTCGGTACAAGCAAGACAGACAGAACGGCACAAGACAGTGTGGTGTTTGGGGGGAATCACGGTTTGTAGCTTAGCTCCAGGTAGAGCTAAATTGTTGACAAGTAATAAGTGGGATTTCTGAACTCAACTTTATTGTAACAACCTACCATACAATCATGTCTTCACTCACTATATCCCTATAATAGATATAGAATCATAGGTATTTTTTGTAAGGAATAATGGTAATTTCAGATAATGTAATGTAATAGCCTATATCTCACCACTTTAAGCAGGTCATCTCCCTTGAACACTGATGTCCATAGGCACTGGGACGGAGTAGGGCGTATTTAGTGCATGCCAAAGTTCCTCTCCACGTTCACAACAAAAATAAACCCTAAAGTGCAGTTCAAACAGGCTTGGACAAGGATAGAACATTTGTTAATACACGTACAGGCATAGCAGAGGCTTGTAGATGCTGATAACACTAGAGACTCACACTGGTCAGCCCAGGTCTCATTCATGGAGTAGTAGAGTATAGTCCAGATTATCCAGCTCATCACTGCTCAGGACCTTCTGTTGTTGAAACAAAATGTAGGTTTATTTGAATAAAAACACAGACTATAATGTCTCATCTTCCCCCAAAAAACAACACACTTTATTTGTTTAGTCCTACCTTTTATTGAAGTCACAGAGCTTTCAGAAAGCACCAACTGCTCTTGATGGAACTCTCTGGCAGTTGAAAGTGCAAGAAAGGCAGCAACTATTGTGATGATGTGATCCAACCGGCCATTACGGATCCTCCAAAACTCGAAACTCTAACCGCACCAAAAAATAAAGAATATATATTTTTAAATAATGTCTAAGACCCCATGTTCCAAGATAAGCTTGGAAATAATGTTACTCTTTGTGTTGTGCTTGGTAGGCTAGCTATTCACAGTAGGCCTACTAAGGGCTTCAAGTAATGGGGGACATTTTTATATTTACGAGAAGAAGAAAAACACAGAACTGTTAGACAGTAAGGCAAATAAGAGTCTACTTTAAAATTAAATACACATAGACTTACTTGCGGTTGAGTTTTCAGTATCCGTCAGTGTCCATGGTCAGTATCAGTTAGAATGGCCTTTGTCTTTTCAGCAGAACGCTTGAAAAATAATTCCCTTCTGATTGGTAGGTTTTGCGGGGGCATTTTTTGAATTTTAGACGGTATTTCAGATGATGATCAATATTGAAAAATGATTGTAATATGATATCAGAGGTCATAGAAGATATAATGGAATGTTCCTTTGATCTTGTTTTTGTAGTAGTATGATCGATTTAACATTGAAATTTCAACCATAACATTCTGGCTCTGGTGGTAATTCAACATTGAATAAATGTAAATGTTATCATTGAAACTACAATCATAACAATGATCAGTTCTTGGTATTTCAACATGATGATCAATATTGAAAAATGATTGTAATATGATCATCAGAGGAATAGAATGCTATAATGGAATGTTCCTTTGATCTTGTTTTTGTAGTAGTATGATCGATTTAACATTGAAGTTTCAACCGTAACATCTGGCTCTGTGGTAATTCAACATTGAATAAATGTCAATTTTATCATTTTATCATCATGTTTTTTCAATCATGAAACAATGTTATTTCAGGGTGCAAGCCTGGTCATAAATCAACCAAAACCATCAGAAAACCACATTGTTTCAATGTTAATTAGATCAATGCATCAACATTGAATCAATATTTAATCAATGTCAAATCAATGATTGAATTTTACTTGAAACAACATTGGTTTTACATCTATTTTGATGTTGAAACAATGTTATTTTAGGTGCAAGCCTGGTCATAAATCAACCAAAACCATCAGAAAACAACATTGTTTCAATGTTAATTAGATCAACGTCAAATCAATGATTGAATTTTACTTGAAACAACATTGGTTTTACATCTATTTTGATGTTTTTTCAATCATTGAAACAATGTTATTTCAGGGTGCAAGCCTGGTCATAAATCAACCAAAACCATCAGAAAACAACATTGTTTCAATGTTAATTAGATCAAGGCATTAACAATCATAACAATGATCAGGCTCTGGTGGTATTTCAACATTGAATTAATGTAAATTTTATAATTGAAACTTCAATCATAATAATGATCAGTCTCTGGTGGTATTTCAACATTGAATTAATGTAAATTTTATCATTGAAATTTCAACCCTGACCATTCTGATGAAACAGATGGAATTTCAACATTGAATCAATGTCGCCCTGCTATCTGGGTAGTCACACTGCAGGATCAGTTGTTTCTTTGCACTCAGTGTACTATAACTCTATTACATTTCTTGGACCTAACACTATAATTGTTGGTATTTGACAGATGCAACATGATCTCTGATAAGAAAAAAAACCCAGTATCTTTTTTTTTAACAACTTACAACTCCCACCCAAACATTTTCATATTGGTCTCTAACAGTCTGCTAATACCTGCTCACCCACACGTGCATCGTATTAATTTTTAACTTGGTTTCGAGTGACTATGTTTGACCATGTGATGTTTCACAACTGACGAACATTTAGCTGGAAAAAGTGTGCGGCAGAGACCGCACCTGTCCAAGATAAGCAACAATGCCTCTGTGTTTTTCTTTGTAAAAAAGGTGCAATAGGTGAAGCACAGCAATTTGCAGATCACTGCGGTCTCATTGCTCAGGCATACAGATGTAAGCACAAAAATCCCTGTCTGATTAAGTGGAAATAAGAGATGAACTGATGGTGGAGTGACGCAATAGAGATCAAATGTCAAGTTAAACGTTCTTCATAGATGCGTGGGTTGAGTGATTGTTCTAGAGGAAATTATTTATTTCATGTTATACTGGTAGTTGGCAAAAGAGCATTGGCACATTTGTGTATGTTTTTTACATGTAGTAAACACCCAGAATGTACAGCAAATATTGGAGCGACTCGTAACTCGCAAATTTGTGGTGCATATAATACAGATGTCGGAAAAAGTCAGTATTTCTAGTGTTTTTCAAGAAAGATTTTAACAACTTTTTTTGTGTTGTTGTATGTGCTTCGGATTTAGATGTACCTTCACAATCTTAAAAACTGTTTCCTTTGACAGGAAACCAAACCCACAAACTCCTTTTTAGAACAGCACACATAACATATGACACAAATCACATGATGGACAAAATGCTATACAGATTGACAGTGTATCATGAGAGAAATGTCATCAACAGTGTGAAGGAAAATTCTCTTTTCCTTTTGATGGTGATTTTAAGGCACCATTAAAGGCTGAGAGGCAGTATGTTGAATCCCTGTTATTCAAGTTATATGTCACCAGTTGATACCATGTTTTTGCTTACTGGCAGTCATGAGAGGTTTCTCTCACTTGTTCATTTAGATGTTGGTGGAGAGATCAGACATCTTAGTCTTTTGAAGTTATCAAACTTGACAGATGACAACCTCAGACATCTGAAAAGCATGCTGTTGTTTAGTATTTCTCTCTACTTTGTCTGACAATGTGAAATACACAAGATATTTGCTTGTGCTTTTTGACATCTGACCAAAACTTTGTAACTTCGAAAGTGTTGCAGAACCGACATTTTTAGTTATTATTGTGGTTACTGTGGCTCTAAGGCTTTATCTAAGGTATATAACGTTGTTTTAATGCCAGTAATGCTGCATTCCTCTGCATGTCACCACACTGTATTCAATACTCTTCCCGAGTTTTGAGATACCAGCCTCAGTTTCTGTCTAGCCAGCAGGATTTTGTACAGGAGGCCTCTCATAGAGGGATGGATATCCTAAACCTTTACAATCCAGATTATCTTATTTTATACATGCAGTGTAGAAGCTTTTTCGTGAGTAGCATATGTTTGTCCAGTTATACAGAGCAGTGCCTTGAAATTCCTGAATGCCCATTAAATTGGAGACCCTTTGTAGTTCTTGAATACATTTTAATAGGTATGCTAAGAATTTCACAAGTTCTACAGTACGGCCTATTTGTCCTTCTTTCCACAACCAACTCTTGGGGCAGGGGCTCCAGATAATTTGCTTCACAGAGACAGCCTTCTTAATCAGTTTGTTCAGTTGACAAAAGTTACTTTCTCTGATATTGCTGCCCCAACAAATGGCTACAAAGAAAACTGGACTAGTAAAATATACAACATTTTGTAGCACACATCGAAGAATTTACGCTTCTTCAAGAAATAGAGTCTGCTATGTCCCTTCCTGTAGACCACCTCCATGTTACTTTTCCAGTCCAGTCGGTTGTCCAAGTGAAGGCCCGGGTATCTGTAGCCCTCAGCCAAAAAAACTGTAGGATGTCCATCAAGTAGTCAATGATCTACTAGGTTGTGGAGGTGTCTACCTGCATCTTTTCATGCAGCAGTGAGGCTGGATCGAGTTGAAGGCCCATGAGAATTCTTAGAGCATTATATTAGCGTATGTTTTTTTTTTTAAACACCATAACTTTAAGTTATTTGAACCATCATCATCATCATCATCTTCAACCGCTCAGGCAGCAGCTTGAGCAGGGAACCCCAAACTTCTCTTTCCCGGGCCACCTCAACCAGCTCTGACTGGGGGATCCCGAGGCGTTCCCAGGCCAGCGTGGAAATATAATCTCTCCACCTAGTCCTGGGTCTTCCCCGAGGCCTCCTCCCAGCTGGACGCTCCTGGAACACCTCCCTAGGGAGGCGCCCTGGGGGCATCCTTACCAGATGCCCGAACCACCTCAACTGGCTCCTTTCAACGCAAAGGAGTAGCGGCTCTGCCCCGAGTTCCTCACGAATGACTGAGCTTCTCACCCTATCTCTAAGGGAGACGCCAGCCACCCTCCTGAGAAAGCCCATTTCGGCCGCTTGTACCCGCGATCTCGTTCTTTCGGTCATTACCCAGCCTTCATGACCATAGGTGAGGGTAGGAACAAAGATCGCCCGGTAGATCGAAAGCTTTGCCTTACGACTCAGCTCTCTTTTCGTCACAACAGTGCGGTAAAGCGAGTGCAAAACCGCCCCTGCTGCTCCGATTCTACGGCCAATCTCACGCTCCATTGTTCCCTCACTCGCAAACAAGACCCCGAGGTACTTGAACTCCTTCACTTGGGGTAAGGACTCATTCCCTACCTGTAATAGACAATCCATCGGTTTCCTGCTGAGCACCATGGCCTCCGATTTAGAGGTGCTGATCCTCATCCCAACCGCTTCACACTCGGCTGCAAACCGATCCAATGAGAGCTGAAGGTCACAGGCCGATGATGCCATCAGAACCACATCATCCGCAAACAGCAGAGATGAGATCTTCAGACCACCAAACTGCAACCCCTCCCCCACCACGACTACGCCTTGATATCCTGTCCATAAATATCACAAACAGGATTGGTGACAAAGCGCAGCCCTGGCGGAGGCTAACCCCCACCGGAAACGAGTCTGACTTACTACCGAGAACCCGTACACAGCTCTCGCTTTGAGCGTACAGAGATTGGATGGCCCTGAGAAGAGACACCCTCACCCCATACTCCCGCAGCACCCCCCACAGTATCTCCCGGGGAACCCGGTCATAAGCCTTCTCCAGATCTACAAAACACATGTAGACTGGATGAGCAAACTCCCAAGCTCCCTCTAGGATCCTTGCGAGAGTGAAGAGCTGGTCCGTTGTTCCACGGCCAGGACGGAATCCGCATTGTTCCTCTTCAATCTGAGGTTCGACTATCGGCCGAACCCTCCTTTCCAGCACCTTGGAGTAGACTTTGCCGGGAAGGCTGAGAAGTGTGATACCCCGGTAGTTGGAACACACTCTCTGGTCCCCCTTTTTAAAAATAGGAACCACCACCCCGGTCTGCCACTCCTTCGGCACTGTACCCGACCTCCACGCAATGTTGAAGAGGCGTGTCATCCAGGACAGCCCTTCCACACCCATTGCTTTCAGCATTTCTGGACGGATCTCATCAACCCCCGGGGCTTTGCCACTGTGGAGTTGTTTGACTACCTCAGTGACTTCCACCAGGGAAATTGACGATGATCCCCCATCAGCCTCAAACTCTGCCTCCAACATAGAGGGCGTGTTAGTCGGATTCAGGAGTTCCTCAAAGTGCTCTTTCCACCGACCGACTACCTCCTCAGTTGAGGTCAACAGCGTCCCATCCTTACTGTACACAGCTTGGATGGTTCCCCGCTTCCCCCTCCTGAGGTGCCGGACGGTCTTCCAGAAACACTTTGGTGCCGACCGAAAGTCCTTCTCCATGGTTTCTCCAAACTTCTCCCACACCCGCTGCTTTGCCTCTGACACGGCAGAAGCTGCAGCCCTTCGGGCCTGTCGGTACCTTGCAACTGCCTCAGGAGTCCCCCGAGATAACATATCCCGGAAGCACTCCTTCTTCAGTCGGACGGCTTCCCTGACCACCAAGGTCCACCACGGCGTTCGAGGGTTACCGCCCCTTGAGGCACCTAAGACCTTGAGACCACAGCTGCCCGCCGCGGCTTCAGCAATGGAAGTTTTGAACATCGACCACGCGGGTTCAATGCCCCCAACCTCCACAGGGATGCTAGAAAAGCTCTGCAGGAGGTGCGAATTAAAGATCTCTTGAACAGGGGCCTCCGCTAGACGTTCCCAGTTCACCCGCACTACCCGTTTGGGCTTACCAGGTCTGTCCAGAGTCTTCCCCCACCCTTTGACGATGGTGATCAGTTGACAGCTCCGCCCCTCTCTTCACCCGAGTGTCCGAAACATGCAGCCTCAGATCAGATGATACGATCACGAAATTGATCATCGACCTTCGGCCTAGGGCGCTCTGGTACCATGTACACTTATGAGCATCCTTATGTTCGAACATGGTGTTTGTTATAGACAAACCATGGCCAGCACAGAAGTCTAACAACAAACGACCACTCGGGTTCAGATCAGGGAGGCCGTTCCTCCCAATCACGCCTTTCCAGGTGTCTCCATCATTGCCCACGTGCGCGTTAAAGTCTCCCAGCAGAACTATGGAGTCCCCTACCGGAGCCCCATGCAGGACTCCGTTCAGGGTCTCCAAGAAGGCTGAATACTCCGAACTGCTGTTTGGTGCATACGCACAAACAACAGTCAGAGTCTTCCCCCCCACAACCCGGAGGCGTAGGGAGGCGACCCTCTCGTCCACCGGGGTAAACTCCAACGTAGTAGCGCCCAGCCGGGGGCTCGTGAGTATCCCCACACCGGCCCGGCGCCTCACACCTTGGGCAACTCCAGAGAAGAATAGAGTCCAACCCCTGTCCAGAAGTACGGTTCCAGAGCCAAGACTGTGCGTGGAGGTAAGCCCCACCAGATCTAATTGGTAGCGCTCCACCTCCCGCACCAGTTCCGGCTCCTTCCCCCACAGCGAGGTGACGTTCCACGTCCCCAAAGCCAGCCTCTGCCGCCCGGGTCTGGTCCGTCGTGGTCCCCGCCCTTCACTGCCACCCTGTAGGCAGCGCACCCGACCCCAGCGGTTCCTCCGACGAGTGGTGGGCCCATCGGTTGTAGAGGAGGAGTGTGTTGCCACGTAGCTCTTTCGGGCTGTGCCCGGCCGGGCCCCGTGGCAGACCCGGCCACCAGACGCTCGCAGGCGGGCCCCCTGTCTGGGCCTGGCTCCAGCCGGGGGCCCCGGGCTTCCTCCGGGCAGGGTCTCTCCTCTTCTTTCACGATCTTCCATGAGGTCTTTTGAACCATTCTTAGTCGGGCCCCTCACCTGAGACCATTTTGCCTTGGGAGACCCTACCAGGAGCACTAGGCTCCGGACAACACAGCTCTCAGGTTCACAGGGGCACACAAACCTCTCCACCACGGTAAGGTGATGGTTCCCGGAGAGGAACCATCATTTAATAAACAAAAGCGCCTGTGTTTTGTGGTTCACATGGCTAATGCTGCGGTGCATAAAGGTGTCCACTTTAAAGGAAAACTATTTGATTTCTAGAGGTAAGGAAACCGTTGAAATGAAACCTTTATTGGTAGTGATGAAAAAATAAATGTAGTGTGTGATTTTATTTAGTTTTTTTTGAAAGTTTTACAAATTGTTTCTGTGTTATATGTTGTAAGGCCTAACTGACTGCAGGCATGTCAACATGATCCATAGCCTGATATCTTAACAGTTTCGGCTGACAGGAAACAATACCAATGACAAGTGTCAAGTCAGGAAGCAGCAATGATATGCAGCACAACGATACTCAGATGTAGAACTAGTCCTGCGTCGGCGCTGAGAGCATCCTGTTTCTTTCAGCCACAATGGCGACTAGACTGTTTCTGCTTCTCTTTCTGACACAACATGTGTTTGCCAAAGAACCACCTGGTAAGAACATTTAACTTTTGAACTATTACACATTTTTTGACTTGTCATGGCAACCATTTTTGTCCTATTTGGATGTATATGAGCAGCTATTACATTTTCTTTAGGGCTTTTGGCAGATCTGATCATATTGTTTTTAAATGTGTGTTATTTGACACCATGACGTAAAACTATTGTTATTATTAATTTTCATACATTTATATCTTATAATCCAAAATTAGCAAATACCTTTGGAATGTATAAGTGTTTTAAATTATATTTTTGATAGATGGCCTAAAAATAAACCCAAGTTTAGAAGGGGTATTGGCAGCACAACTTGTTTGAAATATGTTTAGGCTTTTATATTGTGAATCATCAATCACTTGTATTATCAATTTTAGTTAACTGTAAAGCGTCTTTGAGTGCCTTGAAAAGCGCTATATAAATCCAATCCATCATTGTTATTCAGATATAGAGCCTTACTTCCTGAATTAATGCTCCATTTGGGTGAATACCCTTTGACGTCATTGTTCTGCCATTTCCTCAACGTGTGTGTGTGAGTGTGTGTCGGTGGTTAGTCTTCTGTGTAGGTCTTTATATTAAATGTTTGTAACCTTTATTAATCCCATTGGTTTTAACCCCTCTTCTCTGGCAGATGTGGAGTGTGTGGTGATGCATCTGAAATCCGTTCGCTGTTCCTGGAATAAGCATGGGACTCCAGAGGTCAATTACACCTTTGAAAGCGGGTTCGTAATTGGTGACACATTAAACTTGACATAGCAGAATCTGTTATAGCTAATCCTGTCCCCATTCTGATAGGATATGTGGCCTTTATGTTACCTTATAAACAGCTCTCCAATATGCCCGCTGCAGATGACCCAATGAGGAAGTGAATCACTACTACAACTACTATTCACTGCATGTTGGCTGCATACTTTACTTTGTGTAACTAAACGCTGATTTCTGTACAGGCTGGTCGATAACATCCGTGAGTGTGCCACCTATCTGTCAAAAAACAGCATAAACACTGGATGTGACCAGCCCTATGACAGCTCAGTCAAGACGTATCATTTCGACAACTTTTCCACCAAACTGATACATGGCAACAAGAGCTATCAGAAGTGGCATAATATAAAAGATAGAGGTATGCTTATTTCGTTGGGTGCAACAGGACATTGGGGGTTACTATCTTATTGAATAAATCTCTCCAAATGAGAAGAGACACTTTCATTTTGAGTTTTTCATACACCTGTAACTCAAATGTATAACTGTTTTCCAGGAAAAGGAAAAACAGCTAAACACAGTGCTATTAATTTTTACATAAAAACAAATCTTGCATTGTATTGAATGGTTTGTGTCGCCACCAGTCAAGTTAAACTCACCAGTCAACGTGACTGTCCAAAATGGATCGGACTATAACCTGTGGTTCTACTGGAACCAGACCAGGGCCGACTGTGTGGAGAGCGAGGTTCGACACCGTAAGAACAGCAATAATTGGGAGGTAGGCAATTCTTCTTTTTCTTTCTGTTTGTTATTTTTTTGCTGTTGTTGTGGTCTCTGTTAGAATTTTCTTACTCTACTCAATCTTATTGACCACAGCAAACTATAGTCAACGGTGGGAAGCAGAGTTACTGCATCAACTTGCCCAGCAGCAGTTCCCGGTATGAGCTGCAAGTGCGGAGCAAAATAGTGAAAGATTGTGGAGGCTCTATATTTTGGAGTGACTGGAGTGAGCCGGTGGTCTGGGGATCCAACAACAGCACAGGTAAAATTGCAAAAAAACGTGTTCTGTGAAACAGGCCCACTAACATTGGCTTACTGTAGGTTGTGTACTGAAACACTTAAGTAATCACTGACCTCTACTGGCATTACAAGTCACCAGACGCGTCTCATGGATTAATTCCTAGATGAAA
Organism: Hyperoplus lanceolatus; assembly: GCA_026929865.2. Taxonomy (NCBI): domain Eukaryota; kingdom Metazoa; phylum Chordata; class Actinopteri; order Uranoscopiformes; family Ammodytidae; genus Hyperoplus; species Hyperoplus lanceolatus. Next base: position 12,760,443 of record CM049407.1, read on the forward strand.
CATATTGGTGAATCCACATTAAGGAGGATTCCGATCTTTTGGAGTCAAGCAATTGTTTTCCTAGGCCATATATGTCAGCCAATTTACATGGATGGCTATTGTGGGCAACAACAGGGCAGTACAAGCCTTTATATTTTATTATAAACAACATTCATGGTGTTGTTTGCATTATATATACTTGCTGCTCTACATGTGCACAGAAAAATAGAAGGGTCATGATTATAAAATAATCACAATCCTGCTCTCTCTCAACCCCTCACAGACCCCAATCAAAGAATTGCTCCGATGTCTGTGTTGACCCAAGTGCTGACCGTGATGGGTTTCATCACCCTCATCCTACTGGTCCTCATGTTCCTGCAACGTGAAAGGTGGTTTGGCCTATTTGTCATGAAGGAATTATGGGAGTTAAAGGGTTCTAGTAGTGTGGGCAAGGGAGTAACAGCAATCTTTATTTCCTCAGTTTTTCATTCATGTTTTCAGTATGAACATATCTTTACTGAATCAAACTTTTATCAGCTTTTAGTATTGTGCTGTTAAAAAAGGTTTTAAGGTTTGGTTGAAGGAATTGTAAATGTAAGTGACGATGGGAATCAAGCTTATTGAAATATACTTTCAATCATTTCAAATGTAAAAGGGAATATTTTGTGTTCATGGAGGAGTATTTTTATACCACTTTCCAAAAAGTAAAGTGCTTAAATGCTTAAAGTGAGGTCAGGTACAGGGGACATGCAGACGAGGAAAAACTTCAGAAAGCCTAGCTTCGCTCAACCACAGTGCTGGAATTTTTTGACAGGGAATAAGAGTAATGCACTTGAGCGGTTGTGGGTGTGATCATCTGAGAGTAAAACATGTGCCTGCCTCCTACACAGGATCGGAATCCTCATCATCCCCTGGGTACCCGAGCCATCCCCAAAATTTAACGACATCGAGGTAAGTAGCCACCGGGGCTTTGTGCCACCGCTCCATGAAATTCCCAGTCACACATAAGAATAGAAAACCTCAAATTATTCATTTCAGATGAAATGATATACAAAATTTTTTTTTTCAATCATTGAAATACTTAAATGACAAGTGAAGAGTAGTATACACTATACAGCTATAATAGCAACTATGAGAAAACCTTACATAAGCATGGCGGGTTTTGAGCGAAATGCTGACAGCATGCTAACATGCATAAAATGACAATAACGTATTTAAAGGGCTGAGCTGGTATATTGTTAGCCATGATCAACTGCTTAGTTTAAGTATTCTAACATTTTCTGATTGGCACCAAACCCACAACACCTAAAGGGGATTGTTCACTGAATGTGAGTAGGCCTATAGGAAAATGTCAAGACAATCCCCTCAATAGTAGTAGAGATATATCAGCCCAAACAAAGTTGTGGACTCACTTTCAGACATTGTTATAACATTTAACATTGTTGATTTGTTAATATTACAATTATTTAAGGGAAAGGTAATTTCCCTTCACAAATATCCACAAATGCTAATATTCAACTGATGAAAACCCCATTTGATAGAGTGACATGAATGTACTCCCATGTGTGTGGTGACAGAAAAAACATATATTTCTGCTTCATTTTTTCTTTAAAGAATTGGTTCCAAATCTCCAAAGACCTGAAGGAAAGTTTCAAGGCCAACTACAATGAGCGTGCCTGTCCGGTCCGCGAGTACTGCAACCTCTCCCAGTCAGACAGCGAGAGCTCCGGCAGCTCTACCTGCTCTTTCAGCACCGACCAATCCGACTGCTCCGTCTCCATCCTTGAGGACCAGTCAGACCTGTCTACCCCCTAAAACGACCACAAACTTAACAATCCAGCCTTTTCTTACACTGACACATCTCCTGCATGACAGCAGGGATCAGAACATTTACAAATTAGACACGGACTCAACGTTCCCCCGCGTACAAGCAATTTATTAGCCTAAATTAGAGCTATTGGTGTTTAATGATGCCAACAAGACCATTCTTCAGGACACATGGAGTTTGGTGTGATAGTAAAATCACTGACTTCCTTTTTTTTCATTTAAATTGAGCTTGGCATTATGGTATTGATAGTGTATGTGTGCATTGTCCCTATATTGAACATTTTCTTAGACATTAGAATGAAACACATCTACATTCATATATCATAAAATGCTTATCCTAGATTTAGATTAGTTCACAATTCTGCTCTAGGAAGACGATGTCAGTTGCCCAATTCAAGCACAAGTTGGAGATGTGGAGAAAATGGCACAACACATTTGTGGCATTGATTTAACTTATTGGTAACTTAAATTCACTGTGCACTCATTCAGCCAGTGAAATTATCATTCAGGTACAATTTTCTAATTAGGTACCCTTTAAAAAGGATTTATAAGTTGTAACTTATATACTCTTGACTTTACTAATGGTTAAACCTACTTTTCTTATTATGAAATAATAAATGGTTCCAGAAAATAATATCTTACCAATGCTATATCTGCAATTGCCCAGAAACTATCTTTTCACAACTAACTAGCATGTAGGCCTATAAATTCTACTGGATAGATTATTTGAAAGTGAGATAAACCCTGTAATAGGTGCCTCATTATAAAGTGACACCACAATATAACATTACTGTAATTTTTGTACTTTATGCCTATAATTCTGAATGTAACCTTGATGTACATTTTTTAAAATTTGGGTTGGAAATTTGGCTTCTGTAACCTACTTATATTTCAGTGGCTTTGTCCAACTTCCAGTGTAAACCATTTGTTGCAAAGTACCTAATAGGTATTAATAACCCCTTCACCTGTAAGGTGCCTCTTTGCAAAGTGACATCACAATGTAACCTACCCATTTGGATTCAATAGGCTATCATATAGGTTCACCCCAGCCTCATATTTTTTAAGGCTGGGGTTTTATTGCTATAGACATTGAATGATATATGTTTTTAAATGTTTGAATGTAAGCCTAACTTTTTCAATTTGTTGTTTTCTTTTGTAAGCTAGGCTATATCTAGGCCTACTTGTTCTATGTGTTTTTATCCAAGTTTGAGCTGTTTGGCCCACTTTTGATGAATAAATAGCCTACTGTATTTACGTCAAAAGCTCTGTTAATTTACATTGTGCAACTGCAGCTATTGATATTATTGCATTGGGCAACCCAGTTCAATCTTCCCCGTCCAGTCATCGCAGTGTCCATTAGGGGGAGTGCATAGTGTCCCGCACAGTACGGAACTGAGTCAACGCATTTTTCAGATTCAAGAAGGGCAGGGCGCAGGGCGGCTGGCCCCCGCAAGAAGAGACACACAAGTCAGCTACTTCCCTAGCTGAGCCGATGAGCTTTCGCAAGCAATTGATGTCTTCAGATGAGATTTAAGCTTTCACTGCAGATTTAGTTGCTTTGACGTCTTATTCGCCGTTGGTGGTCAAGAAATAACAGCCCGACAAAATGTCAGAGCCAACGGTGGCCGACACTCGCCGGCTGAATTCAAAGCCCCAGGACCTGACGGATGCCTACGGCCCCCCTAGCAATTTTCTGGAAATAGACGTTTACGACCCACAAATCGTTGGAGTTGGACGGAACCGATACACAACTTACGAAGTTCGCATGCGGGTAGGTGTTCAAAACCACATGAAAAAGAATTTTTTTTGAAGCCTTAGCTTTCGTAGTCGCTAAAAGCTAACTGGTCATTTCAGTGTTGTTGCTAGCCAATTAGCGTGTTTTAACCGCTGCGTTGCTGAAGTCAACACACGGGAAGGAACTGTGGCGTTGATGTTAGCCGCCTGGAGTAGCTCAAGATGGCGCGCCAATAAAACTCGAGGCCTGGGGATTGTCAGCGGCCTTCCTTGTAGGTTGCAGGGTTGGCATTTAATCGATACGTTTTGTTAACAAACGAACGACACCCAGCACTACAATTGCAAGCCATGTCACTGATGTGGAGTTTAAGTTACAGTCAAATATATTTTAGCTAAGCTAATTTATGTAGTTAGCTTGTCAAAAACCCAGCCATTAGGGAGTCTCGTGAAGCTAGCTGCTACTTGCACCAAGTGTCTGTCCCTGTCAAGCATGTAAGGACTCATTTAACATTGTCTGCTTTGATCCAGATGTGTTACAAAGTCAAAAACTCTATTAAAAACATGGTTTACATTATGACCATTGTTCTGCGGTAACGTTTATACGAGCTATCGTTGCACATTGACATTTAAGAAAACGTGAACTAAATGAGGAATGTTACAACTTAATGGAAATACCTTCGTTAAAGTTTGTTTCTTGAATTGAGTTGAATTTTTCGGGAGTAACTTTGCAGTCCTTGGTAAAAAAAAAAATAACATTAGGCTACGAAATAAATGCTTGGAAAGTTTATCTTCCTCAGAAATGGAGGGTTCATAAAATCACTGACACAGCTAAGTTTAAAGACCATGTTTTCAGGAAGCTTATGCAATGGCATTATTGCAATTTACTAGCACTGACAGAAGATCCTCATTTCTGCTGTGTTTCTCTCGTAGAAGAGTGTGTCCATTTTAACTTCAACGTTTTCACCACTTGAATGGCTTTTTGCTCATTACCACAGTCAACGTTCAAAAGTTATTTTATTTGACATATACATTTAATATAAAGGACTGACAATGAATGAAATTCTCATTTCAAAGGCTCTCTCCTACTATGCTTTACAAAATGCATGAAGAAAAATCACACAAAAAAGATAAAAGGGGGAGGGGAAAGAATCCAAGACTCAAGACTTAATAATGGACTGGTGATAATGTAGTGATACAATTAGCTGTAATATTGACAGATTCCAACCTTCACCACTGACTTCAGACTGTCTACAGCTGTGTATCATGGGAAAATCCAGGAAAAGGAACACCTGCTATCTAACCACAGAGAGACTCTTAAAATCCATGGAACTCCTTGGAGTCAACACATGCTGAATCAGCCTTCTTAATGAATGAACCTTTAACACATTAAACAATAATGTTAAAACCCACTAAAGCTTCTTTATGCACATACCTTTTTTACCCACTCATTAGAAGTCTTTATCCAAATAAAGCTATTGTTAAAATAATTACATTCATTGACAGTCTGTCAGACAATCAATTTAAACTATTTTGATAATTGATTTTCATGACAACAATTAAACCAAATTATGGTGGTAAGAGGCACTTGCTTTTGTCACACAACACTATTTCTTTAATAGGCAGTTTTAAACTAACTCCAGCACTTAGTCGTGTATTCAGTCTGTGCCTTCTTCTCTGTCTAGACAAACCTTCCCATTTTCAAACTGAAGGATTCCACTGTGAGAAGAAGATACAGTGACTTTGAGTGGTTAAAGAATGAGCTGGAAAGAGACAGTAAGGTGAGTGAGCCGTTATGTGTCTGTCTAAGCAAGATATTGCAATGCTCTGTTTAATTACATATTGTTGGTTTACATGTGGCAATATACAACCCGTAAATAGATTATTACGTTGTTGGTTGACTTAGTTTTTTATATATATTTATTTCTGTGATGATGACTAACGGTGGTGGAGCTCAGGGATTGTGTACTTTGTATTTAATTAATTTTGGTGTCATGCATTTTCATCTTTCCTGTTGTTTGTTTGACCCCTGACACCTTCAGATTGTAGTACCACCTCTGCCAGGGAAAGCCCTGAAGAGACAGTTGCCATTTCGTGGAGATGAGGGCCTTTTTGAGGAGTCTTTCATTGAGGAGCGGCGATCGGGCCTGGAGCAGTTCATCAACAAGTCAGTCGATTCAAAAGCCCTAAATTAAAATGCTGACTGTGTTTTATATGAACAAAATTATAATTTAATAATCTATAAAGTGTAATGTGTACATTGGACAATGGTTTGTATGCGTTTCCTGCATGTTTCCCAAACAACAAAATATGTTGGCCTAAACAGTTATTCACATGCTTAATAAAGTCAGACCTTGCCAGAAATGTCTAGCCCAACACAAGGTTTAAGATAATCTGTGTCTGTGCGTCAACTAGCTAATCTACAACTGTATTTCTCCAGCCTCCATAAAAAGCATTCATAAGGAGCTGAATTGTGTGTGTGTGTGTGTGTGTGTGTGTGTGTGTGTGTGTGTGTGTGTGTGTGTGTGTGTGTGTGTGTGTGTGTGTGTGTGTGTGTGTGTGTGTGTGTGTGTGTGTGTGTGTGTGTGTGTGTGTGTGTGTGTGTGTGTGTGTGTGTGTGTGTTTCTTTTGTGTAGAATTGCAGGTCATCCCTTAGCCCAGAACGAGCGCTGTCTTCACATGTTTCTGCAAGATGAAAGCATTGACCGTAACTACATTCCTGGAAAAGTACGACTTTAGAATTATTAGGGTTGGGGGAGGGGGGTGTAGATCAAACTTTCTCCGGCCTTTCTCTTCCCTCCATTTCTGTTTTTCTTTTTTATTTGCTTTTCTCTCTTGCTATAATTCTGTCTATCCTATAGTATAGTGACATTCACTCTATTTTTTGTATTTGTAAAATAAGGAAATCACTCCTCTGTACCGTACTTTTCGTACTATAAGTCGCGACTTTTTCCCAATTTTTCGACCCTGTTATTACACAGCACAGTATATGTTCTGTAGCTACTAGGGATGGGCGTTAGTAATCGAGTACTCGAGTACTCCTCGTTTCAAATGAACTCGATTGGTGGATGAGGAAAATCGTTTTTTGTTTTTTTTAGTGTTTGTAGCCTTTAGGCCGGCCGGCGGGCCGCCCCTATTTTAAAATGTTATATACGTGTACAAAACGGATAAAATAAAGTTTAACAAAATTAAATATTTTTATGCAAGTGCAATAAATTGAGCGTTGTGTCAAAAAGCAAATGCAAATAACTGCCACCTCCGTGCCACCGCAGCGCAGCCTGTGTTCTTCACAGCACCGCGGAGCTGAACACGGTCTCTCCTTTCTAAAGAACATTGTCAGGAATATAACTGTCCAATTATTTCAAAGCAGATGATAAAATTACGTTTATAAAAAGGGGAGATGACACCTGTTACTCTCGTTAGTAATGAGTAGCCTAGACTCCAGGTAAGCCTGCAAAGTGCTCTCCGCTTGGAAAGAAAAGTAGGCTAAAGAAGAAGCAAGGCTTACTTCAGGCACATTTGCTCCGAGCCAACAACAGTTAAGAAGCCTTCAATAGGGAATATGGGGATAAGATTCAAAAACCGACCGGTGTAACGTTCCATTAATGAGGAATTAGTCGCGGCTTAGCCTACAACTATCTGCTTTGGTGAGTTATTTATATGAATTTAAATTGTAGGACAATCATTTAATATTATTTGCTGCCCTTCTTATTTTAAATGGTGACATAGGCTATTTTTTTGTTACAACTACAGCCCATGCTTTTTTTCTCTCTTTTTCTCCCCAACGCTGACCTAGTCTACTCGATCAGATTAAATTGTGGCCCGTCTATTTAATTACTTTCAGTGAGGAAAATGTGTTTTAAAGTTGTGGGAATAAATCCTTAATATCATATGGCAACTGTGACTGTTTGACAATAAGCATTGAGCGCTTTATTGCGGTGAACCGTTATTCTGCAGACAGATGCGTTGCGTTCTAAAAATAGAAAAAAGTTTAACGAGGAATCGATTGATCCTCGAGGAATGCAAGCGATCACACGAGTAGTGAAAACACTCGTGCCCATCCCTAGTAGCTATTGCACTAAATGGTAACACTTGAATACGTTATGCAAATATGCAACTTGTTTGTTGAAATGTTAATAAATGGGATATTCCTCAAGCAGTCATCTCTTTCCCGACAATCCCCTCCGTGCACAAATTCTTACATATGGTAATTAAACATTATAACACCTGCGGCTTATAGTCCAGTGCGGCTTATAGTGCGGAAAATACGGTAGTTGTGATTGTCTTGTAAATATTTTTTACTTAATCACATTTTTTTTAAGAATGATAAATGATATGCAATACATTCAGTATTTCCTGGAGGAGGGCTTTATACTCATGATTGTATTTATAATGTGAATACAGTACAATAATATCTCAATGTGAGTGTGCCATTGATGTGTACCAGATAAATTAATGCAGTCTGTATATGACCATTCTGATCCTGTTTTGTTCTCTCTTTTTTTGTGTTGTTCCTTTAGGTATGAATGAAGTAAGTTTGATTTATTTTTATCCTGTCTCAAGAGCTTTCTGGTTGCACTGGCACTATTAAGACCAAATGCGATAGTTCACAAATGCTTAATGGAAAACAATGCTAATACATACTACATAAATGAATTACCACAGAGACCTGACTGTCACTGCAATGTGTCATTTTACCTTGTTAATGTGCCACACATAGTGTCTGGTTGTCACATCAAACAACCAGGCAATCCCCAACAAGATGTTGGTGTGTTACAAAGGGGAAGAACATTCTGCAAGCCAGTTTTGATTTACCCATAAGGACAATGAACGTTAAATGTAATTTGAAGTTAAAGGTTTTTAACGTGTGTACTTGCAATGAGTTAATGAGCTATTTCCAGGGTTCGACATAACGTATAGCCCGATGGCCCGGGGGCAGTAAAATCATATGCAGGGCAAGTTGATTGGCCAGTCACTGTCCCGCCCGGGCCAGTGACTGGCCAATCACAGTTCAGTATCTTTTTGTAGACGACATCATGGTTCATTGAAATGCGCGTTGAGAGTCGTAATGAAAGCAGTGTTTATTAAAGACTCAATATAATAAACCTAATATAAAATATATTTTGTAATGAAAGGCCAGTGGAGGCGCAGCAACAAGCGGGTGCACTCTCGCTCCGTTGGCAGAGCTGCCTACCGTCGCGCCTGCGAGTCGACAAATCAATCGACTTACTTTGCCCCCTTTCTTTCTTCCCACAGCAGAGGTTGAGGTGCAGAAAATGACAACTGCGCTTTTCCTTTATCTGCCGCCGTAATGTTACAGTATTTGCATCCAAGCCCCAATGGTAATACAAATGAGAGGCTTTATTTAAACGCTGTGAATGCGTCTCCGGTGATTGTGTCGGTTGTAGACAGAAACGAACGGAGGGACTCCGCTCACTGTACAGTTCCTATAGTCGCGCAGTTTGGCACTGTGTTTTCAGGCTCGAGACATTCAATCAGATCGCGGAAGTCTTTCCCATTGAAATCGCTAACGGGGAGAATATCCCCGGTTATTATTTTAGCCACAAACCACAGTTCTTCTGCGCGACGGCTCACTCACTGGCGAGATCACACGGTGAAACGCTGCTGTGATCGGACGAAGGCATTGTGTGTTTCTAAGGTGATTTAACGTCATAGGCTCAGACGAGCGTTTAACTTATGCTGCATATTTTGCACTGCATTGTTTTTATCAATAGTTTGAAAAAATGGTCCCACACCGGACTCTTATGTGAAGCTGACACTTCATGGAGAAGTGACACTCCTGCAGCGCGCTCACGACCAGACGTGAACTCACATACACGGTGAAATCTCCCATTAAAAAAAACGGCATAACCCACTGATTTTCGGATTTCTATTCTATTTTTAGAGTCAACTTGAACGCAAGTAGAAAACCGGTCATTCGGTCGACACATTCACATCCCTAATGCATATAGAGAAAGTAATAAAAACAGCCTACCACACCACAAAGAATGATCAGACCTTCATCTCTTATTTTTTTTTATGTTTGAACATGACTTCTGCAGGTGAACTATTCATTAAACTGCCCAAATTCAAGAATAAAAACAACCATCAAACTACTGGACTTTAAAATACTGGCCGACTCTTTCAACATACTTCAAGTGGAAGGCTTCTAATTCAATATGTTTGCCTGGTTTTATATTAGCCTATGTGTATGAGCAATTAGCCTATGTGTATGAGCAATATCAACATTTCATATAATTAACTAAAAGAAAGATAACCAAATCTAAAGTTACTGTTACAGCATAGATATTCCCTTTAGATTTGGTTATCTTTCTTTATTTTTCTAATACAGGTATCATAATTATTGACACTAAATTATGAAGAAAAAACAAGTGTGTGCAGGGCCAGTGAAAATATACAAGGGGCCAGTAAAACTCGGATCCACTGGCCCGGCGGGCCAGTAGGAAAAAAAAGTTATGTTGAACCCTGATTTCTCAGAAGCTGGCTTGCACAGGTTTCTCCCAGCATCAGGCCAGCAGAAACTGCCAACAGTGTTTTGAGTTATGTGAACTATTGTTTAATGGAAATAAGAACCGCACTGAGTGAGCTCTTCTAAAAAACAAATTGTATTCATTGTAATGTTAACCGCACTAATTGTTGGCTGCATGGCAAACTTGCACGCTTTGTTTTGCAATATGTGTGTCTGTGTGTGTCAGTCTCGCTAACTTCTTACTCAACATGCGTCTGACCATCATGTTGTCCGGTCTGATGATTCAGATCTTTATCTCCCTAAATTCAGTTGTTACTTTGTTTTGTTTTCTCAGACATGGATAAGTCTGTGTCTGAAATACAAAGTGGTTAATTCTGCCACAAAGTAAATATTAATATGTCCTGCATTTGTATGTTCAAGTTACACATGTGTTTTGCGTCTGGGTCTACCAACATTGGATTTTGTTCATTTGACACAGTTTAAGTTTATGCTGGCTTTGGAGCTGCCGTGAGTTTTTTCAGCTGCCTAAATTGAATAAGATTCGATCAGATTTCACTCAGGAAAGATTTTTCAATCTAAATACAGTGCATTAATACAGGCAAACATCTGTTTAACTAAATGGTTTGAGTAATGGCTCGCACATCACATTGTGACTTGGCCAATTCAAGCATAGAATTGATGCCAACAAAGAGCTGGCGTCAGCATGTCCAGTTTTACCCCAGGAATGAATGACACTTGCAAAAGTTATGTACGGCACTTTTGAATAATTGTACAGCCAGATATTCATACTGTCTGCATATTTGTACTGTAATGCCAAAACAACTGCCTCCTATGACAAGAAATGCATGACACCAATAAATACTGACTTCCTACACTCATTCAGAATGTCTGCAAATGTATGAACATTGGATTGGGTTATGAGAAAAGTTGAGCGGTTGCATAGTATAAACCCTCAGTAATTTTTCTCATGTTGTGATATTTCTCCGTGAATGATATTATAATAGTGTGCCATTACATTAGTGCATCGGTAGATTCTGTTCAAAGATACTAACATTGACCAATTCCATTTAAAGCTTGAAAATGTCTGTGTATTGTTTCTCATGTTTGCCATCTTGTCTCTTTCTCTCTCTTATGGCAAAGACAATACAGACTGCTGCACCTGCCCCCATGTACATTTATTTCTACATCACGTCATTTAAAAAGCCAGTGAAAATGTCAGAACGGATGAGTGTCAACAATGTAGGAAAAACACACAACAATTGCTCCTGGACAAAAATAAGATATCCAATCTATAAATTGTTTGATGTTGTGTCTTTATTAAGTCATTCCACATACTGTTTGTACATTATTTTTGATTCAGTAATCAGTAAATGAAAAGAAAAGAAACTTGTTCCATATATCCTTTTGTCATAGCTAGAATTTTTTGTCTTTTTTATGATCATTATGTTTTCTGAATGTCTTTTTAATGGATTGGATCAAGTTTGAAATGAGGGTAATTAACTGCTTTGATGAGTGTTTTTCTTTTTGCTAGCGGAGATGTGGTTTTGATGAGAACCTCCCAAAGTCGAGCAACATGTAGCATCATGAAAAATACAGTGACATGCCATTCCGGTCAAATACACCTGAGTTTTATTTCCTGGACATGCTCTTAGAAAGGATTGTTTCAGGAATATTTGTTTTAACCCTGCCGTCTTAGTTACATCATCATGCATACACTTTGGCTGTGTGTTGTCAAATCAGCTATTGGGAATGTTAAGTTAGGTAAATAACCATATCTAAGCACTGTGACAAGAGGTTCATTATATGAACAATATTTCATCGTTTAAAAGGCATAATCAGCATCTGGTTTATTGATCTGAAATAAGGCTTATTATGCGCTTATTTTCAGCTGTTTAATCCTTTCTATCAATATTATTGTGAAGTGTATTAATACATGTGATCACTGCAGTTCTACTACGAGTGACAAGGAATTTCCTTGTTAATTCTGTCCAATTAAATTTCCTGCTGCCTGCTGTCCTGTGTCTACATGTCTCTTCAGTTTTTAAAGAGGAGAAATGGGAGGCAAAACTGCTAGGAGTCACCTTTCACATTGTTATTGGTGCTTCACATTGTGAGCCAATGAGATTTGAGAGTCATGGGTGGCCTAATTTATGGAAGAGGTTTCAAACGTTTAGTATATTTGAGGAAATTCTTTGTGCAAATCAGACAACTTCTAAAGGGTATGTTTACTAAATGTTTAAGCATTGTTCTAGCGCCTTAGAATATCAATACACAATCTTATCAACTAAAATATTTAACCCGAGCTCAGTCTAATTAGTCCATTAAATGAAGGAAAAACCGCTTATGTGGCAGGAAAGAGGTGTCATAACAAACTCAAAGTAGTGGCAGTTCATCAGAAACACTGGGTCTGTTTGTTTCACTAAACATGAATATTAAAGTCCTCTAATCTTTTTTCTGGTAGTAGTCGGCCTTCAGGAAATGCAGGGATTAACTGGGGAAGAGGTATTAGAGTAGTCCCAGAATAGTGATCTTGTGATGTAGATCTTGAACTGCAGGTGATCCAAAGTAGACGTGACTGTAATTGGACACAATTGTAGCTTCCACATGAGTTAAAAAAATGAATTATGATTGGTAGATTCATACAGTGTTGCACATGAGGTTCCATGGCCAAATTCTGGCTAATTTCACTTTTCCCAAACCACAGGTTTCTCTCAGAGGCCATTACAAATCTGCACAGCACACTGCTCCCTGGATGATTGACAATAATAAAACAAGCGGGACACCTCCAGAAGAACAACTTTGGGGGTCACATACGCATGCAATACATGCTAACATATGAGTTGACTGAAATGTGAAACGTGGTGGCAAGTTATTATGTACATGAACTTCAGTAGTGTAGCCTATACCTATTTTTCTTTCATGGTACTTAATTTGTCTATTTTCCATTTTCTGCAACTTTGTACTACTTCTCCATTGCATTTAAGAAGCTACAATTCTACATTTTACTCCGCTAGACTTACAGTTGTGTTCAAAATAATAGCAGTGTGTTTAAAAAATTGAGTAAAGATCAAAATCCTAATAATAGCATTTATTTCCAAACATGCAAATGCATTGGGGACATTGCACATTCAATTGCAATTCCAAATATGAAGACATTTTTTTCAAATATTTCTATATCTTTATAGAAAGTAAAGAAAAAGGAATATTAGACAGTTCAAAAAAATAGCAGTGTCTGCATTTTTCTTTACAACTCAAACATTTACTGTATCAACTGAAAAATGCATGAAGATTTAGCTTTCCTATGAATCACTGAACTAATATTTAGTTGTATAACCTCTGTTTCTGAGAACTGCTTCACATCTGTGTTGCAGGGAGCCGACCAACTTATGGCACCTGTGAACAGGTACTCCAGCTCAGGACGATTGGAGTACATTCCACAATTCCTCTGCATTTCATGATTTTGCCTCAGAAACAGCATTTTTGATGTCACCGCATAGGTTTTCTATTGGATATAGGGATTGGGCTGGCCACTCCATAACGTTAATCTTGTTGGTCTGGAACCAAGATCTTGTCCGCTTACTGGTGTTTTTGGGGTCGTTGACTTGTTGGAACACCCATTTCAAGGGCATTTCCTCTTCAGCATAAGGCAACATGACCTCTTCAAGTATTCTAATGTATCCAAACTGATCCATGGTATTCGGTAAATAGACCCGACACCATAGTGTGAGAAACATCCCCATATCATGAATTCAGTGTTTGGGGGTCGTCTGACAAACTGTCTGCGGTCCCTATTCAAGCCACAGTACACTTTGAAGCATGGTGGCGCAGACATCTTGATATGGGGATGTTTCTCACACTATGGTGTCGGGTCTATTTATCGCATACCATGGATCAGTTTGGATACATTAGAATACTTGAAGAGGTCATGTTGCCTTATGCTGAAGAGGAAATGCCCTTGAAATGGGTGTTCCAACAAGTCGACAACCCCAAAAACACCAGTAAGCGAACAAGATCTTGGTTCCAGACCAACAAGATTAACGTTATGGAGTGGCCAGACCAATCCCTGGACCTTAATCCAATAGAAAACCTATGCGGTGACATCAAAAATGCTGTTTCTGAGGCAAAACCAAGAAATGCAGAGGAATTCTGGAATGTACTCCAATCGTCCTGGAGCTGGAGTACCTGTTCACAGGTGCCATAAGTTGGTCGGCTCCCTGCAACACAGATGTGAAGCAGTTCTCAGAAACAGAGGTTATACAACTAAATATTAGTTCAGTGATTCATAGGAAAGCTAAATCTTCAGGCATTTTTCAGTTGATACAGTAAATGTTTGAGTTGTAAAGAAAAATGCAGACACTGCTATTTTTTTGAACAGTCTAATATGAAGAAACATTTGACAAAAGTTTCTTCATATTTGGATTTGGAATAGAATGTGCAATGTCCCCAATGCATTTGCGTGTTTGGAAATAAAAGCTATGATAAGGATTTTGATCTTGCCTCACTTTTTTAAACACACTGCTATTATTTTGAACACAACTGTACATTATTTTCCAACTTCAAATGAATATAAAATATAATAGACAAATTCATTATGGTAATATTACATCAAGACTTTATTCATGGCCAGGGGGAAATTTACAATCTATAGCCAGTGGTATTAAAATGATCTCCATCTCTACCAGCAGCATCGTTAAATTGATGAACACATTAAAGCATCACTAACTAGCCTATAATCCAAAAGCACATTGTTCACAAATTGTTAAAGTGGTTGTAAGAGTAATGTTCTAATAAATTAAGATGAATAATGCTCATGGACATCTGCTGGTTTATTTGCCTATTTAGAGCATAGCCACATATATTTAAATACAGTGGATTTTTTTTATTTTTATAGGAACACTGGGTTAGACACACCGACCCTGACCTTCCTTGTCGGAGAGAACAGTGACCTACAAAACCAGTGAGCTTTGATGTGCTGGCCTTGTTCCAACTAATGAAATTGGACAGACAGGATGGCACAGTGGGCCAAGACAGAGATTAGCTGGTGTTTTGTTAGCAATTCTAACACTGGGGCCCAATGTGCAGCCGTGATGCTTGTTGTGTTTGCAGACACCAGTTGGGTTAGCTTGATAAAGTGGAAGTAAATGAAAAGAGCAACCCAAAGCAGTGTGACTGGGCAAGGACAAAAGGTGAGACGAGTGGCTACTATGGTACCATCAGACAGAGAAAGTGATGTGTGGGAGGAAGGGCAAAGAAAATGCAACTTGCAAACCCATTTTATCTAGATTTACCTCGGGTATATACAAGAGGCATGAAACAATCTATAGGAACAATATGTACAGGCTAAGAAAAAAAACTAACAGCAGATATCCAAAATTTTACAAGGAGGAAAATAGTTCACAACTGAACAGTAAAGAAACAGTGGCCTCACATTTACAAGGTTTTAAATATAAGATATTAAAGGTCAATACGGCCTTTCTTTAATATTTCGTGACTATGAACATGTCATAACCAAAACTAATCAATCAGCGACAAGACAAAATGTGTTCCTTTGCACGGCCACATTGTGACTGGGCAAAGAGGACAACCGTTGATGCACAATCACTGGAATGATGGTGTTGGTGCATATCTGACACTAGGGTTGTTATGGTGTCAGACTGACACTATAACAAACTATTGGCTGTTGGTTCACAATCCAAACTAAGCATGTCTAGTTTTATTATTTTATTTTATTTGTGTGTTCTACCTGAATTCTAAAGGAGCCATCATGTCAGAACAAATTGTTAACTTAGACTAACATTTTGTCAACTAGGGCCCAAAGCATTTTTTCTTCTTCTGCAGGACACCTCGTAGCTGGATTTTGAAATCAATCGAAACTTCTGATATTATCTATAAAACAGATTTGTATGCAACACATTACACATAGCCTACGGGAAAGAACAACTGCACAATATTGAGATTTTAATTTTGTATTGCTTGGATTTTGTTGCAAGACAATGAAAGGGAATGTCAAAATTCATAAGGTATGAGGGTACAGTATGTCTGCTGGCGTGTACACTAATAAAACCTTAAAAATGTGACATGACCTCTGTCCACAACCCTAATAACAACAAATAAATAATGAGAATGCCATCACAATTACCCACAGACAGCAGTGACACCTTCACAATGCTTGTTTTGTCCAACCAATAGTAAAAACATTCTGAATGATGTAGTACGATATACAGTGCTGCTTGAAAGTATATATGTGAACCCCTTGAGTATTTTGGAATTGTCTTCAGTTTAACCATTAATCATTCATTTTTATCAATACCAGTTTTTTATATATATAATAACGGATGTTTGTTCATCAATTCAACATTTTTCTTTTCCGGAAATCAATTGTTAAAACAGATAAAACAAATAATTTACCAACTGTTTTATGTGCAAATGTTTGTGAACCCTGAGCTGCATTGCTTAAATCGAGCAGGTAAACACAATCAGGTGGGCCAAATTGAGTGATGAAATGGACCAATGTAATGAGAGATCTTTTGGGAAGAAATTGGGCGGCACTAGATAAAACAGATATAAAACCAGGTCAGTTTAGGCCCACCAAAGTGAACCCATTCAGGTCAGACATGCCAAAAGGGACAGAAAATCTCACAGGATCTCAGGAATAGAGTTTTGATGTTGCACATTTGTCTAGTTTTTTTTGTGTTACCTACTACATAGGATTTTTTTGTGTGCTACCTAACACATAGGGTTTTTTTTTGTGCTACCTAACACATAGTTTTTTTTTTTGTGCTACCTAACACATAGGGTTTTTTTGGTGTGTTACTTACCTACTACATAAGTTTTTTTGTGCTACCTAACACCATAGACATTATAAAGGATAGACGCCGCATTGGGCGTTGAGCGCGAGAAATGCGGGCGCCATCTTGGACCGGTCACACGTTCCACTCAGTGTAGTCTGTTTGGCAGGTGGAATGAACTGTCAGCGCATGTAATTAATCATATCTCATTAAATACCAAACTGATTTTCACGCGGTTTTCTTTGCTGCAAAGATCATACATGTAGCTAAGATATAGGGCACAAGTTTCGACGTGTTTTAATATTCATAGTGGGCTTAACAGTCATAGAAGATTCTGATATGATACAATAACCAGACGTCCGAGTCACACACTTCGTCCGGGAGGAGATTGAAACGGAGGATGTGTTTCTGCTTGGGGAACATATTGAGGAGACAGTTTGGCATCGACAACCACCATTCCTACTTGTTGTCATTGGTTGTGTCTGTCTTTCACAAATTAAGGCTGCACCACATTGCCAAACTCGCCTCGCTTGAATTTCTCTTCGGAGTAAAATGCGATTGTAAGGATGGTTAACTTTATTTTATGCATTTGAGTATTATTGTTTGCTTTTGTTGTTTGATTTTCCCTTAATTTAATACTTTTGATTGCTGTGGTTTTGTATTGAATGTGTTTTTAAATGTACCGCGCTGCAAGGCACGCATTGATTTCCTGTCTGTGTCTGAGGAACCAACTCGAGACTAGACTGAACTTGGTATTCCCCCCTAGTATAGAACATTGGACAACCAAGAAGACTTTGCTTTTAAAAAATCCCGTCCTCTTTTAAGAGGCAATTGCCTAACAAGCTTGTGTTTTAAATTAGAGAAATAAAACATATTTTTACATGAACACTCATGTTGTCCTTCTCTTTTAATGAGATATTATATACACTGGTTTTTATTGGCTATTTAATGCCTTCATGGGAAACATCCACCCTTCATATGTACCATGCTCGACTACTCCTCCTAAATTGCCCCGAGCTAACTCCAGTTTAGGAATAACTGCCTTTTCATGTAGTGCCCCTAATTCATGGAATGCTCTGCAGAGCAACTTAAAAATGACTGCTCTTCCTACTCTTGGTTTATTTGAATCTATGATTTCTGAATTTTACACATCTGACTGTAACTGTTTTAGCTGAATTCATTGTTCATTTAGTATTTTATTTTTGCTCTTGTTTTGTATTTTGTATAGGCCTACTTTATTTAAATTAATATATTTTATTCTATTTTATTTCTGTTCTCTGTTTATGTTTTCCCTGTGATTGTCTTTATTGTGTATGCTCGTCACTGTAAATTAATAAATATATGTATATATAGCCTAATCATATAGGCCTATTGTTAACTTATTAAAATAGCTGACTTTACTGCCCCTATCTGTTTCTGCTTCCCTTTTCGGGGGATGTTCCTCGTTCTGATCTCGGACGTCTGGTTACTTATATCATATCAGAATATTCTATGACTGTTAAGTCCACTATGAATATTAAAACACGTCGAAACATGTGCCCTGTATCA
This sequence comes from Hyperoplus lanceolatus, assembly GCA_026929865.2. NCBI lineage: Eukaryota > Metazoa > Chordata > Actinopteri > Uranoscopiformes > Ammodytidae > Hyperoplus > Hyperoplus lanceolatus. Next base: position 12,778,806 of record CM049407.1, read on the forward strand.
TAGCGACATGTATGATCTTTGCAGCAAAGAAAACCGCGTGAAAATCAGTTTGGCATTTAATGAGATTTGATTAATTACATGCGCTGGCAGTTCATTGCACCTGTCAAACAGACTGCACTGAGTGGAACGTGTGACCGGTCCAAGATGGCGCCCGCATTTCTCGTCAGCGCCAATAGGCAGAAGCGGCCAACTATCCATATATAATGTCTATGCCTAACACGTTATGTAGTAGGTAACACACCAAAAACAAACCCTATGTGTTAGGTAGCACAAAAAAAAACCTATGTGTTAGGTAGCACAAAAAAAAACGTATAGTAGGTAACACACCAAAAAAAAAACCCTATGTGTTAGGTATAGCACAAAAAAAAACTTCATGCTCTCCATTTGTAGATGATTTGCCTCATAGTGGACCAATGGAGTAGCCTGGCATTCCCAGACCTGCCACTAGGCGCTAGCAAATTAAATTTGCTGCGCCTGTTGGTCTGGACACTCTCCATTGAAGCTTTTTTAGAAAGTCCAGAAATCCTGACTCACGTTTCATTTGGTTCTCTCTAATATGGGCGCGCCAGAGCCCTATGTGTGGTGCTATAGGGCGGACGTAACCGGATGACGACAGTGACATGCATGCGCCGTCGAAGCTGTGATAGTAAACATCAAAGATGGCTGCGGATATGTTGTTTGAGTTTGAGACTGCTTTGGCCTCGACCCTTTACGATTTGGAAGACGGCACTCAAATCTTTCATTAGCAAGTAAGTGGAATGTTCTGTTTTGCCGACTGACCACGGCAAAAGTTTAATTGAACAGTTTAACAGCTGTCCGCTAAACGAACGGGGCTTAATAGGTCACCTTGTGCATCGCTCTGATTGGTTGTAGTGCTATCCAACTGCGTGCAGTGGCATTTGAAATGCACGAGTAGGAGCCGCCCCTTGAGTTGGAAATTACTATGGATCGTGGCCAGACCTAGCCTGGCTCCGCCCGCCCGCCTACTTCCGGCCAAATTTTATTTTCCCTTGGGTGTACAGCCCATTTCCCACTTTTGCCGGAGATTCAACAGCCGGTCCAATCAGCGAACAGAGCGAGTGGCTGAGAACGATGACGTCGAAGTCGCGCTCCAGTTTCAGTTGCCAGAAGCCGGCTCATGACACACGTGACGACCAAACGTTATGCGATTGGTTGGCTAATCCAGAGTGGCACTGGGCAGATCCAATAGTTTTAAACTTTAACAGACACCCGCCTCCATGAGTGAACGTTTGCCAATTAAAGCACTGCCAGACCTTCTGTACAAATGAAATTAAGTACGATGGTCTGGTAGCAACAGGCTAGGCCAGACCCTCTACCGTTCAAGATATCAGGGTCTGGATTTCCAGGCTACCAATGGAGCTCAAACTGTTTTTAAATTAATTTATAGTTGTCCCCAGACAAATGTGCAACATCACAACTCTATTCCTGAGATCCTTTGAGATTTGGTGGGCCTAAACTGACCTGGTTTTATTTCTGTTTTATCTAGTGCCACCCAATTTCGTCCCTAAATATCGCTCATTATATTGTTCCATTTCATCACTCAATTTGGCCCACCTGATTGTGTTTACCTGCTCGATTTAAGCAATGCAGCTCAGGGTTCACAAACTTTTGCACACACAAAAGTTGGCAAATCATTTTCTGGAAAAGAACATTTTTGAATTGATAAACAAACATCTGTTATTTATAAAAAAAATACTGTTATTGAGAAAAATTAAAAAGGCTCAAGGGGCACTGTATAATCAACTGTACTTTCACAAAATGTTGGGTAGTAGTTTGTTACAAAGCATCAACTTATTTATAATCATTCTACAAAATAGCTAAAACGGACAGATAGTTGTGGTGCAGTAGGCTACAAAGTAGCCAACAATAACTCCCATTGTATAGTAAAAAGTATCAAGCAAGTAGCCTACTGCAAACCTATAGCCTATTTACAGCATTTGAGTAAGTGGACTGTGTAACGTTTCCACCCATGTAACAGTGGTGGAAATGTTTGGCCCTTGCAAGATCTCTGCGACTACTTTTTGGCACATTTGCTGTAGTGATGAGAAACAGCATTTACTAACTAATGTTGCCTCGTATCCTACTAACTGCCTTTGCAAAGGAATTGAGTGATAAATTCATAGACGGATTATGAGATAATGCGCCCCTGGGCACACACTCTTAAAGGGCCCCCCACTCGTAAATATCCAGTCAGATACACTGATATTTCCATACAGATACATACAATTAATGGCAAAAACATATTAAGGAAGTCAGTGTTTCCCACAGGGTTTTGGGATATTGTTTGAGGGACCCTGTTGGGGGTTCAGGGGCATGCCCCCCCGGATTTTTTTTTACCTTTTTAAAGTAAAATGCATCAATCTGGTGCACTTTGAGAGGAAATTTTAGAGTCTATATCAACTCCTGAGATGCAGAAGGAACATTATTTTTCAGATTTTTCTTAAACAGGCAGCACTCCTTACTCTGCAACTGTAAAAAACAGTACAGTAGATTGGTCTGCAGATCCATGTTCTATGATGGAGGGGCCATTTCAACAGATAAAGGGTGGATAGCTACTTTTTATGAACAATTTAGAATTCACACATAGAAAGCTTATTTGTGTATGTGTGAGGGGGCCTTCAAGGCCCCTCATGGAGCCCCTTACACAGAGCTAGTAATGCTGTTGTTTTTAACTTGCCTTTGTATTTCTCCCCTACTAGTTGAGGGGGCCATGATGATTTCTATCTTGTTACATTCTGATGAGTATACTTATATTTAGGCTATTCCTTTTTGGACCCTGTTATTGACATCAGTGACAGAGCTCTTTGACTATGCAACATGAAAAGTTACTATCAGTATCTCTGGCTAAGGGCCCCTGGGCCTGTGCCTGGTATGCCTGTGCAGTAATCCACCCCTGGATAGGTTGCACAATTAAGACAAAACAACAATGTTCATAACTAATTTATTTATTTTTTGTAATGTAATGATCATCATGAAGTTTTTTAAAAAAACTCAATGTTGGGGGGCCCCCAGATCATATATTTTTCCTTTTTCATAAAAAATATATATAAAATTTGGGGGCCCCCCAGGAACATTCTGCGTACCCTGCGTATAGGGAGCGGCGGCCTCCCAATTCATTAATTGCATCTCATCCGTAGTGTGGTAATTTTGCACGATGAGTAGACAAAGTTGAAAACTACATTGTTTGAAACCACCACTGGCCCTACAACGATTCATAAGCAGGTCACTGCTTTGGTTTTTCCCTCCGTTTCTTTTAATCTGCTAAACAAAGCAGCAGCGGACTAGACCGGAACCAGTAGGGCCTATACATAGCATGGCAGTCCCTTGACGGTCGGGTTGCTTCCCATGGGCATTCCTACTATGGGGAAAGCACGCGCACACACCTTGTAGTCTGTGGCGCACACACGTGACACACATGTTCATTGTCTGACTGATAAAACGCTTGAGTCAGCTTGTAGTCTTTTTCTTCATGTTTTTCTTTATCGTTTCATGTAACCTAATCATTTATGTAGCAGTGCAATTTTCTACGTGTGTTCTTCCCTTCCATTCATGAGTGGAAAGCTCCGCCCCCCGTTTGCGTCAGTTTGTTTATACGTTCCGCCCCTCCCAGCTGATCAAAACCGAACGCACGCACATCTGAGCGGGATATTTCATCAGCTACCACGGCAACAGCAGCGACTGTCCTCCACAAAACTATCAACCACAGGACATTTAAGGTAATTCCCTTAAATATATTTCGTTGATACAATAAAGTAAGTGCATTCACATATCAACCTTTTCATCCAGGTCGTGTTAGAACGACTTTCTCCGCCGTGTCGTTTTATTCTTTTTACTGGGTTGCGGTGGACTGACGCAATCCTCCCTCGTGTCGTGTGTTGTCAGTAGCTTTGTCAAACACTAATATTTCAAAGTATACATTCTTCCTATTTTAACTATGTGCCTTTTTTACAAAACAACACATGAATACTTCCCGTTACAAATTCAGTGAGGGTGTTTCCCCCCACAGTAGTAGCTAGTTGTCGTTTTTATTATGTAGAGTAGTCCATTTGAGCGGGGAATCAGCTGCTGTGCTCAAAACAAAACAGAATGGTGTTGCCATCCCTTGTAGAGAACACCTTTACATGGGTTGTTGTTTTTTTGTTCTCCTCAAAATAACAGTTTTTCCGTGTTATCACTCGAGGTTTCCATTGACTGTTTTGGTCCGAGCCGGTTAGCCCACCTCGCTAGTAGTACTATCTATGGTAGTAGGGCGTACTATCAAAGGCGTGGGATAACCGAAATGCCACTTTCAAATACCCTCGTAAAATTCCAATTATTTAATTAATTATCTTTCAAGAAAACTGTCCATTTTGGGAGGAGAAACAATAAGTCGTCCGTTGTTTTAGTGTCATTCAAATGACTCTTCACAGCTGCCAACAGCTTGCTTTGTGACTGTGGGACGTATTTAATACAAATGCATAGCAATAGCATACAAAGTAGAAGGTTAACACGTAAGTTCACTAAAAGATGACACCGTTTTAAAGATATAACGCGTAAGACTTACGCAAAATCAGCTTATTATGATTAAATTGACTTACAAAGAATGCCATCTGCTGTATAGACAAGCACCAGACAGAACGTTATCGTTGTGTACACTCGGTAATTACGACGTTTTCCGTAATGTCTGAAGGCAACATTAGCACCACGCGAGAGCCGGAGCGGAGCCACGTAGTTAGCTGGTGGTTTACGTCCCTGACAGATGGACATCGCCCAATTTGGTCGGCACTGCTCACAAGTAAGGCTATTTTTATTTTAAGTGTCTGTTATTGTGACTTTTATAATAACCAGGGTTCGCCCGATCCGCGATTGCCATCGAGGGGGGACTCATCCTTCCGGGTATGTTTCTGTAGCATGCTGTCTGCGTCCAGGGTGTTAACCATGCTTGTGTTGCATCAGCCGATAGAAAGTCACTCCACAAATGTAACATTTAGATTATAGTGGTGGAGAAAGAAACACAAGAGGAGAGAGTCGGAAAGTGTAACGTAGCTCAAACCTGCTCGGCGATAGCAAGGTGGATTTGTTGGGATAGAATGGATTGCTTTTTCATTATGGGGAGGAGGAGGACTTACCAGGTACATGCCACGTCCAGCCTACATGTCTACACTAAAGTTATTCCAGCTCAGGACAGTAAATGACAATTGCCCCTCAAAGCCCTGCCATTGCTGCAGCTGTCAAAGGTTTGCCATATATTTTCTGTTGTAGTAGAGCAGGTTTCCCACGGTACATTTTACAATTTTACATTTTGAGACACGTCAACTCGTTCTAATTGGTTTACAGTACAGGGAAGGGAATGTAGACTACTATGCCCTGCAAAATAGTATGCAAATTATCTTACCTTTTTAAGGTTTTTGAAGTTGAAAAAAGAGGCGTTGATCCAACTTTATGGTCACTCTAGTGTGGTTAAATTGTACGTCATTAAACGGGTAGTTGCATCTACACCACTAGTTTTGGAATAAATATTAGAAACACATCTCAGTTTCAACTACAGCCTTCATGAAGGGGAGAGTTACTGCATAGCCAGATGTAACCTCTTTATGCACCCATACATTGACAGCTAAACCCAATGGTCTTTGTGTTTTGAAGTCTATTGTATCGTATTAACTGTAACTGGTATGTCCTCCTTAAAGAATCATATTTATTAGGATAACTGAGTGGGATTGCTGACCAATGTTGGTTAGGCATGTGCAATCAATTAATTGCTGTGAAATTGTCTAAAAGAGGAAGTTAACCTAAAAAACCTTTGTATGTGTGTCATAAGAGGGACGGTTTGAAACCACACCCTTAATATCAAAACATGCAATATTCCAGCAGTCTGATATGTACTGGCTGGGTACATTTTGGCAAAACATTTGATGAACTCGACTTGACAAATTGGCAAAAAAATATATATATTTGTGTGTTCTTATTGTGAATAGATTTCTGGGAGAAGCAGACTAATGTGGCAGCTTGGATTCTAATGATTCAGTCTCTGAGCATAATTATACTGATGGGGAATTATATCAAGGAACACAGCTGTGAACTTGTTCCTTTTTTACGCATACAATTCCTCATCTTCTCTGACCCATGCTGATTGGTCGTGTTAAATGATCCCGCTGATATGTTCTGCCTTCTTAAAAGGTGTAGGTTTTTGTCCTTCTGTTCGTGTGTCATTGGTGTTGGCGTTGGTCCTGGGAAAGTGAACAGCTTGTTAGTTTGTCACATTCCATATCGCAGACAGAGCAGCTTTTTTGGCAGGAGTGGTGCTTTTCAACCAGGTGACTGAAGGGGGTCGTTCAGTTCAGCCTCAGTGGTCGGTCTGTCCACCCGTATACAAGTTTACAAATATACAGTGTCACAAACACTTTGCAACACTTAAGTGCACCTTACACCCACAAACGTATATTTCTGGCTCAAAAGACATACTTTCATAACTTCAAACACTCCGTGTGTGTGGTGGGGGGGGGGCCCTGAATATTAATTAGTCCACTGAGTGTGACTGCAGCCAGTCATGACACAGCGTATCTTCCAGGGTTATGCAAGGTCGAATTGATCCCTTCCAGTGGATGTTTAGCCCTGCATGGTACTGAACATGCTGTTCCCTTTGACCAGCTTTAGGCCCCATAAAGAACTGTACAGTTTTGTTGTCACTAAAAATATTATTATTACGATTAGTGAAAGATAGATACAGGAACTTTCTTAGGATTAAGAAAACTACCAAGGCGATCCAACTCAAAATACCATATTATTGATAATACTTTGTTGCTAATTGCAACCATTCCATTTTGCACTGGACAGTATTTTTTTTTATAATGATGCTTGCTATGATGTAGAATAATTAACATCACTGGTTTGGTCCTTTTAACCACATATTTGCATTATTGTTGTTGAGGTTGTCGTCAAGGGTGGCAGTCAAAACAAAGCCATGCGTTGATTATGTGGCTGGAGAGGGAAGCAGCAACAAGCTATAATGAGGTTAGCAGGTTTGTTACTTCAAATAATCCTCTTACAGTCCGTGGCAACAACTTTGCACCAACGCTAAGTCAAGTAACAGGACCATTATCCTTGAAGCCTGTTGTAACCTGAGCACAGTGGGCCTGCGTCATTAGTCATATAAGATCAAAAAGCCTTTATTTAGACCCATTTAAGAATAAAATAAATAAATAAATCTACATTGCTTGGTTTGTTGCTGATGAAAGTAGACCAGAGTACAGTGCACCAGATAAAGAACGTAACCCTTTTCCCTTGTTCATGCCTAACACTTGCCTCCTCCACTTGGTATTCCATTTAAAAAAAACAGGTCCAGAAAATGGCAGCATGAAGCACACTAGTCTGTTCATGCAGGTGTGTGCGAACTGTTGTTTGGCGGCACTTGCAGACGGCACATTTGTGAGCCACACCTCTGTGCCCCTCTTACGTAAGCGGGCCCAGGCACCCTCGTGAAAACCACAAGAAAAAGATTAGCAACTAGCTGACGTGACTGAGATATACAGTTAGGGTAAAGGGGGCTCAAGCATTGACTTAACGAGACCCTTAAGTGAGGTCAAGCAGCAAGCCGGTCAGAACTCTCAACATGGGAAATGGGCCACAACCTAGTTTGCAGACACCAAAGGATGAAAAGTCTTGGATTTTTTTTTTTCATTTTCAGTCACGACTTGTGTCCTTTGGGTGTTTCCCAGCTTTGCATAGTTTGAGTAAGGCTCTTTTGTCCTGCCTAGTGAATGTATGTACAGTGTTGGGCGAACCCCTATGGAGATCACAGCCAGCCGGGCACAGTGCTTCAGTAATAAATATTTATTGACACAACATTGACACTCTCAGATCTCAGTTCCTGGTGTGCGAGTGGGAAAAAAAATCTACTGTAAAGTCTCCCTAAGTGTGGGAGTGGGAGCATTTCCACCATGTACCAGTTTCCCGTCAGTCTTCAGAGGGATGAATGTTTGTTATTGGCGGTTCTCTGTGCTGTTTTTATTTCATTGTTTGAACAGTGTTTGTCTTTTTCCCCCCAACACTTTACTGTACTAGGCAGGATATTCTCTTTTGAAACGGCAAGACTAGAAGTGCTTTGATAAATGGGTTATGTTATCTCAATCGTATTAATAGAACGTTGTCATTGTATTGAAAGATTGTGAGAGCTTAAGTATCCGGTGTAGGTCTGGGTATTGTCAAGGATCTTACAACCATTCCATTCAAGTTCGCTTCTTTTAGTCACAATTTTTTCGATATTGATCCAATTGATTCAACATCGATTTAATAATACTTGTATATGACAAAAATCCCCTTATAATTTAATTAATAGAGTACCTTCTGATATTTGTTAATGTATGCATTATTTGTTTTGGTTGAGAACAAACTGACCCCAAATTGTATTAACCATGTCATTTTGCTATAATGAACAGAGACTAAGGGTGTATTCACACATGCCGTGTTTAGTTCGGTTGAAACGAACTCAGATGCACTTCTGCCTTCGGTGCGCATCTTTCAGGCATGTGTGAATACAGCAATCGCACTCGGGGGCGGACCAAACAAACGCTCCGAGACCCAGCTGAAGAGGTAGTCTTGGTGCGTTTCCAAACGCACTCTGCTGCAGTTCGTTTGTGGTGTGAATTTGTCCGGACTCGATCCGACCCAAATGCAGGAGGCACTGTGCCTTTTCTTTCTTTTCTTTTTTAATAAATAGCCGTCAGCTTCACATTATGGGAAAGTGTTGTTGTCGCCATTGTTAGGACGATAAGTTGTGGTTTGACCGGGAGACCAGAACAATATATTACATTTGATCGAGAGGACACGTAAACATGCTGAATGTGTTCAGCGATCAGATGAAGGAGAGGGGAGCGTCTCCCGCACAGTGCCAACAGGTTCACGCTGCGCAAGAAGTGTGTGTTTTTATTTTGCTTCCCATGTAGCCTACGGGACCGTCAATACTATCCCCGTGTCAGTTTAAAGCTGAACTGCGCCGACCCAGCTGATACACAGCTTAATCAGATGAGTGTCAGCTTGAGCCTATTCTTCTCGTGTGACACGCGTCCAGCACCAACAATACAGTAAAAATGATGTTTCACATTGTAGGCTACAAGCCACATAACGTGGCATTGACATAGGGCTACGTATTATAACCATATGAAACAACAATAATTTGATGTTTTTCCTCTTTATTTATAGGTTAGATGTAGGCCATTTTATTATTTTTAACCCCATATTATATCAATTATATATTTCGCAGTTTTAACTTCGTGCTTCCTGTTTCTCTCAGAATGTCTGTCCAATGAATGAATGACCTCAGATCACGTGTGGTTTTGCTTCGTAATGCTGGTTCACTTGCAAAAGGGGCAATATGAAAGTGGACCACACCAAACAAAAAAATCAAAACTCTATTTGGTCTGGACCAAAGAAAGTGAACTAGCGGACTTTCCCAGTGTGAATACACCCTAAAACATGGACCTGGACCTTTATGTCTACAACACAGCTCAGCTATTTATTAGTTCCATGTAAAAGGCCCTGGTATTTATATATTCATTTAAAGAATAGGCCTATATATTGACTATAAAATTGTAATGCATTGATGTATTGTTACCCAGCCTTAATTCTTTGTTCTATGAAGAAGAACTGGCTAATATATTGTAGAACATATTCTGTTACTTGAATCTTGGCTTAAGTGAACTTTGAAATTGTTGCGCTAGGTCTGTCTGAGCATTCTAGCTGTACTTTACTTGCCAGAACACATCGTAGATTCTAGCTGGTTAGTTTGTCAAAAATGTTGTCCGTCTGCTTTTTGCTTTGCATATTACTCAGCTATGATCACGTGATGGAGCTTCTATGAGCATAAAAGAAATGTAAATTATTCCTTTCGCTGCAAGGTGTAATTGCTTCATATCATTTGAAACACCTTTTTCGTTCGTTACACCTGCTGATTCCTGCTTCGTCTTTTCACCATGGCCTAAATGTACCTGGAACTTGAGTTGGTGCCTCTTCCTGAGAAGGGATGAAATTTAATTCATGGAACTTAAGCCCGAAGTGTGAAAATAAGAACAATTAAATAAAAGGGAAAAAATTCAAAATAAACTAGCTTTGAGTTGCAATCCCTTTTTTATTTAGTTGCTGAAGTGGGAAAGCGGGGCAAGCATGTTCTCTCTGACGCATTACATTTAATTAAGGGTTTGTGGGGACACAAGGTTTTTTTTTTTCATTTAACTTTAAATTATCCTCGAGAGACCAATTGAGGGGTGACCCTCATTTTCAATGATGTCGAGTCAAAACAAATTCAAAACAACAATACATACAAAATATTCAATGCAAATACATCAAATACACAACAAGTGAAGAGAAGAGAAAAAAAACAATTGAAACATTTACAAAGTGGTGAAGAGTGGCAGCAATTAAAAGGAATAAAGTACAATATAGCCTAATTAAAACAGTTACAAGTAGAGTTTGGCAGATCCAAGATAGTCTGTTTAAATTGGCCAAAGGATATGAAGGTAAGAGTAGTTAGTGCTATTTGCTCCCTCATCTTAAGATTCACAAATTCAAAGTGTGAAAAAGCATTTTTACCAAAGCTCAGCTGCAGGTAGACGGCCACCCTTTTAACTCTTACTGTGGAACGGTCGGCCGGGCCTGTGCTGCTGGGCTAGTGTTTCACTTCTTCTCTTTGTTGCCTGGCCTTGGCCGCTGATGTGACTGATAGGCCTGAATCATTCCTCCACCTTCTCAGCACTGACACCCAGGAATCGGGTGTCATTGCATCAAAGGCTTCAGTTTGCTTTCTGCTCTCCACTTCTCCACCGCTGGAATCCTCACTTTCAGCCTCTTGATGAGAAACTGCACCGTTGCATTTACCCACTGAATTCCCTCACCACTCACTTTCTGTTAATTACTCGACAATCTTAAGAATAAAGTATACGTGTGTCTGCAATACTCGATAGCTGAGTTATGAGTCCACCTGTGTGTGTGTAAATTGTCACTGATTAGTCATGTAGCAGCCATAAAAATAGTGTAGTATTTGCAGATTAGATTTACTTCCCTTGCTGTTTTACAATTCAAGTCAAATTATTACTGTTACTTTAAGACTTGACTGCTGCAGGAAGTAATTTAACCCAGACTTCACATTAGGGCTGCAACAACGAATCGATCAAATCGATTAAAATCGATTACTAAAAGCTTTGGCAACGAATTTGGTCATCGATACGTTGAGTCGCGCGATTAATAAGTCACTTGCAGGCGCGGCACTGTTTACATCCAACCTCCGACAGGTTCATGCACGCCCAAAGCTATAGTGTGAGCGGCCACAGCTTGTATTTTGGTCATATCTAACACTGGACTGCAGGCCTATATAAAAGTGTTGTACCTTTGCTTTCTTTGGGTTAAAAAAAACTCCTTCAACTCAGTATCCATCTAGTCCAAAAAAAACTCTGTCAGCTGCTGCTGCTGCAGACGGTTTGCAGACGTGCTCAGAGAGTCGGCATCGGTGCATCAACAGTCATTCAAAGCAGCGGCAGTAATCACACAACCGAACGGTGTAGAAAGTCCCGTCAGTTAAAAATAGTGATCCAGATTTTAAAATCGGAAGGATATAGAGCTAGTTAGCTTAACCCATTGATGACTACGGCAATCTAGGATGCATGTCCTTAATGCCTGAGGGTTTTCTGAAAAGATAGTACGAATTGTCAAGTCTACCAAAACCTTAATATCTAAGCCTGTGTAGCACATAGAAACATGAAATAAAATACATTTAAAAGTTAAGGTTCACAGGTTTTATTTAAACATGCTCCCGTAGCGCCTACAAACCAACAAATATTTCAAAAAAATCGTCAAAATTATATGAATTAGAAAATTATTAAATATTGTTAATAAATAGATGCAATGTATTGTGTGATTTTCGTCAGAAGCCTATAGTAGACCTTGATTCTGCGCACCAAACGCCACTAACTGTTCTGTCGCCGACATAGCCGGCGTATTTTTTTTATTATTTTGTTTTATTTTTTTATTTTTTATTTTTTTGATTGACGTGATTTTCGGCAAACCACACAACTTTTGGGTGGTCACGTGGTCTTAAAAAAATCAACAAAACCCACCTCATGTGTATTTGAACCAATGACAGTGCATTCTATGCTGGGAATGCCATGAAAATTAGATAAAGTAATAATGCTGCGCGATGCAGCATCAGGCAGGAGAGCCAATGTGGCATCGCGCAGCAGCCGTCATCAATGGGTTAAAAAAAGTAGCAAACATGTCAACTGTGATGTGTTCAGGCCGGCTCAGTAATATGATTGATGTGTTCGAATGCAACACAAAAAAAAAGGAATTTGAGATTTTGGCGAAACTTGTTTTCCCAGCAATATAAAATAGATGGTAAATATGGAATTATGACCTGTTTAATGTCCTATCTTGAGCTATGATCATATCAGCAATTAAAGCAAAAATACAAGTTCTATTTCAACAAAATAATAGAAAAGTATCAATAGTGATATCAATAAAGACTTGGATCGTTAAGGAGTCTTGAAAATGGTATCAATATCAATACAAATTAACGATCTCCTGTCATCTGAGAGAAATTAAGATGATTTAATTTTTTTAACTGTTAGTATTTACCGGTTAAAAATATTATCGGTTGACTGGTTTACCGTGGACATCCCTTATACTGTATAAATGTATATCATACATTGTATGTTTTTTTTTGTGTTATCCCAGTTAAGTTTATTATTACTTTTAATAGTTCCAGGACGTTGGAGCAATAACCTGGTGTTTTAACACTTCAGTCTGCACTGTGAATTTGAAGTAATGTTCAGTTTTTGAATAAAGATGCAGCATTTACAAATGTTTCTTTTTTTTATCTGATTAATCGAAAAAATAATAGACCGATTAATCGATTGTTGAAATAATCGTTAGTTGCAGCCCTACTTCACATACCACCAGGGGTTGACACTAAGGTTTCAAATGCACTTTCCCATAGGGCAAGTACAGGTAATGTTTTACTTGCCCGAACGTTGTGTTCACTTGCCCAAAAAAAAAACAAGAACACTGTTAAACAATGATATATACAGTATAGGCTAATTAAATTATACATTTTTAGCGAACCGTATCTCTTAAATGCTTACTTGTCTCATCCTGACCACATAAAACGAACAACAATTGATATAAGCCTATATATCATGACATCACACAACACCCAAGCGCTTGGTCCTGCTGCAGCATTGTGAAAGGACCTCTTTTTGCCATGCACCTTGCCCAGGGGCTCAGAAAACTCAGTCTAGCTCAGAGTCAAGCTGAATGTTTGCTTCCTCCGAAAAATTTAACTTATTTTACTTATTTAAAACGGTCACCTTGTGCCAAAACGTGATCGTGTGCCATAAAATGATTAAAGTCCACCATGTTAAAGCTATTGCCCAGTTACACTGTAAGTAGGGAGGGGGATCATTCATTTCTATTCATATTGATATTGATACCATTATAAAGACTCCACAATCCAAATCTTTATCGATACTTTTCTATTATTTTGTTTAAAGAGAACTGGTATTATTGCTTTAATTGCTTATAAGATGAGCAGAGTTCAGGATAGGACTTTAAGCATGTCATAATTCCATATTTAGGCCTACTATTTAGTTTATATTGCTGGGAAAACAAGTTTTTTACCCAAACTGTTGGCTATTATTCAAGCTTCCCGCGAAAAACTCAAATTTCTTATTTTCTTGATGTTACATTTGAACACATCATGTCATTTTATTGACCTTTGCCTAATAATCATTTTACTGAGCCGACCTGAACACATCACATTTGAACCGTTTTTTTAGCTAACTAGGTCTTATCCTGCAGATTTTAATATGAATTTAAAAACTATCCGATTTTTTAACTGCGGGACTTGCTACAGAGCTCTCGTTTGTTGATCACCGCTGCATTGAATGAATGATGAGACGGTGCCGAGCCCGTCTGCAGCGGCTCAGCAGACAAGAGTTTTTTTATTTTTGGGAGACGGAGCGGGTTGAAGGAGTTTCTTCAAGACAGTCGAAGGTAGAACACTTTTACAGTCCATGATGCGGTCCAGTGATGGAATAATACGCTGAAGTAGGCCTAATTAGATGAAGATGACCCGACTCGATATTTAAAATTACATAATGTGACCTAGCCTACTGGACTCCATAGCGGTATCTATAAGCTCAAACGTTATTGATATCTGGGTTTTGAATATAGCGGAACCAGGTCCGTAGGATAGAGCCGGCTTTCGGAACGTAGACAGCGAACTGGCGCACACAGGCTGTGTGTGTGTGTGTGTGTGTTTGTGTGTGTGTGTGTGTGTGTGTGTGTGTGTGTGAGAGAGAGAGAGAGAGAGATAGAGAGATCGAGTGCGAGATAGGGACCGTGATGCTGCTGGCTGCCGCGCACAGCTGCTCAATTGCGAATATAGCCGATCTATTTTGTGTGAGTTAGCGGGAAAATAAATGTTTTGCAGACTGTAAAACACATGAATACATAGCCTAGACTACAGACAAACCCTCTAAAATCCACTTGCCCGTTCGGGCAACCAAAAAGCAATCTCAACTTGCCCAAACATTATTTTCAGTTGCCCCGGGCAAGCGGGCAACCGTTAGTGTCAACCACTGCATACCACCATAGACGACATGTGAAAACTTGTAGTACGAGAACACTCGATGCACTGAGCCATTTTTGACCAAGACAGTCGTTTGATTGTTCACAGCAGACATTCACGCTCTCTTTCACCCACTCCATTGGTGTCAGTGTTGTACTTTCACATTTCTTGGATGCCTGTGGTCCAAATGCTTTAAAGTTGACATTATTTAGTGACATTGTTACCTTTTTGATTTGTCAATGACAGGTGAAGTCAACTAACCTGCCTAACCTGTTTGAGCACCAAGTATTCTCTCCTCAGCCTTTGGCATAAGCAAAACATATCTTACATAACATAATTTACAAATTAGGATTTTACTCATGACCTCGACTAATCCAAACGTTAAAGTCCTTAAATGGCACCAGCAATGTAAATGAAAGTCATTGACCCCTTTAGATCAAGTCACTTTTGCCCCTGGAACTGGACCACGGTTCAGATTCAATATTTTTCTCTGTTTGCGTTGTGTAAAATTGCAGCATTACTAGGCAAACGGATTGCCCCACAGTGTCACTGTGCTCTGTTTTTAAGTTTCTGTCAGTCTGTGATTTACGTCAATGCGTGTGTGAATGTGTTGATCCATCCAAGTATGGGACCATCTTCAAAGATAAACATTGTATCTGTCCTGGTTAGACTTGCTGTGCCAAGTGTCCTTGGTCTGATATGAACTGTCCTCTCGTGTGTGTGTGTGTGTGTGTGTGTGTGTGTGTGTGTGTGTGTGTGTGTGTGTGTGTGTGTGTGTGTGTGTGTGTGTGTGTGTGTGTGTGTGTGTGTGTGTGTGTGTGTGTGTGTGTGTGTGTGTGTGTGTGTGTGTGTGTGTGTGTGTGTGTGTGTGTGTGTGTGTGTGTGTGTGTGTGTGTGTGTGTGTGTGTCAGAACCTGGTGAAATCATTATCTTTTACCCCCTTACTTACATTACTATTGACGTAGGATGCCGTTGTCCTTGAGCATGTTTAGTCTGTGTATTTCAATCATTAATATGCAGGGGACAAATCGATATAAAGTAAACTACTTAATAAGGAATAGTAAGTATTATGACACCACTAGCTCAACTTTATTGGGTCCGCATTATGGTTTGTATTGCAGTCACTTGCAAAATGTAAAGATTTTACAATCAAAGATCTATAGGGTGCATGTCATTTAGAAATTACATGATCACCTCTTATTTGCCGTTTTTTAAATATATTTTTGTATCGGTGAGAGACTGCACATTATGTTTTTCAAATAAAGATTAGCCAAAGTATTTTTTACTAGTTATTGAGAGGGCATTTTTACACATATGGTGTAAGGAAAACTTGTCTGTTATTAATCCAATGGAAAACTACAATACTGATTCATTTTCAGTGGTAAATTTATTTGAACTTTTCTTGTAGTTTTTTATATAGGGTAAGCAAGGGGCTTTTGATACAATATTGTATCTGCAATCCACTTTCTTCCAGTGCAGCTGGTACACCTTATCGAGCCGCTGGTTCACTCTGGCCCCCTTCTCCCTTGTTGATATTAGCTTGTAGATTTCAACCATATCGTCCCCTCACAGCCTTAAGCTTTCCCAGGCTTCTCCCTGTCGGCCTCTGTCTGCTAAAAAAAACATAACATGGTCGGTAGAATGCCTTGGGAGTGTTAAGGAATTGCGCTATGTGTTCTTTTGTTTTTAAAAAGGTGTGGACCATGGCAGGTTTATTTGTCGAGGCAAAATTTGCTTTATATTTAAGCCTAGTAGGACAGCCCCAGGTCTTCTCTGTCCCACTGTTTCTCGTTTAAAGGTGGAGGTATAAATTCTTGGAAGTTGCGTAACTGATTCCTCATGTAGTTAATCGTGTAGGGGAATGTGTCTTTTTATTTTCTCTCCAAACTTCTCTGACTCTCTTTTTTGGGGGGGTGGAAGGAGAAGAATATTTTAGGAAAGTTTTCAGCATCTCTGGTGCTACCTGTGTTCACTTGAAATGCCTCTTTTTAGTACACCGTGTGTGATCTTGGACCATATAATAAGCTTGACAACCTTTGCTACAAAGCTGTCAGGTTTATTTGTAGATAGACCGGGCAGGAGAGAAACATGTTGTGACATTTTCTGTGATTTTGGTGTGCCTGCACTTTGAACTCCTTTATCCTGGAAACTATTTACTGTTGGAAAGAGGGAACACTATAATCTCACTGCACAGTGCCAAACACAGCTGTGCCAAATGTAAGCGGTTGGCAGTTGCTGAATAGTCCCCTGTTTTGAGCAATTGTTTTCTTGTTATGTTTTCTCACAGGTCCTCATCTGCTGCTATAAAGTTCGGTGACCACAGATCTGCTACTTCCTGTTCTTTGCAACCCAGAGGGACTTTAACTGAAGTCAACTACCCACCTACCTTAAAGGACCAATAATAAACCAGTACGTGGTTTACTAACCCATCTGCCCAAAGTACTTCTACTCTCAGTCCTGTCACACGTGTTCTGTTTTAAGCTGTGTCAATCACACACACCCACACTAGAAGGATTTGAGAGCACTGCCTGGTTCAGCGCCCACACACCTTCACAGCAAACATGGCTGCCAAGCTGGCCAACTTTGGCAAAATGCTGCTGCGTCGCCGGACGTTAAACAACGATGGTGAAGAGTCCCGATTCGCCCGCTGCCTGTCCACCCTGGACCTCATTGCTTTGGGGGTGGGCTCAACACTCGGTGCCGGAGTCTACGTCCTCGCTGGAGAGGTGGCTCGAGAGAAGGCCGGACCCGCTATTGTCCTCTGTTTCCTCATAGCTGCTCTGTCCTCCATGTTGGCTGGCCTGTGCTACGCTGAATTTGGCGCCCGTGTCCCCAAAACGGGCTCAGCCTACCTTTACAGCTATGTGACAGTTGGAGAAATCTGGGCCTTCATCACAGGCTGGAACCTGATCCTCTCCTATGTGATAGGTGAGCTTTCTGAAGTTTCAGTGGAGTTGTTGAAGTGCTTTTTATGTGGTGTTTGCAGCTAACTAACAACACCGATCTGTGTCAACATCCCAATTAAGAATAAAGAGAACCATAGACCCAATGAGTTATTTCCAGTCGCTGCTTTGTTGACTTATGAGTGTGTTCTATTATAGGTACGGCGAGTGTGGCCAGGGCGTGGAGCTCAACCTTTGACAACTTGGTGGAACAAAAGATCTCTGGCTTCTTTAAAGCTTCAATGGCAATGAAAGTGCCGGGGGGTGTGCTGGCAGAATACCCTGACCTGTTCGCCCTTATCCTCATCCTGCTGCTCACTGGTGAGTTAGCCATGCTCCTCATCAGTCATGATTCTCTGCTTCCAAACCTTGGGGGGTTGTAAGATAAATATGACATAAAGAGATTAAATGGATAAAGAGTTCATTTCTTATTCATATTTTTTTATTTTATGAAATGGAACGTATTGCTTTTTGTTTTTTTGTAAATTTTAACTATGCTCGCATCATATCAAATTCAATAGGTCACAAGCCCAGAAATGTTGCGAACCAATGAATCACCATAGGTTTCTAATGTGTATGACTGGAATAGTTTTATAAGCTACCCATAGACACTGCCTGGGTTGAATACTGTATTTTAAATTCAGGCAATCAGTTCAATAATTGCAGCTAATTTTCACATACAGATTGTTAGCATTGCTTTAAAAACTATGCATAACTGCTAGAACAGTTGTCACACTCATATTGCAGCCAGTGTGCCATGCCAGTAGCACTGTAACTGTAAGTAGGAACACGTCCACCCACATAGCGGACATGTTGTTATTGGTGCTGAAATATGAATTGTGAATCTCTTCTCCTTTTCGCCCCTTTAGGACTCCTGGCCTTTGGCGTGAGCGAGTCTGCGCTGGTGAATAAGATCTTCACTGGCATCAATCTGGTGGTCCTGGGCTTCGTTATCATCTCTGGCTTTGTGAAGGGCGACACAAAGAACTGGAACCTGATGGAGGAAGATTACGTGAGCTTCATAAACCAGACCAACAGCAGCAAAACTTTGAAGTCAGTATCTCATAGTAACCAACTCATAGTTTGACTGTTTCACCGGTGCTTGATTTTAAAACACTCTTCTTTCTCTCCCTCTGACCCACAGAGTTGAGGAGGAGTTTGGCACGGGCGGCTTTGCTCCATTTGGCCTCAGTGGAATCCTGTCTGGTGCCGCCACCTGCTTCTACGCCTTTGTGGGCTTTGACTGCATCGCCACAACAAGTGAGTGCTTTTACCAGTCCCACGATGAACAATGTAGAGAAGGGCTCAAAAATGTCCCATGTCTTACATCCATGTGCAAAGGTGACTTGTTCACTCAACATGCCGATGTTAATAGCCCACACAATTTTTTTTAGATATATTTCCACATCTTTTAAACACTGCTTGGCTGACACGGCACCTGTTGCACCCCCATTGAAAGGTTGTGTTATCTGATTTCATCTCCTCCCCATCCTCAGGCGAAGAAGCAAAGAATCCCATGCGTTCCATACCCATCGGCATCGTGGCATCACTGCTGATCTGTTTCTTCGCCTACTTTGGTGTGTCTGCTGCTCTGACCATGATGATGCCTTACTACCAACTGAACACCCAGAGTCCTTTGCCTGAGGCCTTCACCTACGTGGGCTGGGCCCCTGCCAGATACATCGTAGCTGTTGGCTCTCTCTGCGCTCTGTCCACCAGGTAGGGAAGGCACTCGTTTTCATGCCACGATGTGTTCCTTTTAAAGACTCTGGAAAAACGGGTCTAAAATAGTCCAATTAAATTTAACATGTCAAAGTATCAGTGTCTCAATAAGCTTTTACAAAAAAATCTGATTTGAAAATAAATGTTCATAAATATTATAACATGTAGTTAAAACAACTTTTTTGCTGACTGTTTGATAGGACTGTGTGGGCTTGGCTGTATAAAACGGTCTCTGTGGCAACAGTCATTGTTTTTGTTTTTTAGAACTTTCAGGCTTTTTAGAACTTTTCAGGCTGCCCTGATTGGTTCAAAATACTTCATATGATGTAAGCGACTAACCCCACTAATAACATTTTTAGGAATTTGTGGATTTGGGTTTATAGGGACTTTAAATATCCCTGCAAACACCTTTTTGATATCCAAGTATAATATTAACTATTGCTGTTCTCTCAGTCTCCTAGGCTCTATGTTCCCCATGCCCCGTGTTATCTACGCCATGGCAGAGGATGGACTACTGTTCCGTATTCTGTCCAGGATGAACGAGCGCACAAAGACTCCTCTCCTGGCTACAATTGCTTCTGGCATTGTTGCAGGTATATTAACGTCCTGTCTCTATGGGCCGGTTTCGCAGACATGGATTAAGCCTAGTTCTGGACTAAATTGTACTTTCAATGGACAATCTCCATTCAAAATTCCATTTAGTCCAGGACTAGGCTTAATCCATGTCTGTGAAACTGGCCCTAAGTGTCTAATCTCCTCGGTTTGTCTTCTGTGTTTATCTTTATCTGTGTATCTTTCTCGTCATGTTTGTTCATTGCTTCAGGCTGTTATATTAATGAGAAACGGCAGTGTTTCCCCGAACGGCATTTACATCAACGGCTTGGTACATTTCTAGAAGAAATGTTAATGCGTAAGGGCTCCGTAAGGGTTTACATTGAGCCTGGTTTTCTCAAATTTTTTTTAAAAATAGACTAATCTAATTGAAACTTCTGTTTTAATAATTGGGTAATTGATTTGCCACGTGTATTCCTAGTCCAGAGTTGTTTTCTTTTCTTTAAAGTATACACAGGTACATCTAAATATCAATGAAAAGTACATTTTTGTCCGTAATTTAATTCAAAAAGGCAAACTTTCATACATTCTCGATTTATTATAATTGTTTTACACAAAGAGAAAATAATCTACAATAAATATGCCTTTCAGATATTCAACATTTCTGTGTTATTATTTTTTTTTGATTGGTTTTATGTAATAATCATATTTTGAGATACTGGAATTTTTTTATTCCGTGGCTGTCATTTTAGAAACAATAACACATGCAAACTTGTTACAGTAAAAATGTTCTTAGAAATATGTATTTCCTTCTCCTTCCAGCTCTGATGGCCTTCCTGTTCGACCTGGCAGCCCTTGTTGACCTAATGTCCATTGGAACTCTGTTGGCATACTCTTTAGTGGCCATCTGTGTCCTCATCCTCAGGTAAGCACCGTGTATTATCTGCTAGCACAGTCTCAATGTCTTCTCAAGTTGTAACCATGTGTTAAATACTATTTAGCTGATTCTGTAGTAATGTGATTGCCAATTCATGGCGCATTGTTATCTCATAATCTGCATACAGCTGAAGCACAAGTGTCACTATTCAGCTTTACACACTGGCTCTAAGATGATTGTGATCCTATTCTCATATTGGCACTCGACTTCCGCCTTACGAAACATGTGCTTTGCCATTGTTTCATGAAAGCCCTTCTTTAGTGCAGCTATTGGAGTCATTTAAAGCCTCTTAGAAACCTAGTCTAAAATAGTAAAATCAATATATGATATCAATGTTGGGTGTCTTAATAAGCCTTTGCAAAAATTGTATTGAAAATAAATGTTCAACTCATATATATATATATATTATAAAACTTAGTTTAAAAAAATCTGCTTTTTTACTATCTAGAGTACTTTTCGACAGGACTCTTTAGGCCTGGCCGTATGAAACAGTCTCCATGGCAACAGTCATAGTTTTTATAGAATGTTTGGCCAGAGAACTGCTGTGATTGGTTCAAAATACTTAATGTGTCATAAGAACCAGAACATAGCCCGCTTCATTTAAAACCAAATTTCTGTATGTTTATCAAACCTAAATGTCAATATCTTTTACTTTGGATTGATAAATATCCCTAACTCTTTTCAGGTGCTTACTTTCATGCAACTAACTCCCCAAATGACAAAGTTAGAAGTATTTTGTGGATTTGGGTTTACAGGGGCTTTAACCCTCACTCTGACACGCGTCATTCTTTCCACAGGTACCAGCCAGGCAGTTTGAACTCCGGCAACCTGAACTCATCCAGCCAGACGGAGAAGCTGGTGGAGCTGGTGGGAGGGGAGAAGGTGGCCGTAAGTGGAGCGGACAGCGCTGACGAATACGACATGGACACAGAGGACAGGCCGCTTCACGAGACCTTCACTGTCAAGCTGCTCTTCTGCCCCAGTGGAAAGAATCCAACGCAGACCTCTGGAACCATCGTCTACGCTACCACTGCTATTATCTGTAAGTAGTAAGTCTGGGAGGAGACTTACAGGTCATCTTATTGTTGTAATTTGCATCTTGTCACCATTATAATATGTAACACTCTCTCCTTCTTCTTGCCCTGCAGCGGTTTTTATCACTATACTGTGTGTCATCTTGGCCAACTGTCTAAATGAGCTGCTGGCCGGCCATGCAGGCGTCGTGGTGCCTTGTGTCCTATTGGCTCTGCTCTGCGCCGTCTGTGTCATCATCATCTGGAGGCAGCCTGAGAGCAAAGAGGCGCTAACCTTCAAGGTAATGGCCTAGCCCTCACAATGAATATTCTCATTTTTCTTTTTTTCTTTTTTGTAACATCCTCCATTTTCCTCTGTCTTCCCAAGGTCCCTCTGCTTCCATGGTTGCCCCTGTTCAGCGTTTTTGTCAACATCTACCTCATGATGCAGCTGGACCTGGGCACATGGTGCCGCTTTGCCGTCTGGATGGTCATAGGTACACTTTGACATCCCTAACTGTGTTGTCATTTCAAGTGCCACACATTAATGCAACTGTTATGTAACTTCATGTTGACTTTCTCCTCCCCTCCAGGTTTCGCCATCTACTTCTTCTACGGTATCAGGAACAGCACAGAAGCTGCCAGGTCATCCCAGCGCAAATACGAGCCTGCACTGCAGACCAAGAGCCCTATTTACATGGGCGCTAATAATGACGACAGTGACATGGAAGTGGGCAGCAGCCCCTGATACACACTGAGGTAGACTTTGGGAGTGTTGCAGAGCATCTACACTCACTTTTGGCGGTTTGGTTGAACTGGCAGCCATGTTCCGCGGTGTAGGCGACCTGGAACACAGCCCTGGGTTTAAAGGAAAAAGAGGCAAGAAAACGCCACACACACGTTACCTCTGACTTGGAGGCTGATTAACTTGATGGCTAGACACTGTGACAGAGCCACTCTCTGGCCCATTGTCTGTTTTTAATCTGTCTTGTCTATTTGTACTTAGCCGTAGCCTCTGGGGATCTGCCTTTTAACATGGTTTGAATGGACTTAACTAACTAAAGAGTACAGCCATTCTCCACATGAATATCTGTTTTCTGCTATCTGAATCCGTTACCTGGGAGAATGTTACAGTCTTACTGTTTTTCGACTTTTCTTCTTCTGTTATTAGTGTGCTGTGGAGCCACCTGGCCAGTCGTGAATAAGAGCAATTATGTACATGACAAAAAGATATGAGTTGAGCCAGTGAGTTTACGTTCGTCTTAACACTTGGATCAGCGAGCTAGACTTTAAACTGTATAAGAAACATTGAATAGCTTTCAGTAGAGTTAACATGTCTAGTTTTTTGGTCCTAGTTTATTGCACTAGCCTGTGTCTTTGTGTGTAAACAGGGCATCACTGAAGCCGTGTAGTTTACATTGTCAGTGTAGGCCTCAGTCCAGTTACGGTCATAGCACATGGTTGACTAACGCACATCTGAACTGTACGGTTCAGTCTGAGGCTAGTACATGCTTTACAGTTTGGATGATTTCTTTTTAACACACTATCACCTTTGTCCCCCCCCCCCAACTTACTCCTAGATAACAACAATATTGCTTATCATAATTTATCCATTCCATAATTTTGTCTTGCTTGTATACTGTGTTGAAATAGTACTTGCAGACACCTTGTGGCCAGACTACTGAAATGGTTTTGGAAGAGGCAGCCAAAAGGACGATAAGCTTACATTTCAGCCCCAAAGTCTATAAATGAAGGTGGAAATGGCAAGAGAAGGAAAGCGGGAGTAAAAAGATTTAATCTCAGCAATGCTTTACAATTTACTGTAGTGTAAACCGCACCAATCTGTTATTCCAAAACATACTGTCATATTGACCATATTTGGTCAGATAGAGTTAAATCCAAAACAACGTGGCAGTTGATATATCTATGAATTCTAATTAACCCATGATCCACATCACATATTTGCACCTGTCTGCTTCAAATGCTTTGCATGGCTTTGGTCAAATAGGTTTGCACATCTGAGGAGGATGATAACATTGTTAATTGTAATCGATGAATTATTTCTTTCTTTTTAACATCTGTCCGCCTCTGTGAGATCCACTTTGGATTTGGGGGTTGGGGGGGTCTGTTTCTGAACATGGGCCTGTCTTTTATCACCACTAAAATATCTTGTTTTTTACTTGTGAAAAACACTTTTTTCACAAAAAGTACAGTTTCAATTGAAACTTGTTCTTGGCAGCTTTGTCTGTTGAGCTCCCATTACTCTTTATTTAATTCGACTTTCTTTTTCTGATAGAACTGTTAATATTTAAATGTTTAAATGTTTTTAGTGTATGTTTTGGGATAGCTTTTGTTTAGCCTTTTTCATATCAATCTCAATCAATTAATATTCTTTTTAGATATTAATGTATTTTAATTGTTACATGTACAGTTTTTTAGCAGGCTGATCTTTTATTTTATTTTATTTTTTCTTTGTTGCACATTTAGTTGCGTCACCAAATGGGTTTAATTGTGGTATTGTGCGATCCTCCTGGGCAACATGAACGTGTTTTTGACAACTCAACTTTCCAAAAGAAAGAATGACCACCGAAAGATGGTCTCTAAATTGTGTAATTTAAAAAAAGAATGTTTTACCCCCTATCCTCTGGAGTCATTGTAAACTTATTGTTAATATTGTTTTTGTTCTAGTAAAGTGCTTTACTGTAGAAATGTACAGTATTTGTCTAATGCTCTAACTTTATTTGTATAATGCTGTAAATTATAAAAACCTGCATTCTTTAGAATATGACCTTTTAAGAATAATTTGGTGAGCAATGATTTTTGTAAATTACACTTGAAGGCATATTTCTTTTGTAGATAAAATGATCCTAGTGGATACAACATGAAGGCATTAAGGTTTCAAAGATCTAAAAATCTGTCTTAAAACTTACCCCTTTTGTAGAGATGTCAGAAACTAACGTATCTCCCAAAAAAGCGAGAAGGGAGGGTAGTGCTTTCTAGATGACTTGAATCAATTAACTGGTGCCTCGAGAACCATCTTTCTGCCTGAGAAAGGCACTGGCCCTGGTAAAACAAACGGCAGTATATTCAATTCCATCCTGATCTGCTCTCACAGTCATGGCTCAAACGTCTGAGGCTCAAGACTTTCACTGGAGATCACTGAATTCATATGATGTGGCAGGGACAGCTTTTCATACCCAGCCCTTGTGCCTTTTAACAATCAATACCATCATCCCCCCCTCTCATTGCTAACTCATCAGCGTCAATGATCTATTTTGTCATTCTGTTTTATATCCTGTACATATAGCTGTCATGTATAAATTGAGCTGCATTTTAAATGTTTTTTTAATAAAATAATTATTCTCTAACTGATGACGGATGGAAAGCCTGTGTATTTTATTTATTTTTGTACTTCAAGTTCTGACACATTTTCCCAATGTGAGCTGCATGTTTGAACATGTTTTATCCAGCTTTACTGTTTAAGTGAGTCACACTAGCTGTTATTACTGGTTCATCCAGTCGCAGTGCGAAGTGTTGAGTTGTGTTTGCAGCACAAAAGCCCAACGGCTGTGATATAGATAGACACTGTGCTGTACTGTAAATAAGCAGAAATCAAACTCAGCTGGCAGCGTTTTGTTGAGTAGAAACTGTTGGATTGAAATCAATATGCAGGATAGTATCAGACAGACAATCTTAAAACTGTGGTGGAAAGTACTTTACTGGAGTATATTTATTTCATGCTTCATACTACAACTCCACTACATTTGGGATGTAAATATTGTAGGCTTTCCTCCACTAGATCTATTTGACAGTTAAAGTCACTAGTCACTTTTCTAATTAAGACTTTACATAAGCTTTTAAAATACATAGCGTTGTTCATGATTTTGGCTTGTGGCCCCTTTATATGCCCCCTACACCAAAGTGGGATTTTCCTTTGAACTGGTCACATGGTTCCATTTAAATACTGTGTCAAGATATAGCCTAATATTTTATATGAATAATACTAATATTTTTTAATTTGATTCATATACAGTTAAGTTTAAACTATTCCTTTAAAATATGTATGAAGTAACATAGAGATGGCTCAATAGGATGCCCTATACTATCACATCAAATTTAGTGACTTTCTTCATTGGTGAAAATTTTAAAAGTAAGTCTCAATTTTTTTGAGTTTCATTAACTGAGTACAAAAGCAAATCATTGTGGCTCTCTATTGGTTTTAGGCCCAGATGCTCAGTGTTTGTGCACAAGAATTTCAGCGATACCATAAAGACATGAGTCATTCTGTCTTTCTGTTCTTTCAAGTTTGCAAATACACATTTTAACAAAGTTTACAATGACTTACGGTATGGCAGCTACATTTTGACACATTTACTAACTTTGACCATAAATTCAGCAGCAAAAATATAAAACAATTGAAATCTTGCTTTTATCTTTATTTCATAATTCATCTGCATCTTACCTCTACTTATGCTGTCAATATTAGTTTAGATTACATTTGCTTAACTACTTCCTGAATCAATTATTCTTTACTTTTGTTTATCAGGAGTAATTAACCTCAGTAACTGTGAGAAAAATACATTAAAATGGTCTTTCTTTGTGCCATTTCTCATTGACATGTTTGTACAGTTACCCAATAACCAAGTAAAGGATCTAGATAAACTCACGTCATATCAACACTAGTTTCAGTGTTTACAGCTTTCTCTTTCAATTTTGCACGAGGGGTTTCAACAATTAGGAGGTCGATATATTTCAATACTTCACTGGATGCCTTTAATGTAAAAAACCGTAAAACTAAGTATCAAAAGTAGAAAGTATTCATTGTGTACAAAAATGTTCTGTCAGTGTTTGTTGAGTCATATTCCTCCTGCATCAATGTGTATGGTGAATTCACTGACGGACATGTATGTGGTTAAGCTCATTTTAACCACTTTAGGAATTTATCATATTCTATCTATAATGTCATATGTTTTCTCTCAACAAATAAGGAAACATGTTTATCATGGTGGAATGCATGGTTTTAACTGGGGATTGTATCAGAAAAGTAACTAGAAACTAAGACATAAGAGAGTAAAAAGTAGACTTTTAAAATGGCCTAAAATATAAGTACTCAAGTGAAGTACTGTAGACCACACATATCTTGAATTTGTACTATGTAAAGTACATGATCCCACCACTACTAAAAACACGGAACATGATGATTTTGTATATACTATCTATGGTTTTTCCCTCCCATCTCCATACACTGAGGGTGCCCTCGAGTGGTTGCACACAGCATTACATCAATCCGTTAGAAAAGTAGCTATGACCAGTCACCAACAGTATTTGGTGGTAAAAAGTGTAAATTATCTCCAAGCTTTGCACAATGCAAATCTTTATTAATGTCTCCAGGCATTTTTATTACTGATGAAACTTGTGCTATAAAGATCCCAGAGACACAACAACATCAAACAGTCAACTTTGTCCAGGTTCGGTTCCAAATAAATTATTCACAGGTTTGCGTTATGTGATACCAATGTTGTTTTCCACCACCTTACAGTTTAAATGTTAACATTCACAGGATGAAGACACGCTTGCATCTATGCACAGGGAGCTGATTGCATGTTTTTTTAGGCTTCTTTCCTCCAAAGGCACTCAAAAAGAGAAACGTCCACTGCACAGTTCAACTAAATGAACTCACTCGCTCTTTTTTCTTAACTTCTAATTTGAATTAGTCAGATTAATAATGCCACCAATCTGCCCTGATCAAATCATTTATTGACTTTCAGTGTTTCACATACATGGCGCCAGACAAACTCCCCAAGTAACAAATTAAACACCTAATGATTCAGTCTCTTTCTGATGAGTGGTACTGAGTGAAATAGCTATTTACATTATGTCAAAATTATATATATATATTGATTATAATTATGGATATGGTCCAGTATGGTTGCACTTAAGCGAGGCATGGGGCACTTGATTGGCTTAAAGGTGAGGGGTGGGGACAATGCCACTGTAATGTAAGGTGACATTTGTCAAACAATAAGTTATACGAAATAAACTGGCAGTGAAAACTAAGGCTAACTGATTCTTTCATGAAAATAATTTAAGTATTAGTTATTCCTTCAATTATGACACAGTTTGTTGAATCATTTATATATTTGTCTTTCATGTATTAATATGATTATTTCAAAATGTATTTCTGTTTTTATGAACTACAGAACACTTTAGGTTTTCATACAAGAGGCTTATAATGCTGAGAGGCTTTCACTGCTCTCAGCATTAAATCAACCATGAGTAGAAGGCTTAACATGAACTGGTATACATACCATTTAAAAAAAAAGTCCTTGCTATGATCAAGTTGTATTGATTCTCACTAAGCAGCTACAGAAGATCCTACTTTCAGCAAACAGCAAATCAACTGTTAAACCGTTTTCACAGTGCAAACTTTTTCTCCAGCAGGGCGCAGTCAACCATTAAACATGACAGATTCAGTACCTCAAACTTTGGTTTATTTTGAATTCACTACCATTATCCTATACTCTCTCTCTCCGTTTAGTTTAGTTGTAATAAGCCACTTGGATTTGTTGTGAAGTAAAATCAGTGGAGATCTTTTTCTGTCTCATCCTTATTATAGGTCCATGCATGGTCTTATCTCACTCACTGGATTGAGTCTACACAAGGAAACAACATATCATTTTGCATGAAAAAAAGAGATGCGTCTCAGTCTAGAATCACTGATTTAGATTTAAAGTAACATGAGCTTTAAACACACTTCACTGACAGTATCAGTCTTTGAGAGATGGGCGCCAACAGCATACTGTAACTGGCCACTGGAGTATATTAGTACATATCAAGAAAAGGCCAAAAGTGCAACAGAGCTGAAGTGTTGCTAAGAGCTACGGAGACAGCAGGGTTATTACAGTCACACACACATGCACATAGAACAGCTGGGGGAGGGGGGGGGGGTCCGGGGGGTTAGGATGTGTCTTGTGCTTCTTCGCCTCTTGGGGACATCAACACAGTGTCTTGAGCTTGGACAGGGTTAGAGCCAAAAACTGTCACAGGAAAGATGAAACAAGGTCTTATATATAGAAGTAAAGTGGGTAACTGAGCAAGGAAATATCACAAGTCCCAAAGAACTGGCCTGAGTGCAGCCGGGCGAGAGAGAGATAACAGTTCTCCAACAGGTGGAGTCCATTGTAGCACCACCACCACCACCTGATGCTGCAGCCAGGTGAGTCAGCAGAAGCATTGCCGGCTGCCCTTGGTCACCTCTTCAGAGGAGTGGACAATGTTGGGAACCATTCCACTCTTGACGCCCTCCCAGCCGTCCTGGATCTTGATGTCCCCGTTCCGCACCAGCTCAAAGATGTCCCTAGTCAGTTCCACAAAGGCCTCACGAGAAAGAAACAAAATCAAGATTAGATTTAATATTTTAAAGTGACTTGCATCAGGCATGAAAATTGTATAAGAGGGAAATTTGCATTTTTTGCTGATTCCATTTTTTTCAATTTGACGATTGATTGTGAAAATTAGGGGACTGAGTGAAAACTATCCGTCCAATAACATTTTAAGCTATACATTGGAGTGGTCCATCTAAAAACAAAATTGTGTACTTTTTAGTGATGATGGCAAGATTAATATCACCCTCTTTTTTAAGGCTATTGTCCAAAGGAAATCATTAAAAATAATAATAAACTAAAAAAAAATGTGACAAATAAAGTTTAGCCTTTTGCCACTCAAATAATGTTCATACAGTCCCTTACAGTATGCAGCAGGTATTTCAAAGTACATGTGACGGAAAGTAGAGCATTTTTAGGCATCAACTTGGTGGGTTCACATCAACTATAAACACAGACAGTCATTTCATCAACCTCTCCATGACAACTGGGAAACAAGCAATTTGAAGCCCAACACACATAATAAAAGAATCACAGCTGTTCACGTGTCTGTCAAGAATATGTTTTAAAAAAATCCACACCTTCTCCACGTTGATGGCCTCCCGGGCTGAGGTCTCCACGTAGCGCATCCCGAAGGCGGCCGCCAGCTTCTCGGCCTCGTGCTGGCTGACCTGCCGCTGGGCCTCCAGGTCACACTTCTGACCCACCAGCAGGAACACCATGCTGTGTGGCTGGACGTGGCTCTGGGCCTCCTCCAGCCAACTGTGCACGTTCTGGAAGGAGCGGCGGTTTGTGATGTCAAAGAGCAAGAGCCCGCCCACTGAGTTACGGTAGTAGGCTCTGGTGATGGACCTGGACACGGACAGACAGAAAGACCGACCAATTAGAATAGATGGATGGATGGATGGATGGATGGATGGATGGATGGATGGATGGATGGATGGATGGATGGATGGATGGATGGATGGATAGATAGATAGATAGATAGATAGATAGATAGATAGATAGATAGATAGATAGATAGATAGATAGATAGATAGATAGATAGATAGATAGATAGATAGATAGAGTTTTAGTTTTATCTAAGTCACAATGGTGTTTTGTGGACGGATGAGGGGAAAGAAAGAAATAAAGATATCTGTCCTTCACCTGAACCTCTCCTGTCCCGCAGTGTCCCAGATCTGTAGTTTGATTCTCTTGCCCGGCTCGATCTCCAGCAGGCGAGAGAAGAAGTCCACCCCCACGGTGGGGTCAGACACCTGGGCGAAGCGGCCCTCGGTGAACCTCCGGATCAGACACGACTTGCCCACCGTGGAGTCCCCGATGACGATCAGGCGAAACTGATAAAGCCATATCGTCTCCATTGTCTCACCAGATTAAAACCCTGTGGCAAAATAAAAATATCCTTTACTCAGTCGCTGCCTGCCATACACGTTAGGGCTACACGTGTTTTATTGTGTCCCAAAAACAATCCAAAAACCTAAAGATGCAGAGTTTACTACCATATATGACAAAAACACATATACATATATGACACATTTAAGAAACTGGGACCAACAATTAGTTGGCATTTTTGCATGGAAAATCCCTGAAACGATGAATCTTTTATTAATGTATGCTTTCTACGGTTCGTCGATCGACTGATTAATCGATTGTTTCAACTCTAATCCACATCATATTGTTTTTAGCTGTTCTTATGCATCTAATAGCTTTATGATGGAGGGAAGGAAATCATGTCTTCATATGTAAAATCCTAACATGATGTCTTTTTTATAGGGCAGAAAATGACACTAAATGAGACAACATCTTAAGCCTCTTAAGGGAAAACAACAACCAGGGAAAACAACAACAGAATGGCATCCTCCTCTTCAGGAAAACAGGACGCATCCAAAGACATTCAGATCAAACACAGAGTTGACCACTGCAACTATTCATTCTAAAGAGACATAATGGGCTCACATCATCCCAGCAACGTCCATGTGATTTACAGTTAGGTTGAATCTAATTTGAAGGGAAAGAGGGAGAGAGAGGGGGAGGGGGGAGGCCACTCCTCTCCGGCTCAATAAACATTGGCGTAGTCAGCCCCCATGTGTATAGTAGACTAGTTGTTAGCACTGGCACACAATGAGGCCTTGGAGCTAGCCACAAGAGAAGCTTAATGAAGAGGTAGCTTCTCAAGACGACTGCTGCTAGGCGATAAAAATGTGTTTCACACTGCTTCCTTTAGGCCCCTAGTAACACTAGAAATAAGATGTCCCACAAAGTGTGTAGCCTCATTATGATAATATGGTTGAAATCACGAGGTAGAGCCAACTTAGCTTAGGCTATATTATGAAGGTTTGATGGTTCAAATTCGGGACATCAACCTCATTAAAATATTTAGTCTAAATAAAGACCTACCTTAAAGTTAAGAATTCAGTAGGCTACCTATAAAAGGCAAATCCCATATCGATGATAATGTCTTCTAAAAAAGGTATCCTCCACTGTAGCAGTAGCCTAGCTGCTTTATTTTTAAGATATAAAAAACTGCACCACTAACATGCACCATAACAACTGGGCATCTTGTTCAACATCAGACCGTTCGGATCCTCCTCTACGGATAAAATCGGCCAGTTGAGCGCGCACACCGACAAAATAATCCGAGATGAGGATTAATGTGAGAGAAGGACTGTTGATGTGTCCGCGAGGATCCGCGGAGGAAATGGCAGAAGGACGAAACAGCATCTCTCTCTCTCTCTCTCTCTCTCTCTCTCTCTCTCTCTCTCTCTCTCTCTCTCTCTCTCTCTCTCTCTCTTATTCTCTTTCTCTCTCTCTCTGTCACACACACACACACACACACACACACACACACACACACACACACACACACACACACACACACACACACACACACACACACCATCTCCTCGCCCTCATCAGCACCATTACCGTAACTGCACACGCAGCGGCGCAGCAGCAATCATCGTGGTTCTGTTGTTGCCTTCAGGCTGTAGGAATTATACATGTTTTTATTATCATTTTATTAGGCCTATTATAAGGCCTATTTCCTATAACAAAGAGCTGTTATACTTTTATAAAACCATTAGGATACTTGAAAAATATACCAGCATAAAAAGTAGGCTAAATATCAACACGCCATAGGCTATAGATGGCTACAGTGATGTATAGCCTTTTCAGCCAGCGGTAAAAAGTAACTTTTCAGAAAGAGTTTAATAGGCTACTTTACTTAAGTAGGCTATACATTTAAATTTCAAAATTGATTATATCCAAATTTATATTTATACTACATTTAATTGGGAAAATATTTTACTTTTCATTTTATTAGACTACATGTAGGCCTTGGCCTCTTTGAGAGCTGCGGTTATTAGGCCTACTTAGCTTGTGAATTAAGTTTCTATATTGAAACTAAGTGATCCGCTTCAAAATCTGACTTAGATAAAATATAATTTGTTATACAGTAGCCTATTGTGATTGGTTGAATTAGCTTCAACAACTGTAACAATAACATTGTGTTTATGTGTTAATGCATATTATAATTGTTTAATTAGCCAATGAAAAGGCTATAATACTTTTGTAATTGTACTCATGCTGAATGCAGGACTTCTACCTCTAACAGAGTAAATTTGTACTTTGGTATTGATTATGTTCTTATTGTAGGTAAAGGTTCAATTTTTACGAGGAGTGCTTGAACGCACCACCACCAGCTGTATTGAAGTTGAAGTAGGTAATCGGACTGTCATGTGTGAGTAAACGGTCGGACTGCGTTGATCACTGAAGAACTTGACCGATCCTCGCAAATCTCGATGATCCTGGATGATTCAATATTTTTGGGTGCTTTGGAGTTAAGAAAATGTCGCACTAATTAGGCCTATTCTTTTTTTTCTACTGCGCATAACTTTAATTTAGCTTGTTCAAAGTTTTGTTAAGCTATTTGAGCACCGGCAATCCTTCATATAGTTTTCGCACTTGTACTGAGAAGTGTGTTTGTGAGCTGCAGCCATGCAGCAGGAGCTCTTGTTCAAAGTCTTGGTAATCGGGGACTTGGGAGTGGGAAAGACGTCCATCATTAAACGGTACGTCCATCAGATCTTCTCCCAGCACTACCGAGCCACCATCGGGGTGGACTTCGCCCTCAAGGTGCTACAGTGGGACAATGACACCGTGATCCGCCTACAGCTGTGGGACATAGCAGGTCAGTTAACCTTTAACGACCCCATAATATATCCTAGTTTTACAGGCTTATTGTGCATCAGCTCAGCTGGTTTCTTAAAACCTAATCTCAGCCTGTATTAGAACTAGCATTATTCTCTATAGGAAAGAGAGAGAGAGAGAGAGTGTGTAAACAAAAACATTTTGTTTTGCCTTCAGCAGCTGTGAAAACCTTCAAAACCTTCACAGCTGCCTTAAGTTCTTAAAGCTGCTTCTGGAAATAAGCTTTTTAAATCAATGTGGGGCAGTTTCAGTAAAGTAGGAGCATGGGGGGGGGGGGGGGCTCTCTAACTTATTAAGTAATTTCTCTTGTTTTCTGGCTGTGCAGTATGAAGTGGTTTCCCATACAATCTACACCTCACAAAGAGTCTGTTCCAGTGTCTGGAAACATGACAATACATTGACACTTTTCTAGTACTTATTTATTTTATTTTTAATGATTTAGTGAAACACATATGCACAGAGGGCGTTTTTGCAGCGGGAGATGTGAACTTCCCACTGACAGTGTGAGTCTGTCCACTGGTTGCCTCGGTCCCTCCCTGTCA
Organism: Hyperoplus lanceolatus; assembly: GCA_026929865.2. Lineage (NCBI taxonomy): Eukaryota > Metazoa > Chordata > Actinopteri > Uranoscopiformes > Ammodytidae > Hyperoplus > Hyperoplus lanceolatus. Next base: position 12,812,722 of record CM049407.1, read on the forward strand.
TTTGAAGCCCAGTCAAGGAATGTGGATCTTGTGCCTGGCTGTGACTCAAGTGATCCCATGCTCATAATATAAGTCACATGGTGGCGGCTACTGTATAACAAGCGCGCACGCACACACACACACACACACACACACACACACACACACACACACACACACACACACACACACACACACACACACACACACACACACACACACACACACACACACACACACACACACACACACACACACACACACACACACACACACACACACACACACATACACACACACACACTGCACACCAACATTCACGCTCTCTATAGTTGTCACTGATGAACTGTCATACATTTAATTTCACAGACTTTGAAAAGCTGTCTCAACTTAAATATGTGTGTGTGTGTGTGTGTGTGTGTGTGTGTGTGTGTGTGTGTGTGTGTGTGTCTGATGGCTGTCTGTGCGTCCCAGGACAGGAGCGGTATGGGAACATGACTCGTGTCTATTACCGAGAGGCGGTGGGAGCAATGATGGTGTTTGACGTGACGAGGGCCTCCACCTTCGACGCCGTGCTCAAGTGGAAGGATGACCTGGACTCCAAGGTCAGGCATCTAAAGGCAGCCCATCTCTGGTCCAATAGACAAGCTTTGTTCTGTAATGCTTAAAGGCAAACTATGCAACATTGGAGGTGGGCATTTTGATTGAAAGAAAGTGTGTTTCATGCACAATATTGGATTTTTTTGCCGATATCCGATATACCATTATTGTAAAACTTAATCCGCGATATCGATACCGATATACTTTTATATAATTTATTTTTTTCCCACACCAAATTGCAGATATAAAGTCTCTTCTGTAAAGGAATTGACATTTTATTATGCATACTCTTATTGTGCTGGCCCACCATGCAGACATAAAATACAAAGCTTAAAATTATGTGATTTTATATTTTTGTATACAATATTTTTTATTTTGTGTAAACTAAGAAAAATACTTAAAGGAATACTTCACCCATACGGAACCAGCGTTCTATCATTATAAAATAACTATTATAATATAATGAATGAGGTTTTTCTTCCCTCAGTCTTCCCTTAGTCTTCCCTTGGCCCAGCTGTCCTGTTATTCCTGACCCTTACTGTGATGTCACAGTAAGGAAACTGTAGGGTTAGACAGTGAGACCATAAAACACTCTTTCTGCCTTTTCTCAGGCTAAGATGATCCGATTTAATTTTTTTTTGCACATTTATACTAAATCGGATCTCCGAGTTCAATACACCTTCATATTCCAACCGGTGAAGTAGGCCTTTAACTTTACAATATAAAAAACTCACTCGCTCAGCTGCAGGTTGACGTTTTTGATGAGGCAGCAGTACATACATAGTTACATCTATCTGCTATTTTCCGATATCCGATATTTCAGTTTAAAGCCAATACCGATATCGTATTGATAATATCGTGTATCCCTAGGTCTGACACTTTCTGACATCGAGTTGGGAAGCTGTGTCCGACAATTTCTGTAGAGGTATCAAAATGCTCAAAAGAAGTTCTTCGTTCAACCTTTCATCCATGTGTAAAGGAAAAGGTATTTATTGCTGTTGCGACCGGCCAATCTCAAGACATGCACTTCTGCTGTCTTGAAAGGTGAGATGCAATAATCACAGAAATGGGCGAAGATGGCCCGCATTTTAGAACTATCATTCCAGCATGGCATGTTGTTGCACTTGTACATGGAAAAAGTGAAAGAAGTAGTTGTGTGAGAAGCTTCAGACCGACGATTGCATACTTTCTGACTTCCACAGACCTGGCCTATTGTTACTTGTGGTGGCCGTGCATGTTTAAGGGTCGGTTTTAGAAAAATTACAGAAATAATGAGTCAAAAATTAGAAAAGCTTAAGGCAAGGCAAGTTTATTTATATAGCACAATTCAGTCACAAGGCCATTAAAAGTGCTTTACAGGGGCAATATTAAAATACATAATACACATTAGAAAAGTGAATGAACAGAAATAAAACATTAAAAAGCAAATTAATAAATAAATAAAAAATTACAGGTTAAAATTGAAACAGAAAGGTCTTCAGACTTGATTTAAAAGAGCTGAGAGTTGCAGCAGACCTCAAGTTTTCTGGGAGTTTGTTCTGGAGATTTGGTGCATAAAAACTAAAAGCTGCTTCTCCTTGTTTAGTCCTAACCCTGGGGACTGTAAGTAGACCTGACCCAGATGACCTAAGGGCTCTGGACGGTTCATAACGTATCAGCAGATCAGTAATGTATTTTGGCCCTAGAACATTTAGGGCTTTATAAACCAACATTAATATTTTTAAATCAATTCTTTGAGTGACAGGAAGCCAGTGTAAAGACCTCAGAACTGGGGTAATGTGATCCACTTTTTTTGGTCCTATAGTGAGGACTCGAGCAGCAGCGTTCTGAATTAGCTGAAGCTGTCTGATAGATTTTTTTGGAAGGCCTGCAAGGACACTGTTACAGTAGGCAGGTCTACTAAAGTAGATGTAAATGTATGGACAAGTTTTTCAAAATCTTGCTGAGACATAAGCCCTTTAATTCTTGATATGTTTTTAAGATGGTAGTAGGCTGACTTATTAATTGATTTAATGTGATTCTTGAAATTCAAGTCTGAGTCTATGACAACACCAAGATTTCTGGTTTGGTGTGTGGTTTCTAACATAACAGATTTAAGCTGTGCGCTGACTTTTAGTTGTTCATCTTTGGCACCAAAGACAATTACTTCAGTTTTGTCTTTGTTTAATTGAAGAACATTTTGGCACATCCAATCATTGATTTGTTCAATGCACTTACTCAGTGCTTGTATCGGACTATAGTCTTCTGGTGATATGGTTATGTAAATGTACGTGTCGTCTGCATAATTATGGTAACATAATTCGTTCTTGTTCATAATCTGAGCTTTTTTTTTTACCTGGGCTCCCCTTGACTTTTGCCATTTTAATTGACTCTCAGACTTTGTCTGTACTTTTGTCTGTTTTGTATCCTGCCCCCAAGTTTAGATTGGTCAATCATCATACATATAACTAAAGATAAATAATATAAAAATATATTTTTACAACCATTTCTAGTACATTTCAAATCTAAGCAGCCTAAAATGTCAGTTATATGATATTATAGTATACTGTACATACCACCTTCATTTAACCCATCTTGCCTCTCTCTTAAGGTGACCCTGAACCATGGGAAGCCAGTTCCAGCTGTACTCTTGGCCAATAAGTCAGACCAGCTGGGATCCCAGCAGCCCAAACTGGACTCCTTCTGCAGGGAAAACGGCTTTGTTGGCTGGTTCGAGACCTCGGCAAAGGTACGAGAGAGGAGACGCTGTACACATCAGTTTAGGAGACGATAACTGTTTGAAGAAGTGAAAGCAGTGTAAATGAGGTAGTTTGAGGTGTTAGTAACATTGCAACAAATCATTTGACTTTGTGATTTTAATGCATATATATCATGGGAATAGAAAATAAAATAGGGCTATTTAGGTTAACTCCCAAATGGAAAAACAGTCATCTTCTCTATACATAATTTGCATATTCAGATTACGTTTATAGTAAACTGTCTGAAAAAAAGCCATTGTTACAACAGAAGCATAAAGTATAAAGAGATTATTCTAAAAATGATCGTAGGGTGATTCAGTGCAGACACTGAAAGTCAGGAAGTGTGCTTGCAGTGCTTTCACAAAGAATTTCTACAGTGTGGTGTGAAATAGCCTTCAGTTCTTTCCTGTCTTTCAAAGGCTGTCTAATGAGTCACACACCCAAGACACACCGGAGTGATAGTCAGTAGTGTAGTGAGTGAACACCAAGTCGAAAGATCAATCCGACACAATGGTGTCAACAGTATCAGACATCATTGCTTCTCATTAGATAGAAAATTGTCAGGAGAAAAAGCCAGTAAAGATAAAAGCACACTTTTTGATAACTGCTGTTTCACTTTGTGAGCGTTATAAGGGTGACACATGAGTGACGCTTTATGGCCGGTGCATTCTTTACACTGCAAAAACACACATTCATCTCTTGTCACATTTTACCAAAGGAAGCCAACGTTTTGAGATAGGGAGAGAGGAAAAGATAAAACATGTCCACACAACTCTGCTCTTAGAAAAGAAAAGTGAGCTTAGATAGCTTAGAAATAACTGACATGTGCTGCTCTGTGAGGATGTAACCTGTGTTTTAAGCTAAATGCTAATATGAGCATGTTAACATAAATACAACGACAATGCAAATGTGCACATTTTTCCCAGGTAATTAAATATATCCTTTATCTTAGTTTAACATGCAAACATTTGCTACTTAGCCTTAAACTCAAACTGCAGCTGAGGCTCATGGGTGAAAAGTCAGGGGATCACTTAAAGGAGAAGTAAGTGATATTTCAATAACTTAAACAGTATGCACAGCTCATAAAGCAGGTCCCCCAGTCAATCAGCTTTGCAGTAATTGCCAGATAAAATTTTGCAAGTATCCCGCATGTTTTTATCCAATCAGGAGACACAGCGCTATGAAGAGGCAGGTCTCTGTGCACGTGAACGATGACTCGCTGTTCTTCATCGCGGAACTTTTTTAAAACGGCTGCACGTTCATGTGGTGGTGATGTAGGGACAAGGGAAGGAACATGCATATCCTTTAATGGGTTGTTAAGATGTTTCAGCCTTGCCACTGTCATCCCTAGAGAAATCGCACTAATGTGGCTAAAAGTGCACTATGTCTTCTTTTATTCCCTCCCTTTAGGAAAATACAAATATCGAGGAGGCGACGCGTTGCTTGGTGGAGCACATCCTGAACAACGAGGAGAGCCCGATAACAGAGCGAGATCCCGGCTCCCTTGTCCTGCCTGGGTACACTAACACTGCAAAGGAGCATCTTAACTGCTCTTCATGTGTGAAATAGTGACTCCTGACCAGTCACAGACACCCAGGAAGTAAACGGCTGTGAGGTCACGGCCACAGAGATAAGTTTGGCTCAGGGACTTGTGAAAAAATCCCCTTTGTGTTCAAATCTTATCCCATGGTGATTAATGAAGAAAAAATTGAACACAGGTAGAGCTTTGAACCAATGTTCACTCTGCAGGCCAACATGATATGTGGCACACTTAAAGATAGGGTTTGGAGGCAAATTTTGTTTGGATTGGTATGCTAACTTTTTTATTTTATTCCATTCTTAAATTCAAGGTTATGATTTATATCTTAAATTGTCAAGTTTGTTTGTATCATCTTTTTTTGCTACATAAATTGTTAAAAAAAATCTTTTAGAGGTATGATGCCTTCTTGCTGCATTCTTTGCACGTTTCCTGATGGTTAATTAGGCTGATTTTAGGTCAGTGCACAAGAGTTGGTCAAATGATGTGTTTTAGAGAGATGAAAACAGCAAAATCTGCAAATGCTGAAAATGTCCTAAATGTCATGCTTTTTGTGGAGCTACTATGAAGGCCTGCAATGCAGTTAAAACATATATAATAATAATTCATCAAAATGTAATAATTTGTTGTGTTTGAGACAAAACAGAATGACTATCAGCAGCCTGTGTGGACTGTATAAAGACAGAGTTTTGTTCAGTAGTGTAACACATGAGCAGTGATGTGACGGTGTGCTGGCCTTCATGAGATGTTGGATGAAGGCCGGAATTTTAGGACATGTTTGGTGAAAAGCTGGATGAAAAGATCAATGCTCTTAAGGCTATAGCCTGGATTTGATAAACAAGTATGACGTATTAATTATTGGGAGGAGCTGGAATGTGGATTATGTACCTTTTTGAGAAAACCAAGCTAGTTGTTCTCGATGTCAAACAAAATGATTGTTCATTGAATCCCTGTTTTTGGAAACGTTGTAATTCCAGTGGGTCTTAACTGAGCAGAAATGACTGATCTGACTGATCTGACTGATCTAATGGACAGTTGACAGTGTCAAACAATTAACTATCCTCCTATCTGTCATTGCACATCTATCTGCTGAAGATAACAGCCCTATTTATTTGCTGATAGGTTGTGAGATTAATCCCTTTATGCAACAGTCAGTAATCCTGTGAATTTGTAATCGACCTGCTTATGTGTAGAGACATTTTCTTTCACACTGGAACCTGAACTAAAAATCTTGCATACTAAGAAATAAAGCGCACACATATCCTTTGCAGTAGTGGAGGTGAGCGAGTTCAGCAGATATGGCCAGTCAATGGATTTTTAATTGAGTGCATAAAACCTTAAGACACACAAGGTCGTAAACCATTTCATGACTGGTGTGGTCCTTCCAGTATACTGATGTAGCTTCTCCTTCTGGTAAAGCACTAATTTCCATTTCATTATGTGTCTGTAGTTTCCGTCCATAATCGTTGACATTTCACCCTCTCAAAATGCTGATGTTTTACTCTACATGTAAATAGCAGAACTGAATCCCTGTCAAACTATTCCCTCCATCGTTGTTACGAGGCATTTTCTTCAACCCTAAAATCAATTTCTTTGCCAGTCAACAACATAGTATGCTCTGCTCATCAGCGTGGCAGTGACAGAACAGACGCCTTTTGTTGAATCTGCCTCGAGTGCTATTTGAAATTCCATGTTTTCAAATTAGGCCTCTGCTTTATATTTTCACTTCACTCCCTTTGATGTGTAATAGCATAGCCTTGTAATGCAACATATTTGCAACTTGCGTTCTCTGGGGACCATACTAGATGCAATAAAAAAAATATATATATATATTTGTGGTGCAGTGTCGTGGGTAGTATTTGTTTAAGCGGCAATCATTCACTCAGGAATGTTGGGTGAATCAAAAGGACATGTCACGTTTCTATCAGCTCCAGACAAGCTGTTTCACCTTTTTGAAAAACAGTGAATTGTTTATTCTGATTAAACTATTTATGTATTAATTTATTTCAGCCTCTCATTTATGAGAATTTGCTGCTTTTCTTTGATTTAATAGGTTGCTAACTGAATAAGTTATTTATTCAGCCCCAGTCTGCATTAGGACACACTGGAGTAACGGAAATAAGCATCAGTTTCCCTACAAGGTCCAGAATACAATTTAAAAACACTTACTGCTGCTCTGATGGTATTTCCAGAATCCACAAGGACTTTTCTTACCATCTGGATGGAAAAAGGGTCCATATGCCTAATGATAAAAAAAAAAGATGTTAACCTGTTTCCCAAGTTGCATGTTGGGAAATGGCCGGAGAATCCTTTCTTTTTCTTTTAATCATGCGAAGAGAGTATTTTTCCCCATCCAGATGGTTAGAAGAAACTGTGAACTGCTGTGAGTGTTGTGTAGATAAACCAATGATTACCTGGCCCTGTGACCTGAATGCTGTGCAGGTTATGTTTGTGTGATATTTGGTTTGATTTTTTTAATCCATATTAATCCAGTTATATTTTTCTGTAATAAAAAAACATGGTTGCTATAGGAAAACCCCACATAATCAGAAACCTTTTAAGTTTAAACCCACCTTTTCAGACGTTGGTCTTTAAAGTAACGCAGGAACCATCGCTGAATGCTGTCTGATGGCATCTGCTTAACCATGAAATGTCATTTAGACACATACTGGGAATGTTGTTGGAAGTAATTGAATCAAAGTGGAACAGTCCTAGAAAATTGCTTTAAGGCAAACAGACCATATGGGGACCCTGGCAGGAATGTTGTAGGCTGGGTTTGTAGGGATTTTATAGTATCATAATAAAACACCTGATGGCAAAACTATGCTGTCAGGAACACTTAAGTCATATATTGGGAAATTTGTTTCTATTATGTCAAAAAAATAAACACTATAAAGTTGCTCTCAGCAGAGCCACCACATAGGCCTGCACATTTACAGACACTTAGAAGCGTAAGCATGGCACACATGAAACATCTTATGAATGATATATCATGCTGGATTTTCCATTCGTGTCTGCATTTCATTGGACAGCAGGTAATCAGGGAGTTTGCACATCACACTCTTGGGCCCCTCCAAATGCATCGAGGTGAGGAACCAGCTGATGCCACAGTATATCCACGCCCTGTACCCGGGGGCAGCCTTATGCTTTAAGATGCCCTCCCCCGGCCCCAAGAAGTAGCCCAATCCCCCTCCTTTCCCAGTCACCTGATTCGTGTACTGCCATTTTATACACAAGTTTGAGTAAAAAAAAAAAAAAAAATAAAGATATTGGCCTATCGGAAACCCCAACACAGAAATACACCCTTTTTGTAAGAAGCTTTGAAAAAAAGGGAAAATAGGAAAAAAGGGGAAAAAAAATAATCAAAGCGGCTGAGGTTGGATGCAGCCAGTGCGAGGTGCTGTGTGGATCAAAGAGGTGTTTGCCGTCGGATCTGTGCATATACATTTAGGAGAGAAACCGGGCGAAGAAGACGGCAACAAGATAGGAGAAAGGACAATGCTGTTTTATATCGTCTTTGGAGAGAGAGAAAAAAAACAAGTCTTCGGTCGTAGCCTAGAGGATGCCGCATAGATTTAATAGCATAATAGTCACGGCTAGTCTTTTTGATCATTGCCATCGTTATTTCGGATTCAGCCCTCGTACAGGGACATCTCATCCGACCTCGGCAGCGGGTATTTCAGGGATACATTACAGCTTACTGTACATTTGTCTTATACCATAAGGCCTACACTAAGCTGCTTTTGATGTTCTGATAGGCTAGGCCTACCTTGATTTATTTATTTAAATCCGTTCTTAGAACAAATATCGTGCGGCTCATCCGGATGCTTTCGACTGCATAGCCTATTAAACGACTTCCCTGGATGTGACTGTCTTATATGCACTTGGCCGCCGCATGAATTCTCTCACCGGATCCTCGCCGGTGTACGCTGCTGCTGCTATCCCCCAACCCCCCCTCCTCTTGCTCCTGCTCAGACGGCCGATCATCGCAGAGGGCACTACCCTCCTCCTCCTCCTCCTCCTCCTCCTCCTCCTCCTCTCTGCTGCTAAAGACATTTTGATCAGCGTCCTCCCCGGTTACCCCCGCCCGGACTCCAGCACCATCACCCCGCCGCCTGCATCCTCGTCCACTGCCACCACCGGCACCACCAGCACCTGCTCTTTCTCCTCAACATGTCGGGACAGTCTTTGACGGACAGGATCGCCGCCGCGCAGCACAGCATGACCGGCTCTGCCATCAGCAAAGCCGTGTGCAAGGCCACGACGCACGAAGTCAGCGGACCCAAGAAGAAACACCTTGACTGTAGGTTGCATACAATCAATACGACTGCTTACTGTATTAGATAGATAGCCTAGATAGCCTGCATGCAGCAACCCATACCAGCATCCTCACAAAGGACAGCTTGTATAAACAGCATCTATTAGGCTACCCCCCCCCCCACCCCCTCTCACCAACCTTTTCCTCTCTCTTTCTTTCTCTCTATCTCATCCGGCCCGGTTATGTTTGCAGCCTCTTTAATTGAGGCACCATTACATTCCCTTAGATACAAATGTGATTTTACGCAGCAAATGTTTAAGCATCCTCTGCAATGTGCCGGGACATTTTTAAATGCGAGCAGTAATGTCTGATTCAAGGCGATGGGGCAATCAGCCAGGTGCCATCTGCGTGCCCGCGTCATCCAGGGGAAATAGGCCACTCTGCTACGGGCTAATCATATTGCAACCAGCCGCTATACAATGTTGCATAGGCCTATCCATTATTAACGCCACTGTCAGCGGCGGCGCTGCATCCTCTGGAGACACTTCAGAGGAGATAGCCTACAGAGCGTGTGCGTTATCCTCAGCCTAACATTTTGTTCTCCAACATGTCCATTGCTTTGCGTTCAAGTTCACAGTCAGCGTCCTCTGCTGCATTATTATCATTAATGAATGTGTTGTCGCTGTCAGTCCCGGGGTGCACACCGAGTTTGTACACTGTGTGTGGTTCCGCCGGTGGTGTTAAGAAATGAGTCGTTTGAACAGAGCAATTCTGTTGTCAGTGCAGGTTCTTTTATCTCTACATTGTGTCTAATTACCCCGTGTGTGTGTGTGTGTGTGTGTGTGTGTGTGTGTGTGTGTGTGTGTGTGTGTGTGTGTGTGTGTGTGTGTGTGTGTGTGTGTGTGTGTGTGCTTGCAAACTGCAGCAATTATGCACAGGCAGGTGATGCAAGACGAGTCCTCACATGTATATTTCGCTAGTGGCTTTTCGGCCTAACTATAATTACTTGACATGATCGATGGAGAGCTTGGGTGATCAATGGACTCGGACTCACAGGAGGTCAGCTCAACAGTTGGAAAAGACAGACAGACAGATATATAGACAGATATACAGAAATACAGACATACAGACAGACAAAGACAAGAGAGTTTGAGTTGTTTGCAAAGATGGCTAATTCAGAAACAACAATAAGGGGCAAGGTTGCAAACAGCCCGCCCGAGAGTCACTCATCCAGCTACACACTCAAACCAGTCAGTGGATCAATCGGTCAGTCATGTGCACAGCAGAGGTGACACTGGGATCTCTGGGCTCTCATTGAAAGACACACTACCCCTAAATTAGTGCCTTATTATTCTACAAAGACCACTAAAGCAGAAGAAAACCCAGTGAGAGTGAACTTTGTAAATGCGCTTTTGCTGAAAAAGTCCTTTTGCGACTCTTGAATCACAATGTTGTGTAATAACAGCTGCTTTGATTCTCCTTATCCCAATGGTGACCTCCATTAAAAAGCAAATCATTTAGGATTTCACTATTGCAGCCACTTTAAAAAATAAAAATCAACATTTCGACAATGACTGTGATCCCATTTTTAGTTTCTACAGAAAAACAAGCTGATTGATGACTGAAGAACATATACTCAGTTAGGGAATCATTTCTTTGTTGTTGTGCTCACTACCGGTCATTAAACGGTAGCAGGTCGTCCACCTTCAGGGCCCGCCACGAGTCCGGAGTCTCTCAGAAACTAGTAAACGTCATGGAACTCAAGGTTGTAGAGTAGATAGTCCAAAAATAGAAGCGGAGAATTTACATGACAAATTTCCAATCCGCCAAATGGATTATAAAAAGGTTTATGCCAGCCAGCGCTCTCAAGGACAATGAAGTTTCTCTCAGAGTGGATCCGTTTTTTCTTTCTGGTGGAGGCCGATACTTGAGGCCTTTTCCCTCTCTGATCCAGCTCGTATTCTCATCATTAGTGGGATAAAACAGCTCAGAAACTGTTGCCCTGGCCTCAATACAACCCCCTGCAAGCAGCTGGAATTGATTTTTTTTAAGCTGAATGAATGTTTTTGTGCTTTAGCCATTCGGTTGCAGCTGTTCCAATAGACACATCTAGATTTTTTTAAATACAACACCTTCTATTTCCTGCTAGAGGGGCCCCTTTGCTCAACCCAGGACATGATGAAGGCTTAACATACAGTACGACTCTGGAATATATTTTCATTTATTTTTCATTTAACTTTTATTTATCCTCGAGAGACCAATTGAGGGGTGACCCTCATTTACAATGGTGTCGAGTTCAAACAAATTCAAAGGAAAAACAACAATACATAAACAATATTCAACGCAAATACATCAAATACACAACAACAGGTGAAGAGAAAAACAATTGAAACATTTACACAGTGGTGAAGATTAAGTGGTAGCAATTAAAATTAAATGGGTGAAAGTACAATATAGCCTAATTAAAACAGTTACAGGTAGAGTTTGGCAGATTTAAAATAGTTTGTTTAAATTGGTTAAAGGATATGAAGTTATTTAGTTTAATTTGTTGCTGTAAATTGTTCCAGGAGTCAGGGGCACTGAAGCTAAAAGCTGTCTTTCCTAGCTCAGACCGGGCTTGTTGAGTGCAGAGATTGCACTTTTAGGGTTAAGGGAAAGACGCATGAAGGAGAAGCGTGTTGTGTGGATCTAATCCCTTGAGATATGTGTGCAAAGAATACAAAGGGAATAAGGCAATGGTCGAGGGTACTTCTACGAGTCGGATGTTACGTACAAGGTCAACCTCAGTTCGCGGAGTTCAGGCATGTCTGACCCACGCTGTCTCTGACCACCATTGGGTTTGAGAGTGCATGTTTTCTCATTCAACCGGCCTGCTTTAACAGGGCCGTAAAAAGTGACAGACATTTGGTATGTACTTTGAGGTAATGGAAGAGTGCATAAAAGCCCTCAGCAGGACTGACACAAGCAAATGGAACACAATCAATGTGGGTTACAAAATAGGCTTAAGAAAAAAGAGGTTGTTAGCAGCACACACAAGATGCTTGTCAGTGGGGGTTTAACATAGGCTCGGTATTCTTCTGTTTCTCCACCTGGGCCGGGATTCTGTCTGATTATTATAGACCTACAGTATTATATTATTGATCCGTACTTGACAGACACATTGGAAAGAAAAGATGAACAGCTGTGCCATTTTTTCTTGTCTTCAAATGCATCGCACAATAAATCAAATCTAGTTTGGGACTGGTTGAAGCTATTCGGAGCGAGCAAACCCAGATCCTATCGTCCTCTTTTTCTTATTTGTTATAGTGTCATGACCTTGACCGACTGGTTGGTGACATAAGCGGTCAATGTTTATTATTTACACCCCCCATAGCAAATGCATGACAGACGGAGTAATGGGATTTAGCTTTCACTAGGCAATATTCTGCATGGCTGAGATAGTAGAGAGTGGCGAGCGAAACCTGATTTATCACACGCAGAATTGCAATGGGACAAAAAAATGATATTCGGCCCCTGAACACATCGTCAGTTGTGTTATTCAGCATATTAATGTTTTGGCTGTGTGTCATTATGACTGCAATAGTCATGTAGACGTTTGCAAATATCAACTAAATGTGTTTAGTTGTTACCCACATTTTCTTTGGTCACATTTTCTTTGGTACACGATTTAAAGACACAGACACTTTTAAATTTCAATGCAATTTCAGATGCTGGAAATAACACCACTCCCTGCAGTCACACATTACCTACTTTAAAACACCTTGTTTTATATTCGATCCTAACTATAATACAAGGTTTGAAATTAACTGTTATTGTGATTATTTTAATGTTTGTGCGCCAATGTCCTAAATCTTATTTGTAATTGTGTTATTATGGATGTACATTATTTGCTACGTGGACTGCGGGTTATCAATAATCCCATTTGGCAATCATACAGTCGATACTTCATCACATCCCTCTGGCTATCTACACTGCCACATGTTGATGATTAAATCCTATAGCTGATGTATTATATCACCCAAAGGAATACACAGAGATGTGGCCCTGGCATGGACATATTAGTCTGAACAAGCTCTATTAATTTGGTTCATTGCATTCAAGGATGAGTGCCCTTTTCAGTACTCGGTGAAAATAAAAATATTAACTTTAAAGCTATGCAAGTGGCTCTATGAGACTGTGTTTAAACATATAGCTTTGTGCTAAATACGTACACATAAGCATGCTAACACACTCACAGTGACAGTGCTTACATGAAGACCATTCAGTCGTCTAGTGTTAAAGACAGACAGCTAACAACATCCTTTAAAGACATATGAAATGAGGCTGTTTTTTTATGTTTTTTAAAATATTTTTACAGAAACAGAAAACAAATAATCACGTAAATACTTTCAGCATTTATTCACTGACGTGTTTAAACTAACTAAAACAATAAATGAAAGCAAATATGCAAAAAACTGCAGCTACTCAATTTTAACTGCCTGTTAGCTCGTAATTAGTGGAATGTTAGCATTCAACAATTCTCAATGAAAATGAAATCTGCATAAATTCACAGAAGTCAACTTTACATTTGTTTTACTGACTAATATAATTATTATACAGCACTTACATAAATATCTAATATTGTCTTTACCAAGGAAGTACAAATGTAGTATTTTTCCACATACTGTATGTCACACTATGCTAACTGAGACCAATACATGCTAATGTTCAGCTCGTATAATGTTTCACTATGTACCTTTATATGCAGGCAACATGTGTTGGTCATCCATCAAATCGTAGTTGGGAAATGTTCAGTCCTAAAATTGCCAGAACTGTTTTGCATTTTGGTGCGTTTGTTCACTTTTGACAGGAGACATTAATTAGTCGGAATCAATATGGTCCAATTAATTATCGAGCCAGAAGGAAATTCACAAACAAACCATTAACAATGTTTAAAGCATTATTGGACGCTACCAGTTTTTGATATTAAGGCCGAGATATAATGAGGAAAGGGGACGCAAAATACAAATTCTTTATTATAAAAATCAATACTGAGGGTTGTAGCCATTTTTATGCACTTCATAGTTTAAGTCAGATTTATAGCAGTCAAGTAGGCCTATATCTCTGTCATTCATAATCATCTGTTTTGCCCGTTAGCATTGCTGGATATTTTAATCCAAAATGTGACGATTTTGGGAAAATTTGATGTGTTTGTATTGTTTTGGGCCAAATGATGTGGCATTTCTGTCGAGTCTGGCTGATGAAATAACGAGTTAATTAATGAGTAAACGAAGACTAGAATCATTATTGTTACAGTACAGTTGAGGTTTTTCATATTAAAAAATAACTAGGATTGGAGCATTAGCTGCAGTGAATTGTGGATGCTCCTGGTGCCTTTGACATGAATTTAACATGTAACTGTGGGTATCGACTGAGAATACTTTGGTATCCAAGGCTTTGGCAGGCGAGGTAAAAAAAAATAATCACAGCGCCTACAAATAAACCATGATAACCTCTGATCCAGTGGAAGAAGCAGACCAAGGGTTTGCCTGGGAAGCCAGGCCTCTTGAGGTTTTGCTCTCAGTACCTCAGCGCTGCAAATTCTCTCTCACAGTCAATGCAAAGGCCTTTTTTCAATTAGTTCCTTCGCTTGTCTTAGGTGCTGCTTTTGTTGCCTGTTCTTTACTGTGCGTCGCTCATCTCTACAATCAAAGTCAAAATCGTCTTGTGTCATGATGTTTAGGTTTTAAACACATTAGAGTCAATTTTCACTGTAAAACAACAATACAAAATATTACTTGTCATTGCTGTAGCTGAATAACTTCATATATGTATTTGAATAATATACAGTATACAATACATAAGGACACTTAAGAATAAGAATATTTCTGGCATTTAAATCTTAGTTCTTAGACAAAGAGTCAGTTAATCTCTGAGATTAAACTGAAATGCTGAACATACTTCACATTTTGATCTTAAACCGAAAAAATCCTTAAAGACTTTGGTGCATTGTTCCACCAAACTGACCTCCTTGTACATGTTTAGTAGCCTGGCTCCCGCCCGCCCGCCCGCCCGCCTACTTCCGGCCAAATTTTATTTTCCCTTCAGTAGTCAGTCTGGATGTACAGCCCATTTCCCAGTTTTGCCGGAGATTCGACAGCCGGTCCAATCGGCGAACAGAGCGAGTGGCTGAGAACGATGACGTCGAAGTCGCGCTCCAGTTTCAGTTGCCAGAAGCCGGCTCATGACACACGTGACGACCAAACGTTGGCTAATCCAGAGTGGCACTGGGCAGATCCAATAGTTTTAAACTTTAACAGACACCCGCCTCCATGAGTGAACGTTTGCCAATTACAGCACTGCCAGACCTTCTGTACAAATGAAATGAAGTACGATGGTCTGGTAGCACCAGGCTACATGTTTAGGGCATATGGTTTGGATACAAAATTTAAAACATGCGAGGGGTCAGGAGGACAGATTTGACCTATCACATATGCTCTGTAAAGAAAACGTATTACTCATAAATTGACATTTTCTTTTAAATTATGTATTCATTGAGTTAATTGTGGTAGAATAAGATTGACCTCGTAATGTAACTTCCCATCTTCTGAGTGGATGTTTTATTGGCGTTTGGGTGGAGTATGTAGGTAGTGCCGTTGAATTGCAGCGACCAAATAGATTTTGCAATACGGTAGCACTGGTTCTAATTCATCTGCCTATACAGTCTTTCTATTATTAAATAATCATTTGTTCATTGATTTGTTTGCTGATATAGAGCGAGTCAAAAGTAATGCACGGGTCGATACGAGTGCGTTCATCCTGGTTGTTCACTCATTCCATTGATTTTTAATAACTCAACCTGTGAGTTCTCTAAGGTTATAAATTAGGATTTTGACAAGTGGTGCTTTTATTCACAGAGACTCCAAGTGAGTGAACGGGAAAGGGTTAGACTTGTCAAACCTGCATCTTTACCATTTTGCCACCCATTAATTATCTTTTACCGTTTACTCAGTTTGTTCAGATGTATTAATGTATTTTGTTTGTCTGTGTGTATCCTCCAGACCTGATCCACTGCACCAATGAGCTCAACGTCAGCATCCCCCACCTGGCAGACACCCTGCTGGAGCGCACAGCCAGTAACAGCTGGATAGTGGTTTTCAAAGCGCTCATCACCACACATCACCTCATGATGTATGGCAACGAGGTGAGCTCAACATCTAGAGAAGGCAAAAATGATATATTTTTTAAAATGATCACAATGACGAGAAAGTATTTTGTCTTCTTGACATTACGCACTTGTTTGAATGAGGTCTAAAGACATTTTGAAGTCACAAAAGCTTTTTTTTTTTTTTAAAGAGAGATAATTGAAAGCATGTTCACTGATGTATAGCGAGTTGAAAGTCACTCAAAGTTTTTTTCCTGGAAAAAAAAAACCAAGACATAACCGTGTTAAAAATATGAATGAAACGTAAAATAGCGGTGTTCTTTCTCATAATCAGAATATCATACTATTGATTGCTATGTGGTCAATAAATCAATCAATCTTGTTTGAAGGTACAGTTCATACTGAGTCCTGGGTAACCTGAAACAACATGTTTCTACTTTATTAGATTTATTTCATTGACTAAATGATTGGTCTATTGCTGCGGAAAACATTTGACAGATTGATCAGTATAAAATAATCACGAGTGGCTAGGTGACAAACTATAACCGTATCATCAGAGCAGTGCCCACCGCAGTTAATGACATTACCTGCACAATCTCAGGCTCCCACACAAACGAACACCATGGCGAGAGTAACCGTTATGTATGTTCATCTGTGAGGCTAGCTCCTGCTGTTGATCATTTGACATTTTGCTCTCCAGGTTGTAGCAATTTTTCTCCCACTCTCGCAGCGAGTTCCTTTTGAAGCTTTATCTGCCACGTGTCCAACAAGGACAGATGAAGTATCCCGCTGACATTTTGACGGCTAACAGGACAACATCAAACTCACCACTGCGGCTCACACTGCAAGAGCAACAACCTAAACATCAAACATGACGTTAAATGTTGAATCTCACTCAGACTAGAGCGAGAGAGAGAGACGCTGCGGCAGTGATTACCCAAGCACCATGACCCTCTCAAAGTATTTCAACTACAGAGCCGTTTGCAACACGAGCAGTGACATGATGTTTTTGAAATATTGTAAAGTATGACAGTAAAACCGTGAGCTGCATGAATTGGCACCTTTTCTTCTGTAACTTAATGTATTTGTTAATAAATCAGAATGCTGTTATAGGATCATTGTAGACTATAAACCAATGGGACCTCGTTTTAAAGAGGGAAGGCTCTTTTAAATTGGTAGTAGGGGAGGGTTCTGAATGTTTTTAATTGCTCAGATGTTTTGTCAATGCTCGTGCAAGATGAGCCAAAATTTGTGTGAGCAGCCGGAGTCAAAGCTCAAATTAAATAGGGCCAACTTGGCAACCAAGAACAATAACAACATATTATAAAGATGCATCAGTTTTTATGGTTTCTACGACAGAAATGTTGCAACACTGGGGTCTTCCAGCTGCTGCTTTATGAATATTCATATATTTTCGTCATGCTTCTCTGGCTGCTACTGGGGAATGTGATCTGCTATTTTACTAGCTGCTGTAAAGTGTCCACGTCACAACTTTGAGTCAACAGACTCTGCCTCTGCAGAATTGCTTGTAAAGCTGCAACTCCTGCCGAGAAATGAACTCTTCACTTTGCTATTGTGTCAGGGAACAGCATCTGATAAGTCACTAACTCTTTCCACCCTGTCCCTTTTTTTCCATCAGAGATTGATGCAGTACCTTGCCTCCAGAAACACACTCTTCAACCTCAACAACTTTCTAGATAAGGCTGCACTACAAGGTGATTTAATGCCATTTGGCTATCTCAGCAGTGGTATACTTTTAAAATTTCTTCATGTTGGACTCCTTGGCTCTGTATATCTCTATCAATAAGTCCATTCCAGAGGTATTTTTTCAAAGGTAAACTGCGGTCAGGGATTGAAATATGTCTGATTGTTACCGAAAATAGACACATACAGTATGCTCAGTGACTAAAGTAAAGAAATTAATAAATACATAAGTGTAAAGGTAAGATGGTGCGATTGCCTATTTGACACATCAGAGAAAAGCAGATTGCTAGGGAGAAGTTAGTCCATTTCATATGAAAGGGATTATACCTTCTTAACCTGGTTTGAAATTAGGCCAAGTTGAATGGTCTCTAACTGCAGCGCCCTCTCTCTGCCTCCCCCAGGATATAACATGTCAACTTTCATCAGACGCTACAGCCGATACCTGAATGAAAAAGCAATGTCATACAGACTAGCAGCGGTGGACTTCACCAAGATGAAGAGAGGGTAACAAACTCAACAAACACTATTGACAATACATGTCACCCAGACAGCATTAAGGGGCTTTTTAACCAAGAAAAGGAGATGAGAATAATATTTTCTACTTTTCAGCAAGACAGTTGTATACAATGTCTTTTTTAAAAGCTTCACTTCAACTCTTTTCAAAATTGAGGCTATGCTGTTTTTGAATTATGGCCAATGCTAAAAAAAAATGCTAAATGCCAAATTACAAGTAGAAAATAGTCACAAAGTCTAGAAAGTGAAACGAATCAGAATGTCAAACTTTAATCTTTTTTAGCTATCAATTTAGCAATTAACATTAGCTACCATTGGATTGGATTGGATTGGATTGCATTGGATTTACTTTATTGATCCCCAATGGGGAAACTGGTTTGCCACGGTAGTCTGTACAAGATTGAACATACAATACAACACAGGAATATAATAACAACATAAAACAAGCATGAGCCCGTCATACCACAAAGAATCAAGGCTTTAGTGGATAAATCCCTGAGTGTAATGAACTGAACCCCTTTTTTAAGTTCTAAAAGTTATTTCCGTGTGTTGCATGCCTGTTTGTGTGCACGTGTTGTTGTTTGTTACCAGGGCTGAGGGCGTGATGCGCACCATGAACACAGAGAAGCTGATTAAGACTCTGCCCAACATTCAGAACCAGCTGGATGCACTGCTGGATTTCCAGGTAAACATCTCACTTACACAGGACTTGCATACAAATAAAAAAAGAACAAGTGTAGTAAGTGTGTTTCTTTTCCGTTCCTTCTTTCCTGCAGCCTAACTCCAACGAGTTGACCAACGGGGTGATCAACACAGCCTTCATGTTGCTGTTTAAAGACTCCATACGGCTGTTTGCCGCTTACAACGAGGGGACAATCAACATGCTGGGTAAAACCACCAAACACTCTATACAATTTACTCAGTAATTTGCCTATGATGTCGACACCAAAAGACTCGGACTCTGCTCAATCCTTCTTTAAAGGGAAATCAATTTGAATGCCTCTCACATTCGTATTAAAGACTATAAAGATCACTTTATTTTCTTTCATCCACTATTAAGCCAGTGAGGAATCATGGGCTTAGAACAGATGGTTTAAATTTCATTAAAGTATTCATTACTTAATTGACCTTAATTGAGGTGCTTCAGCAGTGGTTATATCCTAACTGGGACTATGTGTGTGGAGTTCTTTCTTTTTTTGATTGCGTACACTTTCAGTTTCAAACATTCTCATCTAGCACCTGAAGGGCCTCACATTAATCAAAATGAAGTATTTAAGAGTATTTTTTTCTTCTCATTTGTGAATAAATTGTTGATCTCATGCTGATTTCCCTATTCTGATACACAGAGAAATACTTTGACATGAAGAAGAACCAGTGCAAAGAAGCTCTGGAGATCTACAAGACTTTCCTCAACAGGATGACCAAACTGTCCGAGTTTCTCAAAGTGGCTGAGGTAACGTCTGTTGTCCTGCACACAGCTGAGCGCCGCTGGAGATGACGAGAATATCTGTCTGGAGCCAATCTCGACGGCGTCCTCTCTTTCTCCTTTAAACACCTCTCTGTATTATTTAATAAAAAAAAACATTTTCTGTTTTCTCAGACAAATTTGAACCTGAAAAGATGATAAAGTAATCCACATTAACCTGTTGAGATTCGCTCCAGACGTCTGGCACCCTTGGGATCTGATTTACGGTCAATTTTTTTTTCTAGAAAAACCTAAAACAGACCGTAGATCAGCGTCCATGGGTTTCTTCTCCTTAATCTTCCAAGTTTTTTGTTTTATTGGTTTGCTTCTAGATTTTCTCCTGTTTCTGTCCTTCTCTTGCCCTGACTTGTGGTGGGGGTCTCACTCCACGACAGTGACTAATGGCTGAGTCTTATCAGAGAGCCACTCATGTAGAAGTTCCAGTTGAGGGACCCCTCGCGTGCTGCCTGTTCACATGCCTGCACTGCATGCCCTAGCAAGCTGTTTTTCTATCACTATCTCCTGTCTCCTTCTTTATTTTACTCCCCTTCTCTGGAAAAAAGATATTTCTAATGGCTGGATATCCAGCCCTTGCTAGGCTTCATGGTAAACATAAACAGTTTGATTATCACCCTGTAGAATGTGTAGCATTATCCCGTGCGCCATCTTTCAAAGGCTTTCTCTCTTGCTTGGTTTCGTTCCCATTTGGCAGAAGGTTTGGGGTGCAGCCGCTCGATCCAAAGACGAAAACAAAAAAACTGAAAAACAACAGACTAACGTTGACTTTACGAACCCATTCATTTTACCTGTCTAACAAAATGTGTGTTTGTCTGTTTGTGTGTCATCTGTGCCCCTCCCTTGTCCCTCTGTTCAAAGTCAACATTAGTTGTAGTGTCTTCCTTTTGGATGTTTTCTTACCTCACAGTCACGTGACCTGTTGTCTGCCCTCTCTGCCATGCCTGTTTCCATCAGTCGGTGTGCTCAGCATCCATTTCAAATCAGATCTCAGTGTGTGTGTGTACATATAAGTGTGTCAGTCCATATACTGTG
This sequence comes from Hyperoplus lanceolatus, assembly GCA_026929865.2. Lineage (NCBI taxonomy): Eukaryota > Metazoa > Chordata > Actinopteri > Uranoscopiformes > Ammodytidae > Hyperoplus > Hyperoplus lanceolatus. The sequence goes on from CM049407.1 coordinate 12,833,710, forward strand.
TATATATCTATAAATATATACTATATAGGTGTTTGTAAGCGTGTGCATGCGCCCTCCTCCCCTACTCCTCTGTTGTCTTTTATTTGTTTTTTTCGTTTCCAGCCACTGCATGAAGTAATGAATGCTTGGGTTTGATTCTTCTTTCTTCCTCCTCCTCCTCTTCCTCCTTCACACGCCTCTTCCCTTTTTTTACTCTGTTGTTTTTTTTTGGTTATTTTTATTATTACATTTGGTTTATATTTTTATTTTGCCTCCCCCCCCTCACCCTCCCTCCCTCCTTTTTTGTGACACAGCGAGTTGGGATAGATCAGGGCGACAGCCCCGATCTCACACAGGTCAGTCTACATCTCATCTCAATCAGTCAATCAATACGTCAGTCAACCAGTATTTAAATCCGTCAAGTCAATCCCATAATGCTTCACTCTAAACGCTCCCGTTCCCTACTCACCCTACAGACCTGCCCACACTGCAGCTGCCCCGTCCTCTCTTCTTCACTCTCCTTAACTCCTTCCCCTTTTTTCTCCTTTTCTCTCTGAAACAGAGTCTAAAATAACAATAAAATGAAGACCTGCAATTAGCCTTGAAGCACATTTTTGATAAACATTAGAGCAGGAATTTACTTTTTTTTTATCTGAGTCATTGCAGAACAAATTTAAGGTAAGATTTTGAGAGCAGCATTTACTGCAGCTGATTTACCAAAGTTTTTTTAACCTCTTTTTGCACATTTCTATTTTATATGCCCCACCGGGTCTTAGTATGAAGTCTGAATTTTCACAGTGTAAATATAAAGTCTCTTCATTCGAAGGCTTATCATACAAATAAGTCGAACACAGCTTTGTGAAATAGTTTTTTTGCCCATATAAGCAAAGTTCAAATCATTTTCCCGAGAGAGATTATGTCTCTTTTGCGCTAGCTGTGGGGAGAGAAGCGAATGGTTTTATTAAATAGGTTTCTGCAAATATGACTTGGATAGGAGTACATAATGCCATCATAAGTACTGCATATCAGGCCAAAGGCCTCAAATGCACCTTATCCTTTTCAGTGGACAATTTATTGGATTTACAATGTGACCAAAACCAGGTAACCAACTGAAAAGGGCTGACTTTTTCAAATGAACTTCATGTCTGTAGTGCTTATGAAGACCTTATATGCCCGTATTCAACAACATAGTGACCCATGCCTATACTGAGCTCTAGATATGTGTCTGTTTTACTTTTTAAACCTTTAGCATATTCTAGATTTCTCTGACGAAGGATATCCAGATTTCGCATTTTTACTCTCTTTCCCACTTAAAATAAGTATATGAGAAATCTTTTCTTTGCTTGTTGTGTTTGCATTGTGTCCTCTGGTGCGGAAATGTAAGGCTCTAGATGAAAACCGTGGTATCACATGTGGTCCAAATGAACCCATCCATCCTTCTCATTTTTCCAATAAAGAGTGCTGGCAAGCTGCTCAATGTGTATACCTGGTTTTCACCAGACGTTTACATTTCTCAGAGTTAACTTCCTTGGCTTCCAGTGGGATGAGAATTTGTCACTAAGCTTTGTTTACTTGCTGCCTGATTTCCAAACTAAAATGAATGAAAAATACGTTAATTTGACTTTTTTCAATCTAACAAGGAACCCAACAGTTAACTCTATATTTTTTTAGACTGTGATTTTCTTTTCGTATATGTGTGCGTAGGTGTGTGTGTGTGTGTGTGTATGTGTGTGTGTTTCTGAGAGTGTTTGTGCACTGCTGGCCTCTGCATGGGCTCTTCAGACGATTCAGAGATGTGTTTGTTGTGTTTCTACTCCGGAGCCCCCTGCAGTGACGATTGCTCTGCTGGCTCCTGACCTCTCAGTCCCCGACCCCCCGTGGACTCGCTTGCATGATCCAAGGCTGATAGTGTGCATGCTGGTCAACCAAACCTGATGAAACCAAATGCAAAAAAACAATGAAAAAACAAAGAGCTGCCGTAGAGTAGATAATGAGTCTGAGGATATCTCAATTTTGTGCTGCTGCTTGGTGTGTGTGTGTGTGTGTGTGTGTGTGTGTGTGTGTGTGTGTGTGTGTGTGTGTGTGTGTGTGTGTGTGTGTGTGTGTGTGTGTGTGTGTGTGTGTGTGTGTGTGTGTGTGATGAGGAGGTGAGGAGATGGGAGTGAGCGAAAGCAGTGTGTCCTATTTTGTCCACTCGGCTGATTAGAATAATGTAGTTCCGTCAACCCCCCCTACCCCCAAATTTACCCCCCTCCCCTCCCCTCAGGCCCCCAGCTCTCTCCTGGAGGCCCTGGAGCAGCATCTAGCCTCTCTGGAGGGCAGGAAGCTCAAGGACCTCTCCATCGCCAGCAGGTACCATCAGATCACAAAGAAGCTCCCTTAGATCTGATGCTGCAGCCACTTAATACTACTACAACTACTGTCCCTACTGTTGCTACACATAGTTGATACTTACATTACAAAACAAACACAACTACCATTCTATAGCCACATTAGCAGCTCTGTGTGGGGCTGTAATTAGTGGTGTCTTGAGCTGAATGCTAATGTCAGTATGCAGAGAGGCTAATGTTTACCATTTTTCAGCATTTTAGTTTTGAGTGTTAACATGCATACATTTGCTAAATAGAATTCAACACAAAGTAAAGCTGATGCAAACGTGTGTGTGTGTGTGTGTGTGTGTGTGTTTGTCACCTATAGATCCAGCACCTTGTCCAGTGCAGTGTCCTCTCTCTCCAGCACTGGGATCTCTCTAAGCCGTATGGACGACAAGGCAGAAGACGACAGACTGCAGCAACACAAGGCAAGACAATATTTGAAGTCATTGCATGCACACACACACACTTTGACATTTACAGCAACAGTGCTGTACATAATGAAACCACAATGTGATCATTGCTAGTGCACGTAGATTTTCGCGAAATTTGAGAAAAACATATTGAAATCACTTTAACTTGGGTGAACTGGGAAAACATTTTGTTCCAGTGTTTTTTGTTCTTCACGCTACTATTGAAGTTGAATAGACAAGTGAATTACGGCTGCTAGCGTACAGAGACTTAAAGTTAAGTCACTGTCTCCTACCCAGTGGATTTTTTTTAAATCATCCGTGAAAAATATATTTTCTTTTTCTTGAGGCATAGAGGATATAAATATTTTTACAATGGCACTACCTATTATGAAAGATAACTGCCATCTTTGATTTATTGTTGCACCTTTCATGTGTGCTGCAGGGCAATTTACAAACCATGGAAATGTCATAATATACTGCTGATGCCTTCCATGCAGGAGGACGGTCATAAGGTTATTGACATTCAGACACCCAATGCATCACCCAGCACCCAGTCAGTGGGCAGTGCCAACAGCAGCGGAGGGGCAACAGATCTCTTCTCCAACTCACCCATTGTACCAATCAACAACCAGTGAGTCCGACATAAGTCCGGAACACTTAGAAATATGTCTTATGTATCTTGGCAAAAGAGCCCTTGGAACTGCAGTATTAAAGTTTAATTGTTTTCTGTTTTGTATGCAAACTACTGAAAAAAAATGTTTTTTTGTTACAAAAGAGATTCTAGATTTCTGGTTTAAAGGGAAATAAAATGAGAAACAAGATCTCTTCTTCATTTTCCCTCCTGCAGTGTGCCAAACCTGACCAGTGAGCTGTTCACCCTGCAGCCTAACTACACCCCCATCCACACCACACACACTGTGCACAACAATAACAATGCCTGGGGAGGTAAGTTGCACGCACAGCCACACACACAGCCTTGTCAGAGAACGCTGTGAAAGTGATGCCCAGTCGCTTCATGCCCTTGACTTTTTTCCCCTTTCATGTTACCATGGTAACCTTTGGATGTCAGGTGACCTTCTTAAGCCAGCCCATCACACCCACATTCACAGCTCTGGAGCCCAATTGCACTCTGGGAAAATGCTGCCCAATGATTTGGACTCTTCATTAGCTAACCTCGTTGGCAGTGAGTAAACAGAATCTCTTTCCAGATAATCAGTCATCGATTCCATTTTTCCGTCTCTTGCTTTGTTACCATTTTTCAGCTGATGTTACTATTCTCTTTCATTTCTCTCAGACCTGCAGTTTGGGGGGATGCCAGCTAAGAAGTGAGTGGGTTTTCCATCATCTAATATTTACTCACGACGAGCAAATGATTCAGCTGTCTATTCAGTTTTGTCACAGTTTAAACCCTCGTATGATTCATGATTTCTCTTTCTGTTCTTCTGAATCATCGGTGCACCTGTAAATTATGTGTGTGTGTGTGCGTGCGTGTGTGTGTGTGTGTATCAGGCCAGAGCTCCAGTGGAGTCAGCTGGTAGAGAAGAAGCCAACGGGAGGAAATGGCTGGCAGTCAAAGACCATGTGCACCAGCAACTGGACCCACACAAGCCATCCCATGCAACATGCACCCATGCCCGTCCCCCAGATGGTGAGTTACATATTTTAAGTAACATTCACATCATTAAGTTCTAGACGTTTTTAACAGCTATAACAGTCTTTTTTTAATAGCAGTGTGCCCCCTCACACCCAGATTTGTTTTAATGATGGTTTTTATGTCGGTAATCGTCGGAGCTCTTAGGTCATGATAACTAAAGTCGAGCACATTAAAGCTACAAAACATCGGATTTAAAAATATGAACACACAAAAAGCACAGTGATATTTATGGCAGATAAAAAAGCTATAACAAATGAAAAATAAAACCAACATGACATTAAAGCCTTTATATTAAATAGATTCTGTAAAAGGCCTTTTTGTTTGGAAAGCACTACTGCACTAAACCATCAGACATCTATTGAAGAGGTTTTTGTGAATTAACTCGGTGCCATCCATCATGTAGTCAATGAAGTCAGTTTCTCCTAATGACGCGACCAACCAATATACACTGCTGGCCAAATGTAACTTTGTGTTGCATTCGGGAGCAGTTTCGAAGGAGCTCCTAAAGTTGCCTCTGCGCTTCGTGCTCCACTCTAATTATCCAAATGTCTCTTCCATTCAATCTGGTCTCATCTTGCGCTGTACTCGACTGATTGACCCTTTAACTCAAAGCGTTCAGTTATTCTGCAAATGGCTCTGAAAGCCGGGGGCACGGCATGAATAGAAAGAAGTCATTGGAACATGACAAATGGGCAAAGGTCGGGTGGATCTTTTAGGCACAACTTTTTTGGTGAAAAAGGCACCAGAGTATGGCTTTTATTGATGTCACTTTTCTCTTTCTGTGACTTCACAGAATGGGATGATCTATACTGGCTATGTAAGTACATTTCTTTACTTCTGCTCTGCCTCACTCCTCTGTTTGCATTCAATATTTTAGAATCTACTCGTGGCGCTTTTTATTCTCAGGCATTTCTGATGAGACATGAATTGTGACAGGAACGTCAGAATTACTTTTCTTATTGTTGTGTTGCCTTTCCATACTATAGATGCTTCATCCCTTTTGGTTAGTAATACAGGCTGCCAATCCGCTACCTCTGTTCAGCTTTGTGCAATGTTGCACCTCTTGTTGTTGCTCAGAATGAGGTGTCTTACTACAACGCATTCGTTACAAAGTCAAAACATTTCTGTCTTTGTCTGTGGGGTTAACTTATCTTTGACATGAAGCTGACAGCAACAGCATCATGTTTTCGGAGTCAAGATTAGGACTGTAGCTCAGCCAGAAAGGATCCATCTTGTTCCTCTCCTTCTTCTGTTCAGGCTCCAGCACCAGTGGCTTTTCCTATGACATCACCCCAAGTGCCTATGTATGGAATGGTAAAGAACTGACCCCTCTTCCTATCTAGTTTCAGCAATACATTCATTAATCTTTTATTCTAACATATCTACTCTAAATCTTGAATATTTTTCCTCTTCACTCACCTTCCTCTGACCAGCTCCCCCCTCAGATGAGCCATCAGATGGGGGGCGTTCAAATGATGCCCCCGCAACCTGTCATGTACAACCAGCCTGTCCTGAGACCCACCAATCCTTTCGGACCCATCCCAGGCACACAGGTAACACACAGACAAATATACTTCCATATATTAATACATACTGTATGCCACGCACTTGCCAGTTATATAGACTCAACAAAAATATAAACGCAACACTTTTGTTTTTGCTCCCATTTTTCATGAGATGGACTTAAAGATCTAAAATTAATTCCAGATACACAATATTACCATTTTTCTCAAACATTGTTCATAAATCTGTCTAAATGTGTGATAGTGAGCACTTCTGCTTTGCTGAGATAATCCATCCCACCTCACAGGTGTGCCACATCAAGATGCTGATCTGACATTATGATTAGTGCACAGGTGTGCCTTAGACTGTCCACAATAAAAGGCCACCCTGAAATGTGCAGTTTTGTCTCACAGCAAAATTCCACAGATGCCACAAGCATTGAGGGAGCGTGCAATTGGCATGCTGACAGCAGGAATGTCAACCAGATCTGTTGCTCGTGCATTGAATGTTCATTTCTCCACCATAAGCCGTCTCCAAAGGCGTTTCAGAGAATATGGCAGTACATCCAACCGGCCTCACAACCGCAGACCACGTGTAACCACACCAGCCCAGGACCTCCACATCCAGCAGGTTCACCTCCAAGATCGTCTGAGACCAGCCACTGAGACAGCTGCTGAAACAATTGGTTTGCATAACCAAACAATTTCTGCACAAACTGTCAGAAACCGTCTCAGGGAAGCTCAACTGCATGCTCGTCGTCCTCATCGGGGTCTTGACCTGACTCCAGCTCGTCGCCGTAACAGACTTGAGTGGGCAAATGCTCACATTCGATGGCGTCTGGCACGTTGGAGAGGTGTTCTCTTCACGGATGAATCTCGGTTTACATTGTTCAGGGCAGATGGCAGACAGCGTGTGTGGCGTCATGTGGGTGAGCGCTTTGCTGATGTCAATGTTGTGGATCGAGTGGCCCATGCCCATGGTGGTGGTGGGGTTATGGTATGGGCAGGCATCTGTTATGGACGAAGAACACAGGTGCATTTTATTGATGGCATTTTGAATGCACAGAGATACCGTGATGAGATCCTGAGGCCCATTGTTGTGCCATACATCCATGAACATCACCTCACGTTTCAGCAAGATAATGCACGGCCCCATGTTGCAAGGATCTGTACACAATTCTTGGAAGCTGAAAATGTCCCAGTTCTTGCATGGCCAGCATACTCACCGGACATGTCCCCCATTGAGCATGTTTGGGATGTGCTTGACCGGCGTATATGACAGCGTGCACCACTTCCCACTAATATCCAACAACTTCGCACAGCCATTGAAGAGGAGTGGACCAACATTCCACAGGCCACAATTGACAATCTGATAAACTCTATGCGAAGATGTGTTGCACTGCATGAGGCAAATGGTGGTCACACCAGATACTGACTGGTTCTGAGTCCCCAGACCCCCAATAAAGCAAAAGAATGCACATTTCAGAGTGGCCTTTTGTTGTGGACAGTCTAAGGCACACCTGTGCACTAATCATGATGTCAGATCAGCATCTTGATGTGGCACACCTGTGAGGTGGGATGGATTATCTCAGCAAAGCAGAAGTACTCACTATCACACATTTAGACAGATTTGTGAACAATGTTTGAGAGAAATGGTAATATTGTGTATCTGGAATGAATTTTAGATCTTTAAGTCCATCTCCTGAAAAATGGGAGCAAAAACAAAAGTGTTGCGTTTATATTTTTGTTGAGTGTATGAAGGCCTAGTGTAAGGCTGCAACCAGCAGCCGATTAGCTTAGCTTAGCCAAGCATGAAAACTGGAAACGGGTTAACAGATGAGCTGGCTCTGTGAAATGTAAAGAACACAATTTTTCAATACTAGAATGAGCTTTTTGTACAGAATAGAGATGTACCATGTGAATTAGTGCACTTTCGAGCTGCTGGCATGCAGATATGTTTTTACCTTTGGCCAGAGTCAGGCGGGGTCATCTGATGTTCCAACAGCCTAATGGTCCCATAGCCCTATGTTCCTGAAATTGTAGTTGAAATTAGTTGTAGAAGTAAAGTATACTATATTTGACTTCATATCCAGAAGTAATTTCATTTCAACACCACATACTCCAGCTGAAGTGTTTTGTTTACACTTAAACTAAATACTTCAGCTATCTCTTGGGAAATCTTTCTCTCTCACACAGTTTATCTCTCAATGAAGAAGGGCATGCAGAAAATAAAAATAAGTTGTGAGCAGAAAGAATCCTAATTTTAAGGTCTTAGAACTTAAAGAAAGTAGTTGCTCTGGAGCTTTTACCATCTATCTGGGGGTTTGTGAGCCGTCCTTAACTATTAATTTGAAGTAGCTTCAAATGCTGTCCGATAATTTTTAAATTGACCAACGAGTGTGAAAGAAAAAGTGTTTTTCTTACAGAGTTAAAACCTAAATTGGTACGGCTACAAGACTATTCAGAGAAGAAAGAAGTGTATTTTAATCAATTATTCCTAACACAACAGAGTTATATAATTGCTTACCGAGCACTCGCTGCGCTTACTGAGAGGCTGTTTTCCTGGCACTGCGGCAGGTAATATGCTTGTCAATAGATGCCTGCACACTTGATGAGGTGTTTTGTTGAACTAAATTACTCTCCCCCTTTCCTCTGCAGATGCACTTCATGTAGGGATGATGTTGTAACCATGGCAGCAAAGCAGAGAGAAAAAAGGCAAGGGGAAAAAGAGAGAGAGAGAGAAAGAGAAAGAAAGAAGAAAAACAAATCCAGAACCAAATCCAGTGCTGGGGGCCAAGAAAGAAGAGGACAGAGAGGGAAAGGGAGGGGAGAGGAAGAAGGTGAAAGGGGACCAGATGATGGAGAAAAGAAGAAATGCTGATGTCTGTTTCCTAATCTCCTCTCCTTTTTCCATGTGGTTACTAATCTCTCTTTCTTTGAATCTGTTATGCTGGGGCGCCAGAGGCTCCGCATCAAATCCCACTCATCCTCTGTTTGATTTGCCAATTACAAGAGAGATTATGACCTGTGATGACACTACCAAGACGGTCAGTCCCACAGAGGTGCAGAAGCTTGATAGAAACCGCTCCATGACCCGAGAATTTTACCGTATAAATACAACTCAACCCACTTCCCACTCCACCCCACAACTGAACAAAACTCGGAGGACACCCATCTCTTTCTCTGATTGGATTGTTTGCTGGCACTTTACTCAATGTGAACTTTGCCAAGGGTGTATGTCTGTGTAGGTGATTTTAGCATCTTGTTCCGATTGGTTCCCCCCCCCGTCATCCATCACCTTGATGTCAGATGTTATTGATTTGAGTGCGTGCGTCTCTTTTTCTACATTTCAATGTGCTGCATCAACATTACTGTTTGAGTCTTTTTATGAGCTCCATTTGTTCTTAATTGCCAACTTCACATCTAGAATTCGACGTGGAACGATCATATTGTGGGAACGCTTATGTCTGCGAGAATGGACGTGGCTGTGTAGGGTATGTACTGTAAGTGTTTTTTTCTTTTGGTACCTGATGTCATTACTGTGTTGCCAGGTACCAATGTATTTTACTGCACTGGAACTAACTGATGAAAGCACTGAGCCAGACCCAGGTACTGCATTTGGATGTATACAAACCTCTTACACAAACTTTGCTACTTGGGTACATGCTGTACACACTGTGCATTTTAGTTTGTTTTTTTGCTCCTCTACAGCTGTGCAATATCATGCAATCCCGTACGCGTCTTTTCAACCCATCCGTAGACTGTTTAGATGCAGTTTCTTATTGTAGTGTCGTACTTCTTGTGTGTCCATATCAGGTTCCTGTAATGGAGTTTTGTTTCTTTCCGATTGTTTTTTAACCTGTTTCCCTTTTACCCGTACTGCTCTAAAAGTAGTAAAAAATGCACTGAGAGCCAGACCGTAAGGCGGATATTAGTAAGGAGGCCATTCTCAGTCTTGCTGATCAGACATGGTCTAAAACCCAACGGTATGATGTCCTGCCTGTCCTGAGAATTTGTTCTGTCCAAAATGAGTCTCCTGTGAAGTCCTTTCGAGAGAGGCTGTCGCCACCTTTAAATACATTGCTTAACACAGACAGTTTGTTTGTTAATGTAGTGTTAACATGTATTGGCAAGGACAGCTAAAGGTCAACCAGACCACTGGAAAAGCAACTGAGAGTAATGTCTGTCGATCACACCCCCTTAGTAATGACTGCAGTGACGACATACAGATTAATTCAGACAGCCAGAGATGGGAGGCTTTACAGAGACGTTAAATGTTAATGTGGCTTTTCTGGCAGATCCAAGATCAAGTCAGACCCACAGACAGACGACACACACACACACATATATATATATAGCACAAACCTTCAAAGAGGGGACAACGCTCTGCTGCACAAAACCTAAAATCATTGCTGGGATGTACAGTTGAAAGGGGCAATAATCGATTGGGAATTAAGTCGTTTTCTATTGGTCGTGTCTGTTATATGTCCATGTACTGTATGTTTGTTTGTGTGCACAAGCCTTCCCATAGAGATAAACAGGGTCATGTTCCTCGGTCAGAGATGAAGGGCCTCTAGTGAGCTGGAAGCAGTGTACTGAGTGTTATTGTGACCGTCTCTCAGTCTGTACAACCCAAAGTCAAATCAAGGTGGCTCCAGGATCCCTCAACTTCTGAGAAAACACCTGAGCAAAAGTCTGCAAAAGTCATCGGGCCTGGGACCTCAGAGCAAATATTTTCAGACTGCTGGTGGTTCATAATAAAATGATCAAGAGTCAAGCCAATCTCCAGCAAGACTTCAGTGTTAGAAATTGTTGCCAAGGAGGCAGATATTTTCTGAGGTTTCTAAATAACAGGCCAGCTGACATTTGGATATCTCCTTTGGAAAACGTTCTTCACACACTCCTCCATTGCTAGTCATTCCAGTGGTTTGTCTTTCCCCGTCAGCTGAATGCTCTTTTCATTGTGCACTGCTCTCCCACGACATAGCTCGATAGATACCGGGCCAACCTCTGACTGTTACTGTGTCCTCTGTATATAGGTAATGCTGTTCCATGTGTTTTAGACGTGCTCCCTCTGTAAAGTGATCGAAGCCCCATTGGATGACGTACTGTACGTGGGACAAATTATTACTGTATATCTGTATTTGAATGGTTGTATTTTGAAGGTGTCATCATCCAGGGATGGGTGGGTGGGTGGGTTGGTTTGATGTTTGTGATGTTCGTGTCAATCTGGAGGTAGAAATGGGCTGGGGTTGGGGGAGGGTCAAGGGTAAACTATCACAACTGGTCTATACCAAGAGTGTCTTCATCAAGGAAGTGGACAGGACAGGGTCTGTCCTCTTCGAAACAGGAACATTTTTTGCACCAAAGTCATCATCAAAGCGCAGCTTCTTCTTATTCAAGGTCACAACGGATGGATGATATCAGAACTCAAAAGGATTTTTTGTTTTTAATTTTAGAGACAAAGAAACTGTCTTTTTTTGCATGATTAAGTGTCGTCTTTTTATTGGCTTGTGTGCCCGGTAAAAGCATGACCATTGTGTGAACTCTCACTTTACCGGTGTGTTTGGAAAATGTCAAGGAAATTTCTCCATGAGATTTTTTTACTTACCTCTTCGACACGAACGTTCATTGACATTCATAATCAACTGTTTTACAATGTAGGGTCCGTAACTGTTTGAAGGCTGCCTCGCATGCAGAAATGCAACTTGCAAGTAATCCATCAAACTTCAAACCCAGTTACCATAACTGCATCTTTGTAAAACACCATGAATGTCAATGCCAGTTATCACCTCGCTAGCTAGACATTGCAGTCTTGTAAAATCGCTCTTTATTAAAGCGTTGCTATTTTCAATACATGTGTTCAAACGCTCGCTCCTTTTTCATACTATGCCAGCAGCATCGTGGAAGGTTGGGATTGAGAGTCAAAGTACTGTAATTCGTGTTTGGTCTGGTCCATATTGTGTGGTGTTTTGAATGTGTTTGCTCAGTCTTGTCCTGTCTGTTGCCATCAACTGGACGTATTCTTTCCCAGTTGTCCTCTAAAGCACGCACTGGTTTCCTGAAACCAGGCTTTGAAGAAGCTTCAACTTAATTTTAGGAATATGTCTGGCAAACCTGGACAGATTGTACAGACAAGGGGGCTCTGATTTCAATGACATTGTCCTTAACCCCACTGTTAAAAGTGCAGATGACTAAAATGTCTTTAGTATCCACGTCATGTCAGTCATGCCTCTGTACACTTTATTTTTTGTAGCAGAGTTTTATTAATAAGAATACAACCTTGCTTAATTTTCCTCTCCCCTGCTAAATCAATGTGAGGAACAAAAGGCTAAAACGGACAACTAGAAGATTCTTCAGACAAGTTCTCTAACTTAATGGTTTTAGAAAACCTGCTCAAAGACATGAGTCGGTTCACAAGTACCTTATTGTCTTACATTAATCTTTCCATACAAGTGTAATAAAAATGGACTACAAAGGGGATTCATGAGTTTTATGCACTAGTACCTATGAAATATTAAGCTTACACAATAATTTGACCTGCACTCTAACTGTACAAAAAAGGACATAGGAAGTTAAGATATACTTACAGCAATGGGTTGGTTGTAGTCTTGTATTTTCATTACCTCCTGACTCAAGTGTGTGCAGATACTCAAAAATGGTATTCATCACTGAAGCTACTTCATGGACTACTCTTGAGACTGGAAACCAGACTTCCGTGTTACCAGGGCAGAACTGCATTTCCATGTCGTTATGCCGGTGAAAGGTGCATAATTCTATGCAGTTTCACGCGTCACCTATTGGCTCTAGGTCTACTCATCATATTACCTCAGTATACCCTCAGTATTATGTATACTGCATTTACTACTCATTCAGTACTCCAGTGTCCATCTGTAAACTGTTTAATGTTGCTGAGGGCATGAAACCCAGCAGTGTCCACAAAAAGGTCAGCAGGGAGTGAGGTTCCATACCTTCAATTTCTTCTATTTCCCTTTTTTTGTATAACAAAATGTTTGAATTATCAACAGGTCTGGATTGTTATCAAATTATTGGTTTTTATTTGAAAAGCATAGGTTGATGTTTTTGGAAGAAAATGGAATAAAACGTCATCTGATGCAGAGCTCTACGTTTTTTGGTGACTCCCCCACAAACACTGTAAAAGATTAATAATAAGTTAATTAGACGGTACCTTAGCTCAGGTCTGAGAGCGACATTTCAAATATTTCCACAGAGAGGTTACAGTTCAGATGAAATTCATTTATTGATAATTAAACATTTCAAAGAACATAGGACAAAATGTAATTTAAAACAAAATTATAATATTCGTGTTCATTGTCATTCATACAAGGTGAATGTGGCATCAAAAATCGTCATTTTGGGGGTGAAGGGGAGTCGAGCGTTGAACCAGCAACCGATCCTGAGCCAGGTTATTCAACTCTGAAATGAAGGGCCTACCCATGTGCTCTTAAGCAAGGCACTTAACCCCAAAGTGGCCCCAGGGGCATGTTTACAAAAACTATAAACAACCCATCCTATGTAAATGTCCCACGTCCAGCTCTGGCTTCGATTACCTGTTACTCTTAAACGACAGGCTTTTAGATACGGGATGTACTAACAATATGACTGCTTCAGAAAGGGTTCAGATTTAGACTTAAAGACTGTGTTCTCTAAATCTTGTGCGTGATGGGTCAGTATGTTGGGAGCAGGTATGTATGAGTAGAGTCTGCTTTAGTGACAAAATGTAGGGATATTATCAGGAAAATCAAACCAGGAAAAAATTGTTAATCCCCCCGCCATTAAAAAAAGGAGGGGGGATCCCTTTCCAAAAATCTGAAATCCTGATGAAAAAAATCCCTAAAGATGGGTAAGGAATAGAATGTATGGATACAGGTGTGTCAGTATGTGTGTATGTGATTGTGTTTGGGGAGGGGCAGGAGTGTGTGGTCTGAGTGTTTACCTTAGTGGGGGGACACCCCATCGTCCACAGCTTTTTCAGGCCTAACGCTGCTGTTTTCCCCATCCCACGCTACAGCTGCGTGTGGCGTACGTCCAGGGCAAAGGGCTCAGTTTGGCTCCCTCCCACTCTAGCTGCAATAATCAGCAAGAGGAAGAAGGTGGCTGGAGCAGCAGCAACAACAAGGCATGCAACTAACAGTTCACATGGAGAAGGTGGAATAATGTGGAAATTTAGAGAGGCTATGTGTTACAGTGCACTACCAACTGAGGAGCCAAAAAAACAAATGAGATGAGACACTAGTGTGTGGTACAATCTGGAACGGAACAACTGCTGTTAAGTAAATACAGGTGCCAGGGATCTGGTGTGCATTAGTATTATTTGCACATGTAGACTGCAATCAGTAGTGCCATGTACCCAGAATAAATACATCTAAATATAAGTGTATCTGGGTGTGATATGAATGGAGACAAAGCCAGAAACCATGTGTTTAAATGAGGTGTGTTTCTTGTGAGATCAGAAGAGGGAAAAGGAAAAGGTCATCACCAGCCCTTCTCACTGCTGCTCGAGAAATCCGCGGCTTTCGCCAAATTCAAAATCTTCATATTCACCTGCGGCGCAAAGACTGTCACCTCATATCCATTCAGTCAATAACAATACACATCAGCAACACGGCACTGCATAAAAAACCCAAAAACACTTTTGTACCTGCTCTCAGCTCAAATGGTGAATCCCTGTTTTGTCAGATTTTTTTGGATTCTGTACTTTATATTCTTACACAATGACTGATTTCCTAGCACATTTAGTTAAGCCCACAAAACTACTCCATTACGGTAATCCTTTCCAGCCCCTGCCACACAAACAAATTGCCTCTTAACAGACTGGTATAACAACTCGAAAAAATTATAATTATTATATATATATTTTTTTTAAACTGAATTTCCCTTGTCCATCTGTTAAGAAATACAATCGCTATCCTAATATTAACAGTCAATATTCTTCTTGTCGATACAAATGTTGTCTGGCATTTCTTTTGCAGTTTAAAATAAGCTGTTAGGTATTTACATGTGTACCAATTGTACCTTTTCTGGTAGGAAAACAAACTCAACTTTTCATCCGAGTCAACAATGGGTTCTAAATGTATGGTAGTTTACGAGACTATGCTAGAAAATGTTGGAAAACAAATTTGAAATGTTAAATTCTCTGATATTTGATCAATGGCCAAACAATGCGTACAGCCATTCTTTTGGCTTTTATAAATTAAAATGTGTACACTCTTCTTCAGTTGGAAAAAAATCAAAAACACGGGCTCAACTGATAATTACCTGAAATTTGTTTTGTTTCTTTGAACACAGGTTGCAACATAAAGAAATAAATTTGACTGACATTACTTATAAAAAGATTCCTTTCTAATGTCTTCGAGGCAAACATCGAACCTATGAACAAAAACTCTGACAGGATAGATTTTATTCCTGAGAGTGGGATCCTCTTTCTGGGATACAAGAAAATGTGTCTAACTGTTCCGGGAGAACATACCAGTACTAATGTGATCGCTGTATTTTAACCCTGTTGATATCAAAGTCATCCCAAAATTTCACACTTGGCTGTCCCTCATAAGTATTCAACTTCAAGCACGCACAGTCACACAAACTGGTACTATCGGTCATAAGTCAAACAAACACTTGAGTGAAACAGAAAGGCCAGTAAGGGCTAATTTACTTTGTTCTGTTGTCACTAATTTCACCCTAAAAAGTCGGCTCGGGAAAGCCTTCAATGCCAGCAGGTAAAACACAATCATAAAAATCTGTTGATTTAGAAAATATGAGGGGCAAAAATGAGTTGTCATCACTTTAAGTGTGAATTGCCTGATTAAGCACTAAACCTGTCAGCCCAGTAAAACAGCCAGAAGCATTTTTACAAAACAATCTGGTCAATTAACATTCTAAATCTTTACAAAAAAGGTTCTCAAGTGAAGGCAACAACAACAACCTGTCCGATGCACCGCTCAAACCCCATTTAACTTCACTTTTGCGGTTCTCTTGTATTCCACATGTATCACCAATTAGGCAGTTAAATGTCTTGACTTGCTAACAACCAAAGGGTCAATGCAGCTGAATTCAAACAGAGGCATGTTACATACTGCACAATGTTCTGTCACAAACTTCCAAAATAACCGTTTTTTAAAATTGTATTATTCATTTGAGTTATACCTGAAATGTGGGCTGATGCTGTGCATTTTGCTACGGAGTTTTGGAAGGAAATCCCAATTTCTTGTAGAGTCTATTAAAGGGCCTCAAACCAGCAACACAATGCTTCTCTTTTAAGATCATTGTTAATGTTGTACCAGGTAACATCTCAGCATCTTTAACATGAACGGGAACCAGCTGTGTCTTATACCATCTAATAGAAACTGTAAATGCTAGACAATATTTCCAATATGATCCTTCTCATTATCTCCAGTTGTCCAAAGACCCTGTTAACTTAAAACCACCAACTGAACTCAACAGTCACGAACTGACAGGCAACCTAGTTAGCGACTCAGTTAAGATGGAAAAAGGGGGGTAGGGGAGATGCTTCAGATTTAAAAGCACACTCGAGTTACAACCTTGCTCCCGCTCTACATTTTCCTCTTTAAACTGTCCCTTATGTAAATACACATGCACACAGTCACACACGCACACACACATCTGCAGTGTGGAAGGAGTGTTTGGGGAGTGGTGGGACTATCGATAAGGGGGTTCTGGCGTGTGGTAAGGGTAATCATGGCGCTGGGGCATGGGTTGCCCGTGTGCGGCTGTCTGCTCATACGGTGTGGATGTGGAGTAGCCTCCCGCGGCTGCGTAAGCTCCTGACGAATCGTATGCTCCTGGCGGCCCGTAGCCTCCTCCGTAGCTTCCTGACGAGGAGTTGTAGTTCCCAGATGATGGGTTGTAGTTCCCAGACGAGGCGTTGTAACTTCCAGAGGGGTCGTAGGTCCCGGGTGGCGGATAGCTCACCGGCGCACCATATGTCGGGGGGGCAGAGTACGTCCCCGGGGGGGCAGTGGCCGTGGTGGAGGCCTGTGTGTTGGCAGGTGGAGGCGGAGGGGGTGGGGGAGGAGGATTGGTGTAAGCATACTGGAGGTACTGGTACTGTTGCTGGTACTGCTGTTGGTACTGTTGGTACTGTTGCATTTGCTGGTAGTACTCCGAGTAAGACCTGGAGTGGAGCAGAATAAAAGTAAAAATAAGTCTAAAAATCATAAATCATGTTTTGTAATTATATGTACAAGTCGAAGTAGTGTTAAAGATGGAGTCAGCTATTGATTTTTTGTCTATATCACTTTTTATACAAAAAAAAATCTATTCATATCTCCTCACGTCCGCTCAACAGGTCTATTCTGTGTGTATTGAAAACAAAAAGTTGTGTTAATACACAGCCTAGGCACTGACAGTTATGTAAACAAAGGGGTTCCATCATAGCTAGTAAAATACCCATTTACGGACAGGTGAAGGTAGAGAGGACAATGAGGAGATATTCACAGATTTAGCATTCTACAGAATCGCTGACACCACCTTTAACATGCTTATTTCCCATCTGCTGCTAGCCAATATTAGGATGCGTTATGTGTACCTAGCCATAGGATCTGACCCTTCAGGTGTGTTGGTGGCGACGGGCGTGGGTTCTTCAGATGCTCCAGGTGGGGTCGGCAGCAGGGCGCGACGTTTGGGTCGTATCTGAGCGAAGGAACCCGGAGTGGGGTCAGGGAGGAGGGGGGCCCGGTTTCCTCTGATTGGGCTGCGATCCCGATCGCTATCCGCAGGCGCTCCCTTTCTCCCTACATGCTGCTCTGCCAGAACCTTTCATTCAAAATATATCAGTGAATATACATGGAAAAAGGTAAAACACAAAAACATACACAGAGAAGAACTTACATACAGTTTTACTCAAATAAATAGATATTAAATGACCTTCTGTCCCTCCTGAAAGAACTTGGCTCTTGCTGCCTCGAAAAGCGTTGTTGGATCTGGTCCGGATTGTGACTCTACTACTTCATTGTGATTGGACATATCATGATACACCTGGTCAGCACACGTTCCATACACCTGACTGGCAAGAGCACCGTATATCACCCCGTCTGCACCTTTAGAGCTGGTAATCCCCTTCAGAGCGGCGTATGTGGGGTCAAAGGTTGTTGTGTTGTAGAATGAGTTATGGACACTTTGTTGAACCTGCAAAGACAGATGAGAGACAAGCTTAAAAAAAAAAAAAAAAAAAAAAAAAAAACTCAAACAAAAATGGTCAGGAAGTCTGGTGCCTGTACGCTGAGTCAGTGTTTAGAGATAAACTAGAGGTTTCCCAATTCAGTGGATGCCTTGCTGGAAAATTAACTCACTTGTATGGGTAGCCCAGCCGCGGCTGCTGCAGCTGCAGCTAAAACGGCTGCTTGACTCTGGTGATGCTCTAGTGATGGAGGGGGTCTCGGAAGAAGACCCTCCCTGCCTCCTGCATGAAGAAGGAAGCAGAAAACATGATGAGAATGAGTTGTTTTTGGGCACTCCATTATATGCAAAACACCCTTTAAAAAACTATTGAATCCGTCATTCTACCTCCACTGTTTGCTGAAGCAAGTTGGTTGATCAGAGGTTGGGCTTTGGACAGCTCTACGGCCAACTGACGACCTTTGAACATGGTCCCATTGAGCGCATCAATAGCCACGACGGCCTCCTCTTTCCGCTCCATATGCACAAATGCATAGCCGACATTTGAGCACAATCTGGCTGTAGAGTAGACAGGAAAGTCACTGTTAGCATGAGACATTGATTCAATCACACATTTTAATTTTTTGGCTAAGCGTTATCAAATCCAAATTCTTAAAGCTGCGAACACACCGCACTGGCCGCGTGGCGAGATTACATACAAAGTCAATGTACTAGCGCGTGGCCGCGCGTCCACCCAAGACTCGACGTCCAGCGGCGGGCGCTTGCGCTGCCGCGCCTCATCGAAACGCGTGAATCGAAGGCGCTGCCATTTGCGGCGCGGCCAACATGTGCGGCGAACGCAGAAGATTAAATTATTTATCTTTTTGGCGTCGCCGCGCCACGATAGCCAATCAGCATTGAAACTGCCCGGTGGTCAGCAAGATGAGGTGGGCGTGTGGAGTGAGGGCATTGGGCTTCCAATACATTCTGCAAATATGTGTATGTTGCATCCGTTTAGCTGTACTTTAGCCAAGGTAGCGCCGGTTAGCATAGTGAAACTCACCCAGCTGTGTGCTGTTCCAGAGGATAATATGAACCCCAAGTTGACAGCAGTGTCCGTGTGGAATTCCAATATAGTACAGCGAAGCACCGGTGTTGTCCTCCGTCAGCCGGCACACTTTCACTTTCAGGTAGGCTGATGTCTGCCTTTATTTTTGCAGCTGAGCACACACTGATTTTGTTATTGTGTTTAGTATGTTGCTGAATTACTATTAATATGTGTGTATTTGCGATCGGGGTGCGTCTTCTTGCTGTTTTAATGATATTTGTGACATGACTGCCGCTGGTTACACAGTGAACCTACATCTGTATTTTTTGGCACAGCTGGACCATGTTATTGTTGTTGTTGCACCGTAAGTGTGACGGGTCTGATCTCGGCGTCGGTGTCACGAATAGATGGCCCAATATGATCAAGCGGCGAGCCTCTTGCGTTCACGCGGTCAACCGCCGCCTTCGATGTGGCGGCCGGCGGCTGCAGTGAATATGGCCCAATATGACCAAGCAGCGAGCCTCCTGCGTTCACGGGGCCAACCGCCACAGGGGGCCAGTGCGGTGTGTTCCCAGCTTTAAGAACATTGTGACCTGACAAGCTTATTAATATTGCCTTATACTGAACTTATGAAAACAAGCTAATTTTAATTCAATACTTTTCTTTTTAACTCACCTTTGACTTTATCACAGTCTAAAACTCTTCCGAAAGTTGAGAACAGCCCGTGCAAGTCATCTGCTGAACATGTTGCGCTGAGGTTCCCCACAAACACTTTGGTGGAGTTGGGTGGGCGCGCTCGAGACTCCTCCACCACCAGCGGCCGGCCTCTGTACTCTTTACCATCAAGATTCCGTATGGCCCTTTGGGAAAAAGAGAGAAAGAATTATCTTTGTCATCATCGTGGTGTCTGTAGGTGATAACAACATATATATTACAAACATATTTGCTGTGGTTAAAAATTAACATGAAATATAAGAAATAATTATACCAAATACAGTCAATGTCTTTGTTTTAGTAGTGATTTTGGATTTCATTTGAAATATCTTCATTTTATTTAACTTTTATTTAGACTCGAGAGATCAATTGAGGGGTGTCCCTTATTTGCAATCGAGTCAAACAAATGCAAAGCAAAAACCACAATACATACGCAATATACTATGCAAAAACAAAACAACTAATAAAGAGAAAAATAACTATTGAAACATTTAGACAGTGATGTAGAATGGCTGCAATTAAAATGAAATGGGTGAAAGTACAATATAGCCTAATTAAAACAGTTAAAGGTAGTTATTTTTTATTTAATTTGTTAAAGGATATGAAGGAAATGTCAATTACACCAGTATGTAAAATGTGCCATTCACATTAATACTAAGCAGCACTTCTTCCAGACCAAGAATTATTCATTATTATTGTTGCATTTAAAGTTGTTTGTTGGTGTTTTTTGTTTTGTGCGGGTGGTCAATGTATCTGTGTGTGTTCAGTTTTGTGTCTATGTTTGCCATTCGTCAATAGGATGCATAGGACTGAGGTGGGGGAATTAAGAAGTACCGGTATGACCCGTACAACAAGTTTGACTGTGCTACTTGAAGAATAAATATTGGGATAAAAAAATTGAACCATTTATAATATCTTAGCGGTTATAAAGCGATTCATACCTGTCCGCCGCCCCCTCTCCCCTCAGTGTAACGAAGGCATACTGTCTGAGCAGAGAGCAGGTGTTGATCTCTCCATATGGAGAAAAGAGCTTGTTCAGCTCGTCTTGAGTTGCATCTAAAGGAAGGTTTCCCACAAACAACTTCACGTGATCACCGCTCATCTCTGTATCAACAAACATCTGCAAAGAAATACAAAATAAACGGGAGACTTGCCATTAGTAGTCATATACGTTAGCTCTTAGTGTATCAACAAATAGACAGGTCATTGGTGATTTTATTCGGCTTAATATGATATATAAATGAACCATACAGATGGATGAATGGAGATAAATTAAAGTGACATGGTGACAAACTGACGTTGGGCAGTGTGAGCTAAGCTAAGCTACGCTAAGCTAATTAAACCATTCACTTTCGCGGCGAAAATTGTCCCAAGGAACATAAGACTATATACCTGCTGGGAGAAGTAGCTATAGCAAGACAGACACTCATAACATGTGTCATACATTTGTTAGAGGTTATGGTGTGAGGTTATGGTGTATGCTCAGTTACACAACCGACCGAAAACTAGAAAAAACTACTGACACTTCGGGCCATTTTGTTAAACGCAAACATTAACGCTCTAGCTAGCGAACGGCGGCTAAGCTAACGAGCTAATCGTAGCTGTATCGTAGTGTTTTTAAATGTTTACTTAAGCTAGAGATACGTTACTGGTCAAATCAAACAACATTATAAATTGGCTACTATTCATCATGTGGTGTTTTCTTAATAAAGTAAATCAAGGCGGAAAAGCATGAATTATTGTGGGCATAGCAGCTATCCAGACTTCTTACCCAACGCGGTCCCGGAGCTGAATTACAAAACCTCACATCCGGTCCCTGCTTCTTGAGGAGCGCCAGCTGCTGGAGCCTCGGGGAGAAACATGATAGTTCACAAACTTCTCTATGCACAGTCTATGATCAACGTGTATTGCTCTCAAACCATGTCAACTAACGGTGACATGCATATATTTACAGAAACATGTTTAAAGGCTTTGTATAAAATTCCATTTTAGTTTCATTTGAGAAAAAAAGGCTATGCTATTAAATCATTCTTGCAAGTCTCAAAAATGCAAGACCTGGGACTAGACCTAGACTTTTCTATTTTAAATCTCAAAATAATAGCTTATTTCTTTTGTATTAAATAATATACAAAAGCCACTAGCATTTACAACATAGCCTACACAGTGGTATGATCCGACATAATGCGACATTGCCTATCTGTGACTATATAGGCCTACATGCAGTGGCGGAGCCAGGAAATTTTCATTGGGGTGGCCAGGATGGGGCCAGTGATAATTTTTGGGTGGCAAGCACAAGGGCTTCGGTTTTGCTTCATCATAAGTGGGGTCTGGGGGTACACCCCCAGAAAAAAATTTAGGCCTACTTCAAACATACCATTTTGTGCATTCTGGTGAATTTTAATGTACTTATTTATGCCTTCTGTAGCCTATTTAATTATTATGGTGGACATGTCTACATTTCTGTTAAGGAAAAGACAACAGGCTCCCAGTGACGTAAACATAATGTTATAAAAAGCAGTAAGGCTCTCAGGCATCTGTATTGCTTTCAAATATTTACTCTACTGTATTGTTCAAAACATTTTTTTAGGACACTACTCATGACACAGCAGCAGTGTGAACTATTATGACACTTTAAATTTTGAAATCATAGGGGAATATGTATTAACAATTAGGAGATATATCAATGTTTCAACATCCTAAACTGTTATTTGTACCTCTTTTGGGGGAATAGGGTTGTCTTTCTTACTTTTTGAGGGGGGAAAATGTATCTCTTCTGATTATTGGGATGGGGGGGACATCCCCTGTGCCCCCTCCCCCCGCCCCACCTCCCCAAATCTATGCCTATGGGCAAGCATGTGTCTGTGAGTTGCTTCAGAATTTGCATCAAAGCCCTAATGATCATAAAAACAAGATGCTTTATTTAAACTATATGTCCATGTTTAGGTGGTGATTGTATTTTTTTCGGCTGTAGGCCTACTGAAACTAACGGAGGGAGTCAGGCGGCTCACTCTATAGGCATTTCCTCTTGTTGTGCTGTCAGTTCGCAATGCCTACATGGCTGTGTTTTCATGCTCGTGAAATGCAATCCGATCGCGGAAGCCACCCCTGAACAATGTTAGCGGACATGAGATCCCCGGCGGACGGTTATCATTTTAGCCGTTAAGCCACAGAGCTTTTCTCACCGGCAAGGTGATGACACCGTTACCCACAGTCACAGTCTCACCCCATGTTTCACTGGGTGAATCACTGCTTTGCTCGCGCAAGGCTTTTGTGTTTCGGTTTAACATCAGTCTTGGACGAGCGAGTGTTTTAACTTTATGCTGAATAACCATTGCACTGCAATCGCTGAAAGCGAAATAGTTCAGGCGGGGACGGGGCAGAGCGGAGCGCACTAGTAGAGATGGAAGGGTTCGCTTACTTGCCAGTCGAAGCGTCAGGTCTGTAGTAACCCCATGGTAGTAACCATGGTAGTAACAGGCATTCAGGCTTGAGCTGTTACATGACGTGTGCGTGCGACTAAAAGGTCCGACAGTGTACTAGCGGTGTAAGAAAGGTTCCGCATTTTTCCACAGCCGCCAAAACTATTGATGGCTGTGATATGGTACTTGGGGTGGCCAATGGGGTGTCCGAGATTCTGCGGGGGGTGGCCGTGGCCACCCCCCGCCCCCCCTGGCTCCGCCACTGCCTACATGACATAGGTGAGGCCTACACTGTGACAAACCAATGTTTTTGGCTTGTTGTGTAAGCTAATTTGAAGGACCTGAAATAAAATATTGACAAACCAAATAATACTAGCCTAATAATACTAGAAAAAAAACATAATTTGAAGAAGGCCTAGGTCCTCTCACTTTTTATCTGGACCGATTTTTTATTTTATATTTTAAAGTAGGCCTAGGCCTATTTACGTCTTTTATTGTATTCTTTGTCATTCCGGGTCCAGGTAGTTTTAATGGGTCTTACCTTTTTAAGCTTTAAGGAATGTTCTACTCTTGGCATACCCGTCGCTATGGGCGGGCCATAGGGGGCCGGGCCCGCCCCCAGAAATGCTTGTGCCCCCCCATTTGGGGCACAGATCTCTCTCAAAAAAAAAAAATACTTTCATTTTTATTTTATACTATCATAGTAGCTAATTTTGTGTTGATGAATACTAATGTTGCATTCTTTATCATCAAAACATTTAAAATATAAATAAACAATGGTGTGATTTTGTTTGATTGATGGGAGTCTATCTACACTGCAACAGCCTATCACGGCCTTACTGAAAAGAAAGTAAGGCTACGTAACTACGTCAATGTAGCCGCTCAACAGTTACCGCGCATTTTTGAGAGTGAAGCTGGATGAGTGTTCGCCGGCTTACTATTTCATTTCTAGTTCATCATAATCGATATTCGGTAATGGTTGAAAAGCCAACCAGCAGTCTCCTCTGCCAAATCGGATCGTCAAACTGTTGTCACTTTTCGAGCCGCACAACAGACTACTACAAGCCGAAATTATGGACTTGTTCAGCGCGGTGACACTTCTGATTGCGTGAAGCCACGGTTTAGCACTGTGGGAACTCTGCGCTCCTCCAGCCACGGCCATCGAGGGCGAGGCTGTGCCGGAGACCGGCCGAGAAGACGCACAATTTACAAGAACCTCCGCGGATTTGCAGTTGAGGAAACAGTTGGTCCGTCACAAAGTGAAAAGACTGAGTTCAAGAGTATTTTACAGTGTTAGCGATGCTGTGCAAGGAGAGATGGATGCGCGTTTTGGAGAGCGCAGTAGCGAGCTCATTGGCGCACTGGCTGCTTTGAACCCGGAGGCCGAGATATGTTGATGAGGAGGTTGAGCTCGGAGAAACGCCGCCTCCCGCTGTACTGATAGAAGGGACTGGAGAGAGCACAGCCCTGCCTCCACTCAAAGTAGGCTACCGTGTGTGTGTGTGTGTGTGTGTGTGTGTGTGTGTGTGTGTGTGTGTGTGTGTGTGTGTGTGTGTGTGTGTGTGTGTGTGTGTGTGTGTGTGTGTGTGTATAATGGCAATGCATATCATATCCCTCTGTTGACTGCTTTAAAATGCAATGTTTGAGATATGCGTCTGGTGTTAGGCTACATCTAATATGTTGAATAGTCCAGTGTTTTATGGATATTCATAACATTGCTTCTATGTAATGTATAGCTTTAAATTATGAGGACTGATGTTGTAGGCTATAGGCTACCGCTGTTGGTTAGTTTAACGTGATGATTACGTGCTGCGCGAATAGAGTATAGGACTATTATAAATATACCTACTGTCGGCTAATAATAATTGTGCCCCCCTATGCATTTCATATGCCCCCCTTAAGACTGAGGTCTGGCGACGGGTCTGACTCTTGGTCCACTAGCTTTAACAAATTACTCGTCCTACGCCTAATTACGCTTAACCTATCCTGGGCTCTACTTAGGTATATTTCTATGTCGTGACTCGTGAGTCTATCTCCGGCCAGTAATAGGCTATCCCATGTTTCCAGGTAGGATCAGGTAGGAGGAGGAGCTAACAAAAAAAAATACCTCCGGGTCTGGAAAACACAGGCCGTGACAGGCAACTGGAAGTGGGAGAGAAGAAGTGTCTTTTCCATCGTGGTAAAGTTGATGGAAGAATAAAACGAGCATGCTGTGATAAAGTGGACACGGAGGGGATAAATTAAAAGAAGGATTGGGGCAAAGAGGTAGGCTAATTAACGAGATCTGGTATGGTTTACATGAGAATGGCTCAGCGTACAGATCCAAGTTGTGTGATTGAACGGCTGGTGCGCAACATATTTTGAAGAGGAAATGATTTAGATTTGCAGGAATGCGCGCTGCGGATCGATCCAGACCTCTTATAGCCTAAATAGGTCCATGATCCAGACACATGTTGACTTGTGAGCTTAGGTCACATGGCAGCTTTAAAGGACAGGCATATTTGATCTGCTCAGAATAATATAACCCATTAGCCTATTATTGCAATTTACGCCGCCCTCTTAGGCTTTTTTGTGTCCAGCCCGTGTGTCTATATTTCGAACGTTGATATTTTCCATAGTTTCCCAATTCATTAAAGCTCTGTCTAAGCTTCTGCACTTTGCCAAGTCTGGACTTGCTGTCCCAATCCAGGCAGCTTTATTACACAGGTGTGTGTGCAGCCATCCCACCCATCTTCTTGTTGGGAATGTGAGCCACAGGGACAGATAATACTATAACCACATGGTAGGCTATATGCATAGGCTATATGTCGGTTGCAGGACAACTAAAGGTGCACTATACATTTTGGTGTGTCAGAGAAGTGAACCTATAAAAGATGTCAAAGGTATATTATCATAACTTAATACATACACTTTCTTCACAGGTGAATTGAACCCCTGGAACACTGTTTGAAGTTAGTAAACTACCTGAAAAATTACTGTTTCACTATTCTTGTTTACAGCATCAAGGCCCACAGTTTTGTTTGCAAACATATTCTAGTCTTACATTTGGTTCCATGTGTCTCTAAATGATTTTGTTTTGATTTCTGATGATATAATAGAATTATTCAATACTAAGAATTACATGTAGAGACCCCCCCCCCCAAACCTGTATGGTGCTCCTTTCATAACCATGTTTGTTATTGTCCTCGTGTGTGTGTGTGTGTGTGTGTGTGTGTGTGTGTGTGTGTGTGTGTGTGTGTGTGTGTGTTTATATAGATGGCACAGCAAGAAGAACCACTGTATGATTTCCCAGAGCCCAGCCAGCTGTCGGAGCAGAAGCGCTTGGGGCGTCAAAGGGTGCGGGGCTCTCTGAGGAGCATCAGCGTCCTGGACCGCCTCCTGCTCACTGTTCCTGTTTGGCTCCAGCTGTCCATCAACCCTGCCACTGCTCTGCACATACTGCAGAGGGAGCCTCCTGGGGTCAGAGCCGCATTACACTCTAACAAAAGAACAAGTTTACATGTGTACCAGTGGTAGACAGAGTACTCAACCCCAGTAGAAAATTCTTAAGTATTCTTATAAATGTAGTGGAGCCAAAAGCACAATTGCAGTCTTTAAATTGTAGTGGAGTAAAAGTCATATCAGTGATTCTTGAGAAGTGGGACAAAACAGGGTGTAATGTTGAAAAAATACAAACCCTATGTTTAGGCAAATTAAATTACATGTATGTATCCAACATATACTAAGCTACTGAGCTAAGGTTTGACACAACCTCCCAGCTTTTGTACTTTTTATCAAAATGGACTTTTTACCTTGCTTCTCCTTTTTAACATGGGCTTTTTAGCTTGCCATTCCTTATTTTGTGTCAACTCTGTCAGACACCAAAAAACACAAATAAATGTTCCCTCATTTTATGCTAGACCCATGAGATGCATAGTGATCACAAATATTCACCAAAACTAATATTTTCAAAATGTATATGAATATATTTGTTTTGGATATCTGACGGTGTTGACATATTTAACGTTTCTTAAACAGAACAAATAGAGTTTTTTCTAGTAGCAGTTTGTTTATTCTGTTGATGATAGGTGCTAGTATTAACTACTTCAGGAAAATAAAATTATCGAAACATTTCATAAAACTTCTTCAGAAATTGTAAGTCGGTCTTGACGTATCATGGTTGTGACGCAGGACTTTCAAGATTTGTAATGTAAAATATTCTAAAACTACAACACTAATCAGAGCCGGTCTGACTCTAATGTACTCTGCACAGATAGCTTGTGACAATACGTCCTTCACGGAGACAGTTGCCCCTCATATTGCCTGATTTTATTAAATTTTAATGAAATGTCTGACGGTGGTGACAAAAAGTGTCCCCCCACTTACAAACCTTATAAAACATGAATGTGTTGTTGATATGAGAGATTATTTATTTATGTGTTGCCTTTGAAGAAAAAACTCCTTTTAATCATTAAAGTACATTTTTAATAGGTTTTATTGCATATGAAATATTGAAACCTTCTCTGTGGACACACTGTTTTTGATGTCATGAGAAGATAACATCTTGATGTCATAAATTTGACATAATAATAATACAGTTTAATTTAAGGGGATAATTGTGCTCCAGACATTCTATTCTTAATCCCTAATAACATCTACAATTTTAAATATTTTTATTTTCAAGTTTTATTTTAAGTTCAGAACTCAAGTAAATGGACTTTGTTACTGTCCACCACTGCTCAGTACACTCAGTCTCTGCCCTCGGCCTCTTCTTGTCATGCCTGCACTCAGCGATCACTTGTTTCTTCCTGTAGACCTTCCTGGTGCGCAAGTCTCGCACGTCCCAGAGAAACGTGCTGTGTGTCCGTCTGGCCGATAAAAGCGTGCCGTCCTTCGTCCAGCAGTTTGGCATTAGGGAGGAACAATCCAGTAAGAGTATGTGACTTTTTCCATTTGTGATTTTTGTGTCTGATCCCAAACCCTTAGCCATCCCCGCTGAATCTGTCTTCCTTGAAACAGAAATGTATCATACTTGTGTACTTAACATATCAATATCTGATTGGACTATAGCTAGTTGTCACATATCTACTAACTGAAACAAGAAACTAGTTACAAAACAAAAACAAAGAGCTTAAGTTAGTAGATTTTTCAAACAATCATTTAACTTTTATACGTTAATTGATCACTGGCCATGTGTGCTTTGCAGTATTGCCAACCGTTTTATGTAGCTAAGTAACTAATCCTGATTTCTCTGCCAGACTAAGTAAGTTGATACAAATGAACTTAATGAATGAGCTGAACTTGAATCTAATGGCGGCCAATGTGTGACTGGAATGTAAGAAATCCATTTAAAAGCTTATGCACGTTTTATAAAATGTACTGGTATGGTCTGTTAACATAGCTTTGCTCTATCATTACACATTATTTACACATTACATCTAGCTTTCAGATAAAAAGGAACATCACTTTCAGTGAGTTCAAAGTCATATATGTCCAAACGTCCAAATTTCCCAATAACAAAGACACCAGAGGCAGTTTAACATTGTTGATACTAAACACCTTTCTCCACCTCCTAAAACTACTTACTGCACCTTCTACATTGTTTCTCACACCCAGCCTTGTGTCTGGAGACTTCAGCCATCAGCTTTCCAGATCTCCCCAGACTCATTTCCTTTTACTGCGTCAGCAGGTAAAAACGTCTTATTTTCCTCCAACTGTTCACTCTTTGTACCACCTTTATGATGTTTTTTGTATCACCTGTGTTTTTCAACACTGATTACTGTCAATATTTATTTTGACCTGCTAATGTTGGTGTTAATAAAATATAATGTCTTTTGGCCAGAGATGTGTTACCCTTTCCTCTGGAGCTTCCTGAAGCCATTGCAAAGGCATCATCCCACAAAGAGCTGGAGTCCATCTCACATATGGGAATAGGTTGGTGAACTACTTTTTCATATATTTGTAAAAAAAAAAAAGTGTGTCACAATTTTTAGCAAGAGAGTTGAAAATGTGTCTAGAGGAAATATTCTTTGCCCATCTTGTATCAAATACATTAATTATGCAATTTGGCATCACGGTCGTTTAATGTTTTTGTGCAGTTTAGGACATTTTCAAAAACAAAAAGGAAGATAGCAATTGCTCAAAATCGACCAATTAAGCAAAAATCATGTTGAACTATGATGGAAAAAAACATCTGTATCGTTTTCTAGAATTCTGGAATTCCCACCTCAACGTCCGTGGGCCTCGGGAGGCTCCTAAGCCCAACACGGCCGAGCAGAAGAAGCCAGACATTCTGACCTCAGCTCCACAGAAAAACTCTGCAAACCATCCTGACCCTGTTCCCCAGCCCGACTCAGACAAGCTGCTTGAGACGGCCCCAGAATCCACCACTGCCACCGACCAACCAAGTCAGACTCCCACCCTCTTCAATGAGTTCTGTCCAATCACGACGCGCAGCCCTGTGGAGCTAGACTGTGGCTCGGGCCTGGGCGCCCTCTGCTTCATCAACCCCCTCTTCCTGCAGTCCATGAACGCTCTGTCCAGACGGCGCATGTTCAAAAGAAGCCTCAAGGTTCGGCTTTCCACCGAGCCGTCG
The DNA here is from genome assembly GCA_026929865.2 of Hyperoplus lanceolatus. Lineage (NCBI taxonomy): Eukaryota > Metazoa > Chordata > Actinopteri > Uranoscopiformes > Ammodytidae > Hyperoplus > Hyperoplus lanceolatus. The sequence continues at coordinate 12,863,520 of CM049407.1, forward strand.
ACCATGCTGTCGCCCCCGCTTCTTCCTCCTCCTCCACCGCCTCTACTGCCCAAAACCAAAAAGAAGTGTAGAGGAGCCCTCCATATAAGTAAAAGTGCAGGCCTTTTACAGGATGGAAATCAAGCCATGCAGATCGATCCCACTGTCCAGGACACCCAGACATTGCCCATGGAGACCCAAGTTCAGCGTTCATCCTCAACCCCTGACTTCCACCCTTGGATACAGGAGCTGCAGGGCCAAATGGAAGCAGGCCTACTCAGTGGAGACGGGGCTCAGCTACCAACAGTAATGGAGCATCTTACAGAGGAGTCGGACTACATGCAGCCCTCTCCGGTGATCAGTTCATTACCTTCTGCCTCCCTCTCTCCTTACCTCTCCCCGTCTCTTCCTCCCCTGGCCCCTCCTCCTCTTTTGCCCAAAATGTCTTCTCGCCTGTCTCCTCATGACTCCCCGGTGGATTCTCCCTCCTCTCTCTCGCCCTACCAATCCCCTTCCATTTCTCCCAAGGTGCCCTTCTCCCTCTCCCCGTACGCCTCACCTAGCGCCTCTCCTTCTATTTCACCCAATCGCTCCCCGTCTCCTTTTCCCAAATCCCCGCCCTCACTCTCTCCCTTCAACTTCCTCCCTTCCTTCCCTGAACCAGAGCAGGCTTATGCCACGCCCACACCGGCGGTTTCCAGACCAGATCAGCAGAGGTCAGCGAGAGCAGGTGCGGATGATAATAAGGATGAGGAACAAGGAACCGCGCAAAGGAGGGAAGAGGAGACTCTGGTTTTAAAGATGAACGCTGCTGCTCTAAATGACATGGACAGCTGCAGCTCCTCTAGCAGTCTGGAGGGGGCAGCAGAGACCCCACCTCGCTCACCACACAAACAGGACAGTGGCACAAGCCTTGAGCGAACAAACGTTTTAGACTCTAGCTGAATCCCGTTAAGTGATATAATCATGACGCACAGTGTAGAATGACTTTGTGTAGCTTTGGTTACAGCATCCCTCGGCCTCATCGTGAAATCTTCTTTTAGAAGAGAGCCAAAAACTTAAATTTAATTACATTTTTACAAAACAGTGATGCTGTTTATTTGGCATGTTTTAACTGCCAATTGTGTACCCTTTTTAATTGTGCTCCGCCGCTAACCATTTTCTTGATTAAATCCCAATAGTTTTGACTGATTTCCTTCCCTGACAAGAAACCATTAGTTTTCTTTCATATCAGTGTAATTGTCGGGACGTGAATATCTCTTTAGGAAGTGACATCACAATTAATCACTGTATTTGTGTCAAAGATATATAAATATGGCTTTATTATTGTCATACAAACCAAGTTAACAAAATGTATTTAAAAAAAATCAAAACCTAAAACATGTTGTAATAAATACTGTAGTTACCAATATCAGATTGTCAGCGAATTCATAAAATTGAAATAATGTCTCATAGCTCTGGTGAAAAACAAAGTACAACTGAGATCTTATCAAACACATTTTATTTGTCAGATTCCACACCACATTTCTTCCATACATTGCTTTTAGGGCCTTCCTGTCACGGCAATATTTTATACAGTCAAATAATCCATGACTTCTTCCTATTAAACCTTGCAACAAAAAAAACATCAAAAAAACAAGTATTATTTTTCCTTACAGTCAGCTATCAGGTGCCATGGCAGCTATTTAACAGTTCTTGTCAAATCATCATCACCACCAAGCCTGGTAAACATGAAATTTATGGACAGGCTGTAAAAAAATGAAATTTTTAGCAAAAACCTTTATTGCAAGTAATATGTACTGCAAGTAATATAAAGTGAAGACGAGTGCCATGTTGATCATTTTGTGAAGATTTGAAGCCAATTTTTTTCCTTGCCATTATTAGAAAATGAAAACTACCAAGCACTGGTTTAATGGACAGTTCTCAATACTGCTCAGAAAAATCTGTTTCCTAAGTGCATCTAAAAGAGAGATAGTGTGGTATCAATTATCAGCTCTTGAAAAACAGACCTGACTTTGGACCGTGGCTGGTGTCTTTGGCAGATCTGATCTAGTCTTATGGCTTTATTTGAAGTGTGAAACTGTGTGGTTTAACATCAATCAAGAGTCAGTTTGCTTTCACATACGATTTAAAAAAAAAAAAAAAAGGAATCTGATTTTCAGTTGGTATTTCTGAAGCCTCTGGATCAGGGCATCCATCCATCAACACCAGCAGGGGCTGTCTCTTTTGCTCATCTCCAAAAGGTCGGCCTCCAGCTGCTCTGCATTGTCTTGGAAGCGCTCAGTGAAGGAGCAAATCAAACCTGCTGCACTGCCTTCATATTCCACCAGCTCTACGCTGTCCCCTGTACACCACACGGAGAGACAGACAAGAACTGAATACAACTGCTCCACAATCAGTCTTTAAATACAGTTTTAAACACTAAAATGTTTAAGGCAACTTTTAATCTCCATTCCTCGTTTCTGATCTGTTAGTGCATGTGTTTGTATTTGTGGATCTGTGTGTTATTGAACAAGAGATGCAGGAACATACCGTTGACCTTGGAGTTGGCCTGCACAAACATCTTACGAGCTTCCTTCCTCAGCAGCACTGTCTCACGCAGATGCAGGAAGTTGTGAGCGCCGCTGTCACTGACAGTGGAGTAGCCGTCGTATAAAGCCCTGCCTCCCTCCACGTCTGCTGTTGACTTCAAGACCTACAGAACGATAGATCACGTCAGAAACATATAAGGTGCAGTGGTGGGTGAATTCAACTAGGTCATCATACAGAGAGATAATTAATGATTATATTTATGATGTCACATTTAACAATTTTGCATTCAAGCGTATACTTCTCCTAAACTGTTCTTATGTGATCATTGCAGGTTTCAAAATGATACAAATAAATCGGATTTGCAAATGTTTCAGGAAGGACGGAAATGGATTCATTACATTTATTAGACCTTAGGAACACACACAGTGAGTTTGGAGAAAGAAAACAATTAATATTAATATAACTTTTATTTGTTTATAGGAAAAACTCAACAGTGCACTTTCAAATAATTGCTCCATGATTTTAAGAATGGGACCGACTTAAGTTATAAAATGTATAGAGCACTTAAGCCATGTACAGTTATTGTTATAATTTCATCAAATCGAATGTTATTTTTACACATTTGTGGCCTGGAAATCCAGACCCACATCTAGAACGATGTAGGGTCTGGCAATGAACAAAAGATCTTCCCAACTCAAGGGCCGGCACCACTGCATGCATTTCAAAATACCACTGCAAGTAACTGGATAGCACCACGACAAATCTGAGCAATGAACAAGGTGACGTATTCTGTATGGGATCTTGCTGTACGCTAATGGATATACAGTACCTGCAGTTTCTGAAGGAACTTGTGGATGGCGTTCTTTCCTACGGTCCTGATCTTGCTTCGGTCTAGTGTGATTCGAGCGTCAGACTTTCCGTCCTGTCCCGTCACTTCCTCCAAGCCCACCAGGCCTTCCCCGGCCTCCAGCAGAACACGCAAGATCACGAAACGAGCCTGCATGTGAGCCTGAGAGAGAGAGACACACACACACACACACACACACACACACACACACACACACACACACACACGACATACACTGTATACATCTCCTGACACTTAAATACTGAAACTATAAGCCAGCACACACAACATAAAATTGAGGAGGTCAGCTTGTAAGGGACACAGGAATGAATGTGTCTGTATGTTGACTTTTCTTGTAAACAGTGTTCATCCAACACTATTTTTCTCTGAAGTTGTATATAAATGAAAGATATGATTCATCACTACGTGTTGCAGAGTGGAGAGTGAGAGAGACAGCATGTGTAGCAGACAAATTACCTGTCTCCAGCTCTTGCTCTCCGGTGTGTAGAACTCCAGGCCCAGCAGTCCAGCTCTGACCATGCTGAGCCAGTTGATGTACACCACATCCTCCGCATCCGGGCCTTCGTGGCCAAAAATACTGGAGAACACACATTCACACAAAAGGCATGGCCATCAGACACACTAACACAAACAAAGGCATAGCCATCAACACAAATTCTCTGGGGTTTACCAGAAATACAAACTGCCTAAATAACAAGATGAGATTATTAATATAACCCAAAATGTTATTCATAAAGTTTGAGACTGTCTGCAACACAAAATACCAGCATTACAGCATCCCCTGTACTGAGCCGGCTAGATGTCTAAGTAAACTAAGCAGCTAATTAAAGATCCCAAACAAACTAGTATGGAAGAATTTTTTTGTTAAATAACTTGCATACTTTTAAGAGACTTCCTGATTTTGACACCTAAGTCATGAAAAAGTTCTTCCTGAAAAACATGTTGGGGGATTTAGAGAAACAATATTTTAGGATAACAACTTGTCAAAAGGTATTTTAAAGTTACCATAACATTTTAAGCTACTAATGAAGAGTGTTCAAAACAATTCTATGCAATAGAAAAATCCAGCAACAGAGTTGGTTTATTTTTAATGAATCAAGGCAAGACCTCCAACCATAACTAAAATACACATTTACTGAGAAGCATAAATGTGAGTCCCATATGTGTAACTGAAGCTTGAGCATCAGCAGCTGTCTACTGGCATAAGCCTAAACATAAGAGGCCAGACGACGTCTGGGATGAGAAATGACCTCAATAACAGAGTTATGTTCTTCTTCGTTTCACCTGCTTTTGACCTCAAACAAAGCCCATTAATGGTTTGATGTATGGGCTGTAGTTGACTTTTGAAGAAAATTTGGGGCTTACCGCTGAAAAAGCTTTTAATATGATGGTTAGAATTGTATAAATATATGGGAATGTAAAAAACCTCACCTGAGTGCTTCCTTATTGAGACACAGATAGAGTCCGACACACTCGGCGCGGCATTCTTCATAAGAGGAAGCAATGGTGGAGAATTTACTGTCCCATGTCTCACTGCCCCGGTACCAACTTGACACCTGAAAGGCACTCTCATTCCTTTAGACTGTCTGCAGACTGAACGCAGAGATACAAATGGGTTTATACGCACAAACACACAACTCACTGGTTCTCCAGTCTCTGGGTTGGTCACCTTACTCTTGTCAAAGTTGAACTTGCCCTCGTCATCCTGTAGGGAGAGGTGGAGCAATACATACCAAAATCAGACAGAATTCTTCCATCAAACATCAGAAAATGTAACATGCTAGCAGGGTGAAATCAAAATCTTTGAATATGAACTGTTTAAATTTCACCGATGTACCAGAAATAACAGAGCAACACATCAGATCAGATTATTAACTCAACATTGTGTTGGTTGCTCACAGTTGAGTGCTTGTGCATGGGGCATTCATGCTACTACACTTTTTTTGCTGACCTGGACAAACAGCTTGCCGCTTCCATGTCCCAACAGCTCATGCAGTCCAACCTGTACCTCGAATGATGGTCCTTTCCACTTGATGAACACATCCTTGTATCAAAACAAACACACAACAATGTATAAATCCATGAATGTGTAAGAGAGACAAGAGCTACATGTTAAGAGACCTGGGTAGCTGCAGACGTTACCTTGTCTTCCTCCTCCAGGAAGGTGAGTTTCTCCTTTTGTGTAGCATAGGCCACGGCCAGCACGTTGCCTAGCGACACGTTTTTGAAGCCCTCTGACTGTCTGATGTCATCGTCTAAACAACAAACTCTTTTTTAATGTATAATACTTTGAGACAGAAAAACATTTTACAAGTGAAACCAACTGAACTTTTTTTGCTTTCACATCACAGTGTACATACAGTTGGGGATGTTGATGCCAGCTGGGATTCCGCTCCCAGCGAATGTGAGAACATCCAGAGAGGTGAAGTCAGGTTTGAGGAAAGTGTCCTTCTCAAATTCCCTGGGCCAAGGCAGCTCGGGGAGCAGGACTTCAGCTGAGCCCACCAGTTTGGCAAAACGCTCACTCATTGCCTTGTTCACGACCGCAACGAAACCTAGGGGTGACATCACAACCACAGAAGTTAGAAGGTAAATAGATAATTTAAAAAAGAAAGAAAGAAAGAAAGAAAGAAAGAAAGAAAGAAAGAAAGAAAGAAAGAAAGAAAGAAAGAAAACCCAGTAGCATTGACCTTCCTGTAATTTGACTTACACATGCAATAAAATAAATAAATGCATTTATCTATTTAATTTACAGTTTTTAGTTGCTCATTTGCAATGTTAAATTCCCCTTAGTCTTCAGTTCTGTAGCATGGCAACAAAAAAAATGAGAAGCAGCTTGCATTCTAGTAAACATGTTACAACATGATATCAAGGTTCTTGACCACTGTTGTACTGTAGTTACCTTCAAACTCTCCTCTGGAACCGAATGGATCTCTGTAGCTCTCTATGAAACCTATATAACTGAGGGAAGGAGGGAGTGGAGAGCAAAAAGAGAAAGGTGTCAGAAATGTTTACAAGAGAGAAGTATTCAAATTTGTTTGGTACTAAAGCAGGCCTTGGATGGCAAAATAAACTTCATAGTGGACAGTTGGCGTGCTCATTCGAGGTTCCTGTGGTTGAGTGGGCTCACCTTTCAACAATTGGTCCCTTGTCTTTGATCCAGTAGCGCGAGCCCTCTTTGTGGGCATCAACTGAGCCGAGGTTGAAGCTGCGTCTGTACTCTTCAAGCATCTTTCTCTGGTTCTCATTGGCCGCATAGTCCTGTATTAAGTATTTGGAAACAGAACGAGAATTTCAAAAGTGGAAATGTGGGAGGAAGTTATAAACTCATTTGTTCAGTGTTAGAATAATCCTAAAGATGTGGCTCTCTTTGCCTTACCAATGGCCCTTACTATTGATGTTGTCACATGTTCATATTTCTGCATAACAATTATTTTCAAGATGTCATTATGCCACTCCTGTATCCTTCTCACCTCTGCTAGTTTAAGGTTATGGCAGACTTTTTCCATGACAGTAGCATAGTCTCCCCTCGTCACAACAAACTCTTTGTCTTCAAAGTTGAACTTGCCGCAGGATGACTCGCACTCCCCATCCACTGCACAGTCTGAAAAGCAGAAGTTTACATTTAGTTTTTGCTTTAATCTTTGTCTGTGTAGCATCATTAATGACATTACTTACATAAACAAATGTATGTAGTGTATTTGAGTTCACAAGCTGGAATGTCTTAAGCATAACATGAAGAGTCTTCATGACATTTGGCACTTGTTCAGTATGCCAAAACTGTCACAAGTGCAATGTGGTTGGTGAGTGTCTTCAATGTTAATGAATTGTGTTCTAGTTTTCATGTACTGTAGAACATCATTAACTTCACTGTAGCTCTTACCTTTCTGCACAGCTGAAGCCAAGCGAACTTCATAGCAGGCTTTACCTCCGTTTTCCTTCTTAAACAGACGAGTGTTGTAAGCAGAAAGTTTCTGGAGACAAAGCACAAGAGCACAGCTAAGAATACAGTCATATGAAAAAGTTTGGGACCCCCTTCTAATTTTGGGGATTTTTGTTCATCATTAGCTGGGATTTCAAAGAGGCAAATTCCTTTTCATATATGACATACCTTAGGTAAACAGAAGTACTGCAGCAGTGTCATTTTGTTTATTGGAATAATAGAAAATATGCAATAGGCATCATAACAATTTGACTGGTGCATACATTTGGGCACCCCAAAAGAAAAATTACATCAGTACTTAATTGAGCCTCCTTTTGCAAAAATAACAGCCTCTAGACGCCTCCGGTAGCCTGTGATGAATGTCTGGATTCTGGATGTAGGTATTTTTAACATTCTTCCATACAAAAGCGATCCAGTTCAGTTAAATGTGATGGCTGCCGAGCATGGAAAGCTCGCTTCAAATCATCCCATAGATTTTCGATGATATTCAAGTCATTGGACTGCGATGGCCATATCAGAACATTGTACTTTTTCCTCTGCAGGAATTTGAACTGTGTTAAGGGTCATTGTCTTGTTGGAATATTCAACCCCTGCGCAACTTCAACTTTGTGACTGATGCTTGAACATTATCCTGAATAATCTGTTGAAACTGGGTTGAATTCATCCAACTATCGACTTTAACCAGGGCCCCAGTCCCTGAAGTGGCCACAGCATGATTGAACCGCCACCAAATTTGACAGTAGGTAGCAGGTATTTTTCATGGAATGCAGTTTTCTCCTTTCACCATGCAAAACGCTTTTTATAAAGACCAAATAACTTAATTTTTGTCTCATCAGTCCAAAGCATTTTCTTCCAATATGAATCTGGCTTGTCTAAATGAGCTTTTGCATATTCCATGCAACTGTATCTGTGGCGTGGGCGCAGAAAGGGCTTTGTTCTCATCACCCGGCCATACAGAAATTTTGGTGCAAATTGTGCTGAATTGTTGAACGATGTACAGATACACAATCTGCAGCCAGATGTTCTTGTAGGTCTTTGGATGTGATCTGTGGGTTGTGTGTAACCATTCTCACAATCCTCCACCTATGCCGCTCCTGTATTTTCCTTGGTCTGCCAGACCTGGGTTTAACTGCCACTGTGCCTGTGTCCTTCCATTTCCTGATAACGTTCCCTACAGTCGAAATTGACAATTGAAACCTTTGGGAAAGCTTCTTGTAGCCTTCCCCTAAACCATGACAATGAATAATCTTAGTTTTTCAGATCTTTTGGGAACTGCTTTGATGATCCCATTCTGTCTCACTTCAGCAGAGAGTCAAAGAGAAGTGCAACTTGCATTTAGGCACCTAAAATACATTTTCTCATGATTAAACAGACCTTTATATGAGGTTCAAGTCTTAACAACATAATCTTACCAACTTTGTGTTTAAAGTCATCAGTTTTACGTGCTGTTACATGCATTAAAATCAGAAAAACCACAAGGGTTCCCATATTTTTGCACAGCCAGTTTTTCACATTTTATTTAATTTCATAAAACTAAATACTGCTTTTCAAAAAATCTTTGTTTGGAAAACATCCCAGTACTTAGCTGTTCCTGGTAAATTAAAGACATACGACTTGTATCTTTTTTTGTGAAAGCAGAGTCAATTATAATGCCGGCTGAGAGGGGCTCCCAAACTTTTTCAAATGACTGTAAGTATGTTATCTGAAAGATACGTGGAGCGACAAGAAAAGACACAGGGACCACATGAACCATCAAAATGGATTATGGAAGATAATGGAGGTGCCATGATGAAGTACAGAAAAATAGAAAGTACATGCTATTACAAGGGATTGGAAAAAGAACAATGGAAATAAGAATGAATCACTTCACTTCACTTCACAAGTGTGAAGTCAGCTTACTTTTGAGTCAAGAAACTTCTGAGCCAGCTCAGCATCCTCCAGACCGCAGTTTCCTGAGAAGTAGGTGGTAATTCCCTGAATAAAAAAAAAAAAAAAAAAAAAACGTCATTAGCTTATTCTCATAGTGGTCACCTATTGCACCAAGTTCTGGGTTTTAGTGTCTTCCTGAGTCAATTGTTGGCAGCTAATTTAAAGATACCCTTTTCTTAAATGTAGTTGACAAAAGTAAAAACTCAAAAAGGAAACTGATGCAGAAAAAAAAGAAAAAAGTCCTCTTTGACATCTGTCAATTCTATCTTGTCCTGACAACACGATGGATATATCATTAAATATTACCTGACAAAATAATTTAGGTCAAAGCTGTTCTAAACCCATTTACATGATATAAGAACCCACCTTGTCGCCAAGCCCCAGCTGCTTCTGTCTGTCTTCCAGAGAGTAGAGGAGGCACGAGCAGCTGTCCCAAAGAGCCTCCATCTCAGTGGGCTGCTCCTGAAATGCCTTGCTGGCCCTCATCAAAGCCTTGAGCTTCTCCTGGATGGACAAACCACAGATGTAAATGGCTTATAATATATCACAGCAGCAGCAAAGGCATATTACAGATCATAAGCACCTTATAATACACTAGCTTGCCAGTTTATTAGGAACACTTGTACAATCCAATATTCATATGAGTGCTTCTGTTGATGCTGTTTTAGAGTGTTTATTCAAAATGATCAAGGGCACATATAATGGTGTTTGCAGTCACACTTGGTTTCACACCTGACACTGCAGACCGCCTTACCTTGGGTAGATTTGGGATGAACTTGGTGTCCCCGAAGGACTTGTAGTTTCCCATGTTGGCATACAGACCAGCTGCATACACCAAGAAGGCCTAAACAACACACACACACACACACACACACACACACACACACACACACACACACACACACACACACACACACACACACACACACACACACACACACACACACACACACACACACACACACACACACACACACACGTGAGAATTTGTATTCGGTAAATGGACTTTACTTATATAGCGCTTTTTAGCCTGATTTTCTAAGCCCAAAGCACTTTACATTTCATACCACATCCACCCATCCATACAGATGGTAGTACACTCAAACACTGATAGCAGTAGCTGCCAGGCAAGGTGCTCTCTGAACCATCGGGAGCAATTTGGGGTTCGGTGTCTTGCCCAGGGACACTTCGACATGTGTATGGCATAATGAAAATGTCTATCTATGCATGCTTGCATTTGTATGTGGATTAAAAGGGTGTGTAACAAAAACACCAGAAACGGCAAAAGACACAAAGACCGTACCTGATACTCCTCAGCGCTGAGTCCAGCTGCTGTGGCAACCTGTTCTAGCTGCACGGGCGTTTGCTTCCTGAAGACTTTCTGCAGCAGAACAAAGATGTTTGCCGACTCTGGGGAAGTCTGCAGCAGCACTGCCAGGCCACCATACCTGAGATAGCAGATGTGATTGTTTTGGTCAGCAGGGATTCAGATTTATTATTTAAAGCAGACCTCAGGCTTGTTCTTAATACAGACAAAACCAAATATATGTGTTTCTCCAGAGCAAGAACTACAAATTTGAATGATTTTAATGTTTTTACAAAGAATGGATTTTTAATTGAAAGAGTCACAGAGTACAAATATCTCGGCATCTGGTTAGATGATAAACTCACTTTTAATTTCCATATAAAAAATCTTGTTTGTCAACTACGACAAAAAATTGGCTATTTTTATAGGAACAAAAACACCTTCCCTTTATTTAGTAGGAAAAGGATTATTGAGGCAGTTTTTATGTCTGTCCTTGATTACGGTGATGTGGTTTACCGGCATGCATCTCATTCATGTCTTAAACTCCTAGACTCTGTTTTTCACTCTGCTTTAAGGTTCATCACAGGAGATGCTTATGACACACACCATTGTCTTTTATATGAAAAGGTTGGGTGGTACTCCCTTAAAGAGAGACGTGATGCACATTGGCATATTTTTATTTACAAAGCCTTGACCGGGAAGCTTCCTCGTTATTTAACAGAAATGTTGCAAATGTCAGATGGGCTTTATCAGACCCGCTCCACTGACATGCTCATGCTTTATGTCCCACAAGCCCGGTCTGAGCTGGGAAAGACAGCTTTTAGCTTCAGTGCCCCTGACTCCTGGAACAACTTACAGCAACAAATTAAACTAAATACCTTCATATCCTTTAATCAATTTAAACAAACTATCTTAAATCTGCCAAACTCTACCTGTAACTGTTTTAATTAGGCTATATTGTACTTTCACCCATTTAATTTCATTTTAATTGCTGCCACTCTTCACCACTATGTAAATGTTTCAATTGTTTTTTTGCTTTTTGTTTTTTTCTTCTCTTCACCTGTTGTTGTGTATTTGATGTAATTGCATTGAATATTGTGTATGCATTGTTGTTTTTCCTTGGAATTTGTTTGAACTCGACACCATTGAAAATGAGGGTCACCCCTCAATTGGTCTCTCGAGGATAAATAAAAGTTAAATGAAATGAAAAAAAAAAAATGGATAGATTTTTTCTTTGACATTTAGCATCTCTATTGTTTCAGTAACATACCAAGCAGCACGTGACAGGTAGTGGGAGTACATCTTCTCCTGTGGTGAAAGCAAACGGAAGGCCTCACGACAGTCAAGATAAGAGACGCCAATGTCGTTTGGGAGGTAGTACTGGGAGTCCACCATCTTCGGTCTGTGGTTGAGCACTGACGATAAGGAACTGAATTAAGAGAGGATAGGGGAAGTGGGGAAAAGATGACAGAAAAAAAGGAAGGAATAGACAAGGAATGGAAAAGGAAGTAAGGAAGTGTAGGTGGGATAAGAAAGAAAGGTGGAACACAAAAATGAGAGGGAAGAGGAAAGGACAGAAGAGTGGGGGATAAACAAATAAAAACATTATTACGAGTTAAAACCGACAGCACTGGCTTTTATTCTTTTGAATAGTACTGTGAGCTTTAGGAACACATATTGAATAGGGCTGACACCAGTGCCTAATTTTCTGTATCAATAGATGTATATATGCAACTTCTACCACTGTTTACCAGAAACAGTTAATAAAACTAGGCAAGGTCTTTGATGACTTGCTTTGAAGAACAGCCAGAATCCAATTAAGAATGATAACAATAAGACAATTAAATAAACCCTTCACCTCATGATTCATTGATCATCACATTGATAGATGCATCTATGGACTAACTAACTCCTAATCTTTCAAGTATTGATTAATTCTGCTTATAATTGGGGATTTTTGATTTGAGGTTATTTGTTTTTTTCCCCTGGATAAGCAAAGACTTACTGCACGGATATGGTTACAGTACAAAACGGCAAAGTTAAAACATCCTCAGAATTTATTCAAATGGCAGCCTGAACCAGTAGAATTGAAAAGTTTAGAGATGAACAGCAGCCTATCATGTCAAACAACGACACTGATTTAAACAGAACCAGCTAGAATGAATGCAGATTTCTAGTTTCACTTTCCATTAAACCAATGTGTGAAATAAATAAAACATACATACATAAAGTGTAGCGCATATGAGCCGAAATAAACACGTTTCCCCCTGTCAATTTAAAAGTATCAGCCAGCCTTAAACTGCATGTTAAAGTAAATAGTGTAAATTACTTTAATCCTCGGCTGAAAAAAATACATTTAGCTAACTCAATATTAATGGTAACGTTAGCTGATAGCGCGCATGCTAAGATTGCTGCTGAGTGCTTCGATCATTAATTGCCCAACCACGACTTCTTTAAGGCAAAGCTAAAACTAGCAAACACATCTAGGCCTGTAACTATGTCTAATAATCGTCTCTTTGGTGCATTTGGAGAAGTATAAAGGCTGATACCAACTCCACAGCATGTTACCTTATTTTCTTCAATAGCTCCAGCGAACGTCAAATTGCAGTCTCACGCTGAACACTTCCTGTATTCATTCAACGTTAGACCCGCCCCTCGACCAATCACAGGTCGAGTATTGCAGTTTCAACCAATCACAAATCAGCTGTTCCGGAATTTTCCAAGGACTACACTTTAAAGTTTTCTGACCGAGTACAGCCGTGCAGCACAAGGATCACTAAACGTCAAAAACACGATAACAAGACTGTAGCATCGCACACATGCACAAATCATGATAGACTATTCACATATAATGACTGAATAAATACCGGTAAAGTAGGAAATGACGTTTCAAGGACGAGGTGGCCGAGTGGTTAAGGCGATGGACTGCTAATCCATTGTGCTCTGCACGCGTGGGTTCGAATCCCATCCTCGTCGGTGTTTTCCACATCCGAAGACATCTCAACATTATTCAACAACTACTTACTCGATGCCAACTGATACGAATATGAGAAAAAAGCTTGTGTCTTCCGAATGCTCCTCGTGGCAAGGTGATACTCCGACTAGTCTCGCACAGCCGTTGTCTGCCAGCAGGTGGCAGCTTTTCCACGGCTGCAGCTGTTCCCTCCCTCTTTATTTTTTTGATGTGAGGTGAAAAGTTGGATTCAGAAAATCACCAAATTATTTTAACACACATCGGACTATTACAAAAACATTACTAAACATTTTTTTCCACACACACTTTAATGTGTTAATCTACTTGGTAGATTTCTGGTAAAACCGTATTGGGCTTAGAAACCACACACCATTTTGACAAGTTTTTGGTTTTATTGAATTCTAAAAACATGATGAGAAATTGAATTATTTACAAAGAAGAGTGCAACAGAAAGTATTATGTTTTCCTTGATGAATGGGAGAGCTGTCAGCTGTACTAAATCCAAATGGTAGTTTCAGTGACCAGTCCTTCACCACAATAGAAATGTAAACAAACATCTTTGGCATTCAACACAGCTGTGTGTGCATGCACCTGTGTTTATTTGTAAGGTTCATGCTTGGGTTTTGCCTTCCCTCCTGTCGGGAGGCGTTGTTGGGAGTATCCAGCGATAGCAGTCCGAGAAGCTCAGGCTCTTGTCCACGGCACAGCTGGTGCAGTAGACGATCCCCAGAGCCAGCATCACTACGAGAAACACACACAGAGGCACCAGCAGGGCAACCAGTAGCCAGCTCTTGTCATTCTTCTTACCTTCATCAGTCCCTACCTCCGCTGAGCTATCTTCTGTACTATCCATCTTAGAACCTTCCCTATTTCCAGAGCCGTAAGAAGCACCACCTCCTACCCCACCACTACCTTCTCTACCTCCTGCCTTAGCTTCAGCCTCATTATTAATTTCGTTGCCTGTGCTGTCTTTTTGTGTCGGGGTTGGGGCTGTCTGATGTTGGTTTGGTGACAGGGCATCCCATTGGTTAAGGTGATTATCTGAACCATGAGCCATGTCAGGGGAGAGTCCCTCAGGGGTTTCCGTCATCCAGTCAACATCAAAGTTAGTGTCAGCTTCAAAGTTGGGGTCTGGGGTGAATGCAGAGGACCAGGGCATATCATGGTTAGGGTCAAAGCCAGGTATGTGAGCAAAGTCACTGGGGTCAGGGGTTAGGGTGGAATATTCTTCGTCGTCAGGCGATGGCTGGCAGGTAAGTCCATCTGTCTGCAGGTCATAGCCATTGTCACAGTAACACTGGTACCCTCCCATGTAGTTGAGACACTGCTGCTGGCAGGGTGACTCCCCTACACACTCGTCTACATCTACGCACTCTCCTCCACTGCCCGACTCGTACCCGGGGTTACACAGACACGTGAAAGACCCCACCGTGTTTTCACAAATGTCCTCACAGCTGCCCTCATCTAGGCACTCGTCCACGTCCACACACTCGCCCTCGTCATCCTGCTGGTACCCGGGGTTGCAGGTGCAGTGGAAGGTGCCTGGGATGTTGATGCAGAGTTGAGGGCACGGCTGCTGTCGACATTCGTCTACATCGGAACATTTGCGGCCATCTGGACCCATCTGGTAGCCTGGGGGACATGTGCAGCGGGTGCCACGAGATGTCTCCACACAGTCATACTCACATCCCATCTTCACACAGATCTCTTTGATGGTGTGGGGCTGGTCAGTGGGACCAGCGGAGTCTGAAGATAATTCAGGGGGTTCAGTTTGGCTAAGGGGGTCTGGCTTGCAATTGTACCCGTCCTCATCTATCGTAAATCCCTCCGAGCAGTAACAGTAGTAGTCTGCGTCCGTGTTCTGACAGAACTGCTCGCACCCGTGGTCCCCGCTGCACCAGTCCTGGTTCTGTGGAGATGTGGCTGAGGAACATAGGGGGGCATCCCTGGACCAGCCCACCGACTGGTCATCTCTCTCCATGCACAGCACCGTCTGCTCCCCATCAGGGTTGGAGCTGTCTACAGGGCAGGATAGAGTAGCTACAGACCCAAAGGGCACATGAGTCAGCAGGGTGCTGACTAGGTGGAAAGGTGTGGTGTAAAGAGCTGGACCGCTACCCTCGTCCTCCAGCGGTGGACACATTCCTTTGTAGTTGTACTGGCAAACGTATCCGTCCAACGGCAGTGCACAGGAGCCGTCGACCCACCGGAAATTGTCGCTGCTCGTACGCCCGCTCTCAGAGGTTTGGACGGTCATGGCCACACAGCGAGGGGCCGCACAAGTCCCAGGAGTGTCTTCACGGAGCCAGTTGGTGAACTGGCCATCCTGGTCTCCTGTTGGAAAATAAGTAGAAAAAAATCAAATTTAATCTTTCTTTCCCCCACTATGCAATTTCTCTTAAAGCATTTAATTCACTTTTTCAGATCAAAGTGACACAGCAAAAGTGTTAATCCTTAATAATATCATACTGCTTTGTGTACATTGTATTTTTCCGCAGTGTCCCTTTTTGGTACTACCACTAGGGGTAGCCAAAGTCGTATATTTTTTTAAATTATACACATATGGACTTGGAAAAAAATTAATTTAATTTGCAAATATTTTTTCTGCATGGAATACAAGGTAAGTTTTACCGCACTGAAATAGCTGGATAGTAGTTAGAATGAACCTACAACAGTGCAGGAGTTGCCATATAAACAACTGATGCTGCAGTGCAACCAGGCCCTATTTCTTGAAAGACACACTGGTGTTACATTTTTCAAAAGTGCTTTTTTAGTTCTGTGAGCATCATACACAAACTTCAATGAACATTCAGTGGAGAAAGGAATCTCTGTATCGAACCCTAGTTAAATAAAACCGTATGTATTGCTAGATCTAGATACCACTGGGGATAAGTTAGAAAATGTGTTTTCTTTTTAAATTTGGGCTAACCAACACTTTAAATCAAGGCAGATTAAATAGTACCTACAAGCTGGCCCCATAACTCTTGAAAATGACTTTTCTAATTAAAGACCAAGACACTCTTAGTGATAAAGATCACATCTGGTTTTTAGTGGGCCGTGCTTGTATAATGAGTATGAGGGGTAGCTATGAGGTCAAAAGGGGATTGAACTACCCCTGTCGCGCCAGCTCCGTCTCTGTGAAACAAAAGAACTTAATGCAATAACCATCCAGTCAGCTCAGAGATCTGGAGGCTGGCCCAGGTACCAAAGTCTGAAAAAGAGGTCCAGCATGATGCTTTATTACCATAATCTAAAAGTGATTCACAAGCACTTTTATCGACGGAGACCTAATGGTTGTAAATACTGAATGTAAAATATTTTTAATGAAAGTAACAAAGGGTATATTGTTGTATCCCAGGTTAACATGTATTACAGTAACCTACAGTCCACATAGTAAAATAGACCTAAATCTACTGTTGGTTAATAGACATTGCCTCAATCAATGCATTTTCGAATACTTTTTTTTCTGTCAATCAGTAAATTCTACTAGAAACGTGATTTTTTTATAGCTTTGAGTGCAGTGATATATCAAAAAGTGGACTGGGGACGGCAAGTTGAATGCAATTTAGCTTGAACTCAGTTATCAACATCCAATTAAAATGACGGATACGGTGATGACGGTCAATATTATTAACACTGTATGGGGCCCAAATGTCATAAAAGGTGAGAATTTGCCTGTGACCCAGACGAATCCTCTGAGCGGTCTGGTGGATGAACACTGGCGTGGCGGTCTGTGCAGCCCGATCCAGAGACGAAGCCTTGGCCTGGTCCCCTGGGAATCCATGGCCAGCAGCAGCTCGTGAACCACACCCGCGGCCTCTTGGGTATGCATGGTAGCCAGGGTCCCCCCTCGCTCCCGGCAGCTCCGTCCAGCCTCCCTGAAGGTTCTCTTCTGCAGGAAGACGCTGTAGCATCCCTCCTGGTGGCAGAGTGCATCTCTCTCTGCCAGCTCGGCCCGGGCTGCCGGCTGCTCCCCCTCCGTCTCCCTCAGCCTCTGGCCTTGGATTCCAGGAGCCAGACAGACCATCAGCAGCCACAGGACACACAGGAGACTCATGTTGCTGCTGCTGCAGCTGCTACTGCTCCCGATGATGGTCTTTTGCATCCTCCACCCAGACATGAGGTTTAAACTAAGCCAGCATTCAAATCAGTCAAAATAAATTAACCTAGTAAAGGAAAGTAACTATTTTTTATACAAAAAGAATAAAAAAAGAACTTGGCCCAAGTTCAACCACTTCAACAGACTGAAACTTGCCAAACCACACACTATTTTTGTCCTTCTCTGTTAGTGTATTTAGATAAATATTCTGGTCTAATTGATATTTTACTTAAAGTAATCCGAGGCAGATAAATCCAAAATTGGCATTGGATTGCCTTTATTTATTTCAGAGCTTTAGCCCAATACTTAAGACAACTATCCCTACAGTACACAGTCTTTTGAACTCCATTCACCAGCAAACTGTCAGCAGTGCTACCACAGTAAAGCAGATTTCATCAGATCCTGTATAAAAATAAGAGGAATCAATGCAGTCCAGTGGAGTCCCCTAGGAAGTCCAGTTAATTCCAGTACAGTCCAAAATAAAGTCCAGGGTTTGAAATTGTTCAATGGAGCAATCTGACCTTCAGCTAAGTCCAAAAAAGTCCATATGTGAATCTGATGGAGTTCAGTGACAGTAACCCTCTACTGGATCTGATCTTGCTGGGGCTTTCTTGCCTCTGCAAAGTTGGCTTCCTGACTGGACCTCAGAATGAGAGAGAGAGAGGGGGGAGGGTGTAAAGGGGGGGAGGATACGTAGAGGAAAAAGAATTGTGTGTTTTTGGAAAAGGGGGCTGGTAAAATGTGTGGGTGTATAAGGGAAGGCTGGAGGGGTTGACTGGTTGGAATGGCGGTGGGGGTGCAGGGGGGTAGCAGGAATCGAAAACCCTCAGAGAGTTATGAAAACCATACGGCACCATTCTGTCACCCCATCTTGCCTATGGCTTCAGACACACACATACACAGACACACAGTCACACAGTCACACAGGCACACAGACACAGACACAGACAAAGACACAGACACATACACATACACATACACACACACATATACACACACACAAACGCATACACACACACAAACATTCACACACGCACGCACGCAAGTCGTGCATGCTGCACAGCATCCACAGGAGTGGAAAGTGTTTGTCAGCTCTGTGAGATGCAGAAATGATCTCCCCCTTCTTCTTCTTTCTTTCTCTTGTCTGTGTGTTTTTCCTGTTCTTTATCAGTCTCTCAATGCTTTTCTGTGTCTTCATTATTTTTCTTGTATCTCATTATTTCTTCGTCTCTGTCTTTACCAGAGCTCTTCACTCTAATTTCTCTCCTCCTTCCACCAACCCCCACTCTTCCCCCTCTTTTCTGTTCCATACCAGCTGGAAGTTTTTAGGGCCTAATGGAAACATTTTACTATGGAATAGGAATACCTGTTGATGGTATTGTGCATGTGCGCGTGTTTGTGTGTGAAAGAGAGTTGTTTCTTTTTTCTGTCACAAAATAACTTTGTATGGGCACATATGTCTAATAGTATGAGTAAGTGTTCCTCAGTGTGTGTGTGTGTGTGTGTGTGTGTGTGTGTGTGTGTGTGTGTGTGTGTGTGTGTGCGCGCGCGTGTGTGTGTGAGACTACCACTTGGGGGCATATGGAGGAGAGGAAACAGGAAATGCCAGATGTGCATCAGCCTGACCTCTGGGGAGCAGGAGTATAGACTTGGGGTACCCTCCACTGGCGTCACATGATCCGTACTCCATCATCGGTACGTCTGGTGTGAAGTCAAAGGCTGAGTTTGGATTTTCCAAAGAAAACAAGACCTGTTTTCTTTCTTCCTTTTAGCTTTGCCACCAGCAGAGTCAATTAACTGTCATTCTGGGCATTCAAGTCCTGATGGGAATGTTGCAGATTTCAAGCTGCAGGGGACTGGGCGAGAGGCATTAAAATAAAGTTTACCACATGCAAACACGCTGAATTGGTGAACAATGTAAGCAGCATAAGTGGAAAAGTGCCTGGGCAAACAATGGCCCTTCACATAAACTCTCATCACGTTTTTTTATTGTCCTGTGGAAAGTGTGACCCTGCCACAACACACTTTTTGGCAGCTCATGATGTCATAATCACACGCTGCAGCTTTTCCCCCATGAAAGCTCTTGTGGGGAATGACTGTTTAATGCAAACTAAGAAGAGACAAGAGCAACGTTTATCAACCGCTGTAGCATCTCAACAGAGGATGATGAGATGGAAAAGTCATGCATGTGTGCGCAGAGAGCGGAATGGGGGGAATCAGTTATTAGCCGGTCGCATCAATCTGTGTCCGGGGCCTGTGTTCTCTCTGTGTACACGCGGACAAGTCTGCTGGCTTTGTGTTGCTTTTGGCACACGGAACATATACAGACTGACTATACAGCAGTGATTTCCAGTTATGTAACAGCCGTCAGAACTAGAGGAAGAGCACACATAGAACCTCAGGATCCTGGAGAACCTAAAGAGCCTTTTGGTCTTGTTCCCACCTATTTCTCTTTCTCCTCCTCCAGTCTTCCTCTTTTCCTTGGACTTTACCCCCATCCTTCTCTCCTCCCTTCTGTGTTATTCTTTCGTCCCCCTTGTCCCTCCTCTCCTCTCGTTCTTGTGTTCTCATGCTCTCCCTTTCCTTATCAGCTCCTTGCTATTCCTCCCTTCTTTACTTTTACCCTCATTATTTGGGCTCCTAAAATCAGCCATCTCTCCCACAGAGCGCCAGCTTTTTAACCCAGACCTCCCACTCTCGGTCTGTTTATTCTATCATTCAAGCCGCCACGGTAGACCCCTCCTCCTGCTCTCGGACAGCCACACCCCCCCAGAGACACATACCAGAAATGTAATTGATAGAACAGACGAAAGCTTTTCCTTTCCATAGTCCTAAACTCTCTTCCAATTTCCACCCTTTCACCTTGATGTACTTACAGTATCTTCCACATCGAAGACCTTCTAACGGAACATTCAGACCCCTTGATTTTATATTCTCCACCTCCTAGGTCACAGCTTACTTCATACCTCCTTGACTCCTAGCCAATTGCCACATATCATCACTGGCTCTGCTACACTCTCAACAAGTACTTTACCAAGCAGCTGAACTGTGCCTTTAAGCTCCAAAGCCTCTCTATTTCTCTTCAACCCTGATTACATTTTTTTTAAGCAGCTGAATGGCTGTTCTGGATTTTATGTTCTTTCATGGCCACTGAACCTTTGGTATCTGGACTGATTATACACTTAAGGCCCTTTTCTTTCTCTGAAAGAACATTTGACCAACATATGACTGAGGAGTGGGTTATGCTGGAAAAATAACTTGTTTGTAAGGTGTGTTGATCAAAAGTTTTTATGAATGGCCTGACTGAAATGAAAAAGCTGTCAGTCAGACAAAGAGAGAGAGAGAGAGAGAGAGAGAGAGAGAGAGAGAGAGAGAGAGAGAGAGAGAGAGAGAGAGAGAGAGAGAGAGAGAGAGAGAGGGGAGTTGCAGTAACCATTTCATTATTGGGATAACACAATAGCACATAGTAAGGCAGTTTCCCTGTGGAAGGCATTCAGTGTTATACCAGGGGCAGCAGCCTGGCAAGTTATTTTACAAGTGTCAAACTTTTCTCTGCCTCTGCTTTGATAGTTGAAAAGTTTTTCTTGACTTTCAGCTAAATTATCAGGACTGTCGCTAGTCTTGAGGTCAACAAGCCGCCATGAGTTCAAGAAAACTGTTATTGTTATTTCATTGTTGTCTTGGGTCTGCTGAGTACAGACTCGCACCATTGAAGTGTTTTTGCCATATCAAATACTGCTGGACACGTCAGTTGTTCATTTTTCCCGACCGCTGGTGTCTTATGACACACACACACATGTGCGTGTGCGCGCACACACACACGCACGCACACACGCACACGCACACACATACACATACATACACACTAACACACACTGAAGCAATTAGCGGCGGTCTTGTGGTTAAATAATAGAGTGAAGGCATTCCTGGTGATTTCTGTGGAGTGGAGGAAAAAGACGATACTTTTATCCACTTCATCTACCGGGGCCCATATGTTTCATCTTTCACAGCAGACATAAAAGTCCTCCATCCACACCCAAACTTTCAACAAATCTTGACCACAAATATCTGTGCAGACTGGGGTTCTGTCAAATGGTTGAACCCAGGAGGAATAATTCCCTGCCAGTTGTAGTGTCTAGTTACTTGAACCATCAGCTAAAAGACTTCGGACACTTTTAGAGGCAGCCGTAAGCTAGTAGGTAACCTTGAATCGAAGCTATGTCTAAGTAGTGTCTATATGCCAAGTGACCTTTATTAACCTTTGTTTAACCTTGTAATAGTTTACTGAGCATGCATTTCAGCCATGTCGCTCTTCCTTCATGCTTAGTTTCACTCATGTCCACACCTGGAAGCTGCTTAGTAACAAACACAGCTTACTACTGTTATCCACCAAGCGTGAATTATGTGAACTAGCTACCAACCTAGACGAAAGGAAGGTCTGGAAAATCCAATTAGCATCTTTCATTCTCATTTCCAAGTTTTTTTTGCATTTATTCTTTAAACCGGCAAAAAAAATAGAAGGAATTTCCAGTAAGAAGTCACATGGCAGGTTTAAAACAAATAAAGGCTACTGATGGAAACTGCAGTGACCGAGATCTTTCTCTCCAAAAAATCCTATAACTAGGGAGAAAGAAAGAGAGAGAAAAAAGGCTCGGGTGACACCAATGCATGACCGTCTGGACTTCAATCTGAGTGTGATGCACATAAAGAATCACACGTGCATGAACAACAAATAGAAAGTCCACAATAAAACCAGACAACTGTTAACAAACTGCTGAGAAGCAGAAACAGAGATGGAGAAGGAACTAGGATAATTCCTGACAGATTATTCTTTTACCAGATGATAGGCTCAGCTTTTCCATCGACAGGGCCATGCACACACACACACACACACACACACACACACACACACACACACACACACACACACACACACACACACACACACACACACACACACACACACACACACACACACACACACCCAGAAGCATACAGACATATTACACTTCTTTGTAGTGTCTCATGATACAGTTATATTACTCCAGAGACTGAGTCGTTTTCGCTCAGTTTTTCTAGTTTGTGTGTGTTTGTATGTGTGTGTTTGTGTGATGGTAAATGCATTAACAGTGAGAAGACAGGAAGACAAATCCACAAGACAAAAGGACGAGACACAAAGAGCTACAGAGACAGACAGGCATCTTATGTGTTGGTCGGACCATTAAGATAACCCCACCACACGCCCGGCTTCTCTCAGCAACATTTCCTCCTATCCTCCCAGGTCTTTTACTTTAAATTTTGTACCCCACACCGCCATCCCTCGAGTGACCCAACCTCAACATGTGCGCTACAAAGTCGAATAACAGCCTGTCCGTCCTCTCTTTGCCCTCTATTATTCTGCTGTCTTTATTTCACATTCCCAACTGTGAGGCAGCTTTTAAATTTAATGTCTTTGCAATTTTACCGGAAAAAAAAATGGGGAAGGTAAATAAGTAATACAGATGCTCCTTGCAACAACTTCTGTCAAGCTTGATCCTCAGCAGCATAGTCTCCCAAATCCCCAGACTCTCAGTAGCCGGCAGCTGAAGTCTATGTTGTAGTGGAAAGATCCCAAGTATGACCAAGTTGAAATGTAAAGCAAAGCAGAAAGAGAGAGAGATACAGCATGGTGTGAAATTAGGAGTGTCTCCTTGAATAAATACAGATTTGATGAAAGCCTTCCTTAATTCCTTTAAAAACATGAAGATAAAACAACACCTTATGACTATAAGATGTCTGCCGAGTCGATTGTTGTAAATAGGAATTTATTACTGAGTAAAGATGAAACTACAGCAACCTGTTAGCTTATTTTAGCATTAAGATTGGAAACATCTGGGTTATTCAACTAGCCTGGCTTTGTCCAAAAATAACAAAATCCACCTACTAGACTAGTCTCTAAGGCTGACCAATTAACACGTTATATTACATTATACCAGCAAATACCCTGCGACTGTTTCCTGTAAAACGGCACATTGTTGTTTATATGCTTTATGGGATTTTGGTTGGATTAAACAAATGAGAGTCAACATATTTACTGTGAACTTTAGATGTGATACTGGACAGAATTGTTTTAGCTAGCCAGGCTAGCTGTTCCCACCTGTTTCCAGTCTTTTCTGCTAAGCTAAGGTTAGCCCTCCTGCTTCTGGCTTTAGTTAGTTTCTATTTACCATATAGAAATGAGATTGGCCAGTCGTCTCATGTAACTCTTGTAAAGAAAGCAAATAAGCGTATTACCCAAATGTCAAAACTATATTACTTTAATCTCATTGTTGGTCATTCCTACCCATCAAAATACAGCAATGAACTTAAGTTTTTATCAGGTGCAGAGTCACAAATCAGCGAAAGTTTGTGGGTGCATTGAATGCATGCAATGTGTCAGAAATGAACTGAGAGGAAGTACATAATGCTATCTTCTTGAGTTGAGTGCATGTACAAATATAGCCTAAATAAGTTAATTTTTCTTGTCTTCCTTAGTTGGGGTTGATGTTTTTAAAATTAGCCCATCAGTCAGACTCATAAATCTAAGTCACCCGTCAGCACCTTTCACCCCTGAGTTCTAAACCTTCACTGTTTCCACTGACCCTGAATCTCCCCTCCACTCTTCCCTCAACTCTGCTTTACTCCACATTCTCAATCTCCCCTGGGACAAACTAACGTCTCCCCCCAATTCTAAACTTCCATCGTTCCTTTTCTGCTCTCCTCTATATTTTTCTCTCTTTCTTCTCTCGGACTTCATGTCTGTTGGCATCTCACTTGTTTCTTTTGGTTGCAACAGTTTTTTCTCACATGTTGGACTTTCATATTGCTTATTTGTCCTAATAATGTGACTTTACATAGCTCTCCACTTCCTTTCCTTCTGTGTGTTTGTTGGCCCTGGCTGTCTGTATCTGTATTTCTGTCAATCTGTCTCTCTCTCATAGTGTGCATATGTGTCTTTCTCCACTTCTGTCTTCTCCACTTCTTTCTCATTTGATTCCAGAGTTCATCTGTTTTTCTCTGACACACAATCCCTCACAGCACGCTCTCTCTTTGCTCTCTCTTGCTCTTGCTCTCTCTCTCTCGCTCGCCAGGGAAAGTTGTACTGGTGCTGTGTTTCAATAAAGTCGGAAATATTTTTCGACCATGCAGGAAATGTCTGAAGCGAACACACACACACACACACACACACACACACACACACACACACACACACACACACACACACACACACACACACACACACACACACACACACACACACACACACACACACACACACACACACACACTTCATATTAAAATAATACTGTTTTGTTTAAAAATCCAACACAAAGTGGTCCATAGTAAAAAAACAAAAACAACAAAAACAATTGAGGTTCAGGAGTGGGACTACATTTCATTGCATTGCATCTGCATGGCATACGGAAGATGGAGGGGGAGCCAGGCTGCAGACAGGAATGGCACCATAGAAGAAGGGGTCTGTCAGCGGAAAGAGTAGCACCAGAAACAACAGGGCCCCCACCAAATATGAGAAGAGTAGAGATGATCTTTGCGGGTGTTGCATGGCAGAGCTGATGTCGGGCAGGCCCTGACTGTTACAGAAAGAATGGCACAGAACGGGACCCACAACATGACCTATATAGAGAAAGGATTACAGATTTAATGAGGCGTTCACTTTTGGCAAGCCACTGTGCCATTCACTTCATCTCTCACCAGTTCTCATAAATATGAAGGCAGTAAAGGCACCGAACACAGTTGTGTACAAGAACTGCATCCCTGCAACAGAACAGCACAAAGAAAGAAGAAAATGTGTCCATGCATAATCTTACAAAGATGAGTACAATCTCATTCTCAATCTAGGCATGAAGCATGAAGCATGCATTATTGCAATTTTGTTTATTTCAGGTGAGATTTGTGACAAACTGACCTGACACTAAGAGGATGACACTCATGCTGTCCTTGTGGAGGCGCCGTTGCTCTATTACATGGTGGAAATGGGCTGAAATGACAGCGTTAAGTAGCCATGAATTGTGGTGAAGACATAAATAAACACCATGCCACTCAAAGCAATGCAGCACTTGCCAACATGTATTTAGGCATATTTTGCTAATCTGTCATGATAATGGCAAAAGTGTGAGTTTATATGAGTTGTTTGCAGCCTGTGAAATATGGTTCCCATACCAACACCGAAGAACAGCGGAGCGGTGAAAATGGCAGCAGTGGGTCCCATGCAGGGCACCAGCATTGGCAGCATGCCCCCTCTGAACACCAGCTCCTCTGTCACTGGTGCCACCACCTGGTTCCTGAGCCACACTGCATCTCCTACACACAACCTCCACGACTGAACATCTGGGATAATAAAGTTCAAGACTTTATGATGACATATACATCTAATGCATGCAGGCTTGCACCCTTGTAAAACTTTCCAACCCCCATTTTGACATTTAGTTGACACAAAAGTTCAACTCACCTAGTGCTGACTGCAGTTCCCCAGTGAATCCTGCAGGGTTGTCCATCGCAGAATGAACCAGGGGACCAAGATACAATACCTGATGTAAGGAATAAAAACAATTATTTATTACATCCAGTGGAAGTATAAAGGGAAACAAAAGATTAAAGAAGAGGATTCAGGACTACTGCGTACATCTTTTCAAAGTAAGGTTTAAATATGCTCATGGGATGTTACTGCGAAATATGGAAAATGATTGGAGGTTGTAAAGTCATGCTGTATCATATTGGGAATGGAAGTTGCATCTTTGAAATGTCAACACTGCCATAGTGCAGTGTAAATAAAATGTTCTAGGAGGGAAGCAGGATCTACAGAGTAATAAAAACTCCTTGGCTGTGGCATCTTTATTTCAGTCCATTTCTATCCAAATAACTCACATTATAATAACACTTGATGTTCTCAGGTTGATTTAGTGTCTTACAGGTTTATTATGGTAACAGTTGTTTTAACAAATGTTAGATGCTTTAAGAAATATCTCCCTTTCTTCAATGTTTAATCTGGATTGACACTGATGTACCATGGTTAATAGTGGTGGCAGGATGGTAGCAGGAACCAGACCTGCCAAACGAACTCCCATCAACTCCCACACAGACACATCAACCTGTACAGAAGTTAGAAGGTAGCATTATAGACATCGTTTGAACCTTTAAGCAACTGTAACAACTTTATTTATATGTCTCCTTTTTTTTCTTAAAATAGACATTAACTGACTTCTTCTGACAAAGTATGTGTTAAAAGCCCAGCGAGAGCAATTTGTTAAAGTAGCAGTCTTTGGATGTTTCACCTGCTGATACTAGAATAAGTCCATTGCAAAGGTCAAGTCTAGATGAGATGAAAGCAAGAATGACTATTTATCTAATCCTGCAAAAAGGAAATAAACCACCTAAACTGGTCAAAGAATGACCGTACCTCGTTCGTCAAAATATGGAGGACCCAAGCTGCCATAAATAAAAAAAAATTATAAATGACTCAATAATTAAATTAAATGTTGCAGGTGGCGGGGATAAAACCACCAACTCTGGGATCAGTGGACAACCACTATACCTGCTTGGACACAGCTACCCCAAACATATATTTAAAAAAAGATATTAGATGAAGTAATAGATGTTTAAAAAATACATATCGAAAATGTATTTTCTTTCTTTCTTTTATTCATCTGACACATTTCTTATCGTTCTATTCATGTACTTTCACATTAACTTCTTTCCCAATATATCATTTACTGTTTACATTTATTTCAGTTTTTGTTGATGTCTGTTCATGTGTACTCACTCTGAAATCAGCCCAGTAAATCCATGCCTTCACCACTGCAGGTGACAGGGCAGAGACCAGCAGCACACTGGCACAGCGACGCTTTATCACACTGGGATGGTCCCTACAAACACACACACACACACACACACACACACACACACACACACACACACACACACACACACACACACACACACACACACACACACACACACACACACACAGTTTAATTGTCCAGTCTAAGCACCATCACTGCTGATTTGTTTACCTGGGTAAGCTGCTTCTCCAGACGTACAGACTCCCAACGTACCCACAGGCAAGCAGGAGGCAGCTCAGGACACTCATCCAACATGTAGCATGGCCCTGCTCGACCTGTGTTACAGGGCCACGTTCTGGTTCCTGCATGTCAGAACTTAATGTCTGCTATCAGAGTTTCCGGATGTTCCTGTGGTGAGCTACAGCTAACACCGGTTCATGGTGCTTTGGATTGGTTCAGGTAATGTCAGTCATGTCAGATTAGTAGATCTATATTCTGCAGAGACAAGCTGGTTAGCTCTTAATACTCTACTGTGAGGACACATACACAGGTGTGCACCATCTAAACACACATGCACACATGTTGTAAGCTACAGTACAGTGCAAGGCATGTAGGGACACAAGAAGAACTCTGTAACCTACATCATATGTGACACAACAGCATAGTAGGCTCATGGTGTTTTGGTTGGGAATGTTTCAGAGAGGTGTTCATTCAAACGTGTGGTCTTTTTTGTGACATTATCTCCCGCTGCCTTTGAGACACCCGGTGAGAAAGTGTAATGAATACATTTGTCTGCGTAGGTTAAAACAGCGAGGATAGTCAACAATAGAATAACAGAGACAACAAACTTTTTCTGTGGACCGGAAATACAAAACTTATTCATACTCCAAGTAGCGTCCCCTTTTTATTGTAAAATTTAAATCAGCCATGCCTGCTCATGGTTTGATTTATTACCGTTTAACTGCACTCCAATCTCTAAAATAAATTTTTTCCACTATTATTGTTTTCCGCTGGGTGATATTATGGCACAATAACAGGCACATTTCACATTATACTGCAGGACCAAAAACCACAGCCTCAAAATGTATTTAAATTATTTTTTTAGGCTGTAGTTTTTGGTCAATGAGTCAATCACAATATTCTATATTAGCTTCATAAAACTGTTTTTTTGCACGATCATTGTAGCAATGCATTATTTTGTATATTTCATTGCATTATTGGTTATTACACAGGTTCATGTTGTGTGCAACGCTTAAAAAGATACAATATAAAATAAATACAAAAATGTGAGCAAACAACACATATTTATTAACATATTTATCAATATCAATACCAGTCATCGTATCTTCACCTAATAAATAACAACATCAGGCATACAGTGTGTGATCGGTACAGTAGTGACGTGAAGCAGAGAACCACTTTAACAACACACCTCAAACAGCATGCAAACAGTAGTCAAAGGGCACATAAATAAGGAAACAGGTTCATTGTATGTGAATCACGCAGACATGCACCTCACAATCATACATGGGTGATTTAAGGCACTTTAAATAAATGCTTAAAGCTGCAAACCACTTTCAGCATCCCTTGTGAGCACACAAAGTTTACTAACTTCTCAAGAAGAACACTTTTAACATCTTAAATCTAAAAAAAAGAGAACAATTAAATATTGCAATGAGTGTAGATGATTTCCGGGTTCATTGAAATGTGATAGTGGGGCTCATCCTGATGTTGGAAAGGCGTACCCTGTGCTCTCAATATTGTGGGTCTGAGTCCAGCTCATGACTTATAACGTGTTTTTCTATTAAATCTAATATGTATTGGCATGTTTATGTATGTCTTTACTTTTAGAAACAGAACAAATGTCTCATAGCAGCTGTAAACTATTTCCCGTAAAAGTTGGCATTGTGGAACATTTTGGCCATTTTTAGACAAGCTCTTGCCGTGACATAGGGGGAAAAGCCAGTGATCAAATACTTAACAAACTTCAAGATGGATAAACAACACACACAACAAAAACTTAAACACACCATATGTGCAATAGATATACACTGACACAACATTTTAATAAATAAAAAAAGGATGTGAACACAATAAAATAATACTATTGCCTTAAGACGCACTGAAAATAATGACAACTTTCAAAGAAGACACAGTTTGCAGCCCATATCTTGCCACCAGGTTTCCCCATAATGGGAATTAAAAGGCACTTTAAAAAAGACCAAAATGTCCTATTTTAAGAAAGAATCTTGTGTACAAACCAATTTGAACAAGATAAAGTAATAATCAACCCTCTGGAAGGGAGAAGCTCAATAGTTTTTTGTGTCAATCATGTTTATTTTCATTGTAAGACACATTTGTCTTTGTTGTTGTATTTTTGCCTCCTCATCTCCAAGCCGCGCTCCAGGCGTTCATCCTCCTCCATTGCTCTGCAAACACATTAAACACATATTAAAATATAGTGTGTGTGTGTGACGACTTGTTTCAATGAATTGCTTGCAAATAAAGACTAAAAATAACACATACAGTATCAAAGACATTTTTATGATTATCTTTTTGCAGGATAACATTAATAGCTACAACCCAAAAGTTTAATTTGAAAGTTAAAATGAGTTTGGTTTTTCAGGGCTTTCTCTATTATTTGAGGAATTAGCGAATCTCCCTGTGACTTTTCTGCACAACTTTACACAAGCACACACACTCACCCTCTCTCCTTGGCGTCGATGTCTCTGATGATCTCGTCCCGTTGGTTGACCAGAGACACCAGCTCTTGGAGGAGCAGCTGCTCCCTCTGCTGCTGAGTGGACGACTTCTGCCAGTCTGCGGGACCAAAAGCACAACTTTACGTAATGATTCATAAAGATGTGAAGGCCAAGGAATGGACAGTTTATTGAAATTATGAGGTGCTTTGGTTTTTATTGTTGTATTTCTGGTGAGCATTAATCTTAAATTGTTGTAGAAAGGGTCTTGACCAACAGTATGTAAAATAGATTAAATAGCACCACCTTGACACGCTACAAAGTAGATAGATAAATGGATGTATAGATAGAGGTAATACGTTTTTGGTATTTTCTATAGATAGTATTTCTGCAGCATCAATAATAATACTGAAATAAAACTAAATGAAGCCGATGCTATTCCGTCTTAAGCAGATCATTGAATGATCGGTGTACTTCTTCCACTGCTTTTGGTTACTAACCTTCTATTGCCATCATGACCCGAAGTTCTCTGTTCAGGAGTTCAAATCTCCTCTCCAGATCCTGCTCCTCTTGCCTGTGGTCACAGCAGATAATCAAGCAAACAAAAAGAAGTGTGTACTCTACTGTATTTGTATGCATTCACACACACACACACACACACACGCACGCACGCACGCACACGCACGCACACACACACACACACACACACACACACACACACACACACACACACACACACACACACACACACACACACACACACACACACACACACACACACACACACACACACACGATTGCAGTTTGTGTGTGTGAGAGCTCTTACAGCAGCTCCAGGTTGTCTTGTCTACGTATCAGAGCGTTCTTCTTGTTCACCAAATTGAACCACTCTTGGATCAGTCTCTCCTCTTCATCACGGTCGCTTCCTACACACACAGAAAAAAACAGATTGTCTTGCATTAAACTGCATGGGATATTGGCGAAACCCCACAAGAAGTATTCAAAATACACTATTATTTTGTGTGTGTGTGTGAGAGAGAGAGACAGACACTCACCTGTTTCCATGAGGCTTCTCAGCCGTCTTTCCACCACAGCGGCCCTGCTGTCAATGTGTTTCTGCTCCGTCTCTAACGCTGCCAGCTCACTCAACACATACTGGCTGGTGTCCTGCAGCCACTGACCACAGACCCAATCACACGGAAACACACACACACACACACACACACACACACACACACACACACACACACACACACACACACACACACACACACACACACACACACACACACACACACACACACACACGCAAACACACACATGAACATACACAAGACGATGACAGAGAAGAAAATTGAGGAAGGAGATCAAAGGAAAGAGGGGATAGAAGAAGAAGATGGTCAAAGGATTAGAGAGTGATCAAATGATTCGGAAACACAATCAATCTGTGAATGCAAAAGGTTAAATTCATGGAAATTATTTATTCAAAATGAACGAAAATACTTTCATACAAGACCAAAGAAAATATGATTGGATCATGCAGCCTACTGTAATGGGGATCATTTGATTTCATCTGAGAGTCAAAGACAAAGAAAAACAAGTACAGAAGTGAAGAGAAAACGTTAAGCTAGGAACTCCTAACTGACCATCGTTTCCTCCTCTGGTTTTGGAGGGTGGTACTCGGCTGCACTCTGCGACTCTGCAAACACAGACACCCACAAATCAAAGTGTATAGAAGAAACAGAATAGAAATAAAGATGGGAGTTAGAACATTTTAAGTGCTAGAGCAGTGCCTCTGAGAAGCTCAGGTTTCAGGTACACACCTGTTTTTTTGGTGATTCTTGTCGCAGAATCTGTAATTGTGTCTTCATCCTGGACAATAAATACCCAAATATTCAAAACACTAACTTCCGCAAGGCTGACACATATACAGCAAACAAAGAGAATGTGCTGAAGATCTCACAAAAGTCAGTTACATACAGTAAAAAAAAACAAAAAAAAACAATAACAAAGGCATATAAAGTTTTACCTGAGGTCTGAGTCCTTTGTTAACCACCCTCGGGGGTGGAACTGGGGTTATTGACTCGTCCACTAAAAACAGAACAGCAATCAGAAGTTGTATTTAACCTTATGAACCTCATTATTCAACACAATTGCCTTCATAATAGTTTACCTTTAAAGTCATACATACTAAATAGGAAACATTTTCAAGGAATTATTTGTGAAGAGTTTAAAACTCAACCGTCATCACATCACAATTTCCTTCAGTTATTTTATTCTTGATTTGTGCATGGGGTTTGTATGTGATAACACCTTTTCCAAACTAAATACCACACACTTCACACCAGATGAAAAGAGCAAAGCCCAAACAGCACAGAGAGAAGTCTTTCATCTGAAAGCAGGCTTGAGTTTACTCTTGCATTAAATGTGATAATAGTTTAACACCGGTAGTAATGACTAATTGAGACTATATGTTTTCAGGGCCTTTAGGGAGCTTTGGAATAAGAACATAAATGCAATTTACAACTTTTACACTGGAAGCAATATTTATATACAAAATGTCATGTTTATGGCTGCTCCTTGATGTGCATAATTTTACACGTTTCCATCTCATTTAGCACGGCATATTTAGTATCTTTGGGAGACTTTGGGAAACCTTAAGAGAATGTTAATGAAGGAGCTGTGAACATGATTTAATGATTTGTTTATCCTTCTTTCTTGTCTTCTTCGCTCAAACTGTGCTACTTCACATTCCTTGGTTCCATGGAGACACACAAATGCTCCCCTTTTCTCTTCCCTTTTCTGTGTTTCTGACCTTAGTTCAGCATGAGTTACTGTATGTAGAAAGGTTAGATGACGGACTGGAATCCTAATTGCGTTTGACCGTACGTAGGTTAAGATTAAAGTGGCTAAACTTCAAGACATACGTATATATATATTCACATATGCAGTATATATTTAATGATCATTAGGATGGACAAGGATTGACAAATATGCTTAAAGAAAGTCTATTTAAAGGTTGAATAGAAGCTGACACCTTTCAGCAGTCGTTTGGTCCTTGGAGGAGGGACGACCAACGTGCTGCTTCCTCCTTCCTCGAGGCTCACTCCCTCGTTCAGTCTGGCCATGCAGAAAGCGGCAGCATCGACATTAGTGGGACCGGGACCGGAGAGGGCCAGGCCGTAGCTGGACTGGCTGCTGTTGTGTTCTATCTGCACAACGCTCAGCTCCTGGTTGGTGAAGTGTGAGCGGATCTGGCTGAGGTAGGTCATGACAATGAGCCTGTCGGGAACGGACAGAAGAACCATGTCGGACGGCTCCAACAGACGAGAGATGCCCAGCGCCTCGAAACCGTCAAACGCCTGAGGTTGCCAGAGAAAAGAAACACATCGTCAGCAAAGAAACAAACTGTATGTCAAACCAAAAGGTTCATTTTAGCTGGAAATGGTCAACACAAAGAGTACATGTAGATATTGTATGAGTTTTTAAACATCTTTTATATTATTTTGATTGCGCAGGTTTTTGCTTTGAGAAATTTCAGACCCTCCCAGTGAAGATGAGGGCATACTATCTGTGTTCTTAGTGTCCTTGGGTTGCATTGGATGTCCTACCAAAGTGTCCTTTTTGATGCTGCCACATTTTACCAATATTTCAAAAATATTGTGTTAACCGGATTTGTATTTTACTGTATTGATACTATTCTTAAGTGTAGCCTACAAATTATTGACATAAAACAACAATATCTGTACACTAACTATACACACTCAATTTACATTTTAACAACCAGAGTTCTGTCCTCACCTTCTTGTTGTTGATCTTGATATCATGAGAGTCCAACTGGTCAAAATGTCTAAAGGGACAAAAGACGGCAAGAACATCATTTGAGCATACCTATAGCAGGTTTACAACTCTTAACATGAACACCTCACAGCAGCAGCAAATTATGTTAAAAACACAATGCAAAATATATTACAAGTTACAGAACTAGCAAACAAATTAGAAATAAGCTTTTTGCTGTTTTTTTACATTTTGTCTGGATGGAAGTTATGTAGGATGGCACAGAAGGCCAAGCCATTTCTCCAGGATGTGCTGAAATTGGTGACCTTCACCCCCTGGTACCCGTTGGTGATGCCCTGACACCACTGGAGCAGCGACTGGCTGGAGTTTACCAGGGCCTGAATTATTAGGTAGAGAGAGGCAGAGGAAGAGGTTTAGTTGTGGTTGTGTGTGTCTCTTTGTTTGTTTATAATTTATGAGCACATCCTTACCTCAGAAGAATCGTCCTTCCCATCGGCCTCCTCCCTCACCACTTGAACAGGAGCAGGGGACTTAAGTTCAGAGGTCTCTTCTTCCGTTAATGTAGGAAGTCGAGATGAGTTCATCTCATGGTGATGAGGAGGAGTAGAGTGTGTGTCTGCGTGTTCGTCACTGGTGTGTGTCCTAGAGGTCTCCTCTGACTGTGAAAGTGAGTTCTTCTTTCCACCGTCAGGGATGTCGGCCGGTCGGCCTTTCAATCTAAAAGGAGGCAGGACAGAAATAATAGAAAAGACAGATGATTAACTGAAGGGGTGAAAGCATTGTTAAGCCGAAGGAGAGAGATCATAAAATAAGTTTGGTTTCAACATCGTCAGTGATTAATAGTGGAGAGCAAAACACATGCAAGCTTGCTGGCACGGCAGATGGCAGCACTGACTTGATGTTAGAGGACAAGAGGTACAATTAAACACACAGCTTTCAGGAGAAGGGGAGTATGTATTCATAGCATGGTTGACCAAACACAGGTCTATGCTGAATATTTTCCATCACCTCTAAC
Source organism: Hyperoplus lanceolatus (assembly GCA_026929865.2). Taxonomy (NCBI): domain Eukaryota; kingdom Metazoa; phylum Chordata; class Actinopteri; order Uranoscopiformes; family Ammodytidae; genus Hyperoplus; species Hyperoplus lanceolatus. Next base: position 12,898,480 of record CM049407.1, read on the forward strand.
AAAGCAGCTTCAACAAACCGTTGTCCTACACGGCAGCACATACAGTATAGAAACTATACAATATGCCCCATGGCAACACACACATTTCCTCTCAAGTAAAGCCAGACAACTTTTGATTTCTAAGGTGTGTTCGTATTGTTTCAGTCAAGCCCCATGGCTCTACGGACTTAAGCCCAACTGTCTGTCTGGCAGTCGTTCGATCAATGTTGAAAATAAATATATCTTGCTGATGTTCAGTGATAATTAGCAAATATCAGCATGCGCCTCGTGTACATGGGAAGATTCAACACCAGCTATGTAGCATATTGTTAGCATGCTGACCTTTGCATTTAGTTCAGGGTTCTGCTGTAAGTTCAGCCCCACAGAGATGCTAGCATGGCTGTAGACTGTCTTGTTGACATATACATACCTGAAACCTAATAATTTGAGGCTTTACAATGCCTGCTCATAGTTGTCTTATTTATTAAAATAGGTCTGAATTGTATATTTAAATAATTTTGCTTTCAAGTGTCAAGTCATGTCAAACCTTAAGAGAGAGAAGTTTTTGTGACTTTAGTGAAGTCTGAGTCTCAGGTCATACGTCCACCGGTGTGCATATCACATACCCAAACAAATGCAAGAATTATGTGGCATGTCACAGAGCAGCACAGGTTGACAGTCCATACTGACTTACACATCCTTCTCTCCTTCCTGATTTTGCCCAAGCTCTTTCAAGTCACAGGGGTTAGGGATGAGGAGCCTCATACTGCGAGGGCCAGAGGCAGGTGATGTGTCGCCAGATGTCATCTGATTAATTTTAGCCAATAAAAGCCTCTCCTCTTCTTGGAGCTGTTGGTCTTTTGTGAGACGGTTGTTTGTCTCTGTGTGAGGACTGTTCATTTGTGAACTGTTACTCTTTTCGGTGGTTGTGTCAAGAATCTTGTGTGACGCTGTGGCCATTTTAGCTATTTCAGTCTCATCCTTTATCTTACTGACACTCAAGTCAGTTTTTATTTTCGTGCATTTGTTTTGTTGTATTTGTTCACAACTGTACTGGGGAGCAGGTTGTGCCGAAGTTGTCTGACTGATTCCTTCTTCTTGCTTGGACCCCAAAGGATGTTTGGGATGAGGACGGTCAACAAGACTAGCTAGAGAGAGTTCAGGCTTAATTGGCTGACTGGCAAAAGAGCCCTGGTAAAAGGTTTGTCCACTTGAAGGGAGTGAGGGGGACATCTGGTTAACAGCAGAGGGTGGTTGGCCTGTGCTGAAGACAGAAAATAAGATTTCAGAGCTGAACTTTAAGGCAGTACTTTTGCGAAAAATGCACAAGCAAAGGATCCAACCACAGATGTCCTTGTCAAGATCCATACCCCTCAAGCCACATACCACCCCTCATCTCACACAGCCAGAGCTCCATCTCCTCAATGGCATGATGACCAGAAGAAATTCTGGTTAAAGAAGTGTTTTGACCTAAAACAAATGGTCTCTACAAGGAGTTTTTCCGAACTCGGCTTCTCTTTCCAGCTGTCTCAAGCTTTCCTAAAGTCTTGAAATCCACGTTGTTTGGACAAGATATCCCCAGTCTTCTAAAAGTTTGGAGGAACTGAGATCTGGCCATGTGAGATTATACCAAAGTGGACATGTTGGAGGCATAGAAATTTGTGACTCGACTCTCCACTGAACTGTTACCTAAAGACCAAACCAATTTATTTTTCCATGCTACTTGGCATTCTACTTAGATGGAATTAGTACTTAACAAATGCAAGGAGCCTCACTATATTCATAGACATCAGCTGTGTGAAAAGTGACAATCCTGGACAGAAACATGCATGAGATGCAGCTACATCCATTGCAGAGTTTCACCTTTTTCATGTGTCCTGCACTACCTCTGCATGCCTGCCCAAATTCCTTATTTTCCAAGTAAGAATGACTCCGATAACAGGACACATTCAATGAGGGGGTACTTAAGGTAGGTTTTCTAAGTTTTGGTACACAGGTTTAATCATTGTGCTCTGGTCACAATGCTGTATCCATGAATATACAGGCAACTGGAAAACTGGAAAACTTAAAAACGTGACAATCCTCAAGCAAGTTCTGGAGGTTAAGGAGTATTCTTTTTAAAACAGTCAAAGCGGATGTAAGGATGTTTATTTGCAATGGACTATTGGAGATAATTTAAAGATATTTTTGGAGCAAATTACTGCAATTGGGGCGCAACATGTTTTGATGTCCCTTAATTGCCTCCATGAGCTGTTTGTCACAGCAGCTGCCAGAGGCAAAGGGGGAAAGACACAATGTTAAGGAGGAAATTACAATTTCCTTCACAAACAACATGGAAATGATTAATGTTGTAGGGGGAGAGACACACGGTACATGACTCACATGCCAACACACAACTCTTTCTTAAGAAAGGCTTTCAGGAAAAGGCCAAACCCTCAAGAGAATTAATGCTTAGTTATTATTTCCCTGAAGATACAGCAATTCAAAGCCTCAGTTATGGAGGAAGCATCCCCCCCCAAAAAAACCAACCCACACACAGGCAAAGTCCTTTGATCCACAAGAGGCAACAGGCAGATCTCTTGCATTGAGCCAATTATTTCCCAGTTACTCACCTCTCTCTCCCTGCTGTTATGTCTCCCTCTCAACCCCCTCTTACTCACCCTGCTTCCCCTGCCATGTACAGCTCCGCCAGCCAGATGGAGCCCAGATCTTCCTGTCCACTCTCATACTCCACCTCCTCGTCCTCATCCTCTCTCATCCACACTGGGATGGCACCAGATATCAGGTTGGACTTGCCATTTTTAACCAAACTCAGACCAGGCTTATCCAGGGCCTTTTTAACAGCCATGACAGTTGAGTCTTTAGCTTTGACTGATCTGGTATCAGGTTGCTTTGTTTGATTGGAGGATGCGGAATCTGAAGGTTTGCTAAAAACAACTTTGACCTCAGTTTTAGGGTCAATTGTTTTCACTTGTTTGGGCTCAGACGTGCTCTCAGACTGCTCTTCATCACCCTGTAGCCTCTCATCATATCCAATATCATCCAACTCCGCTTCCCTCAGAGGAGGCCAGTCGGTCAATTGGTCGTTTCTGACTTCCTGTTGGTTTTTCTGCGACTTAGTTGAAAATACCTTGTGACCCTGCTGCAGTTTGTCACCTTTGCTATCCTCTTCTACCTTTCCCTTCTTCTCCTCATTTTCTCTCTTTTCCTCCCCACCTGCCCTATCGTTGTTCAGCTTTTCTTCTTTCTCTGCCCTTTCCCTCTCATCCTTTTGCACCAGCTCTCCCCTCTCTTTCTCTAACCTTTTTATCTCCTTCTCCTTCTCCCTCTCCATCCTTTCTCTCTCCTTCCTCTCCATCTCTTCTCTCTCCCTTTCCAACCTCTTTCTCTCCTCAGTATCCCTCTCCTTCCTCTCAAAGTCTTTTCTCTCCCTTTCCAACCACTGTCTCTCCTCCTCCTTTTGCTTCTCCATTCTTTCTCTCTCCTTCTTTTCTTCCTCTTTTCTCTTCCTTTCCAACCTCTGTCTCTCCTCCCTCTCCGCCTTCTTTCTTTCTTCCCTCTTGACCATTTCCATCCTTTCCTTTTCCATTCTTTCTCTCTCTTTATGCTCAATCTCTTCTCTCTCCCTTTCCAACTGCTGTCTCTCCTCCTTTTGCTTCTCCATTATTTCTCTCTCCTTTCTCTCTTCCTCTTTTCTCTCCATTTCCAACCGCTGTCTCTCCTCCTCCTTTTGCTTCTTCATTCTTTCTCGCTCCTTTCTCTCTTCCTCTTTTCTCTCCTTTTCCATCCTCTGTCTCTCCTCCTTCGCTCTTTCCTCCCTCTTCACCAACCCCATCCTTTCCTTCTCGATTCTATCCCTTTCCTGCTCTCTTTCAATTTCCTGCTCCCTAGCCGCCAGTCTCAGACTTGCCACCAGACTTAACCTACGTGATGGTAAATGTTCTGCTTTCTGAACTAATTCAGTTGGTTCACTAATTGTTTGGTTTTTGGTCACGTCAGATAAGTCTGTGGGCGGCAAAATGTCCAGACTGATGGGAACCAGTGGATCGTCATCTGGCTCAGAGGAATACTGCATCTCTGCCTCTCCTTTGTGTAAACATGGCTCATCTTCATTGCTTATAGGGAGACGTGTTTGGTCCTCAGGGCCTTGTGGAGGACCTGCATCAGTGGATCCAGTTGTCTGCAGGATGGAGGCCATTGTCTCATAGCTAAAAGGGATAGACACGAGGGGACAGGAAAGACTCTGAGACAGGGCTCACCCTGAAATGACCCTCAGCAGGGTCTGAACAGTGTGACAGAAAGCCCGACATGCCAGACATGCTTGATTAAGTAGCTTCTTCTCAGACTTTGTTTTGGTGCTTGTCCAAAGTCCAGCGTGAAAGCACAGAGAGGAAACATTTATTGTTGGTTGCACTGAGCCACCCTCTTTCTGCCAAGTGCACAAAGTACCACGTAGCCCAATGGTATTTACATTATTCCTTCTCACATGATAAAGATCAGGTGAATTCAGTCGATGCCATGCAGGTGAGAGCTCAGGTCAGCTCAGAGAAACACAGCTTGCCAATAAATATGCACAAGAGAATTTCTCTATGACACAATGTTATGAACAGCATCTTGTTTGCGACAGAGTGGATTATAACCAAAAACCAAAACACAATAGTAGATTAACCGCTGGGACCAACAGGGTAGTGTTTTATGGGAACTAGCAAAGAGTAGTTTTATAATAATCTACAGCACCAAACACCCAACTATTTCTGCACTGCACTTATGATTTTCCACAGCATTAAGTATGTGTAAACTCTATGTGTAACAGCCAATGTAGCAAGTGACCTACACATTAATAACTTCTATGGGGCTAAAAGTAACGGTTCATCAAACCATAAAACGTTTCTCCATATTGATCAATACAATGTGGCAATTTGTATGAAAAATGTCTGATAAGTCATTTGAATACTTGACCGTTATAAAATAAGGAGGAACTATTATTTAAAAAAAATGTTTTAATAACCTCTGATATAGTAATGATTGTATATTTCTAAGATAGAAATGTAATCATAGTGGTATAATATATTATGTTCCGACAGGGTCCACAAAAGCCTTTTTGCATTATGCCACACACCTTAACAAATCATTTTATGGGCGGGCAGGCAGAGAAACTCACCCTCTATACAACACCCCAACCACTGCTGACATGAAGCCAGCGGGTGCTTCCTTCTGCTGCTCTGCAACACACACATCTGCCTCTGTGTGTGCACCTTTCGGGGTACTACCACACACACACACACACACACACACACACACACACACACACACACAAACAAACAACCCCCACACACACACACACACACACACACACACAAACACACACACACACATACACACACACACACACACACACACACACACACACACACACACACACACACACACACACACACGTTTTACTCTCAAAGCAAAAAAACTTCCATTTAAACAAGTAGTAGTCTAACAGCGTAGACAGAGGTTGAGCTGAAGAGAACAGCAGTGGATGAGGTCATTTGCGACTATTGACTAAGCAGGGGTTAGGCTTTAGCACCGCAGAAGAATGTTAGTCAGCACATGTGCTGCTGATGTGTGTGTCTGCATGTGGTGGTTTGAGAGCAAAGCCAGACATGACATGCCATGCTGCACAGGGAACCGTCACTGACTCACCCCCCTGTAACACCACCCTCCTCCTCCTGCTTCTGCTTCTCATCCTTGTCTCCGGTGCTCTCACTACTTTCCGTCTCCTCCACAGTCGCCCACAGCTGCTTTTCTGCCTCGCACACTGGCTCCTTATTGTCGATGGAACTGTCCTCACCACCGGCCTCGACCTTGGCTGGTTTGTCCTCATCTGCTCCCTCCTGTGTGTGTGGCAGGGGGATTTCATCCAGCCGCACTGCCGGTTCTGGTTTTGAGGGAAGCAGCGGCTCCAGCACCAAAGCTGCGCGCTCACAAACGGCTGGTTTGGGGTAAACCTCCAGTGAGGTGGCCAGTTTCACAGCGGGTCCCACTGGCTCTTCGGGCTCCTCTTCGGCTGGTGGTGCGCAGGGTTTAGAGGGAGGTGGAACTATTTCATGCTTTTCTGAGTCTTTTGCTGGTGTTGGCTTGAGCTCATGCCTGACAGAGGCATCCTCCTCCACATGATCTCCGTGTGAGCTATAACAAAGAAAGAAATACATGAAAGACCATCACAATTTTACATCCGCTGGCTACTACGACATCATTTCAAGGCCAGATCATCGGCAAAGCACATAGAGACGATCAGAGATAAAAAATATAAAAGCACAGAAGCATGCAGACACACGTCCCCTAATCAATTCTTACCCTCTGCACAAAGGTTTTGTACCCTCCGTTGCAGAGATATTTTCAGGTGTGTCTTTCCCACTTTTCCCCTCTAGCGCTTTCCATAGTGGAACCTCTGCATCAGACGGCCTCTGTGGAGGTGGCACCAGGGTCACAACCTCTAATGTGATTGGTTTGTCCTGAACACTGGGCCGAACAGTGGGACCTGAACGGACACCAGGTGGAGTATATGGGGCAGAAATGTTCTTTTCTGAGACAACAGTGTTTGACAATGAACCTTCCTTTAAGAGAGAGGGTTGCCCCAGACTGGAATAAGGGGAGAGAGAGAGGAAAATGTAGAAGTAAGAAAAAGGAGAGGAGCAAAGCACACAATGAAAAATACTGAAAAACCAAATAGCAGGGGTTGGCGGTACAATAACATTCCAAGTATCCAAATTATTCCACGGCCAGGTTCAGTGATATCAATACTATTATACTGTATGAAGCCTCTCCAGTAATTTGGGGATGGATCTGCACACCCCTGCCATTTAAATAATCAATGAGGTCTTACATTATGTGAAGAGCATCGCAAAACAATCACAACACAAGAACAGAGACGTACAGTAATCAAAATAGAAATGCTGAATATTTCAGCCCAACTTGATTTAGTGCAAACATATTTTTAATAGGCTAACAATGATTGGTTGGTTTATTTGCTGATTAAGAAGGCAAACAAACGGACATGTAAGGTAGAAGACAGAGAGCAATCAGCACTCACAGTGAAATCATTTATTTTTCATTTCAGTGGTGTAACTCACCGCTCACTGGAGCTTGGTTTGTTATCTGATTGAGGAGCCGTCTGTCTGTCTTGTGATTGGCTGAGCTCAGATGTTATGCTGGTTCTGTCCAGAGGAGGGAGGCAGGGAGCAGGAAGTGGAGGCTGAGGAACTGGCAAAGAGGAAGCCAGAGTTTTCATCTTCTGCTTGTCCTCGTCTGACTTGTTGGCCTCCACACTATAAACCGCCTCCTTCCTCCTCTTGTCTTCCTCCTGCTCTCTCTTCTTTCTTCTCTCCATCTCTTCCTGTAGCTTCTTTTTCTGTTCCTCCTCTTTCTTCTTCCTGTCCTCTTCCTCCTCCTTCTTCTTCTTCCACTCTTCTTGCTCCTTCTCCCTCTGTTCTGCCTTCTCTTTCTCCTCTCTGTGTCCCTTCTCCTCCTCTTCTTTCTTTTTCCTTTCCTGCTCCTTTCTCTTCTTCTCTACCACCTGCCTTCTTTTCCTCTCCTCCTCCTCCCATTTTATTCTCTCATTTTCTTTCTGCTCCTTCAAGAGTCTCTGTTTCCTCCTTTCCTCCTCGTCACATCTTTTCTCCTCCTCTTTCTTCTTTCTTCTCTCCATCTCTTCCCTCTCTTGCAGAAGCTTTTTTTTCTGTTCCTCCTCTTCCTTTTTCCTCTCTTCTTCCTCCTTCTTCCTCCTTTCTGCTTTCTCCTCTCTCTGTCTCTTCTCCTCCTCTTCCCTCTTTTTTCTTTCCTCATTCTTTCTCTTCTTCTCTACCTCCTGCCTTCTCTTATTTTCTTCTTCCTCACTTTTCTTCCTCTCCTCCTCCCCCCGTTCGATTCTCTCCTTTTCTTTCTGCTCCTTCTCTTTGAGCAATCTCTCCCTTTCGAGCTCTTCCCTCTTTCTTTTCTCCTCAGCTTCTTTGACTCTCTTTTCCTCTTCTCCCCTCTTTTTTCTTTCCATCTCCTCAATCTCCTGTCTTCTCTTCTTTTCTTCTTCCTCACGTTTCTTCCTCTCCTCCTCTTCCCTTTCCATTCTCTCCTTTTCTTTCTGCTCCTTCAATATTCTCTGTTTACTCCTCTCCTCCTCTTTACATCTTTTCTCCTCATCTTTTTTGCTCTTCTCCATCCTTTCTTTCTCCTCCTTTAAGAGTTTCTCCTTTTCCTCCCTCTCCTTCTTCTCTTTGAGCACTCTCTCCCTTTCCAGCTCTTCCCTCTTTCTTTTCTCCTCAGCTTCTTTGACTCTCATTTCCTCCTCTTCCCTCTTTTTTCTTTCCATCTCCTTTATCTTCTCCTCAATCTCATGTCTTCTCTTCTTTTCTTCCTCCTCCATTTTCTTCCTCTCCTCTTCCTCCCGTTCCATCCTCTCCTTTTCTTTCAAGAGTCTGTGTTTCCTCCTCTCCTCCTCTTTTTTGCTTTTCTCCATGCTTTCTTTCTCCTCCTTTAAGAGTTTCTCCTTTTCCTCCCTCTCCTTCACTTTCAGCAGTCTCTCCCTTTCTTCCTCTTCCCTCTTTCTTTTCTCTTCAGTCTCTTTTTTCTTTCGCTCCTCCTCCTCCTCTTTCCTTTTCTGTTGCTCCTTCTCTTTTTCTTCCCTCAAGTGTTTCGCCTCCATCTTCATCCTCTCTTCCTCTTCCATGAGCCTCTTTTTCTCTTCCTCCCTCCTCTTCCTTTGCTCCTCGAACGCTCTCTTCTCCTCCTTCCTTTTCTCCTCCTCCTCTTTCATTGTCCTCAGGAATCTCTCTTTCTCCATTCTTTTCTCCTCCTCCCTCCTAAGTTTTTCCCTTTCTTCCTCCACCTTTATCAGTTTCCTTTGCTCTTCCTGCTGCTGCTTCCTCTTCTCCTCCTCTTCCTCCCTCAGTTTCTCCTGTTTTTCTCTCCTCTCCTTCAAGAGTCTCTCGTCTTCGCGTTTCATCCTTTCTTTCTCCTTCTTCACCTCCTCCTCTTCCTGTAGGAATCTCTTCTTCTCCTCCTCTATCAGTCTCTTCTTATTTTCCTCATGTTTTCTCCTCTTCTCCTGGAGCTTTGCTTTAAGCGCTTCCTCTTCCTCCTCCTCTTTTCTCTTCCTTTCCTCCTCTTGTTTATTCAGGAGTTCTTTCTCCCTCTGCTTCTGTTCTTCTGCCTTCTTCATCATGGCCTCCTTGTCCTTCGCCTCTCCCACTAACTGCTCTGTCAGCGACGGCTTTTTTCCAGTGGCCTTTTCATTGGTTTTCTGTTCCAGACTGCAGAACAGATAAACAATATTCCTTATTCCTAAATCTCTCAGTGTGTTTTACCATTACCAGCACCATCAGATCACATTTTGTAAACTTAAAAATGTCTATTATGCAAAATGCACTTTTTTCAACATTAATAGGGCAACCCTGTGTGTCTAGAGACTGCCAAAGTATGAGAAAAAAACAACCCTGTCCCTTTTTTCTCCACTTTCTGAAAAACTGTGTTCAAAAACCCCTGTCAGATTTTTCTCCCCCTTATGATGTCATATGAAGCCACGCCCCCTCTTTACCAACCTAACTTAGAACTTCCTCCACTTGCATAAAGCATACTCCCAGATACCCCTGATTCTAAATGGCAGTTATATTCCAACCCATAGTTAGATGCAGGGCCAATCAGAGCAGACTGGGCTTTTTGGAAGGCGGTCTTAAAGAGACAGGCTCTAAAACAGGGCGTTTCAGAATGAAGCTGAAAAGACAAGATTTAGCAATTGCACTTTGAGAAATACAACCTTTTTTTTGACACTACACCATGAAAACAGTTTCTACTAGATCCCAAATTACAAATTTGAACCTGAACATTTGCACAATATGTGACCTTTAAGGTGAGACACTGCAGGATTTTTTTGGGAGATTTGCATATAATCTCTTCTCTTAAACTTGTATAAATAAAAGGTCCAAAATGTCCATTACGGTGTTTATTTGTGTCTATGTGTATTTCTCCTACTCTTTTTAACAGCCATTATCCCACGTAATCTTTTTTTAATACTCTGAACCCAAGATCACAACGTCCAAGGCACTTATATCAACTAAACTTCATAATTCTTAGCACCAGTCTGAACGTTAGTAAAGAACAATTTGTTTATATGTTATTATTTGTCTGATTATGATTCATATTATTCTTAAAAATATGCCGAAAACATGTTCGGTACATAGTATTTTTTTATTTATAAATAGAAAAAAGGCTATATCCAAAATCTGTTCTGTAAAAATATCGGAAACGTTTTATTCACACATTTCACAAAAAAATTTGAAACCAAAAATTATTGTTTTAATGTAAGTAATGAACTTACAAAGTTAAATGATGAACTCGATTATACACCTTCAGTGTCTTGCCTTAATGCTGTGCATCTTGATTTTATCTGGGAATATGAATACTTACCCTGGAGGACACCTTTTGATGGTATCCCGCTTGGAGTCATCCTCTTCCAGAAACAAGCCCCCTGACTCTTGTCTCTGGTTAAATGACTCAAAGACGATGTCGTCAAAATCAGGCTCGGGCTCAGGCTCTGCCAGTGGCGGCTTATCGGCCTTAAAGCTGCTATCAATACCCCGTGTCTTATTTGTTGGCTCTTTCAAATCAGTTCCGCCCTGAACATTTGGTTGTTTGGGAGAGATAAATGCCGCCACAACAGTGGTGGAGGGCTGCTGAAGGGTGGAGCTCTCACTGCAGGAGAAGGGCCATGGTGGGGGCGGGGCTATTATCAGCTCTGAATGTGACTGGGCCAGACTGGGGACAGAAATATTGGAGGTCAGGCTGGACAGGTGAGTCGGGGAGATTTCACAAAGGCAGAGTGTGCAGGAGGGGATTAAACGGTGGGGGGACAGGCAGGGCACAGAGCTGTGAAGCTACCGGAAGGTCAGTGCAACACGACGCAGGGTAAACAACACTCTGCAGCTGTTAGCACTAGTTAGCATCAAGGTAAGCACAAACACCTAGAAAGAAATCCAGCCATGTGACCTTGAGCTACTGTGTATCGGCAAGTGTCTCAACCGTTGATCGACAAATACAATGTTTGTCAACCGTGCGTGAAAGAAGCTGAAGACAGTCAGCAATAAGATGGGTTAGCTTGGGGTAATTTGAACCATAAGGCGCTGTTATGTTATGTGACTGTGAATCGTTGCAATCTCCACTATGCAAAATTTGGTGAATTTTCTTAATGTTTTAAAAATTGTTATGCTTAGCTAAGCTAATCCTCTCTTGGTTGTAGTCTCATGTCTAAAATTCAGATACAAGAGTATCAATCATCTCATTAAGCTCTCAGTAAGAAAGCAAATAAATAATTTTCAAAAAGTTAAACAATTACTTTGCACAACAATGCAATTTCCTGAAGGCAGCCCATCTCAAACTGTATGCTATACATGTGCTCTTTCCACTTCCTTTCACAAACCCATAAGAACACAACAAGAAAAAAATGTAAGCTTTTAAAGCTTGTTATCTTTTCTGGCCCGTATTCCAGTTTAAAAAGGTTTTGTCATCTGTGATGTTTCTCCAAATCTCTGCTAGAGCTGCCAGCAGCCTTCAGGGTCTGCTGACACATTTTCTCTTCACACAGTGTAGCAAGGCCAACCATGATCCAAACCAAGCAACCTCAAATCAAACACTCATGTGATATCATCTCATGACCTCACCTGATCTTCGCTGGTTCAGCTTTGCTTTCTGTGATGCCTGCCTTTGGATCCTGTGCCGGACTGATTGCTTGGCTTGTTATCTTGATGTTTGCCGCTGTCTGGTTATTTCGATGAGATCCCTCGTCCCTGCTCAGAGGACTTGGTGTTGATTCCTTGTGCACTTGAGTGACGTGGACTGTTGGGCCTATAAAGAGCAAAAAGCTTGGTCAGACAATGAATTATTACACTCTGAAGGATCTTCGCAAGAAAGGACAGAAACTGATGTTGAAGGTGGAGTCAGCAATTCTTGAGAACGCTTGTTGTCAAAATCTCTGTAAACTCCTCTCTGTATGCAAAGGGTGCATAATGTAAACAAAAGGGGCCCACCGTAGCTAGCAGAACCTTTTACAGAACCTAGGCTGTATATTAACCCTGGTATTTTTTTCCAACGCACACACAGTACAGACAGGTAGCAGATCGTGAAGAGATATTCACTGATTTTTACAAAAAGTGATTTTGACGCCAAGAAGTCTCCAGAATCGCTAACTCCACCTTTAATTGGTTGGAAGCTTCCTCCAAGTTCTGACATTTTCACAAGTCAAAAAAAGTATCAAGTAATTGTCTTGGCTGTACCAAACACACACAGGGGATTTGTTTTGATCAGTTGGCTTGTGTACCTTGCTGACTAAGGGGGATGAACGGAACCGGAGGAGCAGAAGGAGAGACAGTGAACTGAGTGTGAGGAGAGGTGAATATAACAGAGGTGGAAAGAGAGGACGAGTGAGGGGCCGAGGAGCGAGGTAGGGAGGCGGTGAGAGCCGGAGCTTCTGGGTCACAGAGAGCATCCAGGTCTGGACTACTCAGCAGAGGGATGGTGGTGGTGATGTCTCCACCTATCAGAACAGACTCAGATTTCGACCACGCCCCCTTTGCACCTGAGGAAAGCCGAGAGGAAAAAAACAGGAAAGTAGAGAAGGATATAGGTGTAAAGACAACGACGAGGGGTGAAGAAACAAACAAGATTCTTTTGATAATGGTTACCTGACTCTGAGAAAGAGGGGAGAGATTTGGGGGGAGGAGGCGTTGACTCGTGGGGAGAGGGAGAGGAGGGGCGGGCTACTGACTTGACAAGGTGAGGTCTGAAAATGTGAGAACGGCCTAGTAGAAAGGAGAGATTTTGAAAAGACATAAGTAAACAGATCTGAAGAAAGGGGTAGCAGTAAAAGACTATAGCATCTCTTTAGTCTCGATAGTTGAAGCAGAGACACACCGGAGTTGGAGGTAAGATCATCCGCAGCTTGAGCCTCCGGAGGGCGTCGCTGATGTGAAACAGAAACTGAGAAGAAGACGAGATTATAAAGAGGAAAGAAAAGAGGAATAAAGAGACAGCAAGTTTTAGTAATGGTGAGCCCAGCTGGGGAAGTAAAAGGGTAACACTTATTTTATATCATGCATTTTTACTTAAACTCTAAACCGCAGAAATGATCAGTATCTGTCAGGAACAAACACAGGTTTGCTGTAGTCTCAACAGTGACAAGGAACTTACAGCTCTTCAATTAGTCTTTGTTTAGTGAAATGTAGCTAGCTGTCCAGCAAATAGCGTTGATTTCCTTTACGTTCAATACCTTTACAATTCTCGTCTCAATTAGGTGTATAAAGGAGCAGAGGAGCTTTTGCACACACTTATTGAATAATTTGCTTAATATTATGTTTTTTTTTTTATTTATTTTTTTTATCTTTGACTGTGTTGCATGTGACAGCGTATTAAATCCTGTACAGAAAGAATTAACCATCAAGTCGGTGATGGACCGGTCCAATCTTATGAAAAGATTCACCTTCCCTGATGGTGTGATCTCAGTGTTCAAATACATCTTTAATTGATTATTAGCTGAGCCCTGGACTTCTGAGTAAACCAGTTTCATTCAAAAGAAAGTCAAAACTGAAACAATCCCAGCATTAGACTAATTGGCATTGAACTTGGTAAAACTCAAATTCTGATTACATGACACCTAAGCATGCATAGGTCTCTTCGTCACACAGCACACCAAACTGTAAATGAGTAGCGGAGCACACACTGTTTGAGTTTGTAAAGTGGCATGGGTTATTAGGCTAAATCATGTGGAAAAACCAGACCATCACGCATCAGGGATCAGTTAGGGAAAAAAGCATGCAGCAAGCCTAGTCTGCCAGCCAGCCTGTTGTTGATACCTTTTCCTGAGCCTGACTGGAAGATTCTGGGCAGAGAGGGAGGCTGAGAGAGGGTGAGTGGAGGCTCAGAGGAAGGGGCGGGCTTTGGGGGAGAGGAGGATTTCGGTGGGAGGAGAGGCTTGGAGGCAGTGGACTGTGTTATGACTGTGTTATGGGTCGGAGTAGTGGATACAGTGAAAGAAGACTTTTGAGAAGCCATGGAGGATGATGTCACGATGGAGGGAAATTTGGGAGTCAATGAGGTAATGCCTGTTGCAGAGGTAGGGGGCAGCTTAAAAGGCAGTTTAGAGGGAGAATTTGAGAGGGAATTTGAGGGAGCGGAGGGCATTGCTAAAGAAGGCCCCCCTGAAGACACAGATTCAGAGTGTGTGTTAGATGGAGGAGGAAGGGGAAGGAAAGGGTTTTGGGGAGAAGGTGTGATTATGGCTTTCTTAGAGGATTCAGGGAACGGAGGATTTGTAGGAGACACATTTGTGGCAGGAGGCAGGATAGAGGGGGCACTTTGGGGTTGGGGAGTAGCTGAAGTGACCTGGGAGCCAGAAGCAGCAGGGGCCTCCGGTAGAAATGGGTTGTTGGATTTTTTATGTTTGGTTCTGGGTGAGGGCTGAGGAGAGGGGCCGGGGGAAGGCTGAAGCTCTGACTGGGCAGTGGTGGTGGTGAAGGGGTGTCTGCAGCGACGAGGGGAAGGGCGAGGAGCGCTAGGTAGGGGAGGACGGGAGTGGAGGGCAGGACTGGGAGGACCGCCATCAACCCCACAGGCTGGATGAAGAGATGGATGGATGGAGGGATGGAGGGAGGGAGGGAGGGAGGGATGGTTGGTTGGTTGGTTGGATGGATGGATGGTTGGATGGAGGAATGGATCAGAGATCAGAGATTTGGTTCCAGAAAGAGAAAGTGATGAAAAAGACAGAAGGAAAAGGTCATGAACTGAGAAAGAAAATGAAATGAAAGCTGAACATGACATAACTGTTGGAATCTTCATGTCTCTGGATTTTGCAACCGTCATGAGGATCCTTTGTTAATCATAACATGAATCACTTGTTTAAGCATCACCACAAACAAAGTATGGAAGTGTGATGAACCTGAATTGAATTATGGAACCTGCTAAATACGGCCTTATTTACATTTCTCTTGATTATTTGACTCTCTGTGCAGACATTTGCAACTGATCTATTCTGTGCCTCAAAAAGCAAATTAAGAGCTCAACCATCACACTGCATTTCACTTGAATGTTGAAATACGGCATGTCGCTTTGTCTCCACATGACCACATTGTAATAAAGAAGTAAGAAAGCTGTAAGCAATGACTTTGACATTTGATTACTTGACTCACAGTCTCCATTGCATTTTAGCTATAAATATTTTCCTTGCAACTTGTCTTACTTACTTTCTTAATAATTATTTCATTATTAATACATGGGCTGATATATTCTCACAGCAAAGCAAATAAGGCTTTAAGGAATAAATGCCTCAAACTGCGCAAAATATGAATCAGATATATGATTATTAATAAAATCAACTCAACCCAACTCACATGGTTTTACATCAGAGATAATAATCCTCTAATATACTGTATCTAAATGTATGAAAGGGGCCAATCTTACTTTGGATACTTTAAGTGTTTTAACTTTAACTTAAGTAAGAAGAATTCTGAATGCAGGACTTTTACTTGAACGCTACCTGATCATTTTTGTCATCCCTACTTTATTCTTGCATTACTACATACACGTAAGTAAACGGTACTTCATACTGAATAGGCTACATCTGTTTTTGTAGTATCATTTTGGGACCGTACTATTGCTCCACCAGCTAACAAAGACACCACAAAGACGTACAGTTTGAAAACAGACCGTGATCCTGTGATTTCATTCATTAAAAAAAAGGGAGCAAGCAGTCTGATGTCATGGTGATTTAAAACCATTTGAGCTGCTGTTACACTTCACGCTGTTATAGTCATTTCTCCCCGGACACAATGACTTCTATGAGCCAAGTTCATGTCTCCAAACATATGCGTCGATACATTGGTGGCATTAGTCACATGACTCTCAATGGCGTTTAATGTCTGGATGTGAAATATTTGGTATGCAGAACGAATGGCGCGAGTGTGTGAAATACTGTTACATAAACTGAGCCTCCCATATAACAAACACGAGTGGAGAGAAAGTTCCTGTTCACACCTCCTTTCCTCTGGCAAGACAAACAAATAGAGGGAAGCAAATGAGAAAGAAAAAGTGGCAATAGGAAGATACCTGAGGCTGGCAAAGTGATGCCAGTGGAGTTTCGCTTGTCGGGCGGAGGGGGAGCAGGGCGATTTGGGCGAATTAAAGTGTGTGGGACTACTGCAGCAGCCAGGACAGAAAATAAGAGAAGAGCAGGAATAAGAGAGAGGGGAAATGAAGGTAAGAGGAGGGGAAAAAAGGAGTGCAACGAGAGGAAATAATTGACAGTGAAGATCAGAGAGGAGAAACAGGGAGTCAGTCCAACCTGTGGCGGTGGTGGACTTCTTGTCCTCGTCTTCATCGCTCTCGTTGAAGTCGTCCATGTTGCCGATGTCCATGGGTTTGACGCTCATTAGGCTGGCCAGACTCTGCATGTCTTCATCGCTAAAGGAACAAGGACAAAAGCACAAACATGAACCCCTCCTTGTGATACATTATTAATACGGTCAGTTTATCAGATGTGGTTGAGGCTACGTTTAGGGTTAGGGTTAGTTGGAGACAGTGATTCTGGAGAATGCTTGTTGTCAAAATCACCTTTTTTACTAAATCTGTGAATAATTCTCCAGTGATCAGTGAATATTTCTTCACAATCTGCCTCCTGTCCGTACTTTGAGTGCGCTGAAAAGAAATCTGGGGTTGATACACTGCCTTGGCTCTGTAAACGGGTATGTTTACAAAGGGAATGTAAACAAAGGGGGCCACCGTAGCTGGCGACATGGCCGTTTACAGAGTTTAGGCTGTGCACACACAGTACAGACAGGTAGCAGATCTTGAGGAGATAAATACTGACCTTGAGAAAAAAAGTGACTTTGACAACAAGCTTTCTCCAGAATTGCTGACTCCAACAAATACGGATGAAAAAATGAATTTGAGCATCCTATGTCCATGTCGTTGACGCACTACTGACGCATTAAGGGAAAACCAACTCACGTGGCCTTCCCCTCACGAACAAAGACACAGGACAGCGACAGCTTGAGCGTGGCCTCCACCACTTTGACAGACAGCGGCTTCAGCTTCAGCGTCAGGTCAGTCTGGGTCGGTGTTGGGCTGGCGAACCGCTTCAGGTTGATGTCTGCTGACGCCAGCACCTTACGATGCCCCTTGCTCTCCTGTACGGGACCGGGATATGTAGAGTGTTTTGAAACTTACTACAACAATAATACTAGGTTGGGTTAATTCACTTCTTGGGAAACACTTTAGACAAGCAGCCGATAAATACTTACACCCTCAATGACGAAGGTCCACTCTTTGTCCTCAAACTCGTCTGCATTGACCTCCTGAAGACATGAATACAAAACAAATTCAACCATGCATTTTCTCCTTCTAAAAGTTGCATAATGAAAAAATGGAATGCTGTATACTGTATCATTTACATTACTTCATGACTGTAGAATTCTGTTTTTTCTTAAACTAATATTATCCAATATCTTACTTTAGTGTTAACCACATCCTTCTTAATACATGTATGTATACTACTTACGTGCACATACATTCCTGTATTTTTTCTTACATGTTGTCATGTATTTCACCGATACACGACAACACACAGTATATACAAGATACTGTATATGTGTAGTATGGTGCTAGTTAGTTTTCTCTCCTTAATATGCTGGTGGTTTTTTTGTTATTACAGTGTGACTTAACCGCTGTAACGCTGCAATTGCCATTGGCTAAATAAAAACACTCAGCTGACAGTATCAACACCATTCTTCCAGTCACCCCTTTTATCCTGGATGAAATCATCTGCATTTGCTATATCCCCCCCCCCCCCCTAATTATCTAGCTTTTTCCGTAAGCATGTCACCGGTCTGTGTGTGTATTGTGTAAACAGTGTGTACTGTACCTTAAAGAGTGTAACAGAGATGTCAATGTTCTCTGGAACGGGCCACACCACCATGCCCCTGTATGCATTCTTGATTCCAGGCTGCCAACTGTGGAGCTGCACAACAACAAACAAAATGGTGAAACTGTGTGTGTGTGAGTGTGTGTGTGTGTGTGTGTGTGCGCACATACTGTAGATGTGTGTGTGTGAATGTTTATGCTGTTTTCCGCGATTTAACCTTGGAACACATGCGTCTGTTCCTCCTGGTCCACACAACCCTCAGCTTGTCTGGCTGCCTGCAGAAACATACAAACACAGATCAAGACAGAGAAATAACATCTCGCCACATGGACTAGTCAATAATGTACTAATGGTCGATAAAGTATTAACTGCCAATAATGTCATACATTAGAATAATAATTACGGCTGTGAGCACATGGTCTGTCTGTCTGTATGCATAAAGCTATTACTTTATGTTCAGCATGTGTGTGTGTATTCATGCAGCTGTTAGTATGTAATTAGGCTACACCTGTGTGTAGGTGCTTTGTGTGCGTGGCTAGCTTGTACGTGTGCGTCGGTAATATGCATGTGTGTTTCCATTGTATTTTCTCATTCCTTTGTGGCACAGGAAGTGAAACTGGAAGCTGCAGAGTAACATGACCCCAGTCTATCTGAATGTGAGGCGTGCCTCTTGACAGGAAGAAGGCAACCCCGACACAAGAAATACACACACACACACACACACACACACACACACACACACACACACACACACACACACACACACACACAACACACACCACCAAATAATATACCTGTCAATACTAATAATGCACAGTACTCTTCAAACATCACAGCCAACTTGGAACATGTTATCTTTACAACCATTTTTCTTATTTGGGAAATAGCCCTAATGTACAGTATATCATTCTGTCTCAAGTCTCAGTGTATCAGTGTTCTAGCAAAGAGGTATGTGTGCATATGTATATGTGTGTTAGGGGGTACGGAGTGTCATCAGAAACAATAACCTGACAGATTCAAAGCGACAGTATGGGACGAGAGTACTGAATATATAATGTGAAACAATGAAAGACATCAAATCTTTTCTTTAAACTCAGTAACAATGGGAATAGCGCTATGATGGTTTTACAAAGGCAAACCTTAGTGTGGTTATAAAGCTTAGCAGCATGTAATTACTGTACATCGTGGTTGGCCTTATGCTATTCAGCAGGCAAAGTGTTACCATAGTACTATATAAATAGTGCTATTGCTAAGTACTTCATTACGCCTGAGCCTCTAAACCGTCTCTTTCAATATCACTTCATCATTTTCTGACATGAGTTGTCATGTAGAGACTGCCGGGGCCTTCTTATCTTTGGCCCCTCTGTGTTTTCTTCCAAACAATCAATCATGATGTATTTATTTGTTTTTTTTTGTGGCTGCAGAAGGGCGGATGGAAACAAGTTGTTAAGACATATTACCTTTCGACTTTCACGTTTATATGGCACATTTTTCAACAAACAGTAGCTTCTTTACACATCAAGCAACTAGGGAGCGAAATCCTCAATCATCTGGACTTGTGTGTCTGTACACCTGATGAAATTTTGATTTTTGTATACTGTTATAATATTATAAAAATATATTGATCATAGCTGCTTTATTGAATGTATGCAATAGGATAAATCCAATTGTAGTTGCACTTATAGCATGGGAGCTACACTTTGCAATCATCTCATACAAAGTCTAAATATTCATCTCAATAACAAGTCTGTGTGGATGTTTTATAGAAAGCCAAAGGCCTCAAATCATAGCACTAAATTAGATCAACCCCCCAAAGCACACACAAATACACACACACACACACACACACACACACACACACACACACACACACACACACACACACACACCTTGGGCACAAGCATGTGACTTGATTCGGGACACATCCACCACGTGTGGAAGGCTTCATTTCCCGTCTCTGATGTTTGATGTGGTCTTTTAAGTGTCAGTAACCTCTGACTCAGTTTATTCACATACGAAGTAGTTGATTTCCATTTTTCAATAACAACACTTGCCTAAAGTAACATGACTGACTGAAACTTTGGGTTGACCTCACTTTCTCCTCTCCTCTCTCCTCCTTCTCTCTGCATGTCCTGAATTTTGCCTCTCCGTTTGAACACACACACACAAAAGGCTTAAAAGCTCTGATTTCATGCACACTCATTTGGGAGTTGTCCCTGTTTCCAAATCTCTTGGTACCTTCCCCTCCTCTGTTTCCACACAACACCGTGGTCTCCCTGAGGCTTATCAACCTATTATTGACGAGAGCCTTGAGTTATAGAAAAAACGGACCTGTGTTTGTTATCGTTCTGCTGACGAGCTCCCTTATACAAGTATTCCAAACTTCACTGTAATCTGGACAGATAAGAAAGCTGCATTGAGGGACAACTGACAGGTGGGGAGGGACGAGAAGTTCGAAAATACTAGGGAAACAGGCTCCACAAAATGTCAAGAACGGAAAATTATTCAGTGATGATTTTGACACACAAAACTGATACCCAATATCTTTGATTTATTATTTCTGTCAAAATGTTGTGTCAGCTGAATGTTGGGCCCATGCTGCATCATGGCATCCTCCCAAATGTTTGGATGAAACAGGAAATTACACAAAGGAGGGGAATCCCTACAGAGTCAGAGCACCATCAAGGGATTTGACTGCATCTCTGAACCGTCCAGTCAGTCCACTGTAGTGCTTAGAATGATAAATCACATAGGCCTAATACTGATGCTGAACGTAACAACTACACCTTTTTCAAAATATAGCTTGGCACAAACTATGTAGGGCTATGCATTTCCAAAGTATATATAAAATTATAATAAAACAAACTGGCAAGACACTTACAGTAAAGTGTTCAGTGTGAGATTGTTCACATCTCTCAAAGATAATGTCTCGTGCTGTAGCCTATACATTTTTATTGTAATATCAAATTAGTTTAATGTGCTGCTCTTTTAAAATCAATTATCCTGACGATAGACTGTTAAC
The DNA here is from genome assembly GCA_026929865.2 of Hyperoplus lanceolatus. Lineage (NCBI taxonomy): Eukaryota > Metazoa > Chordata > Actinopteri > Uranoscopiformes > Ammodytidae > Hyperoplus > Hyperoplus lanceolatus. Next base: position 12,919,425 of record CM049407.1, read on the forward strand.
TGATAGTGTCTCTTTAAAACACTTTTTTATGTAGGCCTAGCAGGAGTGGGGAATCGAACCCACAGCCACTCCGGAACAGCTGCGCACATAACATGAGGTGCGCCCTGTCGTCTTAGCGGAAAGACCCGCAACACGAGAATGCTCATGGTCATAATAGAGTCTTATTATTATAGCTACATACATAGTGAACCCATAGCTTGGGTCTGGTTATTTACATCTCAAACAGCGAAGACCTTTACACACACTTGTAAAGTGGTTGTCTTCAAACTCACCATTTCTTTGAACACTCCAAGACCAGTTCCTGGTAAGAGGCGACAAACTGAAACTTTGAAGCCTTCTTACCGACCCGCTGAAGTCTCTTCCACACCGAGGTCATAACTTCCACCGGCAAAAACTAAAACTCTACACACGAGAAGAAAAAAGGGAATAAACCGCGCCGTCCTCCGCGCAACAATAATCCAACTTTGTCCGCTGTCTTGCCCTCTTCCTTAAAAGGTCTTTTTCCTTCTTCTGCTGCTGCTGCTGCTGATGATGATCTTCAGACAAGCTGCGACTCGCGCACATTGGCGATAAACTAAAACGCGATTAGGGAAATAAAAAGGGGGAGAAATGTCAATATGTAGGCTACCGAGTTCAGTTGAACGATCTGTTTACAGAAGTGGCGATCGGGCCGAGCACCAAGGAGGAACCGATTCCGCCCTGCTCGCAGCTACTCAAACAGGCAATGAACGCCCGTTATTATGAGGCTGAAGTTTCCACCAAACAACTGCAGGAGCTCTCATTGACAACTTATCTCTCTCGCTCTCTGGCAGGGATCCACATGGAGACTGCACCGCTTAGTCAAGCCTAGATGTAATAATAGCCTGTATAGGTTTGATTGCTGGTTCACCCTTCTTCTACAGAGAGACAGGCGAGAGAGAGAATGAGACAAGTCAGGATATGCAAATGAGTGCCTGCTGCTGGTGATGCAGCATTATGCAAAGTCCTATATCTGACTGATTTATGAGCACTGGTACTGTAACAGTCCTGTAGACTTTGAGCCTGACTGTGTGTCACTAGAACAGGCTTATCTAGACAATTACTGTTTTACTTTTATCAGCTCTGCAAACTCAGAGGATCTACTGCTGCAGCCTACAAGTCTTATAACATGTGAGAAGTTGTGCCACTGACTGCTCCATGGCAACAAATACACCAAAGCCATTGTTTGTTTAAAAGTGAGATCATGGTTAAAACTCAAGTCAGCTCCTGAGTTGAACTTGCGTCACCAAGAACTTTAAAAGAAAAGTGTGTTTCATCCACTTAAATACAGAGGAATAGTTTCCATCTGGAGGTCCAACTCTCCTGTCTGTGTCTCTGTGTGTTTTGAAGCTTGGTCAAGGCACAGGGATTTTCCTCAGTGAGAGCAGGAGTGTATTTTTAGGTAAGGGGAACAGGGATGGATAGATGGACAGAGGCAGCTGGGGTGGAGGAGTGCAGGGCAGGCAGGCAGCAGCAGTGTGTGTGTGTGTGTGTGTGTGTGGGTGGGTGGGTGGGGGGGGGGGGGGCAACTCTCCCATGACTCAGAGTTGGTCTAATATTACACTGACTGTGGGGCCGCTATTCAGATTGTTGCTTTCTGTACCCACAGCATGTACGTCTTGGTTCATACGTCCTGGTAAACAGACCTAACCGCTGCACAACTACTGTAGACCAGGCTGTACATACCTTTGTAATGGTAGTGGAAGTACTATGCTTTACTTGAGTGAAAGTACTGTATATAATAGGCCTACAAACTCAAACTCATTGAAAATGTTACCCAAGTAGAGGTATTTAGGTATACTCAAGTTAAAATCAAAAGTATTCATTAACATGTGACTATTATATATTGTATTAGATTATTATTACTTATTGACTTAAAGGTGCTGTAAGCGGAATGGTTCTTTTAGCTAACTTCCTGTCAGTTACTGCAGTTAGCAGTCCCCTCGCTTGTCCCTACGTCACCACATTAATGCACTGCGGCCTTCAAGCAGCGAGTTATCTAGCACCATCTCAGATCCATATGTTTGATAAAACATGATAAAAACCATCAAAACAGACATTGGGAAGGATTTTTACCTGCTCCGCGCATTCACCCATCTGTCGCTCTGGCATGCACCAGCCGTGAGACCATGAGTGAGACGGGTGTCGGTTTGTAGCGTTCTCTCTTGTGATTGGATATTAATTTCGGGATCCCCCGAAAAGGTTATTTGCCGATTACATGCAAAGCAGCTGACTGAGAGATCGGCTATATGAAACGCGCACATTATGTAAGTGATCACTGTATGAATAAAGAGCGATTTAACACTTATATTAAAGAGGACCTATTATGCTACTTTTCTGGTCTTAATTTCTTGTTTTACACTGCTATAGAGCAACCTGACACGAATCACATCACAAAAAACTATGTAGATTTTCGGGAAGCTCTTTCTCTTATTTTGGCGATCCAGCACATCCTGTCAACACTTGAGTGTGTGTGCTTCGGCTCCCTCCGCCTGTGCTTCGGCCATCTCCGCTCCCCTCCCCCCCCTCCTGCAAACCCCACTCCGTTGTGATTGGTTACCTTCCTTCCGGAACACTTTCAGTGGCGGGAAGCGCGAGCATGGACCTATAAGGGCGCGAGGCAGACGCGAACAGGGAAGTGACAGCATTACCATACATGGAAACATCCGCGTGGAGACGTCACAAATTTTATGCGAGGTCACAAATTATGAAAGGGTAGACCGCTTTGAAGACGTGACTTCTCGACTGGCTAGAATAGTGGTTAGTGCTCTGCACAGACACCCCAGACGGTCAGCAGGGAATATGTCGAAATGCATGTAAGTCATTATTTGATAATTTAGTATGGTTAAGCATGACTATGAATCATCATAACAACGTTTATAGGTCATAAAAGTCAAAAAGCATCATAGGTCCTCTTTAACATAAATAAACCGCTTACTTCACCTTTAAAGGAGGATTTCACCTTTCTAGCTTCTTGATGTGGAGCTCATTATGATCCATTTTGATATTGGACGGTCCGCAACTAGTGAATTGGCATCATGGATTAATCTCCTGATCATTTTCTCCTATTGTTTGGTTTGTAAATAGTGAGAAATGCCGTCACAATGACCCAAAAGTTAAACGATAACATCATCTTCCTAATGCTTCACATTTGGAAACAGCAACACCTTTATAATGCTGTTTTGTACAACCAATAATACAAAAGTCAAAATGATAAAAATATATATTACGTCTACCAAATTAATTCACAGAAAATTGTCACATTTGTGAATTTGGAACCATAAAAGAAAATATTTAACCGATGATTAAAATAGTTAATTAATTGATTAATCGTTTCAATCGTACTTGTGCAGTCACTCAAGCTATCGGATACATGTTATGGAGTAAAAATTAGTATATTACTACAATAGTTGTAGTGGAGTAGAAGCAGTTAGTGCCACGATAGGAAAATATTCAAAGTAAAGTTTGAGTATCTCACATTGAGAAGCAGAACGCGAGCAAAGTATCTTAGTTACATCTGTTGAAATAACACACACACACACCACACACACACACACACACACACACACACACACACACACACACACACACACACACAATCATTGAGAGAGACAGACAGGCAGGTAGGGCCTAACAATAAGTCCAACATATGCCGATTATAAATAGAAAACATCATGAGAGTCTCGAAGCAAACGTCACTCCCCTTCATTCCTGCTCTCTCGTGAGGCAATTGGTTTCCCCCCCTTGGCTGCTTTCAACATGAGCTCAGAGGAGGAGGCCTGCACAGGAGTGAAGGAGCCCTATCTGTTGACTGGAGACAGTGAGTCCCCTGTTGGTCATGTTTTGTAAGATCATCCTCTGGTTTCCTTTAATTCAAAACACAAATACTCAGCACACATCTGAGGCAACACTGTAGTTTTATTTTAAGATTTAGATGCAAAAGAAGAGGCATTTACTGGCACTTACAGACCATTGACCTGTCTAAAAACAATTGCAATACATTTAGTTTGGAAATGAATATAATCAAAGAATATTTAAAATTTTCCACAAGGATGGAGCCATTTGACTTCTGTGAAATAGTCCTTATCCTTATATAATGATATGATTTTGATTATATTAAAAAAATACAGAAAAGTGCTTTAGAAAAGGGACCTTTTTCTTTTGAAATTTGCCATTTTCTTCTGAAGTTGTTCATTCATTTGTACTGGTCAGATTTTTTGAGGGGGGGCACCAACATTTTTATGCAACTGAAAAATACGCTACAACTTTTTTCGTAGCTTGTTATTCCACAGGAGATGTGAGATATGGGGGGATTTGACAGCACTTATTTTCTTTAGGCAAGACACTAAATGGCTGAGAATACTATACGATAGTAAATATTATCCTGCTCATTCTACAGAAAACAACGTCTGAAAAGTGAGTATCAAAAAGTGGAATCAAACCACTTTAGATGTCAAACAAAATTATCCAAATATGCCAACAAGTTCAGTTTCAGTGCCAAGTAAGCGGCTTGTAGTAGCATGAAGAGTATGCAATGAAGAGAAAGAACACAGATTTCAACCTTTCGCGATTGTCTGGCTCAATTTTCTTTTTCTATTTGTTGACTTTCATTTCTGCTGCAAGATACAACAGGTGGAAATTTGAACACTCAGGTAGTGCACATTTAGGTTTAGATGGAAGAAGGCACATTTGATTTGCTGTGATTTGATTGGCTCACAGCCAATAGAAACTCTGCAGTTGTAACATGTCAGTAAACTCTGCATGTCTTATAGGCTTATGTACTGTATTACGAATATTTCAATGTTTATGTTACTTTATATACAGTATTTGCAGGCTAATGTTGCCGTTCTTAACTTTTCAGATGTCCGTCCATATGCAGATGTAACTGAGACGTACTTCATCAAACTTGCTAACAGGATGCACTGGTGCAGAAATCTGCATGTGTAAATGGATTAGCAAAGGCCACACATGTCATCTTCTGAGTTTCTTCCACAAAATGTCAAATAACCTAATTCTTGGTTGAAAAAGTGCCAAACAGATGCAACCAGTTTGTCTACCGAACAAGCACTGACTTAGCAAAGTGTAAAATAAATAAAAATATGAATAAGAATAAGAATGTGAGCGGGGCATATTGTCTGGTCAAGACACACATGGCATTAAAAATAATAGTGTAAATGGGGGCTCAAGGTGCAGTGAGAAACCAGAGGAAAATATAGTCCCAACAAAGCATAGTGCATGGAGCTAGAACCTGTATCTCCATCAAGGAATATGAAAGGAGTCCTTGATCCACTGGTCCCTGGAGTTGCTGCTTGGCTGGGGTAGAGACAGGGAGGAAGGAGGCTGTAAGAGAGCTACTGTCTCCTCCTCGTCTTCATCATCCTCCTCCTCCTCAGAGGATTCGTTTTCAGCCCCGTACGAGGAGCCCTTGTACTCCTGGATGGACTCATGGAGAGACCACAGCTGGCAGAGCAGAGACATGTCCAGCTGACGCAGACCCACCTGTCACACACACATACCGTATATATATATAAAAACTCAGGCCACACAGGATTGAGGAAGTTTAGGGTAGCTCAAGGTGGACTACCAAATCACATCTCGTCCATGATGACTGAACCAACCATTTCCATTGAGTAAATTTGGAGATTTTTGAGTTTCTCTTCTTTGATACTCATATAGCCAAAATAACAGGTCAACAATGTACATATAGGTGTTTATTACACTAAACCTACGCATAAGTTGGATATTGTCAAATGTACATATTTATTCAAAGTTTTGAAAAAAATCCACTAAAAAAAATGATTTAATCTAAGAAATGTAATGGCAAAGTTTGATGATGACATTTTTAAGCAAAAGGTTTTACCCTATTCACCTGCAGTGTCTTGCCTCAAAGCTTCTAAGTGGACCTAGAGTTAATCACCATGTCAAACTAATTTAATCATCACATATAGGCTAATATATAGAGCTTATAAACAGTGATGTGCGTGAAGCAGAGGAGGGTCACATTCACTGAGTCACAGACAAAGGCATGATACCCTCCCTCAGACCTCCTCACCATCTCTTTCCGCAGCAGGGCCAAAGCAGCGTCCAGTCCGCCCGGCTGGCCATGACCGCGCTGCGCGTCCCCGCCGCCGCGGCTGCTGATCTCGGCCTGGATTCGCGCCCTCTTGCTGTGAACCTTATCGATGTCCCGCCACGAGCCGCCGCTGGAGTTGAGGATGCCACTCAGGCCTTTGGGGAGCGGCGGCAGCCCCTCCATCGAGGAGACACCGCCCACCGCCGCGCTGCACCGACTCCCGTACATCACCCCGCTGTCTAGTCTGTGCAGTGGAGAGCTGAGTCAGTGACAGAAGCAGAACAGAACAGCGTCCCAAGTCTTGGAACACGGATTCAGATCCAAAGTCAGTGCTGCTCTGTGGATCGGAATGGGACAGTTGAAACACTGCACTCAAGCCTAATGTCAGCCTTCCTGGCTTTGTTTTATTTCCTCTCCTTTGTGTGGGGGCTGGAGGCTTCACCCTCAGCCACCGGCTCCGCCCCGGCGGTGACCGCGCCCCGCCCCGCTAGTATGCGTCTAGGGGAAAGGGAGACAACCTCAACAAGCCCATGATTGGTTGGACTAGCAGGCTGATAAAGTTAAACAATTGGAATCGAATACACATTTTGAGCAGAGATATGTTGCACATTTTCAGAGGTACTTAAAATGGAACTTGTCTTCCAATGAACACACTGTATGGCATTTGCGTTTGGCGACCTCTTGTGGAAAGAAACAAACCACAGGAGTCTTGAACAGGCGAAGCTTTATTCATGTACATAATTGGAAAAAAATGTAACTGCCTTGAACAACACTGAAGCTGGCTTTTATCCAATATGAAGTGCTGCCTATCGATGCACGGTGCACAGTTTATTTGCGCTAGATGGTTTTAGTGAATAAAGAGTCAAGTCTCGACTCCTGGACATTGGCCTCAATGTCTCTTTTGAGCATCACTGAATCACATGACCACCATCATCATCATCTTACACGCAATCACATATCAAATATATTTACAATAAAAACCACTAAACTGCCAGCCCACCATGACGACCTCTGCAACAAGAGGGTTGCCCAGAAGGTCGGAGAACACGGAAAGAGAGACAGAATGCACATTAGACAGAAACATTAGGGTCTGATCAGAGCACTGCTGTTTTTTTTTAACAATATACAGACTATAAATTTTAATATAACTTATTCTTGTAGTAGGTTGCATATTAGCTAATACAATTGCGCTTGTACAGACATGCAAGAATAAATGATTTTTTTGCACTGGGGTTTTTGTTTGAATTTATCCAACTATTTGTTTTTGTCACTTAACGTTTAATGGCCATTTTGGATCAATCAAAGCCAATCGGCTATGGTAACGCGTTTTCACAGGAGAAATTTATTTTTAAAATGTTTTAATGGCCAAATGGTTTTAAATAAAAAACAAAATGAAGAATGTGAATTTAGAAATGATCTTATAAGCAGATCATTACTTACAAATGGACAGAAACACTTCCAATGTTTAGAACATTTGTACTTACAACATATTGTGAACCAACATAACATGATGTTCCTATCAGTCGTATGTTAAATGAAGAGCAACAGTTAATGTTTTTTATCCTAATTCCAGTGCGTTTCAGGACAAATATTGAATTCAGCTCTATGCAAGGATTCAGTCAAAGAGAGAAGCGAACCAGAGTCAGTATTCCCAGACAGGGGCGAGTAGAAACAGCGATTATTCGTTAATTCCAAGGTTTTTCGATTGGGTTCACTCGCTGAGCTCCTTGAGGCTGCGCAGTGAGCTGGCACAGCTGGCGATGAGGGTGCAGAGTTGGATACTGGACTCCAGGGAGGCTGAATTGTGTAGCTGGGTGGTGGCCCAGCGGAGTTTGGTTAGAATGGCTTCCTCCGCTTCTTGTAACACGGGTTGGATGGCGACAGTGGCGCTCTGTGGACTGACTGAGGGGCGAGAGGGAACAGGGACTGGGGCGGGGGCAGGGGCTGGAGGAGCAGGGACAGCCAGAGCCAGCAAAGCACCTCGCCCTCCCGCCGCAGCCCCCTCACAGTGCTCTGGTCTGGGCTGAGGAACCAAGGGGCCGGCCTGACCGCTCACCGGGCCTGCATTGTTGGGATCAGGGGTGATGGACTGTTGAGGGGACTGGGCTGCAAGCTGCCTCTCTCTCACTTGAGACAACGCTGCCTGCGCATTCAGAGCTGATAGGAGAGAAGAAAGAAAGAAAGAAAGAAAGAAAGAAAGAAAGAAAGAAAGAAAGAAAGAAAGAAAGAAAGAAAGAAAGAAAGAAAGAAAGAAAGAAAGAAAGAAAGAAAGAAAGGCCAAGACAAGAAAAGTTGTTTTGGAGGAAAGAAGACAGAAAAATATTAAAATGTGTTTGGATGGAACATGACACAAGACATCTGAGGTATGGAAAAGTCACGTGCCTTAAAGAAATAGATCTCTTTAATGCCGTCTGGTTTCGGGCGACAGAAACCATTCATTTTACTCTGGGTGCATTTTTTAAGAAAACAGGGGCAAAGGTCGCTCGTCTCTAGTTAGATTGGCTCAAATACTGGTAGTAAATAGGTAGCGTTAGCCTGCATTTGGTGACAGTCAGTCGAACTGTGGTTTACGCACATTGGTTTGTGTGCTTGCACGGTTTCCTTCAGGTATGTATTGGATTCAAAAATTAGAATGTGCAAAAAATATAGAGCCCAACGTGGTAAAATAACTGCTACCAATTGACTACCAGTATTTGAGCTAAGCTCACTAGTGTCAAGAACCGCTAGTGATGCGCAACCTTTGCCTATTTTCTTTTTCAAAACTGCACACAGTTAAAGTAACAGTTTCTCTCGCCTTGTATTGAACCTGAGGCCGAGGTAATAAGCTTAAAATAATAAATGTTGGAACTATTCCCTTAAAGAGCAACTTGCAGGTTTAAAAAAACCCGAGATTGATTCATAACCTACTCTGGACATGCCCATTCAAAAAGACTATGAAGGATTTTATACGTTTTTCAAAACACAAATATGTAAATTCTGAGAGAAAAGTGGCGTTTTTGAGCTACGCTGCTAAAAAGTTCACAGCATTCGAATACGTCACGGGAGGGAGTCGTGAGAACCTGACCGAACCTAACAGCCTCAACCAATGCACAGTAATAGGTAGTAGTGAATTGAACTGTTGTCATTTAGTGTGTTCCTTTTTGTTCTGTAGTTTTACATTGCATTTTTAAAGTAATGGAGAAGTACTGTGTACTCCAGCCTTTGAGAAAAAGTAGTCCACGGTGTCTGTAACAGTACATACTGTAAGCCGCGCTAGCTAGCTGTAGTCACCGGGTGTGTTTAGACGTGAAGAGACGGGACTACATCGCTGCCGCAGCCGCCTCCCTCCCTCACGAAACACACGGTGATCATTTTAGACAGGACAGGAGGCTTATTATGCGACACGGTGAAGTTGAGGAGGGGATACCCATACAACACCTGACCTGCGTGGTTTAATAAACAGCTGAGCTGCTTCACAATCTCTGTCCCGAGCCGCAGCTGGACTGACGGTCACGGACACACAGACCTAGGACCTAGCTAGGGCCGACCGGACACGGAGCCGTCAGAAATTCATCCCACAGAAACTATGATCTGTAAGTCTTGTTTGCTAATGTTTTTAAACTTCCAAAGTTAGTCGGCATACTAATTTCAATGGTGAGAGAAGCAACGTGTGGTTATAATGTATTGCTGGCAGCATAACCACTAGCTAACAAGTCATAACCCATAGTCATAATCAATTTACTGTATGTTGTATTTACTTTAATTTGATCCTCAATGCTTTTATTCCTATTGTAGAACAAATCTGATAAATCACTCGCTCTCTTTCTCTCGCTCGCTCGCCCGCCCGGCGCCCGCTCTCTCTCCCGTGCGGTAACGTTAGAGCAGCAGCATGTGGAGTTACAATTAGTCCGAGACTATAGTTTCATAACAGGTATCAATAGGCTACTCCTGTCAGTGTTAGATAACCTACACAACACTAGTTCACTTACTGCTGAAACAATAGCAACCATTTACAACGTGATCACAGTGTAGGCGTGTGGTAGTCTGACACAGCATATCCTTAGCTAACGCTCAGTAGTAAGTCACAGTCAGCCTGTAAACATGCCATCACTCCCGTCCATATTTCTGTTATTATTTAGTTTTATTTTCTGATCCTTGACTTGTCCTGTTCTCTTAGACATATACGGATCACAATTATAAGTGTGTGTCCCGTCATATCCACATGAATATATTTTTACAAGTGTCCAAAATATCACTAAAACGCATTCATTTCTATTGTTCGAATGGACCGCAGTCCCTCCCGTGACGTCACGGCCTTGTACCTTTTTTTAGATGCGGATGAACAATTCTCGCACAAAAATAGCTCCAGAAGCAATGTGATGTATATTTTTAAATCGAGTAGTTGAATTTTTTCCCTATATGCTGTTTAACTGGGGTCTCTAACCTGCAAGTTGCTCTTTAAATGTGAGTGTGTGAACTGTGTATACCAGGGTTGTCCTTGTCAACGTCAGAGTCCAGCTCCTGACATGAGACACAGTAGTTTTTCTGCTGTCTGTCCTGGAGGAGAATAGTCTGGAAACGCACAACATACTCATTTTTAACGCACAAATAACACTACACCACCATTATTAAAAGACCACACACCGCCATCACAAAGATAGCATAATAGAAATCCAGCTGACTCACCCCGCACACGTCGCAGCATTCTCCCAGCATCTTATATCCTTTGAGCAGGTAGTCTCCCATCAGTTTGCTTATCTTGTCCTGTCGGTCTCTCCGAGCCTGGATAACCTTCATCTCAGAATCTGATGGAGGCTCCCACTCAAAATCCTCGTCATCTGAGGGTCAGTAACAAAGCACGAGTTTAATTTAACTTTATTTACCTACATAGACACTGTGCTGAACTAGTATCCTCACAAATCCACTGTCTGTTGCTATCACTTACAAACAGTCATTGCACTGCTACAACCCGTGTTTGTATGTCGTCTCTCCCAGTTATCACTTTTTATTATCACAGGATTTTATTAAGACTACTACATCTTACAAAACATTTTCCCTTATTGGAACTCTTGTAAAACAGAGGTGTTCACGTGTTGTTTTTGAAAGTGGTAAGCGTTGCCGCGGTGCTATCATGAAATGATAAGCTAGCAGCCAACTGGGCTAACGTTTGCTATTATTCGTAACTATAGGACGACAAATCGTACTTTCTAACTACTGATATAATTACACACGTGAATATTTCCGTACATGTGCGCCGAAATAACTATTCACATGCGATGCAGGTGAACGGAAAGAATGACAACGTTAGCTCGCTAATAAGCTCATAAGTTCACAAACCTCCATTCAGAGCCATGTTGCTTCAGTGCTACACGTTGTGCGTGATGATGTCAGAGTCCTGTTTCTTCTTCTGCGTCTTCTTTGAGGTTTTTATATTATACTATCTATGGTTTTTACGTCAGCTTGCGTGCACTACTCTATAGGTCCATGGCACTACTGCCACTTACTCCCTCAGCGTTCCTACAGTTCCTTTAAAAGACTTACAAGACATTGAAATTATTTATCTAAACATAAAGCGTTAATTGATTTTAAAATGTTATTATATGGTATTGCTAAGACTTAAAGGAATAATTCACCCATACGGAACCGGCGTTCTATCATTATAAAATCATCATTATAATATAATGAATGAGGTTTTTCTTACCTCAGTCTTCCCTTGGCCCAGCTGTCCTGTTAATCCTAACCATAGGATCCTAACCCTACATTTGTATTAGTGTGATAGTAAAATAGAAACATTTAGGGTTTGACAGTGAGACTATAAAACACTCGTTCTGCCTTTTCTCAGGCCAGGATGATCCGATTTTAAAAATGTTTGCACATACAATATATACATAGGATCTAAGAGTTCAATACACCTTCATATTCCCACCGGTGAAGTAGGTCTTTAAGGAGTAAGGTTTTATCAGCTGTTTTATGTTGAAAATTAAAAACCTTAAATATTTGGTCAAATCTATTTAAAAAGTAATTTACAAATCCCTCTCACATTATTGGCGAGCAGATTAGCATGGCATGATCCCATATGTTCACAATGAGAAACTTGGGCCTCTGGATGATTTATGTGACATACTACTATTGGCTTTTTAGTAGTGTATTTTGAATGACCTGAAATAAAATAATGAAAATTGTCAGCTTTTCTTTAGTTTTTGTTCCTATAAAATTGGCCTTCAATTAAATTTGAGCTCAATTAAATCCAAGGAGCCATTTTCTGTGCTCAACGCTGTATCCACTCTCCAACATACTGTTTGTCATAGTTATTCTTCTTTGTCACCAAAGGGAAACATTTCAGCAGAGTGGTTTTCTCCTTAGCCATTTAGAAATTCCAAAGTAGGCTATAATCTTTTTTTAACAATCCATTATTATGTTTATTGGCTGTTGAGAAAATTTACAAGATGAACATTTTCCTTGCACCATGTTGCTTCTCGGGAAACCACTTCTGTTCCATCCAAGAGTGTTGTTGTAATGATTTGTCTCAATACTCTTTGAAGAATTCCCAAAGGTTTGAGCCGAAGTATCCCTAAATGTAGTCTCGCAAAGCCAGACCAAAACTACAACTAGTAGTATGCCCTTAATGTAATACTAACATTAGTTGTAAAGATGGCACTAAAATAAAATAATATTTATATAATAAAAAGATAAGTAATATGATAAATACAATGTTAAGCATTAACTTAATTTAATTTAAATTCATTTCCAAGTGTTTAATTGGTAGAACTGAGCCATTTTCTATTTTTTAATAATAACCAAAAATTCATGGCTGATAATTTTCTTAATCGGTCATTCACGACCACATGTGTCTAATTCTGGATATTCTAAAATTGACCAACCAATGGAAGATGATTTTTGAATGAATATTAATTCTAATTTATCCTCATCCAAGCAATATAACATTTTGATGATGAAAATAGGAGAAGTGGTTTTACATGTCAGTGCTGCATATTTAAATTTCAATAAAGGAAAAATAAATCATAATTATTGTTTTCAGAATTGTGTCCACATTCTAATGATGTTTAAAAAGGAATTGATTATTGGCCAAAAAATTAATCTTATTTTTAAGACTTTTTGATCAAAATCGGTATTCTGGGTTGACTTGGGATGCAATGAAGATGTAGAGTGTTTCAGCACCACAGAGAGAGACACAGGGAAAACACCTGAAACCTTGCCCTACTACAGTTTGACCTCCCCATGAGATTATCTTTAAAGCTGCAGTTGAGAGTTTCAGCCGTTGGGATCCCAACGGCTGTTTTCCCAACGCTCTACCTGCTGTAGCTCCTCCCTCCGAACGACAGCTATGCGCGTTCATGTGAATTGAGTTACATTGACAGGAGACAAACACCATGTCCGATTCCGAGGTGGTTAAACATTAGTAATGATAACTACATACATACATATTGAGCATACATTTTACTCACAGAAATACCATGTATGTTAGCTTAAAATCATTGTAAGTGTGCTGGTAGGCCTAACAAAAGTAGCTGTAACAGCCAGGCAAGATAGCAAACTAATTGTAACAGAGCGGAGAGGAGTGTGTGTATCGCGGAGAGGTGTGTGTGTGTATCTCCTACTATCTATGCTCCTGCTCTGACCGCAGCAGGGAGGGGCTGCTCGGGGCTGCTCGGGGCTGCTGTGCGAGGAGCGGGCTGCATGTCAGGCTCCCGCTGCTCGTTGAGATGGGGTGATAGGCTACTTGCTTTGGCGAAAAAAGTCACCAATAACACCAGAAAAAAAGCTAGATTTGTCGCTTGTCGCTGTTTTGAAAAAAAAAGTCACCAGGGGGGCTGAAAAGTCACTAAATATAGCGACAAAATCGCTTTGAGTTGGCAACACTGAGCACAGGACGAGGACTATATAGGGCCAGCGGGCGTCCTGCTGCAGCCTAGGGGCAGAGGAAGGGGACGAGGTCGCGGTCGGAGAGGTCTTGATGTGATAGGGCAAGAAGACATGGCCGGTGTAGGCCTACTTTTTTTTCGAGCTCTCTCCGTCTCCCTTTCAGCAGTTAACTTTTCAACATTCGTCTTTCCTCGTTTTTTTGCTGTCTTAGCGGTGTTAGTTGTTGGTATCCTGGGAATGGTAAATTGAGGGTTCGTTTGTGAAGACATTGCTACTTGCTGTCCGCCGTAGTAGCCTAGTACCAAACAGTAGGCTAGTGTCAGACTGCTAGGGTCGTGAACGCTCACGCAACTGACGCATCAACGTCGTTGCCAAGGTCCCACAGCCAATAAGAACGGAGAATCTGACCTCGCTCTGATTGGTCAAAATTAACATGAGCGGTGGCAATTTTGGGGGCAGCACACAGAGGCAGGGGGGAGCAAAGTGATAAAAAAGTATTTTCAGACCACTTCACCTACATATAGCTGAATGGCTATTATGACAGTTTTGCCAAATATTACAGTAAAAAAACTCTCAACTGCAGCTTTAATCACTCTGCAGAAAGTCACACATGCAGGACAGAATTGAAGTATTTGTATACACATAATATAACATAAACAACAAAGGTAAGCATCTGTTCATTACTGTGTGTGTGTGTGTGTGTGTGTGTGTGCGCGCGTGCTACTCTTCCCTTAAATGTATGTAAACCTGGCTTGAATTCTTATACTATCGTTCCTCGGCTTCCATTTAGCATTCAAATATGAATTTTAATGTATTGTATAATAGCTAATTGTGTGGGCTGTAAACAGAGGTGTTTCTCAGACAAGGGAAATGATAATATTCTGGTCCCTCAATAATTACTTAACAAGTCAGTTTTTACAACCGTTTTATTGTAATTTCACCATGTCTGACTTCACATCAAAAACATAATCTGATACAATTCATAGCAAGAGAAAAGTGTCATTCGGTAATAGACGAGTGTATCACTGCTGTGACTTCGAAATCCTTATTATGAAGTGGTTGTTTGGTCTCTAAACATTTGATTCTATTCAAAATACGAAATCCTACATCTAAAACACATTAAGTGAATGACAAAAAAAAAGAACCGCAAAATCTTTATGGGTGCGGATGTTTCATTTGTCTCTGTGTCCTCTGTGTGTTGAAAAGGTCATTCTCTTTCGGTTGTTGGTTATTGTAATTTTGTTTCATAACACCAGTCACGCCCTTCATATTTTTTCTTCTTCCTTGTTTTGTGGTACTTCCCTTCATTCTTTTCCTGTGTTGTAATGGTTTTCCTTCTCGACCACCGGGTTAACATCCACTCTGGGAAAGATAAAGAAGTTTACCACACCTGAAATTATGTCAACATTTTACTGTATAACACATCCTAAAATGCAAAACAATACATTAAATAACCACAAGGAGGATCACTGGACTGGATTTATTGTTGCCTATTATAAGGGGTACATTGACTCTTTAAGCAATTAAAAATAATGCTCAAATCAGTTGATTGTATTGCTCTGGAAGACATGTATGCACAATGCACATCCAAAGACAAACATGCTATGTACAAGTTTATTTACAGGGTTATATATAAATGCTCCTGAATGCATGCACACAGGCTTTAAGCCAGCAGATCAAAATAGAGCAGTGATGGTACTTACGCTGTTGTGCAATCTTTACTCAGCTGTATTTAGGAACGAGGTTGTTGTGAGAAGAAGGAAAGAGTAGGATGAAAGGATTAAGTCATTAGTAAAGCCAAAGTATTAATTGTGAGGGGCCTTGGTCAGAAGTTATTTTATTTTGGTTGATTTATTAAAAACTTACGAGCAGGTGCGGGGTTCATGAGCTTCAATGGCAGTTCCACTGTGACATCACTTTGGAGAAAAAATCAATCAAACAACCAGTCAGAACACTACATGTGAATGGTGATCAATGCTAGTTGGCTGTATGGTATGGACTGGGATATGATCTGAAATAAGTCCAATTTACCTGGAAGTGAGGCCGCCCAGCAGGCTACAGGAACAAAAGAGGGACATCACAGGTTTGTTTTGAATTCATTTTAGTTTACGTATTTATTTATTTATTTTTAATAAAGTGTCCTCATGTTAAAAACACTTGAACGGGTTAAAATAGTCTTACCCTCCTCCGGACACCATGAGGTTAATCTTAATCTTGTAGGAAACAACGATTCCCATCACATCTTTTTCTGTACCGGCCTGCAGCCTGTTGAGAAGCGGAATTACAAGGAAAAGATTAGGATTTAGAAGACATAAGCCTCAAGAAAAGCTATAGGCGATCCCGTAAAAAACTAGTAGCCAAGTAGCAGAAATTAGAACCGTTTTAGGTATATTTTAGTTAGATTATTTTCCCTAAAATGTCTAAAAATTACATGGTGGTGGAGGCCAAGTTGGTGTCGTCATCCTTCAATCGGCCGTCCACCGCCAGCCCCCTCTTCTCCTTGTTGTCGTTCAGCAGGGGGGTGATGGACAGAGTTTTCTCGTAGGTGCCGGCGGGATCCACTGTCTCTCTGTGGAGGAGGAATCACAAACAAACCCATGCATGAACACACTAAACTGCACCCGTGTATATTTTATTCTGTGATACTTGATATTTTGTCTTGGTTTCAGCTCTGTTAGTTCCCCTTACGCAAACTCTTGGTTGAAAACTTGCTTAACGTATGAGTCTGAGCAGTAGAGAACAATGTCTGTAGTTTGCTCCACTGTGAAATGGAAAGAAAGAGATAGAGAAATGTTTATAGTAACAGTCATATTAAATCTATGTAAAAGCATGTCTATTATTAATGGCACCTACCAGTGACGTTGAATTTCTTGACTGTTTTGTTGCTCTCATTGTTGATTTTGATTTTGATTGGGATTGCTTCACCGTGGAAGAAGAGCTGTGGTCATAAACAGGAAACAACCAGTCAATGGCTGGGAATGGTGGTATCGTACGGAAAACAAAGTCTTATACTGTGTTCAAAAGCTCACTATGGAAAACATTTAAAAAAAACATTTTGGGTATGGGAGAATGTAGTAAATGTCTGTTAAATAAAAAGAGTTTTGCTACTGTACATCTTTTTCCAATGAAGCTTCTAGATGAACGGGCTTGTCAGACATCATGAAGCTTTTGCAGATATCAGCCTTGGGCCCGGCTCCGATCGCAGAGGGGGCGTACTGGATTTTACGGATGATGAGGCGAGCAGTGTCCCTGTCGGAGTAGATTGGGAGGAAAAAGGTAGGAAGAAGGAGAGAGATGGATAAGAAGATGGAGTAGAGGCAATGTTATGCAAACACCTGAAAGATGAAAGCCTACTCACTTCTTTTCAATCTTATCATCAAGGTCGGTCTGCTCCGTGGAAAGGTAAACTTTGACCTCAAAGTCCACACCGCAAGCCTAGAAGAAAATCGAAAAAATAAAAAAAACGTTAGCAGCTTTTAAAGAGGAACAGAGGAGACAATTAGATTCCTTCCACAGTTAAAATGTTGGGATATGGGAGGTTGCGCGGCATGGGCAGATTATTACAAGGTTTACCTTGCCCTTGTCATCTGGTCCGGGCTGAAGAGCCACCGAGCATGGCAGGTTGTTGGGAATCTATAGAGAAAAAGAAAAAAAATTATAATGGAGTGGGAGTGGAAGTGTGTGTGTGTGTGTGTGTGTGTGTGTGTGTGTGTGTGTGTGTGTGTGTGTGTGTGTGTGTGTGTGTGTGTGTGTGTGTTTATGTTTAAAGCTGTTTACTCACAAAATAAAGCACATTTTTGGAGATAGCATAAAGCCTACAATATAGGAATGAGCTATGGGAGTTCAGACTTATGAACCAAAAAAGTGGGGAAAATTGTCATCTGAATTTGAGGATGTCATACTGTTGTGTGCTATAAGTGGGTTATAGAGAAACAAACATCAAACTTTAAATCACTCTATCAAACATGCAGTTTAACTAGTTTTACCTTCTTAGCATTTAAATCAACTTTGTATGTTTCAACAGTGACTGCCTGTTTAATTGTAGGTATTAAAAGTGTACAATGTCATCTTCAATTGATATTTTGTTTGTGGACCATTTAGTAAAACAAGCGTTTCATTCCAGCTGGAACACAAATAGGGGTTAATGTATGTTGGAACAGGTTTAAACTCTGGCATCTGGACATGTTTTCATACTTCAAAAGAGAAGGCCGGGGAGTTGTCTCCAGCCTTCTTCAACAGGGTCTCGTGCATGGCGGTCAAAGTGGGCTTGTGGACCGCAGGGTGGATCTGAAGATGCTGGTTCCAGATGTTCTTCCTGAAGCCCACTCCCATCACGTCCAGGTCGTCACTGCCATAGCGGAAGGCACACGCCAGTGACACAAACACTGTAGACACATAACAGCACATTAAAAACATGTCTCCATGCTCTCTTACAACAACGGCTCAACTTATTTTTTGTTGTTGTTGTTCTGATTGGTTTTGTTTTGTTTTGTTGGGGCTTTTAAAATGAAACTGAATTGAATGTGACACTTTTGTTATGACATTACCTTTTCTGTCTCCAAAATCTGCTGTGTTTTCCAGCTTTACAACGCCATCTGTAATACAGTATGATATTCATTATGCTCAGTGCAACGCTACACACAAACAAGCACTCAGGCGCAGGCGCAAACACACACACGCACACACACACACTGAATAAGTACCTACCAACTTGGTCCACTTTGCTCACGTGGTCCACATAGTCTCTCTTTCCCATGTAGAGGATCAGCTGTCAGAGAGGAAAAGGGGGGGAGTTGAGTTTCTCAGAGTCTGCTGGCGGTTGTAGTTTGTTCCCAAGCATTTACCTCTCATCTTTTATAAATGAACAAATACAGAATCACTCACCCCTCCATTTTTGCTGGTCTTCTTGTAAACCCTGTGCAAAGAATAATGAAAAAAACACCACATTAGGACTACTTGTGTCCCATGTATCGACACTCATTTATTCAGTTAGACTTAACACAGCAAACTGACCCAATAGACTTGATTAAGTCTATAGTTTTGATTTATAATATTAATTTAAAAAAATTGATTTGGTACTGCTGGCTTTGCTTCCTAAATGTATCCCCTTCTACTAGCGTGTGCTTTCTTTCTTCTCTTCACCATATGTAAATTACTCCTCCAATCAAGAGGTGATGACAGTTGTTTTATTTATAAAAAGTTGAATGGTTGCAGAACTACTTCCTGATTCCTAATAGTTTTGCAAACACAGTACGTGGCCTTCTTTCAACCACAACTGTCAGTAAGAGGACATGCATTGAAAGCACTAAATCTGGATTAACCAGATACCATAATGATCACTTTAAGACTCCAAAGGTTAAGGAGGGTTCATTGAAAAAGCAGCAGAAGGGCCAGTAATCCCTTATTCCTTTTTATCCAGTTAAGAGCAGCTAAGTGTGGAGCAGCTTGACCTCGTCATACTGGGATTGAGAGGCTGGCCCAGGTGAGCGAGCCAGGAATGGTATGTCAGGGTTCACAAATAGCTTCTTGCCTGTGTTGCTGTCTAAAGGTCACATTGGAACCAACACATCCACTAATCCTTCACAAACCTCTAACAAATACTTTAAAACTATATAGCCACTTGAATGACCTGGTTCAAGGTCTGCAAACTCCAAGGTAGTCTGGTTTAAAAAGCACTTCAGCTTTTCTCAATCTTTCTTCGGTTCTTTTTAGCTTCTTTTCCATAAGTTATACATTTCAATTACTAATTTAGGTGGTTGCAGATTAAACACTGGAGAGACCACTCTTAATATTTGATTTATTTGATAAGATTTTTCAGTTAGAAGAGAGTCAGGAGTTTCTGAGCAGTGTTCAGGTTGAAGTAATAAAAGGAACTACCGTACCTTTGACGACAAAAAGGAAAAAGATAACTAAGGGAGACTTACTTTGCCATCTCTGCAAGATCTTTAAGAGTTTTGTTCTGTTGGAAGAAAAAGAAAAGAACAAAGTAACCTTAAGTTATTGAGAGTTCAAAAAATCGGTAAAATGTTGTGACTAAGACATTGATCCTGCAGCAACTGTCATTTTAGCCGGGGGGATGTTTTGGTTGAGATTAACAGAAGGTTAATCCTTTGCGATAAGATTACACCATCGGTATCAGGGGCCCCTGAACCAAAGCTGATATTCGTTATTCTGCATCTGCTAGCCACCTCACGAGCTATAAGACCTCACACTTAACTCCAAGCCGGATTGACACGGCACCAACGATTATGTCAGAAGGTGTTCCCTTCAAATGTAACAGCAGTGCCAAAACTTCTGCCTACATGTGGACTATTCAAGGACAGCCACATTGGATTAAACACATTCAATCACTTGCCGTAGCATTCATGGACTTAATGAGACACAAGTTCCTAATAGTATCCCTCGAATAAGGCTTATTACAATGGGTTAAGAGAGCTAATATGCAGTCTTTTAATTGTTATTTGTTAGATATTTCAAAGTCAACTGGAGTGATTTTTTTTGTTCATATCTCAATTTACTTTCATGCATTCCCTGTTGTTCTTAGACTGTTTTACTTAACTTGTGATGTTTACTATAAAAATAATGTCACAAACAAAACTTGTTATTTTGGTTCATCAGGTAA